>CM038680.1:460849741-462049741 GCA_021605205.1 Aegilops longissima
AACTTTATTATTGCCTCTAGGCATATTTCCTTCAGTCTCCCACTTGCACTAGAGTCAATAATCTAGTTCACATCATCATGTGATTTAACACTAATATTCACATCTGTATGTGATTAACACCCATAGTTCACATCGTCATGTGACCAACACCCAAATGGTTTACTAGAGTCAATAATCTAGTTCACATTGCTATGTGATTAACACCCAAAGAGTACTAAGGTATGATCATGTTTTGCTCGTGAGAGAAGCTTAGTCAACGGGTCTGTCACATTCAGAGCCGTATGTATTTTGCAAATTTCTATGTCTACAATGCTCTGCACGGAGCTACTCTAGCTAATTGCTCCCACTTTCAATATGTATCCAGATTGAGACTCAGAGTCATCTAGATTAGTGTTTAAAACTTGCATCGACGTAACCCTTTACGACGAACCTTTTTTTTCACTTCCATAATCGAGAAACATATCCTTATTCTACTAAGGATAATTTTGACCGCTGTCCATTGATCTACTCCTAGATCACTATTGCACTCCCTTGCCAAGCTTAGTGGTAGGGTATGCAATAGATCTGGTACACAGCATGACATACTTTATAGAACCTATGGTTGATGCATAGGGAATGACTTTCATTCTCTTTCTATCTTCTGCCGTGGTCGGGTTTTGAGTCTTACTCAATCTCACACCTTGTAACACAGGCAAGAACTCTTTCTTTGACTATTCCATTTTGAACTACTTCAAAATCTTGTCAAGGTATGTATTCATTGAAAAACTTATCAAGCGTCTTGATCTATCTCTATAGATCTTGATGCTCAATATGTAAGCAGCTTCACCGAGGCCTTTCTTTGAAAAAACTCCTTTCAAACACTCCTTTATGCTTTGCAGAATAATTGTACATTATTTCCGATCAACAATATGTCATTCACATATACTTATCAGAAAGGCTGTAGTGCTCCCACTCACTTTCTTGTAAATACAGGCTTCACCAAAAGTCTCAGATAAAACCATATGCTTTGATCACACTTATCAAAGCGCTTATTCCAACTCCAAGATGCTTGCACCAGTCCATAGATGGATCGCTGAAGCTTGCACATTTTGTTAGCTCCTTTAGGATTGACAAAACCTTCGGTTGCATCATATACAACTCTTCTTTAATAAATCCATTAAAGAATGTAGTTTTGATATCCATTTGCCGATTTCATAAAATGTGGCAATTGCTAACATGATTCGGATAGACTTAAGCATCGCCACAGTTGAGAAAATCTCATTGTAGTCAACACCTTGAACTTGCCGAAAACCTTTTGTGACAAGTCGAGCTTTGTAGATAGTAACACTACTATCGGTGTCCGTCTTCCTCTTGAAGATCCATTTATTTAACTTGACTTGCTGATCATTGAGCAAGTCAACCAAAGTCCACACTTTGTTCTTATATATGGATCCTATCTCAGATTTTATGGCCTCAAGCCATTTCGCGGAATCTGGGCTCATCATCGCTTCCTCATAGTTCGCAGGTTCATCATGGTCTAGTAACATGACTTTTAGAATAGGATTACCGTACCACTTTGGTGCGGATCTTACTCTGGAAGACCTACGAGGTTTGGTAGCAACTTGATCTGAAGTTTCATGATCATCATCATTAACTTCCTCACTAATTGGTGTAGGAATCACTTGAACTGATTTCGTGATGAACTACTTTCCAATATGGGAGAAGGTACAATTACCTCATCAATTTCTACTTTCCTCCCACTCACTTCTTTCGAGAGAAACTTCTTCTCTAGAAAGGATCCATCTTAGCAACGAAAAACTTGCCTTCGGATCTGTGATAGAAGGTGTACCCAATAGTTACCTTTGGGTATTCTATGAAGACGCACTTCTCCGATTTGGGTTCGAGCTTATCGGTGAAAACTTTTTCACATAAGCATCACAACTCCAAACTTTAAGAAACGACAGCTTAGGTTTCATTGCTAAACCATAGTTCATACGGTGTCATCTCAACGGATTTAGATGGTGCCCTATTAAACGTGAATGCAGTTGTCTCTAATGCATAACCCCAAAATGATAGTGGTAAATCGGTAAGATACATCATAGATCGCACCATATCCAATAAAGTGCGATTCTGACGTTCGGACACACCATTATGCTGTGGTGTTCGGTGTGGCGTGAGTAGTGAAACTATTTCACATTGTTTTAATGAAGGCCAAACTCGTAACTCAAATATTTTTCCTCTGCGATCATATCGTAGAAACTTTTATTTTCTTGTTACGATGATTCTTCACTTCACTCTGAAATTCTTTGAACTTTTCAAATGTTTCAGACTTGTGTTTCATCAAGTAGATATACCCATATCTGCTCAAATCATCTGTGAAGGTCGAAAATAACGATACTTGCCGTGAGCTTTAACACTCATCGGACCGCATACATCAGTATGTATTATTTCCAATAAGTCATTTGCTCGCTCCATTGTTCCGGAGAACGAGTCTTTAGTCATCTTGCCCATAAGGCATGGTTCGTAAGCATCAAGTGATTCATAATCAAGTGATTCCAAAATCCCATCGGCATGGAGTTTCTTCATGCGCTTTACCAATATGACCTAAACGGCAAAGTGCCACAAATAAGTTGCACTATCATTATTAACTTTGCATCTTTTGGCATCAATATTATGAATATGTGTATCACTACGATCGAGATCCAACAAACTATTTTTATTGGGTGTATGACCATTGAAGGTTTTATTCATTTAAACAGAACAACAATTATTCTTTGACTTTAAATGAATAACCGTTTTGAAAACTATTTTCATTGGGTGTATGACCATGAAGGTTTTATTCATTTAAGCAGAACAACAATTATTCTTTGACTTTAAATGAATAACCGTTTTGCAATAAACATGATCAAATCATATTCATGCTCAACGCAAACACCAAATAACATTTATTTAGGTTTAACACTAATCCCGAAAGTATAGGGAGTGTGCGATGATGATCATATCAATCTTGGAACTACTTCCAACACTCATCGTCACTTCCCCTTCAACCAGTCTCTGTTTATTCTGTAACTCCTGTTTCGCGTTACTAAACTTAGCAACCGAACAAGTATCAAATACTCAGGGGCTACTATAAACACTAGTAAAGCACACATCAATAACCTGTATATCAAATATACCCTTGTTCACTTTGCCATCCTTCTTATCCACCAAATATTTGGGGTAGTTCCGCTTCCAGTGACCAGTTCCATTGCAGCAAAAGCACTTAGTCTCAGGCTTAGGTCCAGACTTGGGCTTCTTCACTCGAACAACAACTTGCTTGCCGTTCTTCTTGAAGTTCCCCTTCTTCCCTTTGCCCTTATCCTTGAAACTAGTGGTCTTGTCAATCATCAACACTTGATGCTATTTTCTTGATTTCCACCTTCGTTGATTTCAGCATCATGAAGAGCTTGGGAATTACTTTTGTCATCCCTTGCATATTATAGTTCATCACGAAGTTCTACTAACTTGGTGATGGTGACTAGAGAATTCTGTCAATCACTATCTTATCTGGAAGATTAACTCCCACTTGATTCAAGCGATTGAAGTACCCAGACAATCTGAGCACATGCTCACTAGTTGAGCGATTCTCCTCCATCCTTTAGCTATAGAACTTGTTGGAGACTTCATATTTCTCAACTCGGGTATTTGCTTGAAATATTAACTTCAATTCCTGGAACATCTCATATGGTCCATGACGTTCAAAACGTCTTTGAAGTCCCGATTCTAAGCCGTTAAGCATGGTGCACTAAACTATCAAGTAGTCATCATATTAAGCTAGCCAAACGTTCATAATGTCTGCATTTGCTCCTGCAATAGGTCTGTCACCTAGCGGTGCATTAAGTACATAATTCTTCTGTGTAGCAATGAGGATAAACCTCAGATCACGGATCCAATCCGCATCATTGCTACTAACATTTTTCAATACAATTTTCTCTAGGAACACATATAAAAACATAGGGAAGTAACAACGCGAGCTTATTGATCTACAACATAATTTGCAAAATACTACCAGGACTAAGTTCATGATAAATTAAAGTTCAATTAATCATATTACTTAAGAACTCCCACTTAGATAGACATCCCTCTAATCCTCTAAGTGATTACGTGATCCAAATCAACTAAACCATGTCCGATCATCACGTGAGATGGAGTAGTTTCAATGGTGAACATCACTATGTTGATCATATCTACTATATGATTCACGTTCGACCTTTCGGTCTCCGTGTTCCGAGGCCATATCTGTTATATGCTAGGCTCGTCAAGTTTAACCTGAGTATTCCGCGTGTGCAACTGTTTTGCACCGTTATAGATGGACGAGAACTTATCACACCCGATCATCACGTGGTGTCAGGTACTACGAACTTTGGCAACGGTGCATACTCAGGAGAACACTTCTTGATAATTTTAGAGAGATCATCTTATAATGCTACCGTCAATCAAAGCAAGATAAGATGCATAAAGGATAAACATCACATGCAATCAATATAAGTGATATGATATGGTCATCATCATCTTGTGCTTGTGATCTCCATCGCCAAGCACCGTCATGATCACCATCGCCACCGGCGCGACACCTTGATCTCCATCGTAGCATCGTTGTTGTCTCGCCAACTATTGCTTCTCGACTATCGCTACTGCTTAGTGATAAAGTAAAGCAATTACATGGCGTTGAATTTCATACAATAAAGCGACAACCATATGGCTCTGCCGATTGCCGATAACTCGGTTACAAAACATGATCATCTCATACAATAAAATATAGCATCACGTCTTGACCACATCACATCACAACATGCCCTGCAAAAACAAGTTAGACGTCCTCTACTTTGTTTTTGCAAGTTTTACGTGGCTGCTACGGGCTGAGCAAGAACCGTTCTTACCTACGCATCAAAACCACAACGATAGTTTGTCAAGTTGGTGCTGTTTTAACCTTCGCAAGGACCGGGCGTAGCCACACTCGGTTCAACTAAAGTGAGAGAAACCGACACCCGCCGTCACCTTTAAGCAACTAGTGCTCAAGCGGTGAAACCAGTCTCGCGTAAGCGTCTGGCGTAATGTCGGTCCGGCCGCTTCATCTCACAATATCGCCGAACCAAAGTATGACATGCTGGTAAGCAGTATGACTTATATCGCCCACAACTCACTTGTGTTCTACTCGTGCATATGACATCAACGCATAAAACCAGGCTCGGATGCCACTGTTGGGGAACGTAGTAATTTCAAAATTTTCCTACGCACACGCAAGACCATGGTGATGGCATAGCAACGAGAGGGGAGAGTGTCTGTCCACGTACCCTCGTAGACCGAAAGCGGAAGCGTTATAACAACGCGGTTGATGTAGTCGTACGTCTTCACGATCCGACCGATCCAAGCACCGAACGTACGGCACATCCGAGTTCTGCACACGTTCAGCTCGATGATGATCCCCGGACTCCGATCCAGCAAAGTGTCGGGATGAGTTCCACAAGACGACGGCGTGGTGGCGATGATGATGCTCCACCGACGCAGGATTCGCCTAAGCTCCGCGACGATATGACTTCTCCGCGCAGGCTTCGCCTAAGCTCATGACGATATGACCGAAGTGGAATATGGTGGAGGGGGCACCGACACGGCTAAGGAACGATCCGTAGATCAACTTGTGTGTCATGGGGTGCCCCCTGCCTGCAGTATATAAAGGAGCAAGGAGGAGGTGGCGGCCCAGGAGGGCGCGCCAGGGGGGAGTCCTACTCCCACCGGAGTAGGACTCCTCCTTTCCTAGTAGGAGTAGGAGAGAAGGAAGGGGAAGGGAAGAAGGGGTGCGCCCCTCCCTAGTCCAATTCGGACTAGGCCTTGGGCGCGGCCTGCCCTAGGCAGCCCCTCTCTTTCCGCAGGGCCCAATAAGGCCCAATACTTCTCCCGGCGAATTCCCGTAACTCTCCGGTACTCGAAAAATACCGAATCATTGGAACCTTTCCGAACTCGAATATAGTCGTCCAATATATCGATCTTTACGTCTCGACCATTTCGAGACTCCTCGTCATGTCCCCGATCTCATCCGGGACTCCGAACTCCTTCGGTACATCAAAACTCATAAACTCATAATATAAGCATCATCGAACGTTAAGCGTGCGGACCCTACGGGTTCGAGAACTATGTAGACATGACCTAGGACCATTCTCGGTCAATAACCAATAGCGGAACCTGGATGCCCATATTGGTTCCTACATATTCTCTGAAGATCTTTATCGGTCAAACCGCATAACGACATACGTTGTTCCCTTTGTCATCGGTATGTTACTTACCCGAGATTCGATCGTCGGTATCCAATACCTAGTTCAATCTCGTTACCGTAAGTCTCTTTACTTGTTCCGTAATACATCATCTCACAACTAACTCATTAGTTGTAATGCTTGCAAGGCTTATGTGATGTGTATTACCGAGAAGGCCAGAGATACCTCTCCGAGCAATCGGAGTGACAAAACCTAATCTCAAATCGCCAACCCAACAAGTACCTTTGGAGACACCTGTAGTACTCCTTTATAATCACCCGATTACGTTGTGACGTTTGGTAGTACCCAAAGTGTTCCTCCGTAAACGGAGTTGCATAATCTCATAGTTACAGGAACATGTATAGGTCATGGAGAAAGCATTAGCAATATACTAAGCGATCAAGTGCTAAGCTAACGGAATGGGTCATGTCAATCACATCATTCTCCTAATGAGGTGATCCCATTAATCAAATGACAACACATGTCTATGGTTAGGAAACACAACCATCTTTGATTAATGAGCTAGTCTAGTAGAGGCATACTAGTGACTATCTGTTTGTCTATGTATTCACACATGTATTATGTTTCCGGTTAATACAATTCTAGCATGAATAATAAACATTTATCATGGTATAAGGAAATAAATAATAACTTTATTATTGCCTCTAGGGCATATTTCCTTCAACATGCCTATATGGCTGGTGGAAAAGCTCACTGATTCTGCTTTTGCATAAAGCTAGTTTTTCCCTACTGCAAAGGAATGATTTTTGTTTAACTATCATGGTGGTTGTGAAACATTGAGAATGGTTGACAGCATCCTCAATCCCAATTAAAAGTACTCATTAAAAACCCAATAATATTAATTAGAGTAACATGTTGAGATTCACATGATATTCAAGTACTAGATACTCAAGACGTCCATAACCGGGGACACGACTAATCATGATTAGTTTATACACTCTGCATAGGTTTGCGCACTTTTCCCCACAAGACTCGATCGCCTCCGTTTGGTTCTCGCACTACATGGTGTTTGAGAGACGGATGACCGAGACACAGTCTTTCAGAAGCACTAGCACCTTACATGTGGGTAGACCGTACCAACCTACATCCCCTACATCAGCTAGCCTACCCGTAAGAGTTCGCATAACTTACTCAACTATGCGAGCCCATATTGGCTTGTGGCTGCACACGGAAGTTTCCAGTTTGAATAATCTTATGATCCCTTAGAGCACAGGTGGCGGTCCAAGAAATACAGCAAGTCTCGATAGAAACCGGTGCCTCAATCCACCCGGATGTGTGTTTAAGTTGCCACCTTAGATAAACCATTAATTAACAATCTCACATCTGTCATGGATATTCACTCACCCAATCCACGTCACCGGCATAGCATGGCATAATAAGCAAGCGAGAAGTAACTCCCAAGGTTTCATAAGTAAAACAGGTAATAGGTACTACCTCAATCTACTTCCCATCCCACAATTTAATTAGATCCTAACCATGCAAGTGTTTGAGGATTGATCTAATGCATAAAAACTGGGTAGTAGAAAAGGTATGATCAAGTGTTACTTGCCTTGCTGATGATCCGCGTAACCTAGAGACTCGAAGTAACAACCGGCGCACTCCGGGTGATCTAACGCAGACAAACAACAAGCATACAATAAGTACTCATCTAATGCACAGGGAAATCTCGGATAAAAGATCTAACCAGAAAGTTCAACTTAAGAACCCTGGTTGCAAAAGAATCGAACCAAATAAAGCAACGAAAGTCGAATGTCAGAAGAAAACGACTCGGTTCTAGCAATTTGAACTAGGTCAAAATTTTACAGTAGCAAAACTTGGTTTAAGTGGATTAGTCGGAACGGCGGTTTCGAAACGAAACTCCAGGCGCTTGAATCACCTGATTCCGATAAACGAGCGAGAAATTAAACTGATTTGAAGATTGGATCGGAAATCGAAATCGAAAAATAACGGATTAAATCCGACTAAGAGAAAAACAGCGAACGGTTAACCGAACGGACGTTCGTTAACAGAAACTAACCGACGAACACGTTCGTTAAAACGAACGGGTCGGTGAACGTTCGCTAATTAACAAAACCGACTAAAAAATAAACCAATCTAGGTTTTAAAAGAAAACCGAACAACGTAAGAAAAACCGGAACGGTTTTGGAAACAAAACCGGACCGGGGAGGGTGGCGCGGTGGCTACCTCCGGCGAGGTCGCATGGCGGGGCTCGGCTCTCGTGGGCGGCGGGCGGGCGGCGGTGGCGGCGGGTGGCGGGTCGGGCGACAGGCGGCGGCTGGCGAGGCGGCAGTGGTGGCTCGGCGGGCTGGCGGCTGGCTCGGGTTGAAGGGCAAGGGTGAGGGGTGAGGAGGAGAGAGAGGGGGAGTATATAAGGGGAGGGGGTTGCTTGGGGGGGGGCGGCGGGGTGGCGTGGCCGAGCCGGACTCGGTCGGCGGCGGTGGCCGGACTCCTCCCGAGCGGGGAGCGCATGAGGGAGGGGTCTTTGGGCAGGCGGCGGTGGGCAGCTGGGCCCTTGGCCCAAAGCGGCGCGGCGTTTAAAAAAAAAACAAAACAAAACGAATTTAAAATAAAACTAAACGAACTCCAAATTAAATAAAATTAATTTTCCCGACTCTTAAAATGAGTCAAACAAAACGAACTTTAAAGCGGGCAAAATGCATATTTTAAAATACTCATTTTTCCCTAAAGCAAATAAACTTTCAAAACCAAAATTGATTTATTTATTAAATCTTCATTTTTCCTAAATGTTGGGAAAGTCATATTATTCCCTCTCTAATTTTTTTATTGTAAAAATATTTGAAGATAATTAAATAAATCCAAATGATCCTATTTTCAAAATTTGAGTAAACCCAAATATGAAAATAACGAAATCTCAACTCTCCGAGGGTCCTTGAGTTGCGTGAAATTTTCTAGGATCGGGAAAATGCAAGAAAATATGATATGCATGATGACTTAATGTATAACATTCCAAATTGAAAATTTGGGATGTTACAAACCTACCCCCCTTAAGATGAATCTCGCCCTCGAGATTCGGGTTGGCTAGAAAATAGGTGAGCGTGGTCCTTGAGCAAATCTTCCTCTCTTTCCCAGGTGGCTTCGTCTTCAGTGTCGTGGCTCCACTGAACCTTGCAAAACTTGATAACCTTGCTGCGAGTAACTCTGCTGGCATACTCGAGAATCTTGACTGGTTTTTCCTCATATGTTAAGTCATCCTTCAACTGAATTGCTTCAAGTGGCACTGTGTCTCTTAGCGGTATCTCTGCTATCTCGGAGTGACATTTCTTCAGCTGAGAAACATGGAATACATCATGAACTCCTGATAGTCCCTCTGGCAATTCCAGCTTATAAGCAACTTCTCCCATGCGTTGCAAAATCTTATATGGTCCAACGAAACGTGGTGCTAATTTTCCTTTAACTCCAAAACGCTTAACTCCTCGAAGCGGGGATACTCTAAGATATACTCTGTCTCCAACTTCATATTCAATTGCCTTGCGCTTTGAATCCGCATAGCTCTTTTGTCTGGACTGGGCTACCTTGAGCCTATCTCGAATCAGTTTAACCTTCTGCTCAGACTCCTTAATCAAATCTGGTCCAAACAACTGACGATCTCCAGTTTCGTCCCATGACAACGGTGTCCTACATCTCCTTCCATACAGAGCCTCGAATAGTGCCATCTTCAAGCTGGTTTCGTAACTGTTGTTATAAGAAAATTCTGCATACGGCAAATTATCATCCCAACTAGATCCATAATCTAGTGCACAAGCTCTCAAAGATATCCTCCAAAATCTGATTGACTCTCTCGGTCGTCCATCGGTCTCTGTGGGTGGAAAGTCTGCATCTTTGAATTCCAATCTGGTTCCCAATGTTTCGTGTAAGCTGGTTCCAAAACTTTGAGGTAAATTGGGTTCTCTATATCGTCGATACTCCTCGGAACTCCGTGTAAACACACAATTCTGGTCATGTATATCTTTGCCAACTTAGCACTGCTATAGGTAGTCTTATTTGGAATGAAATGAGCTACCTTCGTCAAGCGATTCGACTATAACCCAAATCGAGTCATATCTGAGCGAGTCTTTGGCAAACCTGTGATAAAATCCATGCCTAGTTTATCCCACTTCCATTCGGTATCGGCAATGGTTGTAACAATCCGGTGGCCACGATGCTCGCCTTTACTCTCGGCATACATCGCAAACTGCTACATACTCCATAATATCCTTCTTCATTCCGGTCCACCAGAAAGTATTCTTCAAATCCAAATACATCTTGGTATTTCCTGGGTGAATCGAATAGGGTGAATCATGGGCTTCTTGCAAAATCAACTTCCTAATCTCCGGGTCATTTGGCACATAAACACGGTCCTCAAACCATAGGGTATCGTGCTCATCCTCCCGAAATCCTTTAGCTTTTCCTTTGCCCATTTTCTCCTTTATAGAGGCAACTTCCTTATCTGCCTTTTGGGCTTCTCTGATTTTATCCATCAGTGTAGACTGAATCTCCAATGCTGCTATATAGCCTCTCGGAACTATTTCCAAACATAGCTCTCGAAGGTCCTCGGCTAACTCATTTGGCATTCCTCCCATCATTAGGGTATTTACGTGGCTCTTACGGCTCAATGCGTCTGCTACGACATTAGCCTTTCCGGGGTGATAGTGCAATCTCATACCATAATCCTTGATAAGCTCTAACCATCTCCTCGTCTCGAGATTTAATTCATACGTGTGAAGATGTATTTCAAACTCTTGTGATCCGTATATACTTCACAATGATTTCCAATGAGAAAATGTCTCCATGTCTTCAAAGCATGCACAACGGCTGCTAACTCCAAATCATGTGTGGCATAATTTAACTCGTGAGGCTTAAGTTGTCGTGAAGCATACGAAACAACTCTTCCTTCCTGCATAAGCACTGCTCCAAGACCTCGACGTGAAGTGTCGCAATACACCTCATAATCCTTGATCTGATCCGGCAATATTAACACTGGTGAGGTAACCAATCTTTTCTTCAACTCCTGAAAACTTGCCTCGCAGTCCTCAGTCCATATGAATTTGGTATCCTTCTTCAACAATTTGGTCATATGCTTTGCAATCCTTGAGAAATTCTCAATGAATCTTCGGTAGTATCCTGCGAGTCCAAGAAAACTCCGAATCTCTCCAACTGCCGTTGGTGCTTCCCATTTGGTTACGGTCTCAACCTTCGTGGGGTCAACTGCTATTCCTTCTCCGGATATAACATGTCCAAGAAATCCAACTTCCTTTAGCCAAAACTCACATTTGGTGAACTTGGCATATAACTGGTGTTCCCTCAGTTTCTCCAAAACCAATCGCAAATGTTCCTTGTGTTCCTCTTCATTCTTTGAGAAAATCAAAATATCATCAATGAACACCACGACGAACTTATCCAAAAACTCCATAAACACTTTGTTCATCAGGTTCATGAAATAGGCTGGTGCGTTAGTCAGTCCAAATGACATAACGGTATACTCATATAGTCCATATCTCGTGGTAAACGATGTCTTAGGTATGTCCTGCTCACGAATCTTCAACTGATGGTACCCTGATCGTAAGTCGATCTTGGAAAACACTTTAGCTCCTTGCAAACGATCAAACAGATCATTTATCATTGGTAATGGGTACTTGTTCTTGATTGTTACTTCGTTCAATCCACGATAATCAACAACCATCCTTAACGAACCATCCTTCTTCTCCACTAACAGTACGGGTGATCCCCAAGGTGAAGAACTTGGGCGTATAAAACCTTTATCCAATAGTTCCTTAATCTGCTTCTTGATTTCCGCCAAATCCTGGGCGGGCATCTTGTATGGTCGCTTTGATATTGGTCCTGTTCCTGGCAAAAGTTCGATCAAAAACTCAATGTCTCTATCCGTGGCATTCACCGCAACTCTTAGGAAATACATCAGGAAAATCCTTCACCACTGGCACTTCTTCCTGCACAACTCCTGATAAGCAATTTACTTGCGTTCTCCTCGGCTCATGTCGTGATACGTACTTGATCCTTCTTCCTTCTGGTGTGGTGAGCCAAATTGACTTAGTGGTGCAATCTATGTTCCCTCCATACTTCGATAACCAATCCATCCCTAATATCACATCCAATCCTTGGGATTCCAGAACTATTAGGTATGAGGGGAAAACATAGTGTCCAATCCTCAATGGCAATCGATCACACCATTTACTAGCCATGTATTCTGCTCCGGGTGAGGTTACTAGCATGGGTGACCTAAGGGCTTGGGTCGGTAATTTGTACTTATCCACAAATCCCCTTGATATGTATGAATGCGATGCACCGTATCGAAAAGAACAACCGCAGTAAATGACTTAACCAAAACTTACCGACATCGCATCGGGCTGATCTTCAACCTCCTCCACATCAATGTGGTTCACCCGTCCCCTGTTGAAAGGGTTTGGCTTCTTTCCGAGCTTCCATTGCCATTTCCGTTACGCCTACGGACAGTCATTTGCATAATGCCCAGTCTTGCGGCACTTAAAGCAAGTAATGTGACTCAGGTCTACTTTGGATGGTGTTGACGGGTTGGTGCGGTTCTGTCCATTGCTTCCTCCATTCCCGTTCCCATTCTTGGTGCCATTATGGTTGTGCGAATTACCACCTCCATGGGTATGCTGAAACTGAATTCCTGGTTTAGGGGTATAACGAGGCTTCTGCTGAGCTCCAGAGTTATACTTTCCCTGTCCATACTTCCTCTTGCGGTTCTCAATTTGCTGCTGCTTTCCTTCAATCATGAGGGCTCGGTCTACCAACTCCTGGTAGTTGTTGAAACTTGCTACCATCAACGGCATGCTGAACTCATCATTCAGTCCTTCCAGAAACTTTTCCTGCTTAGCCGCGTCTGTAGTAACGTCATCTGGGGCATAACGTGCTAACTTACTAAAATCGTCCACATACTGGCCAACAGTCCTTCCTCCTTGACGTAAGTTGCGAAACTCACGCTTCTTCATGGCCATAGCTCCTGCTGAAACATGGGCAGTGCGGAAAGCTTGCTGAAACTGATCCCATGTGACAGTGTCTACAGGGTAAGTGGCTGTAAAATTTTCCCACCATGCTGCTGCAGGTCCTTCAAGCTGGTGTGCAGCAAACTTCACTTTTTCTCCATCTGTGCATCCTGCAGTGGTCAACTCCCTTCCTATCTTGCGGAGCCAATCATCTGCTACAATCGGCTCGGTGCTACTAGAATACACCGGGTTCAGTCTAAGGAAACGAGTCAAGTGATCCGCAGGTGGTGGTGGTGGTGGGTTGTTGTTGTTGTTGTTGCCTTGGTTCTGCACCAATGTTTGAATCAAGGTGTTCTGCTGCTGAATCAACTGGGTGATCTCGGGCGGGAAAACAAACCCGGGGTCGCGTCTCAGAGGCATCTAATGGGTTTAGAAAAGACGAGTAATTAAGAATAGAATGAGGTCTAAGGAGAAACACTACCCAAATGCACATGAGCAAATGCACACAAAATCACTTCATTCAATCAAACAAAGGGCTTACAATGATCTAACTATCGCAAAAGTGCGTGTACTATAATGTTTACATGGAGGTAATACTACTAATATATGGGGGACTTCTACTAATTTGAACCGGTGGAAGACTCCATGATGTCTGCTCCAGCTTCGTCTTCAAAGTCGGGTTCACTTGGATCCGAATCGGTGTCGTCAATGATGATGTAGTTGCTTGGACAGCCGACGTGCTTGTCTTCGTTCTTGAGCGCCAACTTCTTCTTGAGTTCTTCAATTTCGTACTTCAGATCGTTATTGTGTCTTGCTAGAGCTACGATCTCGTCCATGTAGTCCTTGCGTGTAGTCTTTAGTTCTTCTTCAAGTTCGATGATCCTTCCCTTTGCATTCTCGCAACTCTAACATATCATTGCACATCTGGTTCTCTGGCGCCGAATGTGCTGGTTTAACTCTGGATGAAAGCTGCAATGGATCTATCCTTCTTGGTCTGACTATCTCCCATTGTTCATCTCGGCGTCCGCAAATCTGGTAGATAGTGTCCTTGAGGTCTTCTTGATAAACTTCTCCAATGCGCCCCATGGTGATATGAGCTGCCATGCTCTTTCCTGCACTCGTGTTGGTGCATCGAAAACACTATCTATAGGCTTGGTGATTGGGGCGAATGTCCTTCCGGAACGTGAGCTTGAATCTCCCAGCGCTCCTCTTCAGGCAGAGTGGCGTTGAAAGTCCCGGTGAAACTGGGTAGTCCAATGTTCAGATATTTGGTGACTTCCTTCAGGTGAAATCCAAAAGGTGTGCCTTCATCTGGTTGGGCGTACTTGATCTTGGCGTCCTTCATCCTAAAAGAGTAGAAAAGATGAGGAGTTAGAAAATGGGAAGAGAGTAGTGATCTATGGCTTTAACTTAATGGTCGTGTCCTCACACCAACCTGCTCGATACCATCTCTGAGCGACCGACCCAAATGGATCAAGTCTCGTGCTCGGTGTCATCCCTGGATCGATGTCCGACACCACACAAGATTTGAAGGATTTATAGCAGAGTAGCAATCACACACTTATTACAGCGTTGTCCAAAAGAGGACTTATTACAATAAATATGGCTTAAGGCCATCTAATATCGATAACAACGGAAGACTTGGAAGATAAGTGAGTCCATCAACTCCATCGGCATCATCGAGTATAGAACCACGACTTAACACCTTACTGTCGTCAAAAGTCGCAACATAAAAGTTGCAGCCAAAACGGGTTGACACATGGAATATGCCGCAATGTAACACATAGAGAGCAAGGAAGTAATAAGCCTATACTACATGCATATATGGCTGGTGGAAAAGCTCTACTGTTACAGATTTTGCATAAAGCTAGTTTTTCCCTCGCAAAGGAATGATTTTGTTTAACTATCATGGTGGTTGTTAAACATTGAGAATGGTTGACAGCATCCTCAATCCCAATTAAAAGTACTCACTAAAACCCAATAATATTAATTAGAGTAACATGTTGAGATTCACATGATATTCAAGTACTAGATATTCAAGACGCCCATAACCGGGGACACGGCTAATCATGATTA
Organism: Aegilops longissima; assembly: GCA_021605205.1. NCBI lineage: Eukaryota > Viridiplantae > Streptophyta > Magnoliopsida > Poales > Poaceae > Aegilops > Aegilops longissima. Next base: position 460,865,070 of record CM038680.1, read on the forward strand.
GTTTATACACTCTGCAGAGGTTTGCGACTTTTCCCCACAAGACTCGATCGCCTCCGCTTGGTTCTCGTGACTACATGGTGTTTGAGAGACGGATGACCGAGACACAGCCTTCGAAGCACTAGCACCTTACATGTGGGTAGACCGTACCAACCTACATCCCCTACATCAGCTAGCCTACCCGTAAGAGTTCGCACAACTTACTCAACTATGCCAGAGCCCATATTGGCTTGTGTCTGCACACGGAAGTTTCAGCTTAAATAATCTTATGATCCCTTAGAGCCCAGGTGGCGGTCCAAGAAATACTGAGCAAGTCTCGATAGAAACCAGTGCCTCAATCCACCCAGATGTGTGTTTGTTGCCACCTTAGATAAACCATTAATTAACAATCTCACATCTGTCATGGATATTCACTCACCCAATCCACGCTCTCGGCATAGCATGGCATAATAAGAAAACGAGAAGTAACTCCCAAGGTTTCATAAGTAAAACAGTAATAGGTACTACCTCAATCTACTTCCCATCCCACAATTTAATTAGATCCTAACCATGCAAGTGTTTGAGGATTGATCTAATGCATAAAAACTGGGTAGTAGAAAAGGTATGATCAAGTGTTACTTGCCTTGTCGATGATCCGCGTAACCTAGAGACTCAAGTAACAAGCGGCGACTCCGGGTGATCTAACGCAGACAAACAACAAGCATACAATAAGTACTCATCTAATGCACAGGAAATCTCGGATAAAAGATCTAACCGAAAGTTCAACTTAAGAACCCTGGTTGCAAAAGAATCGAACCAAATAAAGCAACGAAAGTCGAATGTCAGAAGAAAACGACTCGGTTCTAGCAATTTGAACTAGGTCAAAATTTTACAGTAGCAAAACTTGGTTTAAGTGGATTAGTCGGAACGGCGGTTTCGAAACGAAACTCCAGGCGCTTGAATCACCTGATTCCGATAAACGAGCGGGAAATTAAACTGATATGAAGATTGGATCGGAAATCGAAATCGGAAAATAACGGATTAAATCCGATTAAAGGAAAAACAGCGAATGGTTAACCGAACGGACGTTCGTTAACAGAAACTAACCGACGAACACGTTCGTTAAAACGAACGGGTCGGTGAACGTTCGCTAATTAACAAAACCGACTAAAAAATAAACCAATCTAGGTTTTAAAAAACCGAACAACGAAGAAAAAACCGAACGGTTTTGGAAACAAACCGACCGGGAGGGTGGCGCGGTGGCTACCTCCGCGAGGTCGTGGCCGGGGCTCGAGGCTCGGGGCGGCGGCGGGTCGGCGGTGGCGGCGGGTGGCGGGTGGCGCGACGTGCAAGGGCGGTTTCGGGCGGGCGGGCGGCTCGGGTTGGGGCGGGGGGGCGGGGGGTGAGGAGGAGAGAGAGGGGAGTATATAAAGGGGAGGGGGTTGCTTGGGGGGGGGGCAACGGGGGGTGGTGTGGCCGAGCCGGACTCGGTCGGCGGCGGCGGGGACTCCTCCCGAGCGGGGAGCGCGAGGAGGGAGGGTCTTTGGGCGGGCGGCGGTGGGCAGCTGGGCCCTTGGCCAGAGTGAAAGGCTGGCGCTTTTTTTTAAACAAAACGAAACGAATTTAAAATAAAACTAAACGAACTCCAAATTAAATAAAATTAATTTTCCCGACTCTTAAAAATGAGTGAACAAAATGAACTTTAAAACGGGCAAAATGCATATTTTAAAATACTCATTTTTCCCTAAAGCAAATAAACTTTCAAAACCAAAATTGATTTATTTATTAAATCTTCATTTTTCCTAAATGTTGGGAAAGTCATATTATTCCCTCTCTTAATTTTTTATTGGAAAAATATTTGAAGATAATTAAATAAATCCAAATGATCCTATTTTCAAAATTTGAGTAAACCCAAATATGAAAATAACGAAATCTCCAACTCTCTCCGAGGGTCCTTGAGTTGCGTGAAATTTTCTAGGATCGGGAAAAAATGCAAGAAAATATGATATGCATGATGACTTAATGTATAACATTCCAAATTGAAAATTTGGGATGTTATATTTCTTGTTTGTCTGCGTTCACACGCATTTAATTAGCGATGAGCGTAAAGCGGACATTGCGGACATGGAAAATGTGGGATCCGTAAATACCGATTATGGATATTTTGTGCTTTCAATACGGTGGATTTGATAAGGTTGGATGCATAAAGAGGGACGTTTACAATTTCTGCCATGCTAATAAGGGAGACAATCAGTGCGGTGATGCTAAACGGTGATCATGCACATGATGGCGAGGCGAGAGCGAGATGTGGATTTTTTCTTCAAGTACTTGGTAGACGAGCATGGCCATCTCAAGGGACTGTTCGGGCTGATAGTCAATCGCGACTTGACTACGAGGCTTTCGGAGACGCCATTGTTTTTGATAGCACATACGTAACCAACAAATACAATCTGCCATTCGTGCCTTTTGTCGGGTTGAATCACCACCGCAGCACTGTTATATTTGGCTGTGGTATAATTTCTCATGAAACAAGCCTGCATACAAGTGGATGTTGCGGACCTTTTCTGATTGCATGGCATGTATATCCGATATCTGTGATCACAGATGGGGACCTTGCAATGCAGAGAGCAATAAGGGTGGTCTCGGCGGACTCAAACCATAGACTATGTATATGGCACATTCAATAGAACTTTGTACGCCATCTGCATGATGACGACGTAAAGGAGGAATTCATATCTTTCATTTATGATACTTCTTCCATTGAAGAGCATGAGATAAAATGGATACAATTCTTACAACGGAATAAAGTAACCAGTGAGGAGTCTTGGCTGCATCGATGTATCGATGAGAAAGTTGTGGTGTGCTCCATATCTTGAGGGGCGTTGTTTCCTAGGATTGAGCAGCAATCAAAGGAGTGAGAGCTTGAACTCAGTGCTACATACGCATCTTGAGGGTAAGATGTCGTTGTTTGAAATGCTAGAGCACTATGAGCGTTGCCTTGCGTCATGACGGATTAACGAAGCTCTCCATGACGTCAAGCCTTGCAGTCCGCTCCATTTACAGAGGAAAATGCTTCGCCGCTTGAGAAACACGCCGCAACAGTTTTCACACCTAGGGTCTTTAAGATGGTCTTATGGAGCATAGATGCTGTCAAGAAATGTCGATTAGAGAGATACTAGATGGATCAAGATTCCACTTATGTTGTGTCCAAGCAGGAAAGAATGGATAAAAAGTTTGGAGTGCGATTGAAGAGCAAGGAGGTCTTTTGCATAGGGTGAGTTGTTCTTGCCGAAGCTGGAATGCGCAGCACACCATGTTCCCACATTTTTACATATTGGGGATTTTAAAACAAACAATTCTGCCCGGTTGTTGCGCTCCCACTAGGTGGACTATGAATGCAAAATGTGCATACGCACCTACCGAAAAAACCAGATGTATGACTATTCGCTAAGCCTGCAGAGGTACCGCGAGTTGCGGAATTGTAGTCACGCCGCAAATTTCCGTGCATGCCACTGATGAGGACTATCACCGCCTAAAGATGCTTTTGCAAGCACAACATCATGGCAAGCAATCAAGTTTTGAACTAGCTGACAAGAAGGAGTCAACTAATGCTCAAAGATAACAGCATTAGGTTTGGCCCGCTGATGCCGCACTCGCAAAAAGTTGATAAGGTTCGGATGCCGTGCATGTGCCGTGACGAGGTGCACCAAGAAAAGGCTGCAGCAAAGACAAAGAAGTCAAGATCACAGAATATCTGTGGCTATTGCAAGAAACCAGGTCACAATCGACGTAAATGCGCTTAAATTGCTAGAGGTACGAAATATGTTCATATTTTTTTGCATGTGTTTTACTCATAATTAATGTCCATGTGATTTATTCTATTCTTCGTGTAGGATCTCGAGGCTTAACTGTGATATCTACATACAGATGAACCGACGATGAGCCGAGAAAGTCGTGTGCCATTCAGCTTTGTGTGACGTGGTCTTTACATTCTATTTCATCGTGATGTAATTTAGTGAAGTGCGGTTGTACTGCCATGTTATCGTATTAGTTCGACATCTTCGCTTCCACTTTTCGTGTGTATCATGTGATGTCCAACTTTAAGAATGATGATGTATTTCACAAATTGGGCACTATGATTCTTCACCCTTACTATGGTTGTCATGCATATTCATAATCATCATGCATATTCTTCATTTACAGAGCAATAATGACTGACGTATTTTTTAAATAAGCGGGCCCACTCGGGTGTGCTTGGAAATCTTTGAAAACCTCCATGCACGCTCATCTTCGCTGCATGCAAATCGGCGGCAGCCTTGCTGTGCCAAGAGCTGTCAAGGCCTTGATGAATCACTATTCACATGCAGGTCCCCGACTCTTGCATGCAGGTCCCTTGAGGCATAGACCGATGTTTTCAGCAATCAGTCTAGAGGGCATTATAAATTCAAAAAATACAAAAACTTGGAAACCTAGTTTTGTTTGTGGAAGAGATCATGTGTGCCAAAACTGAGGTGATTTGGAGGTGGTCAAAAATGCCCGCATTCCTGAGGGACCATTTGGTCTAACTTAAGCCATTTTTTAAAAAACATGAATTTTTCCACCACCTCCAAATCACCCAAATTTTCTTGTACATGGTCACCCACATGTGCAAAACATGTGTATGCAAGAAAATTTTGAAAAATTATTTTACAATGCCCCTTGAGGCATAGACCGATGTTTTCAGCAATACCTAGAGGGCATTATAAATTCAAAAAAAAATAAAAATACAAAAACTTGGAAACCTAGTTTTATTTGTGGAAGAGATCATGTGTGCCAAAACTGAGGTGATTTGGAGGTGGTCGAAAAAATGTACGCATTCCCGGAGGGACCATTTGGTCTAACTTAAGCCATTTTTTGAAAAAACGTGAATTTTTCCACCACCTCCAAATCACCCAAATTTTCTTGTACATGGTCGTCACCCACATGTGCAAAACATGTGTATGCAAGAAAATTTTGAAAAAAATTATTTTACAATGCCCCCTTGAGGCATAGACCGATGTTTTCAGCAGTCAGTCTAGAGGGCATTATAAATTCAATTTTTTTAAAAAAATACAAAAACTTGGAAACCTAGTTTTGTTTGTGGAAGAGATCATGTGTGCAAAAACTGAGGTGATTTGGAGGTGGTCAAAAATGCCCGATTCCTGAGGGACCATTTGGTCTAACTTAAGCCATTTTTGAAAAACGTGAATTTTTCCACCACCTCCAAATCACCCAAATTTTCTTGTACATGGTCACCCACATGTGCAAAACATGTGTATGCAAGAAAATTTTGAAAAATTATTTTACAATGCCCCTTGAGGCATAGACCGATGTTTTCAGCAATACCTAGAGGGCATTATAAATTCAAAAAAATTAAAAAGTACAAAAACTTGGAAACCTAGTTTTGTTTGTGGAAGAGATCATGTGTGCCAAAACTGAGGTGATTTGGAGGTGGTCAAAAATGCCCGCATTCCTGAGGGACCATTTGGTCTAACTTAAGCCATTTTTGAAAAAACGTGAATTTTTCCACCACCTCCAAATCACCCAAATTTTCTTGTACATGGTCACCCACATGTGCAAAACATGTGTATGCAAGAAAATTTTGAAAAAATATTTTACAATGCCCCTTGAGGCATAGACCGATGTTTTCAGCAATAGTCTAGAGGGCATTATAAATTCAAAAAAATTAAAAATACAAAAACTTGGAAACCTAGTTTTGTTTGTGGAAGAGATCATGTGCCAAAACTGAGGTGATTTGGAGGTGGTCAAAAATGCCCGCATTCCGGAGGGACCATTTGGTCTAACTTAAGCCATTTTTGAAAAACGTGAATTTTTCCACCACCTCCAAATCACCCAAATTTTCTTGTACATGGTCACCCACATGTGCAAAACATGTGTATGCAAGAAAATTTTGAAAAATTATTTTACAATGCCCCTTGAGGCATAGACCGATGTTTTCAGCATCAGTCTAGAGGGCATTATAAATTCAAAAAAAATTAAAAAATACAAAAACTTGGAAACCTAGTTTTGTTTGTGGAAGAGATCATGTGTGCCAAAACTGAGGTGATTTGGAGGTGGTTGGAAAAATGCATATTTCTGATATTTTCATAGGTTATAAAATATATTATTGGACAGAATATAGACAGCACCACACAGCAATAGCACATTCATCCAATACAATAGAAGATAGCTCTCCGAATACAATTCATCATATTAGTCTCCGAATTCAAAAGACCGAACAAAGATAGAACGTTACAAGTCTCGAGACCGCGAGTAGCGAGTTTGTCTTCATATTACAAGTCGATATCGATCATCTAAACTACCATCACATAGAAGAGAGTTGCGGTCATCACGATGAGCATCATCGCGATGAAACTGGTCTTCATCCGTTCCTCCAACGCCCTCCTCTCTCCCGCTAGATAGCGGGCGATCTAGATTCCGCCCGCCCTAGTGGTGTACCTTTGTAACTGTTATCGCTGAACGGTGAACCTGTCTCCGACACTCCTCCCAACCGTCAGAGACTCGAGAACCTTACCCTTGTACACTACATACGACGGCATCTCTATGCACAAGCCAAACAATGACAATACATAAGCAATAAATAAGTATGCAACAAAAGGATCGGAAGAGAAAAGCAAGACATTAATAGCACAATTCATGGTCCTAGTAATAAATAGCATCGATTACATCTAAGTTTAACGACTGTCCAAACCAAAGAGACATACAATTCATTAAAGTTTAATTACAACATGAGCCAATCAATGTTTCAGAACTACACATAGCATCACTACTTTCGACTCGACTCATGGGACCGGAGCGTGGATGAAGCCTCCGTCGTCTCCGATGGTCATGAAATCGCGGCGTTGTCAGCCTGCATTTGTAGCGTTGTGTCTATCTCACTACACGTAACACGGAATGTTAGAAGAAATAAAGAATGATCGATGGATGCATTTTTGCTGTTTTGGCTGATGTTGTTTTGGTGTTGTTTTCGTGCCATTTAGGATGGCTGCAAAGTGACTTTTGGTGCCATTTTGATCTCTTAATATGGTTGCAGTGAGAGCAAAATATGGCTGTTATTTTTTTGTTTCGTAAACAGGACAAACCAAAGGGCCCACGCCTCCCTCCAGATTTTTCGAGGGCCAAAGGGCAGGACGCTTGAGTTTTCGAGGCAACTCCCCACGCCCCCTTCCACCGGCAACTCCCCACGACTCCCTCCACCGGCAACTCCCCACACCACGCAGGAACTCCCTCCTATTCCATTGCCGCCAATCTGCCTCCCTCTCGCCTCCCTCCTCATTCCATTGCCGCCCATCTTCCTCCCTCCGCCTCCACCATCAAGCAACTCCCTCCGCCTCCACCATCGCTGGCCAGAGGGCAATGGCGGAGGAATCGTGGAGCAACTCCTCCGCTCGCCAAGAGAATGGCGGAGGCATCGTGGAGCAACTCCTCCATCTCGCCAAGCATCACCAAGGTGAGGCGTCCGCAAGGAGCCGCTGGTGGTCGACGACGACGCTCCGTCCCCGGCGTAAGGGACTACACCGTGCCGCCATGGTTGATATCCACCGAAGAAGGAGAAGCTGGATGTCGATGCACCAAGAATCCGCACGAAGCCGACAAGAGGATCCGCGAGATGAGGAGGAGGCTCGGCGGCATGCTTTCTCGGTCGATCGCCGTTGATGTCGAGTATACGAGGAAGATGAACCTCCGCAAAGGCTGCAGTTCTCAGTTATGCGTGGAGGATCTCGCCCTGGTATACCACATCACCGCAAGGCAACCAAATGGTAAAACATCCAGTTCTAAAGTTTCAAGTTCGACGCTTCGCCTAATTAGTAGTTTCAAGTTTCAAGTAGACGCAATAGTTCTGTAGTTCAAGTAGATGCAATACTAGTTCAAGTTCAAGTTTCGCCTAATTAGTAGTTTCAGTAGTTAAAGTTTCAAGTAGATGCAATAGTTCAAGTTCAAGTAGATGCAATACTAGTTTCAAGTTCAAGTTTCGCCTAATTAGTAGTTTCAAGTTTCTCAAGTAGATGCAATAGTTCAAGTTTCAAGTTTCTCAAGTAGATGCAATAGTTCAAGTTTCAAGTAGATGCAATACTAGTTCAAGTTCGAGTAGATGCAATACTAGTTCTGAATTTTATGTCTAATTAGTAGTTTCAAGTTTTTGAAGTAGATGAATTTGATGCACCAGATTAATTTGATGCAGGCCCAAGGAACTCCGCCCGCTCCCGCAGGAGAAGAAGTTGTACACCTTTGTTGGCTTCTCCATTGAGGTGACAAGGAGAAGCTGAAATTGTCCGGTTTGAGATCAACCCGACAAGTACGCCGACATGCAGCAAGAAATGGAGAGTTCCAAAAATGGAAAGAAGTGGCAGGCTTTGGCTGAGTTTGCAGCCAGCCTCATCCACCCATCGTACAAGGAAATGAAGAAGAAGATCAACAAGGAATTCGACCACAAACTATGGGGGGACAGCCCACTGCCAAACAACCTCATCGAGTACGCAGCGAAAGATGCGACGCCACCTACGAGGCATGGAAGAAAATCAAATCGCCAAAGAAGGTTTGAGTATCGGCAAGAGGCGGAGGATCATTGGGATGACCCCTACTACTTGGGATATTGAGTTGTTTGTGGTATTATGTGTCTCAGTTTGCAGTTATGTGGTTGAACAAGTTTGCTTTTGTAATGCTGAACAAGTTAGCTTTTGTTATGTTGAACAAGTTTGCTTTTGTAATGATGAACAAGTTTGCTTTTGTTATGTAGTTATGTGATTGTTATGATGCTGGTGCAGAACACTTATGGTTGTGATGTGATGCAAAATCCTTCAACTTTTGGTGATCATTTAGTTCAAGATTTGGTCAGATTGTACAGAATGTTGTCTAGAAGTTTTTGTGATCATTTAGTAGTTTTTTTATACAGAAGCCTTTCACTATAACTGAAAAATCTGAAGTTCTCAGCATGAAGAATCACACAACACAGCACCTACATTATGATGATACACTATCAACTGCAGACCTGAATGCATCCAATTCGCCCTTTCCCAAGCAAAGGATGGTAATCGAAAGTATAACAACTAAAAACGCAGCTCTCACTGTATGTGTCCAATAGTGCCATCATAATGTAACTTTGAAAAGTCCTATATTATACAAGAGCAAGCATCACAAGTTTCAGATGGTTTTCTAGCAAGAATTTTCCGTAAAAGTGGATTGGTGGCACAAAATTGCTACACTCAATCGATCTACCTAGCATTATCAGATGGATACCATTGAGACGCCAATGTAAAACTGGGTACTGCGCTGTCTGCGGTGGTTGAGGAGATGGATCCGCCGATCCCGCTGGGGGGCGGGGGGCGGGGTGGAGCGCGACGGCGCGCAGGGCGGCGATGAGGGGGACGAGTGGGGATCTGGCGATGGAGGGAGGGAGGCTACAGCGAGGGGAATAGGTGGAGTGGGGAGGGTTCTAATGGCCTACTTGGATGGGCCTAATTCGGATGGGCCTAATTCGATGGCTGCCTCGTGTTCATACCGAGGCATGCATGCATGGGAATGGCGGCGACGTGGGTTTGCATGCTGGGTGGCGGACGTGAACTTTATCTATCCGAAATATGTTATGATTTCTACCGAAAACAAGCTCGCGGCGACGCTCTCCTGCATGACGACGCCTCTCGCGCGGATACGCGATTCGATGCGATCGTGCCAAGTTTTATAGATGGAAACTTCTTTAGACACAATGCCATCTCAAAACAACTCGAAACAACTTTATGATTGATCATAAACACATGCATTGTTGTTCAAAGAACTGTATCATGAATAAATTGTACCATAATTGTGAACATAGTGTGAAACAGAAAACAAAAGGTTTGTTTGCAACTAAATAATCCTGGTTTGAAGCTTAAACTGGTTGAAAACAATTGAGCCTACTCCATATTGTCTTCAGACCGCCAAAATCCAGTGACCTCTTATGCTATGTCGTTGGAGATTGCGCGGGCTTGGCGACGCACCCATGTGCTTCAATCTTTTTCTTTAACATCAATGTAACCATACAACTTAAGTTGTTCTTGGTCTTTCTCTGCCAACTCTCTAGCAAGACCCTCCATTTCTTGGATTCTCACTTCTCAGAAAACCATAGGAATTGTATTAGGAAGAACTCAAAAAGACGAGCCATAAACTAGATGCATGCAACATGTAAAATTTGAACCTCGGATCAATGTCATCCTCGGAAAACAACCCGTAGTTCTATTGTACACAATGTACAGGTGACATGTCTTGCTGCCATTCAGATCGAAAGCATTTTTGTACATCATCTGGTCCTGCAATCAAGAACATTCCTTCGGCAGCTTGCACGCAGACCCGGTAAGAAGTAGTACAGTTCTGCTCCCACTTTGCAACCAAAACTATCTCTCATTTCACTCATAATGAGATCGAGGTCACTTTGGTGGGTTCAAAATTCTGACTTCTCGCCGGTGTTCATCAAAGTATGCTCTCGGACATGTGACATCTCATCATCCCTACTAACATAAAATTCCATGACCAGCACCTAGTATCTCACATCGAGTTAATACATTCAATGAGTAAAGGGCCAAACATAACTTTTATGTGCATAGCAACATTGCGGCGTTGTTACCTGCTTTTGTGGAATGTATCCTTCATGTGGAGGACTGGGATTGTGCCATCTCAAACCTTCTCACCTTATTATGTTGAATGTATCCTTCATGTGGTGTGACTGGGACTCGCCATCACAGGTTTCTTATCCCGTGATGAAACGCCGATAGTGGGTTTACACACAAGTTTTGAAAGGTCATACCATATCTTGGGTATGCATCGCTGTGAGGTACTTACAAGGGGAGAATTGACGATATGTTGTTGGGGTGGACTGATGTGGCATTGAACGGGTGACTCTATCGCAATGTCTCGAGTGAATGGCGCATCGTGCTGCCTCATGATGCTTAGCCTACATACAATCGCCGACATAAGGTTGCCACAAATTGAAGATGTTTGTATCATAGAATACGAGGTCCTTAATATATAGAATCGGTGAGATACTTACTGTGGGGAGAATAATTGAAGACATGTTGTCGGGTGGCCGTGAGATCGCACGGTCTTCTAACATATGTCCTTCCAAGCGGACCTTCTCCAAAGATGGCCTTATAATCCATGTCCGACCGCTCCTGTAGCAGCCATCGTCCATATCCGCACGCGCTCGCAACACATAGGCATCCATCTTGACTCGCTCGTCTATATAATACTGTCCACAAGCTTCCGTCCTTCCGCAACGCTTGATGCATTTCCTTGTAGCCTAAAGAAAACTTTTTTCCATGTACTCACAGTCCCTCTTATACTTTTCTTCAATCTCAAGACGATCTTCGCCATCTTAAGGGAAAACTCCCGACGCCCTCCTTTATCATCATGTCCACGATGAACGTTCTTTTTCAGTTTCTTATCTACCTCAGCGATCCTTTTGCACCTTCAAGTCGATCTCCGACGCGCTTCATGCAAAGACTTGTCAGACTTCGACGGTTGTTATACGCCTCGAGACCATGGTCCCTACAGCAACACATATACCCATAGTATGAAAACTGTATCCACACCCTCATCCACCTAATTCAAACAATACGACCGTGAAAAATATTCATAATCAGTTCAGACGATCAACTAGTACAAACTATCAATCAAAAGCTCTTGCATGACATCCTCGTACTCAATCACACCGTAACTACTCAACTATGGCAAAAGCTGGATTTTCTAATCTCTTGGGAAATTACTTGTTGGTCGAATCAATGGAAAAATAATCAGCACTGCAATCAAGATGAGAGAAGCCGTGGAAGAGACCTTTTAATCCGGCGTCGGGCGTGGTCGCTGAGAAGCGATGGCGCGATCCCGGCGATGGCTATGTGAGGAGAAACAAGGTAGATGGGGTGGTTAGGATAGGGTAGATATGCGGTAGAATGGGAAGGTATATATCCGTGATTGTAGGGTTAATTAGTTATTTTGAAGTAATGCGCTCGATGCAAGTTTTTTTAACGAGCGATCTTTTCGGGCTTCCAAAACATGTGCACCGATCGCTGGTCGAACCACATATCACACAAGCCCGAGCCATCGCTGCGCCCGTGCCAACCCGCCGCCCACCATTCTAACTTATTGTTCTCTAAAAAGGAAGAGCAATAAATTCAGTCCAAGAATTTCCAGATATAATTGTCAACCCATTTTCGCTGGTAATTACGAGATATGTTTGGCGCAATTAGTGGCTAACTGGTTTTTTTTGAGGAATAGTAGCAACTTGGTTTGATACATGCCAAACGTTACGCTCAGATTAGTTGCATTATTTCTTTCATTTTTACCAAAAAATCTATACAAAGTGTTAATTGGACAATGTGAACAATGTGGCATGAAGGTTGTCGGCCCAGCCAAAGGATGGAACGGATGGTACATGTACACGCAAGTACGATCTCCGACACGCCGCATTTCATCTGGTTCATGGATGCATGCATGCTCTATGTGGCACGAAGTTTGTCGGCCGAGCCACCGACGGACCAGATCGATGCTACAGGAGGGACTCCATTGTAGACCAACGCCCATCAATGTCCGTGTGTGTGCTACGTCCACCGAAGACAAACATAGTTCCGCCAACCCTAAAACCCTTAAACCCTAAACCCCGATAACCCTAAACCCCCTCCCACTAAACCGTAAAACATTCAAATTTTTGCCCCACATGGAAACCATTATGCATGCATTCTCTATGTGGTCATGGGATGCCATGAAAGATTTTTGGGATTATACACGCAAGCACGATCTCCGACACGCGCATTTCGCATAGCATGTCAACACCCCAAAGCACTAGCTGGGTTCTCACCGTATGAAACCAACCAAACATCGATCCGTCCAAAGGATGGATGCATGCTCTATGTGGCACGAAGTTTGTCGGCCGAGCCACCAACGGACCGGATCGATGGTACCGAGGGAATCCATTGTAGACCAACGCCCATCAATGTCCGTGTGTGCTACGCCCACCGAAGACAAACATAGTTCCGCCAACCCTAAAACCCTTAAACCCTAAACCCCGATAACCCTAAACCCCCTCCCACTAAACCGTAAAACATTCAAATTTTTGCCCCACATGGAAACCATTATGCATGCATTCTCTATGTGGTCTCATGGGATGCCATGAAAGATTTTCGGATTATACACGCAAGCACGATCTCTCGACACGCGCATTTCCGCCTAGCATGTCAACACCCCAAAGCACTAGCTGGGTTCCTCACCGTATGAAACCAACCAAACATCGATCCGTCCAAGGATGGATGCATGCTCTATGTGGCACGAAGTTTGTCGGCCGAGCTACCAACGGACCGGATCGATGGTACCGAGGGAATCCATTGTAGACCAACGCCCATCAATGTCCGTGTGTGTGCTACGCCCACCGAAGACAAACATAGTTCCGCCAACCCTAAAACCCTTAAACCCTAAACCCCGATAACCCTAACCCCCCACTAAACCGTATAAACATTCAAAATTTTGCCCAACATGGAAACCATTATGCATTCATTCTCTATGTGGTCATGGGATGCCATTAAGAAAGTTTGGGATCATTACTACATATACATGCAAGCACGCTTCTCGACACACGCATTTCCGGGCTTGCATGTAAACACTCAACCCTAAACCCTGATAACCCTAACCCCTGATAACCCTAAACCCCTAAACCCCTAAACCCTAATAACCCTAAACCCCTAAACCCTAAACCCCGTAAACCCCACACCGAGTTCACAAGATTTTCTTATTTCTTTATATCATTTATCCAAATCTCACATAACTCACGCGGCCCACCCCTCCCTAAATCCCGCGATTACAGCTCCGATTCTAACCACCCGGCCGTCCGCACCTCCCACGACCGCTACAAGATCAGATCGGAGACGCCGGTCGCCCACGGAATACAGGAGTCGGCGGCCACCACTCGCCGCCCACCGCCAACGTGATCTGAGGGCTCGGACGTCAGTGTTCTTCTCGCCGCCTCCTCCTCGCGTGAACGCGCCGTTTTTCCTTTGCGCCGTCGACCGCGCTTATACCGCACTAATAGTTTCCGACGCACTAACCGCCGCCATCTACTCGGTGGCACCATCTCCGAGATAAGGTATTAGCTGATCGTAACTCTTTATAATCGTTGTCCGCCGATGCTTTAGTTGTTGAACCCTCATAGGTTTTGCACCCAAATAGGTTCTGTGCTTAAACCATAAGTGGATCATATGTTAAATGACCCAGTTAATTTTGTTAAAATTAATTCTCTGCTAATTTTGTTATACATTTTCCAATTTTGTTCAGATTAATTGAGCCTGATTTTATCATTGCATACGAGGCAGCAATGTCAGTTTCAGATACGAACCTTAATAATGGAGAAAAGCCCATCTCCGAAACTACCGATGCGGTAAGTAATTGACTGTTTGTGTACAATCGTTTCATACACATAATTCATGTGTACTCAGTTTTATTTAATGGAATGTAACAGAACTTGCCAAAAGCATGGTCATATGAAGTTAGTATGCTCACGCACAAGGTTCGAAAAATCATGAAACTGTTGTCGAAGACCACAAAAGTACATCATATCGAAACCAGTCTTGGCGGACTAACCCAGATGCATGAAGTGACTCTACGTCGATAATGTTGGTTAGACTAGCCAAGAGCATAGATATGGACACGAAATCCATTACCATCGGTAAAACGCCAATTCCTATAACAAAAGAGGACGTGCAAGGTATATTTGGCATTCCAATAGAAGGGAGGATATAGAGCCACATCCGAAAATCAAACCGACACGTAATTGTTTACCGCCTATGCAAACAATGGGCAAATTTTGATTTCTGACCTTGAAACGGCGATCCGAGCTTCCAAAGCCCTGACGGTGATTTTCGAGACGGTTCATTCAGACGTTAATTGGTACTGTTCTAGCACCAACAGCACAACATTATGTGGACTCGAAATATCTCAACCTTGTTACAGATCTTGAAAACCTTCAAAATTTAATCGGGATGTTTCACACTTAATCACTTCTTCAAGTCCGCTCACAAGTTTAGAAATCGAGATCACGTAAATCTACAAGGAAATCTAATTCTGCTCCGTGTTAGTGCTAGATCACTACTTAATGTCCTTTAATTATTGTTCTGCTGCATATCGTATGGTGATGAACTAATTTATTGTGTAGTATTGGTACTGGGAGCACGTATGTAGTGGCCGATTAATGTATGCTTCTAGACCCTCCATTGATCGCACGATGGGACGTAAATGATGGCTACTATAAGAAGCGATGCTTACGAGAAAGGAGGTCTTCATAACGGGCTGGTACCTATCTACAATTGAACTTTCTATATCCGATTTTTTATTTGGTACTAATGGTTCATTATATTTTAAAAAAATAGGCTGTCATGGAAATTTGTGCTCCTCAACGACCGTCCGAGAATTCTAATAATTTTCCAAGAAAAAAAGATGAACATGTGCATCAACATGATTCGTATCGAGCACCATCACAAGGACATCAATTTAGTAGCCAGCAAGTGTGTACTCCAAAGACTATTTGTTTTTGCAATATCACAAATAGGTGTCATGGAACCTCATTCATTTAGCTATTGTTATCAACGGGGTTTTATTTTGTTTACACAGATTGAAATGGTAGTTGAAGTCATGAATGCACGCATTGCTGATCATGAAAAGAAGGTAGGCAGGAAGTTAATGGAAATTGAGCACAGATTTGATGTCAAATACCGACTCTAGGTGAAGACTTGATCGACATGAAGACTAAAACTGGCACTAATCCTAGGTTGTCGAAGGCCGAGGACTAAATTAAAGACTTAAGGAGGGAACTCCATGTATGTCATACTGTGCATTTTGTATTTTTATGAATATGTTCCTTCATGTTCATTATTGTTTGCATTGTTACAGGACTTAAAATACGAATTTACAAGGAACCGACAATCAGTGTCACGTAAAGGAGGCGGCAGGTGATCAATATGGCCCAACATGTTAATATCTAAAAGTAACAAACTAATGATGAACTACCTTTGTTCATTGTAGGATCAAGTCAATGTGTGCAATTCATCCCCGACAGAACTCCTAGGGCTAGCCAAGTCACGACAGGACTTCGAGTACACCAAGTGCAAGACATGTGACGGAAAACAATGAGGAACCACAATTAACTCCGATGAAGCCTGTCTTTGGTAATGATTACAAGTTCACGATGAGGACATAGAGACAGCCATTTACATCCAAGGAACATACGACCCTGTTGAAATAGCTAGAATCGGAGACATTACCTCACAGCAGAAAATCTGAAGCTTAAATTTGGACGACAAATACATTTATGGTGATGTAAGCCCATTATACTCTATTCTACATCATTACTGCAACAACTGTCTTATTATTGTATGATTGAAAATTTGGCAGGTTATTATGGCATATGCTAGCATTAGCCAAATTGAGAATGATACTACCTCAATCATATCCCCTCAAGAAACCGAAAAGCTGTTACAAATGAAGGGGTGGTTCCTGTTGGACGTGCAGCCTCATGGTTAGCTCGTAGCAGGAAAATTTGTAGGCGCCAAAGGTACACGTTTTCCACACTTTCATAGTTTACGCATTACACCACAACTTTCGGTTCTCAACCCAACCCGAATTTTATCGCAGGTGCATGTCCCATCAATGTACACCAAAACCATTGGATGCTAATGATGTTTAATTTTGACAAAAAGAAATTCAGACTCTGAACTCCATGAATTATCATTGCGACAAGACCAAGGAAGATTCTCTTGTAAGTGTTCTCTTGCTGCCTCTTTTGATCCGCATGGAACATGAGCTCCCAAAGTACCAGAACCCTATGTATAACTCGTCGCACCTAGGTGGACTCGATTCAGTTCTGCATTGACGGCTGTCAAGAAAGGGTTGATATCACCAGCTAAGAACATCAATTTTGCCGAATGGACCAAAAACGCTATGAGAACATACCACAACAGACCGATGGGTACGCATGGCCTCATAAATTATTATTTGCATACCTAATAAGATTACTGATCTTTAACTAAACATCGCAGGACTTCCATGCGGTTTGGACACTGCAGTACATGTTGTCATGGAACGGGATGAAATGACCGATATTTTGAACCAGGTAATTGAATGCCTAATTTATATTTGTACTTTGTTTAGCTTGAAAGCTATGCTGACGCCATTGTCGGTTATCCAATATAGGCAAGGATAGATATTTTCAGGTGGAAAATATGTACAGCCTTATCTGCATTCAGATTGCAATGCGCTTCGCCTCGAATCATATAAGTTCCCCATAACGGTTAGCGCTACATCAAGAATATATCATTTATTTCACAAGTCTCATGATTAGAACTAACGCAGCACTCTCTTAAATGTAGGAAGTGTACGATGCCCAGCAAGCAGTTCTACCGATGCTTCGTAAGAGGACGACAATTAGTCAACAATCCTCGATGGTTCGAACGAACCCGACACATCCAACTCAGAAGGATACCGTGCACCCAACTCCCGAAAATGGTGCACCCAACTCCCCAAAAGGAAGAGAGAACGTGGACGCCGAGAAAGCAAGTCGATCCCGAGCAAACAGCAAAAACAAAGAGTCTTAAAGAACTAAAACATAAATTTGACAGCAAGACCATAGCCAACCAAGTGTCTTCGTTACCATCACGGTCACGCAGAGAGCATAAACCAGCACCAGCTTTATTGAGCCCATTCAAACACAAATAGGTAGCATCAATTGATCATTAATTGATACATGCTCATGCTCATGCTCTACTTTTAGCATCATTTGATACACGTTTTGTTTTTCTTATCGTAAAGTGGAAATAGGTGCTTTTGGCAATCATGAGCATCCTCTACTTATTGCAATATCTAATGCATTGATACATTCTCATGCCCATGCTCTACTTTTAGCATCATTTGATACACGTTGAGTTCTTATCATAAAGTGGAAATAGGTACTTTTGGCAATCATGAGCATCCTCTACTTATTGCAATATCTAATGCATCATTAGTACAAAGCTTGATTTGGCAATAGGTGGAATCGGCAATCATTTGCATGCTTTAATTTTGTCAAAATTAATGCATAGTTCAGTTGTAACTGCTCATAGATATGGCAGGAACATGCTGAGTTATACACTAAACATAGTCATGCCAAGCTATAACTACCATAGTCATATTATTAGAGTTCCTAGCATGCATCACCATACGGCAGAATAACACAGCAACCATAACATAGACCACCGTGACGATACTTGAGTTGGTAAGGCCTTGTACAATGCAGGTGCTTAGGGAGTTGCTTATAGAAATAAACCAGGCTTTTCTTAAGCACATGTGCTTATTTGTACAGGTAGACGATAACTAGGCGCCTCTCCCGTATAAATATGCACCGTGCATCGAAAACCCTGTTTATTTTTCTAAGCACCACCCTAAGCATCTAGCATTGCACAAGGCTTAAACATGCATCACCAAAATATTATTAACAACTAGGAACACTAAACCGAGTAGCAGCAAATTTTAACATAAACGGCAGATCAACCACCGCCAAAGATAGGTTCGCATACACACCATAGGACATCAGTTTTAGACTCCAACAACAAAGAAACATAGATAACATAAGAGGACACGGCGGTCCTGGGCAGCATCAAGACTCTAGCAGCACATCACTTCTCTCCCTTCTTCAATGCATGTTGTACGGCTCATTGACTTTGACAATCTCAAGGAAGCGCATGAGGCAGCATGTTTAGCCGAGTAATCGGCACTACGATTCTTGCCATGTCCATTGCCAGTGTTGAAGGCATGCCGGATCATGCCATCTATGCCGCCACCGATCACCTTGCAAATGTAAAGGGCACCCAATCTTGCCAAAGAAACGGTACTTGATCTTCCCAAAGAATCGATGCCTCGTGGTGTATCGGCTCTTGCTGTGCTCGCTGTCCATGCTGTAGTCCACGCCGTCGCCATCCTCCGTCAATTAGTGAATTAGTACACATAGAACAACTCAGGTGATATATTATGGTACATTGACTTTAATTACAATGTTTTGAAAGTACACATGTGAAACATGGCAACTATCTATTTGCTAGAAATACATGATGTGCACATACATAATTGAGCCAAATAAATTGACATGCACAATTATGGACGGTGGAATAGTTGCATTTATAGATTAGTGCACAAGTAGTACATAACTAACACATGAAAGACTACATGAAGTGGCTTGGTTTAATGATATTTGATACTTGTTACAGGTGTAATTTTATTGAATCAGAAAATGGCTTCATTGTACTCCTCCATGTTTCACACAAGGGGGTTTGTTCTATCTATCGGAATGAAGAAACAATTATTCTTTCCGACAAATGCAATATCGCTTCTCCAACATTGTTAGACCTTGATAACTTTCGAAGGAAATTGGTAAAGGAGCTATGGGTGTCTCACTGCTCATATTGATGAGAGATGTGGCTGTGATCATCTAAATAAAATACTATGGAAAATTGGGTAGATGAGATGTTTTGATTTTTCGGTATCCAAAGGATATGTAATGTCAGCCCATAATTATTAAGGAGCGATCACTTCCTTTGCAAAATGGAAATCTGTATAGAATTTGCAAATGGATCATCTATGAACATGTGTGCAAACTAATCATCTATGAACATGTGTGCAAATTAATTCATGTACATAAACTATAATGAATCAGAACTGCAGCATTTAGTCACCGTCTCCGGGAAGCCAATGGAGAATCCTGCCATATATCCATTGTTTAACCCACTTTTTCATTAATGTATCCCTGCCATGAACATTTTCTTGTATTTGGGTTCATTACCCCACTTCTTTCATTAATGTATCCCTTGTGAAACTTATGCTCATCTAGTTAACAAGACAAACCCCAATGCCATGAAAAAACCAGAGTATCTCGCTGAATCGAATGTGAATCAGATTTAAAATCCACATCCAACATGAAGATCTATGCTAGATCCCTACAATCCTACATACGCATAACTAGCACGCCCAAGTGAAATTGATGCTCATCTAGTTAACAAGAAAACCCCAATGTCATGAAAAAAACAGAGCAAAAACAGAGTACTACCTCAGATAGCTCGTTGATGGCATCCTCGTCAAGTCGCTGCCCTTCCTGCAATCTACGTCGAACTCCTTTTTGGCGTTCTCCTCGAAGAGCTCTTCGATTTCGTCATGCACCTTGCGCTTACGCCTTCTCATCTCCTCCTCCTCCAGATCTTCCCCGACCTTGTGCTCACCGACGGGTGCCTCGACGGCTGCGATGGCAGCGGGAGCAGGCACAATGGTTGCTGCACCGCCAGCTTCCGCCGCTACGGCGGACTCAGCCGCTCCACCCACGGCTGCAGCCACGGCAGCAGATCGCTCTGCTCCGATGGTTGCCTCCGGCTCGTCGCCAGATCTTCACGCCCAAGCGCTTCATCGCCGGGTCAAGACAGGAGGAGGGAGGCGAGGAAGGAGGAGGGTGGTGAGGAAGGAGGAGAGGGTGGTGAGGTGGTGAGGAAGGAAGAGAGGGTGGTTAGGTTCGGGAGAGGACGAGGGTTTTCTACCCGATTTGGGGAAGAAATGCACTGCTCCGCCTCTTGAGTTACCGAGAAGCCGCGGGTGCCGATTTGACTTGACACACCCACCCGCCATCCCGATTCCACGTGGGGACGTGGCGGTCGTGGCACGCGGTCGTGCACCTCCTACGGTTTGCCATCAATTACTATCGGTCTCACAAGTGGGTCCCCTTATCATCCACACAACCGAGCCACCACATGTACCACATTTTTCTTTCTCCCTGTCTCGACCACTCCACATCTTTCTTTCTCCCTTCTCGACCAGCGCCGCCGCCCCGCCGCCATCCGCCGACGACCCTCTCTTCGCTGCGCGGCTTGCGCCGCCAACTACGCAAGTACGCCGATCTCCACTCTTCTTCCTTCCCCAAACGCGCCTCCCTACGGAGGCGGATCTGAGCCGATTGGTTTGGACTGAAACTTAGTTTTGGATTGGATCTTGATTTGGTTTATATGGTTTGAGACCAAATCAATCAATTAGTTTGAGCCGCCACTACCACCTACTATCGCTTCAAATCCAAGAGCCGCAGTTGTCGGTCGGAGCTCGTCGGCTCTCTCGAGCTTTGACGCCATGTCGATCTAGATTCATGACGTGCCCTCGATATGGCTTTGTCCACGGTTTGAACCTTTGGAAGTTGAAACGGTTTGACTAGGTTGGATGACGCGCATGTATAGTTCGGTTTGGTCTAGATTCTAAATGAAAATATCTGGATTGGTTTGGTTTTGATGTGTGCCGTGGATTGACTGGTTTAAGTTTCGATGCCCAACTATTCCTGTGTTTAGATGAACCGGGCATTGCCATTGCTTTATTACATAGATGATAGAAAATAGATTGATTGGCCATTGCCAGTATAGGTTATCACTATGATTTATTATATGTATGATCTTTGTATTGTACTATGTACAATTCAACTTAGAGTTCAACATGTTCTGTGTAGAATGGAGGAAGCACAATGTGGACGCTGCAACTCACGGTGCCGGACCAGCCTTTCTACTGCCACGTTGTTCGGCATCTACTTCCATCCTTCTTTTGTTGTTGCAGCGGTAATAATTTATATGAACCTTCTGACAGTACATTCTTTTTGTTTTTTTTTGCTATTTGCACTAATGTATTGTGTCTGCTATTTGTTTTTATCTTACACAGATCGTATCATGCAATGTGAGATTGGCATTCAATGAGCTCGTCGCAGACACCGTGACCTTCGACGCTCTTTGGGGCCCATACACTATGCAGGTCGAGAAGGGCTAAAGATAACCCAGATAGGAGGAGATGATTGGGATCGTTTCATGGCCCGCATGCGCCTTATCGGGGTGAATTGATCAGCTTCTCCTTTAGAAGAGATAGGCCCAGGATTTCTGTTATCTATCTAAATTTCATTCCGGATAGTGAGGATGAAGTTCACGAGGACGAAGATGGTGCTGATTCAGATGATGATGAGAACCCACTTGTTGAATACCTGTATGCCCAAGGACTCAGCTGGGCGACGAGGAAATCGGCAACCTCGGGACATGCTTCCGCCACGTGAAGACTACCTAGGGAAGCCATTCGTGACCCGCCTCACAAGGACGAATGTTAAACGGCATATCATGGTATGTTACTTAGTGTGGTAATTACATGATATGCATGCTTAGTTAGTGTAGTACTTCATATGATATGCATGTTGTAGTACTGTGATGAGAGGCCAAGTTTAGAATTCATTTAGTGAAGAATTTTATGACATGCATGTAGTGTAGTAATATGCGATGATATGCTTAGTGTACGGAGTAATCTAATGATATGCCTAATTATCGTAGTAATTTGATGCTTGGCGATAGTGTAGTGATGTGATGATATATATGCTCAGTGTTGAATCCAATGATATATGTGTCTTGAAGTGTATGCTTTGTTGATATTGCACGTGACATGATCATATATCATGTCAACTATTTTCAGAAATTACCTAAGAGGTTACTTGATAGCTGTGGCATCGACCGGCGAAGAAGGCATGGCTGCTGGACTACGCCTTACCGTAACGGGCTCCATCACCACCTGTGTTTATGCAAAGGACACGGACGGTCGACTGTCTTGAGCAGGCAGGTGGAAGAAGTTCCTTCATGCCAAGAATCTTCGGTAGGACAGGCCATCCTACTCATTGCTATGTAACACCGTCGCCATGACTTGAGGATGATGATCACCATCCACCTCATTTAGAACTGGGTGGGCCATGTATCAATGTGAAATGAACTTGTTATGTCAGCTCTTGTTTGTAGTACTTGTCGTGGTATTACCGCATCTATATCTACTCATATCTAGGTACTATTGCTTGTGATGGATTGCAACTATTATTAATGGTACCTAATGCTCTACTAGCTATGATTATTCCACTCGTGTGATGTTTTATATGCTGTAGTGTGACATGGTAATCTGTTATATATGGTAGAGGCTGGTCTCTAAGACCTTGTACAATGCAAGGTGCTTAGGGATGTGCTTCCACTGTGTGATGTTTTGTACGTGCAAAGTTGTAGTATGAAATGCTAACTGTTCTATATGGTAGTGGCTGGTCTCTAATTGGACCGACATGTTGAACTATAGTATCAATGGTAGAGGCGTTTTTCACAGCGCCACATCTAACAGTTCACATAATTAATTATCCAAAGATTAAGGTATGAAACCCTTGGTCCTACATAGCAACATTTCGCTCCAAAAATTAAGGTACTTCCACATTCAAACTAACTAATACTACAAATTCAAGGAACTACTTAATACATTAACAGCACATAGGAAGTAGCCCTGGTCCAACGGCTTGATAAATGACGAAACAAAACTGAAAGAAGAAGGATCAGCCAAGAGCAGCACCATCAGCCTCCCAGCCTCACAACTTCAGCCACTGGTGAACTCCTGTGTTTTTCCTCGCAAAACACACATGTGATGTTGGAGGCAAGAAAATAAATATGCTGTGGGTCTTGTCATGGCATCTAATCGCACGGAATGCTAGTACAAATGATGGAGAATAAAACATCCAACATGAGCAAATTCATAGGAGTTCTAGATCCATGGATACCATCAAGAAAAATGCTGAGTTTTAATTCAGACACAAGACTTGGTGAAAACATGCATATCAAGAACATTGATATGTCATCTTTGCAAGCTTGGGTCAGTGACTTGTCTTGTGTTTCATGGCATGACAATAATTTTAACAATAAATAGACATGAAATTGACCCAAACTCATGTACAAAGTTATGCCATATGATGCATGGATTGATTCACACATAAATGACAAAATGCCAACTTTGTATAGAATTTGCAAGATGAAATATTTCAGTGGTATCGAAACTGCAAAGATGAAATAATTCAGTGTGCATCGTGTGTACTGAATTGTAGTAACGAAATATTTCAGTGCCTACCGGTGTGTACCAAATATTTCAGTGTCTACCACTACAACATTACAAATTTTGCCTAGGCAGTACCAAATATTTCAGTGCTCTACCGGTGTGTACCAAATATTTCAAAGGTCCACCACTACAACATTACAAATTTTGTTTAGGGCAGTTCCAAATATTTCAAAGTGCCTACCGTGTGTACCAAATATTTCAGTGTTCACCACTAGAACATTACTAATTTTTCCTAGGGTTCATATGATGCCTAGGGTTCACATACATCATAAT
Source organism: Aegilops longissima (assembly GCA_021605205.1). Lineage (NCBI taxonomy): Eukaryota > Viridiplantae > Streptophyta > Magnoliopsida > Poales > Poaceae > Aegilops > Aegilops longissima. Next base: position 460,889,298 of record CM038680.1, read on the forward strand.
CCATCCTCCAAATCCATGTACTCAAATATTCATGCAATTCATTGAGATTAAAATGCCATCTAGCATTCCCTCTCCGAGCTATTACGATCAAGATCACCACGATGTAAGCACGAGCAGTAGGAAGATGAGGAGTGGGGAAGCTTACTCTAAACATAGCTACCGCCACTGCTCGATGAGGAGAGCGGCGAGGGAAGCGTGGAGAACGGCGGGAAGCGAGGTCGCGACCACCGCCCTCCTCATCTTGCGCTCGAGTCTCCGGTGACTCGGTTGGAGGCTGCACAATCTGCAACGGCACTCGTGCACGGTGGGTTCCTGATCCAATGGATGCTCTACCTCGATCTGAACGCCCACCACCTCCGCCTGGTCCACTCGCTGGACGAATTGGCCTGCTCCATCGCCTGAGGAGGATCTCGATCTTGTCAATCGGTTGTGCGGGGGGCAAAGCTTTGCCCTCTCCTTCTTCGTCATATTCTTGAGAGTGGCCATTGCCGCCCAGTTCATCTCGCCTTGTGTTGTCAAACCAAGAACGGATCTCCTCAACCTGGCCAACTTGACCTGGTCGCCGCCGGCGATCGCACGAAGTCGGTGTTCTCATCGCCGACCATCACTCGATCTGCCGTGTAAGAGGGGTGCGGGTGGGTGGGGGTTGCCTGAGGGAGCGGGTTGCAGCGGCAAGAAGGAGGAGATGACCGAGGTGGACTTGGAGGAGAGGGAGGAGATGGTCGCCGATGAGTAATTGTGGAATGTGGATCACCATGGCGGCGGTTATGCATTCGACGAGAGGGCGGCGTGCAAATTTTCCTAGGACTAAACTGCCCCTAGATTAAAACGTGTCCTCACCTTGTCACGAGTAATCGCCCCACTCGCTTTAGTACTTTCACAGACTTTCATTGAGTACTACCCAAGATTCAGATTTGTCCGCCGTTAGATCGACATCAACGAACGGTTCTAAAAAAGCCCAACCACTCTAAAACTTGTATTAAATTTTAGCATGATAAATCATAGTGCTAGGCATCATTTTTTCCTTCTTCTGAAAAGGAGGTTAAAACCCCCGGTCTCTCCATCAATCGATACATACAACCATTTTTTTTATTAATTATTTAACAAAGTCTGACAAGAACATACATCAAGCCATCTGAAGCCATCACTCACACCTACAAACTCGATAATGTGGAGTGCCCTTACTCCCCACCATCTAAGGCCGCGGTCACCGCCGATCCGCCCACATGACATATCAGGAATCTAAACCTAGTTAGGGATGGATTAACGAGCTGCTCGGCTCGTTAAGCTCGTTAAGATTAACGAGCAAAAAACCCTACTCTGTTTGGTTCATTTGAAGCTCGTGAGCGCTCTCGTTAATAGATTTGGATGTGTTACGGTCTATAGGATGAGTGTGCAGATGTGGTTTTTAAGAAGATGATGACTGCAAAAGGAAATGCACTAGTTTGTTGCATCTTATGTAGATTAAATTGAATAGATGGGCTAAGGTGCTATGAAAACTTTATCATTTTTTTCGAAAAGGCCCTGCACTCGGCGCAGCAAACCTAAAGCGTCCGCATGCACACGTTTTAGAAGCCACCACCACCATCAAACCGTGGACCCATCTCCAGAAAAGAGGTCCGCATCATCCTTGCCAGGCCAGCCATCCGTCAACGCCGCCACGGTGCCAAACAGCGCCACCGCCATGCACTCGTCCATCCAGACGCATCTGGATTCAGCTGCACCATGCAGCCAAGATCCGCCGTTGTCGACATAGTAGATGCCTACGTATTCATTTGCCCGGTAAATACGATGTTGTTTTTCAACAATGAGAAAACAATGGCACATGAGCATGGTCCAGGCATATGCGCATACAAATTCACTCGTATATCAGTATCCTTGGAATGTCTCGTCTTAGTTAACTGTACCAAACACAGTAATGCTGGTATATTCCATACACTACCGGACTCGCGGTCTATGCCTACGGCCATGGGCCGTCGGCATAGGCCCAGTAGCCGTCGGCATAGATCTATGCCGACGGCTGCCGTAGGCATACCCCCGTCAGTGTAGATCACGTCAGCGTACTTCTGTCAGACCGTCGGCATAAAATGCCGTCGGCATAGGCGGCTATGCCGACGGCCTCGGCACAGCCGTCGGCATAGAATAGCCGTCGGCGTAGTTTTCCGTCTGACGGCAACGGACGGCGCCGTCAACACTGCTGGCGGTTCGGGGGCGACACGTGGCGAAGATATGCCTACGGCAAAGCCGTCGGCATAGATGTGAATCTATGCCGACGGCTTTGCTGCAGGCATATCCCCGCCACGTGTCGCTCCCCGGTTTAACCTGGGGTAGGGTTTACGGCAAAGCCGTCGGCATAGATATAAATCTATGCCGACGGCTTTGCCGTAGGCATATCTTCGCCACGTGTCGCTCCCTGGTTTAACCTGGCGGCAGGGCTATGCCTACGGCCAAGCCGTCGGCATAGATTTTATCTATGCCGACGGCTTTGCTGCAGGCATAGCCTGCCACGTGTCTCCTCCTGGTGGTCCTGGGCGTATCTATGCCGACGGCTTTGCTGTAGGCATAGTTTTTTTTTATTTTTTTATTTTTCCTGTTTTCTTTTCCAATTCATTTGACAACATTTGAAAACAGAATAATATGAAATATGACAGTTCCATCAACATCATTTAAACATAGTCAAGATCATCACCGCGAAAGTCCACGAACATAAGAATAGTGCAAGACATGAAACATCATAAAAGTTGAAACATGAAAGACATGCCACAACGGCCGATACACCATCGACATCAAGCACCACCACCACCACCGAGTCCACCTCCGCCAAAACCACCACCAAGTACACCTCCGCCTAAAACCGCCACCGCCAAGTCCTCCTCCGCTAAACCGCCATCGCGACCACCATCACTCGCCAGATCGGAGGATCGGGTCGACGGCTCAGAGTCGAGCCACCGTCCCTACATGTTTGAAAGAAGTTTCTAACAGTAAATATGACATGATAGTGTTGAATGAACGAGAACTAGTTTGTCATTAGTTAGGCAAATTTACTAACCGGAGTATCACCGCCTAGTGCCGCCCATTCCTCGAACGTGGGAAGGTGTGGGCGTCTCCCGCAGTGGTGGTGGGGTCCAACTTGTGGTGGCTCCGTGCGGTTAGTCCAAGACGCCAAGATAGCCACGGATGTTAGTTAAACAAGTCCACTTAGAAACAAGCCGTGATCAACAAAGTCAAGGAATGAAAGTGCAAATTTGAGCTTGGTTTAAGAGGGCAAAACTAACCGCCATCGCTGACGGCTGTAATCATCGCTTGCCTTCACTCGCTGCAAGTACTCCCTCACCTCAATATGCCTATGCTCGAGAAAGGCCCGATATGCCTACAAAATTGAGGTTGTTTCTAAGTGGGCAAAGTGATGAAAATAGACTAAGAAAGATAGAGACAAAGAAGATAAGGGAAGTACTTAAGACGTTGGCGGTCTAAGGGAGGCTGCGAACGCCTGCACTCTCTAACGGGCTCGGGTTGGTAGCTCGAAGCCGTGTGTACGAGATCGACGGAGTGATCAAGCCATTGAAACACGGATACCGCCATGGACTTACCTCGATGGCCACCACCGCCGTGTCGCCGATCCGAGATCGGGCGACCTCAGAACGGAACATCCGGATGCAACTTCCGATAGTTACGAGTGTAAGACTCTGTGTGTTTCGGTGTTGCCGTAGTATCGCTCTCGCCTCCTTGCGATCACTCCGCCATGGGCCGCTTCCACGACTCCATGTCCGAGAGCGGCCTCGCAACTTGTCCTCCCGCAACGCCAAATGAAGTTAGCCATACATAAGAACATGACGGTAAAGAAGAACCAAAATGCATCTTTCATATAGATATACCTTCATGGCCTTGAAGCCCCAGTGGTTCCTGCTTCCTTGGCCGTGTGTCCCGCCTTTTCCACTTGTTAGCCCGGCCTTGATGCTCTTGGCAACAAACTCGGATCGCCACCGACCCACCTATCCACCAAACACGCCCATCCGTCATGCCTTCCATAGCACCAACGAGGAACAACCTATGCAAATTTTGGAAGCGGGACATGTGAGCACGAAACATATAGTTGACTCCTTGAAACAATGAAAAGTCAAGAATAGTTACCATCATGAACGCTCCTCGCTCATGGTAATTTTGTCCCTCGTGCTTGAGTTTTGGTCATCTTTTGTTGCGGTAGATGTGGTAGTCTTGTGAGACGGCAACCCAACGCACTCTCGTCGCAGAATCGACGAGCTTTCTTCTTTGCAGACGTAAGTAAGACCACGCCGGCTCGCCTTGTGCTCGTCAAGAACTCTATAGAGTTGCTGCAATCATGCATAAACCGAAGCAAACAAGGCATGAGTGCAGTGATTCAATGATAAACTATGAACGAAACTAAAGACAAATGATTCAAAATGGAACTTACCCAAAATTTGGTGATCACGGCCTTAGCGGCCGTCCGTACTCAGCGCATAAAGAAGCCTCGTAGTGGGCCCAGCTTGTGGCCAAAACACGCAGCTGTGGGTCCCGTCGTCAGCAGGCGAGAATAGGCCAGCCAAAACTGCTTCAACAGACGGTGAGAAGGCTGTTCGGTTTACGGCCCTTTCCGTGAAGGATCCAAGCATCGCAAAAGAATCAAAGGGTTGCCATGTGTACAATAAAAATGTTGTCATGTGTTGAAAGTATGATTGAGATGCACTTACTCTGTCCTCAGAGGTTCAATGAGCCACTTTTGCGCCTCGATAGAAGGTGGTGTAGGTACTCGGCATTACCACGCAGCCACCTGCGGAGCACCCGGTGGCAAGTCACCCCACAACTCGGGTCAACCTCCTCCACCTCCTCGCCTCCTCGGCCTCCTCCTCCTCGGCCTCCTCCTCCTCGGCCTCCTCCTCCTCGGCCTCCTCCTCCTCGGCCTCCTCCTCCTCGGCATCAGAATATACTCCTCCTCCTCGACTCAGAGTCAGATCAGCATAGGAGGGCATCAAGAAGACCTCCTATTTCGGACACGGCCCAAGTTTTTGGCACGATTGCCTCTCCCCCACCTCCTCGTCCTCTAGGGGCTCTCCCCCCCCCTCCTCCTCTAGGGTCTCCTCCCCGACCCTCCACCTCCCGTGAGGTGCCATCCTCAGCGTAGTCGGGAGGGAACCTTGTGGGCTCGCCCACTCCGAGTAAGTCCTCCTTTGATTTTATCGAGAAACTGCACCACTGGACTTGCCCATGATTAGCAAACCTGCATTGAGAAGAGAATAAACAATTAGTAAGGATATAAAAAAAACAAGCATACAGGAAAGACATTAATAACGGAAGAGAACATTATTAAAAGAACATACATTTTCTAGAACCCATATGAATCATCACTATTGTAATCTATTTGTCGACCGGTCTCATCATCACTATCCCGATATCTTCTTCGCTTTTCGACGGAGGTGGAGGCTCTTCCTCATCGTCGCCGTCGGCGTCTTCATTTAACTTTTCAAGCATAATTATGTCTCTTTGATTCACAATTGCCTCACCATCAATCCGGCAGCCGCCATCGTTTGGGTCCAGTCAACATAACCCAAGTCATCATCCTCCTTGTTTCGGACCACGTCATCATGTTCCTCTTGAAAAAACACTCCCTCGTATGTCATGGGGTTTATGTTGTAGAAATTTTTCTGCAGATGCCGGTCGTATGTCAACCTCGGGAAGTACCAAGAATGGTGCAAATCATCCACCAACGGCTGCATAAACACACTCAAATTCTTCCCCGGATATTCAGCCCGGAATTATAAGCGACAAGAACATGGACTTATGCTGCATTATGGCGCCGGAGGAGATTGAGCGGAATAACAAATATGGGCCAGCAGCTGTATGGATTAGACGACATACCATATGGATTGAACCCATCACCGTTATAGCAATTGACATTCCCAGCCTCGGCTACTTCCTCCGGGTACTTTATATCGAATGACTTCCATGCTTCACCTTCTGATGTATGTACAATTTTTTTTGGATTGTACCTTTTCCCTTCCTTGTGCCACTTCATCATTTTGGCAGACTCCTCGGTGATGAAAAGGCGCTGCAGTCTTTTTATAAAATCAAGATACCGAAGAACCTTCACAGGGATTTTTAGTTGCCGCTTCTGACCATGCTTATCGACCACCTCAATATACCGAGAGGAACCGCACTTCCTACAATAGTTGTCATCCGCATACTCATGCCTAAACAAAAGGTAATTCTTTGGACAAACATGTATTTTCTCATAGTCCATGGAGAGCGCCTTCATGATTTTCTTCGTACCGTACATGGTTTTCGGCAGTTCATGGCCCTCGGGCAGGCTGTTAGCCCATACTCCCGTAAATGCTTGAAGCAACCTCGGCTACATACCGTATTTCAGCCTTCATCGCCATCAGCCAAGTAGATGGCATCCAAGATGCACAGCTTGGCACCCTCATAGAGAGGTTTCTTTGACGAGGCCAAGATTTCCGTGAAGGCCTTTTGCGGTTTCCTCCGGCTCCTCCGGTTCATTCATTTGAATGTGACGGAGGTGTCGGTGTGCAAAGAAAGACATCATCTAGCATGTCTCTAACCCCATCGTCCTCATAACCAGCGACGCGTTGTCGTATCACATCCTCTCTACCACGGTCCCGCTGGGCAAAGTTTATCGGCATATTAAAGTTGGGCATAAATCCATGCGTGCGAAGGTGCTTAGTCATCTCACTCTTATCTCTGCGGATACGCCTCTCACATCTTGCACACGGGCATTCCGCACCATCCTCATTGACTACGGAATATCTCTTTCAAAAACACATCAGTTTTCTCGACCCACTCTGTTGTTACTTGATTCCGACGGATAAACCCACTATACATCCACCGATTATCCGCCATCTACGCTTTATTGGAAGCCACACAACAAAATTAAGGATTCATTTAAATTACCAACATCAATATTTTATTTTTTACAAGGTTGACGAGTAATCCACCTACATCTCTAATAGGTAAAGATGGGTCCTATCTCACTCGAGAATGTGTAGATTGAGTACGGTCCATGTTTCTATTTCATTCGAGACAAAATTTGGCAGCACCTTCGCTGTTCTCCAAATACACGCCTCGGCAAAATGCCGAGAGAATGTGCATCCGGAGAACAACAGGAGGCGCCACCAAATCCTGTCTCTCGAACGGGTAGAGCATGAACAACGCATCTAATCTACACATCCTGCTGTCCGTGGAAAGCGTTGACAATCCGAAGAGCTGCGGTGATAAATATGCAATTGAATGCATATTTATCGATGCAACCTTTCGGACGGGAGACCTAGGTTACGCGAATTGATGTGAAAATTCAATCTAGTTACATGGAAAAAGTGGACGAGGTCATGGAATTGTTGCTCACCCTCCGATGTAGTCGATCAAAGGAGAGGGACGATCCTGGACCAACACCTCCAACGCCGATTTATCACTCCACGAAGATGGAACACCACAAATCCTGTTAATTACACCGAGTGAAAAAATTAGGTCATCACATCACATTAAGCATTGATACTTTTAACTATGAAAAAATCATGTTTCGTCAAGTGTCAAATTTTGTCCTTCAATTTTTTAGCAAGATCATCATGATTAAATAACCACTCATCATATCATAATTTTGTCCGTTCAATTTTGTCAAGTGTCCAATTTCTGTCAAGTGTCCAAGTTTGTCCGGTTCAATTTTTTCGACAAGATCATCATCATAAAAATAACCACTCATCTTATACCAATTTTGGAGCACAACTCAAATGACAAGATCATCATGATAAAAATCTAACATCCCACATCCAACATCTAACATTCATCTAACATCCAACATCCAACATCCATTATCTAACATCTAACATCCATCTAACATCAACATCTAACATCCATCTAACATCTAACATCCATTATCTAACATCCATCCAACATCCATTAGCAAAAAAATGAAAAAAAAATGAAAAAAAAAATTGCTCACCGAGAGGGGCGTGCAGGGGCGCGCGGTGGAGGGGTGGTGAGGCAGAGGCGGTCGGGGACGGAGGGATGGGGCGGCGGAGCGCGACCGGCTGCAGCAGCCTGCTGGGTCGGGAGGCCGGGGCAGACGCAATGGGGAGAGGCTGTCGGGGAGAGGTCATGTCGGGGGCGGCATGTGAAGGAAGAGCGGTAGGCTGGGTTGGGGGGGGGGGGGGGGTGGGGAGGCAGGTGGCGAGGGAGGCGGTCTGGGGCGGGGGGGGGGGGGGGGGGGTGGCGAGCGGCGTGGGGGGCGGGGGGGGGGGGGCCGCAGGAGGGCAGGGCGGGGGGGTGGGGGGGGGGGGCTACTGGTCAAAGTGAGGTAGAAACGAGTGGTGGGGACGAGTGGCGAGTGGATAGGTTACCTATGCCGACGGCTAAGCCGCCTAAGATAGCCGAGGTCGCCACGTGGCACCTATGCCGACGGCTTAGCCGTAGGCATATTTTTTTTCTTTTTTTTTCTTTTTTTTCGTTTTTACTTAGCTATATTTTTTCATAGTTATTTTTTTCTTTTTTTCCTTTTTTACCACGCCATCGATCTTTTATCATAGTTCCTTATCCACTTCCCGGCCAACCCCTCCACTCGTTAGTTTTTTTCTTTTTTTCATAGCTATATTTTATGTTTTCTTAAATATTATTATTTGACTAACTTACATATAGTACGTGTTAATAAGCATACATACATTATTTTTCGTTTCAGTACACGGTGTGACCCGCCTCACGAGCGGTGCCACCGCTTAGCCTAAGACTGAATGGGGAACAGCCGATCGGACGTTGTTGTTTATATATATATCGGATGACCTACCACAACCGGGTGGCATGTACGACGCCCGGTGGCATTGCTACCCCTGTGGCCCCCGTCCCCGCCTAACCTCAGAAGCGTTTGACCACGGATCTAGCCCTTTGACTTTGCACGGACGGGCTTTGAACAGTGGACCTCTCCACCCGGTTGTGTCGGGTCGGCCCAGAGGGACACCGGGAGCAACATCCGGCCAGCCCACACTACATCCACTCTGTAGACCCGACGTCTGCTTCTCCGGTGCCGTGGCGGCGCCGTCCGTGAGGGGGGGGCACACCCGAGACGCAGGCTGGCGTTTGCAACCGCCTCAACACTTCCAGACTTGTGAGAGGCCGCCACGCAAGATTTGACGGTATGTTACCCCGGAGGCCGCCGCCACGGTCGAGACGCGTGCGAAGAGCAATCCGCGAGAGGGAAGTGTTCAGATACTTCTACATCACAAAAATTATGAAAAATTACCATCAAGATTATAGCACATGTGCCCACGTTGTGTAAAAACTCATGATTTTATAGCGCCCCAAGATTTAATAATATTCACGCTGCATCGTTACGCAGAACGCCTACTACCGCTTTCATTGCCGTCCGTGAGGGGGGCCACAACCCGAGACGCGTGCGCGCTTCTTGGACATGCCACAACACCACCCCGCATGTATGAGGGGCCGGTACAACGCCTCCGGTGGCATTGCTACCCCCAGGGCCCCGGCCCCGCCTAACCTCAGAAGCGCTTGACCACGGGATCTAGCCTTTGACTTTGCACGGACGGGCTTTGAACAGTGGACCTCTCCACCCGGTTGTGTCGGGTCGGCCCAGAGGGACACCGGGAGCAACATCCGGCCAGCCCACAGCCTACATCCACTCCGTGTAGACCCGACGCGTCTGCTTCTCCGGTGCTGGCGGCAAGGCCGTCCGTCCGTGGGGGGCACGCCGGAGACGCTTTGGCGTTGCAACCGCCTCAACACTTCAGACTTGTGAGAGGCCGCCACGCAAGATTTGACGGTATACTACCCCGGAGGCCGCCGCCACAACAGAGACGCGCGAAGAGCAATCCGCGAGACGGAAGTGTTCGAGATACTTCTACATCACAAAAATTATGAAAAATTACCATCAAGATTATAGCACATGTGCCCACGTTGTGTAAAAACTCATGATTTTATCGCGCCCAAGATTTAATAATATTCACGCTGCATCGTTATCGCAGAACGCCTACTACCGTTTCATTGCCGTCCGTGAGGGGGGCCACAACCCGAGACGCGTGCGCCTCTTCGGACATGCCACAACACCACCCCGCATGTATGAGGGCCCCAGACGACGCTCCGGTGGCATTGCTACCCTGTGGCCCCTGGCCCCGCCTAACCTCAGAAGCGTTTGACCACGGATCTAGCCCTTTGACTTTGCACGGACGGGCTTTGAACAATGGACCTCTCCACCCGGTTGTGTCGGGTCGGCCAGAGGGACACCGGGAGCAACATCCGGCCAGGCCCACAGCTACATCCACTCCTGTAGACCCGACGCGTCTGCTTCCCCCTCCGGTGCGGCGGCGGCGCCGTCCGTGAGGGGGGGGGGCACGCCCGAGACGCTGCGTCTTGGGCGTTGCAACCGCCTCAACACTTCCAGACTTGTGAGAGGCCGCCACGCAAGATTTGACGGTATACTACCCCGGAGGTCGCCGCCACAATCGAGAAGCGTCGAAGAGCAATCCGCGAGAGGGAAGTGTTCAGATACTTCTACATCACAAAAATTATGAAAAATTACCATCAGTCCTATAGCACATGTGCCCACGTTGTGTAAAAACTCATGATTTTATCGCGCCCCAAAGATTTAATAATATTCACGCTGCATCGTTATCGCAGAACGCCTACTACCGCTTTCATTGCCGTCCGTGAGGGGGGCCACAACCCGAGACGCGCGTCGCTTCTTCTGACATGCCACAACACCACCCCGCATGTATGAGGGCCCCAGACGACGCCTCCGGTGGCATTGCTACCCCTGTGGCCCCCGGCCCCGCCTAACCTCAGAAGCGTTTGACCACGGATCTAGCCCTTTGACTTTGCACGGACGGGCTTTGAACAGTGGACCCTCCACCCGGTTGTGTCGGGTCGGCCCAGAGGGACACCGGGAGCAACATCCGGCCAGCCCACAGCTACATCCACTCCGTGTAGACTCGACGCGTCTGCTTCTCCGGTGGCGGGGCGGCGCCGTCCGTGAGGGGGGGGCACGACCGAGACGCGGTTGGCTTGCAACCGCCTCAACACTTCCAGACTTGTGAGAGGCCGCCACGCAAGATTTGACGGTATGCTACCCGGAGGTCGCGGCCACAACAGACGCGCGAAGAGCAATCCGCGAGAGGAAGTGTTCAGATATTTCTACATCACAAAAATTATGAAAAATTACCATCAGTCCTATAGCACATGTGCCCACGTTGTGTAAAAACTCATGATTTTATCGCGCCCAAGATTTAATAATATTCACGCCGCATCGTTATCGCAGAACGCCTACTACCGCTTTCATTGCCGTCCGTGAGGGGGGCCACAACCCGAGACGCGTGCGCTTCTTCGGACATGCCACAACACCACCCCGCATGTATGAGGGGCCCAGACGACGCCCGGTGGCATTGCTACCCCCCTGGGCCCCGCCCCGCCTAACCTCAGAAGCGTTTGACCACGGATCTAGCCTTTGACTTTGCACGGACGGGCTTTGAACAAAGTGGACCTCTCCACCCGGTTGTGTCGGGTCGGCCCAGAGGGACACCGGGAGCAACATCCGGCCAGCCCACAGCCTACATCCACTCCTGTAGACCCGACGCGTCTGCTTCCCCCTCCGGTGCCGGCGGCGGCGCCGTCCGAGGGGGGGGCACGACCGAGACGCTGCGTCGCCTCTTCGGACATGCCACAACACCACCACGCATGTATGAGGGCCGTGACGATGCTCGGTGGCATTACTACCCCAGGGCCCCGCCCCGCCTAACCACGGAGCGGTTGACCACGAGATCTAGCCTTTTGACTTCCCACGGACGGGCTTTGACGGTGGACCTCTCCACCCGGTTGTGTTAGGTCGGCCAGAGGGACACCCGGGAGCAACATCCGGGCCAATACAACAGCTATATCCACCCTGTAGACCCGGACGTCCGTCTGCTTCTCCAGGTGCGTGGCGCGCCGTCCATGGGGGGCGCACATGGATGTGAGGGGGGTCACCGAGACGGGTGTCGGGCGCTTGCAATCGCCACAAAACTTTGTCGGCATAGCTGTTTTGATTTTAATAAAATATAAGGATCTATATTTAAAGAACATGACCGCACATTATTAACGTGCTCGAAAAAATACAAACTATATATATATTCATAATATATGAAAAAAACAAACTACATATATATTCATATGTATGTTTATTTTAACATGCTACATGTTAGTTGATATAATAATACACAAAAAACATTAAAAATATAAACGAAAAATATATCTATGCCGACGGCTTAGCCGTCAAGATAGATCCGACCAACGTCGCGGATCGCCGACGTGGCGAGATATGCCGACGGCGGCCGTCGGCATAGGCTCGCATGGTGCGGCCAGATCGATGACGTGGCCTTTGGACCTATGCCGACGGCCCCGTGTCGGCCGTCGGCATAGGTCCGACGCCATAGCTGGGTGGCGGGCCCCACGGGTATGCCGACGGCCGTTCTAAGCCGACGGCACTGTGGGCTTAATATTGAGATAGGCCGACGGCCATTCTATGCCGACGGTTGCCGTCGGCCTATCTCCGCGATCCCGACGGCCTTTTTACGCCGACGGCGGGCCCAGCTGTCGGCATATCTCAAGAAGCCGACGGGGGCCGTCGGCATTGTTCTGGCCGTCGGGGTATGGCCCTGTTCCGGTAGTGATACAATCTTGTTCCTTCAGTCTAGGCCGAACTTAGTCTCTAGCAGAATGCTCCCTCTCCCTTGATCAAAAGAAACTGCAGGTGATTAATGTATTTGTAAAAACTAATATAGATAGAAACCACGGTAATGCAAAAAATATTCAGTTCCTTTAGATTGAATTTAAAGGTAAATCAAACATTTACAATCTGTCTCCATGATAATATACATTGATATTACGATCGACAAAGTTTATGAGAAACAGATAATAAAGATAGACAAACTGATTGATTATATTACAATAAGGCCACTCACGCTGCATAGTATCATAGTGCATGATACTACTTTAGTTACTGTATTTACACCGCATAGTATCATAAACTAGTATCATATTATCATTTCATTTATCCATTTATAGAATCCAAACATAAAGTTGTGGATATGATCTATTTCTTATAAACTTTTCTGGTTTAATGTGTTATACTGTTCCACAATATGATGCTACAATCTTCTCTCACATTCTTAATTGCAATGCCGCATCATCGTTTTCCTTAGGTGGCACTGCATGATACGCTTTATGATACTTGCGCCGGGAGAGGTCTGAGGTGCGATTACTCATCGGCCTGATCTCAGACTTGTCACTGCTTCCTTCTCGATGCTAAAATATTCAGCACTAACAACCGTCGAGTTGACCATTGCTGATCGCTGCCCAAGTAAGCTTTCGTTCTCTTCAGGGTCTTGCTGCAGCTGCACCCAGGGATGTTGCATCACCTTCCTCAACCTATCAAGCTTCTCCGCAACTTCCTTCATCGACGGCCTATTCATACCGCACATCTCCAAGCATTGTTTTGCTAGCTCAGCGATCTCTTCAAGAATCTCCATGTTGTCTTGCTTGATCCCATCATCCAAGATCTCCTGAAGCTTATTCTCCTTCACTGCAGACATAAACATCATTGATAGGCTCTTCTCTTGGTCAGAGGCATCAATACTAAAGGGCTTCTTCCCTGTGAGCAGCTCCAGAAGAACCACGCCAAAGCTGTACACGTCACTCTTGTCTGTCAACCGCCATGTTTGCATGTACTCCGGGTCAAGGTACCCACATGTCCCTTGTACAAGTGTGACAAATTGTGACTCATCGGTTGGTGCCAGGATAGAGGCGCCGAAGTCGGAGACTTTAGCCTTGTAGTCGCCATCAAGGAGGATATTGGAGGACTTGACATCACCATGAAGGATTGGTATCGAAGTGGATGAGTGAAGGTACGAGAGCGCGTCCGCAGACTCGTGAGCGATCCCCAAGCGAGTGGCTAAGGGGATACGTCGGCCATGGTTGCCGTGGATGAGATGGAAGAGGGTGCCGTTTGGGACGAACTCATAAACCAACATGGGGACTTCCACTTCGAGGCAGCATCCCAGAAGCTTCACAATGTTTTTGTGGTTGATTTGGGATAGGATTAGCATCTCCTTACCGAACTCTTTCTTGTGTTGCTCGTTGATGGTCATGCATCTCTTCACCGCCACCTCCACGTTGCCCTTGAAAAGTCCCTTGTACACGGTCCCGTGCCCCCCATGACCTAAGACTTGTTGTTCGCTGAACTTGTTCGTGGCTTGCTGCAGTTCTTCCTCTGAGAAGATTTTGAATGTAATGCCTTGCTTCTCCTTCATCTCTTCAAATAGTATAAGGCCACCGTGCAGCCGGAAGTAGTTCTGTTTCATGTTCTGTAGCTTCCGTCTCTCTTGGATGAAGCATGCAAAGGCAACAACGATCACAATGATGACAAATCCAACACTTGCACCTGCATGATTATCAATCCAAGTATAGTTATGAGATACCTTTTCAAATGAATTTAATGTCTTGTTTTCTTCTTTTGAAATCAAACACAGTATAGTATGTTGGAGTTATGTTTTGTACTATGGTCCAAACTAAGAATTTTTTGGTCCTTCAAACTATTTATTTGGTTCACTTTCCCTTTTAAAGTATTGTTGGATCAGTTTCTCCTTCAAACTATAGTGTCTAGTTCATTTCACTATCGAGACTAATTTTGGACGACATCGGTCTTGATGTCGTGGACGGTTGTTTTGCCAGTGTGACATGCATGCCATCCAAATACTGCTTGTTCCAATTTTATTTTTCCAAATACTGCACACACAAAATGACACGTGGTAGCAGCACGCACCACTTTTCGTTGGCTGATGCACCATCGCCTATCAATACCTGACTACTCCGGGGTCAACCTCATTTTTGAAAAAAGAAAACAATACCAGACCATTGATGGTGGGGCGCAAGCTCGGTGAGCTAGGCAACCACGGCCATCACCATGGTCTTCGATGATGAAAGCGTAGGAGGCAGTCATACCCAAAATCTGATCTTCCTAGAACTTGGATAATGCCTTGCGGGCAAAACCATTGTCGAAGTCATGAAATCGAGCATCCAAGAAAGGTAGGGGATAAAGACATAAATGTAAGTAGTATAGTTTTGGAGGGGTATATTGAACCTAAAACATATTTGAGAAAAAATAGCAAATCAATAGTCATTTTGGGTAGGTGGGGGTGGGCGTTGAGCTTTTTTCCCCTTCTTAGTAGTGATGATGTATATGCTCACTTAGCAAAGAGAAGAACACACCTACAACTGGCACCGCAGGAAAATGGGGAGACTTTGGAATTGGTAGGCAGACACCATTTGCCATAGAGTTCCCAGGGTGGCATGAGCAACTGTATTTCCCCTGCGTATTCTTGCAGATCCCTGGGCCGCAAGGATTAGCTTTTTCACGGCACTCGTCAATATCTGGGAAAGAAATGTTTTTAGTTCAAGTAGTTATACAATGCGTATACTTATGATCTACATGAGATGGTGAAAATGTAAGCGAGGTAGAAGTCAGGAAAACGGAAGGTACCTTGGCATCCAGCCGTGATGTAAGGGTTGCCTTTGTACCCATTGGAGCACTTGCAATGGTAACCTGGATCGTTGGTGGTGGAATCCACACACGCACTATGGCTGCTGACGCATGCGTAGGAACTCATGTTCTTTTTAGCTGCCTTGCAAGTCCACGGTCTTATTACCCAGTTCGCGACAAGAGGAACTCCCCCCTTGTATGTCTCATAGAACACTTTGGATTTGACATAGCTGGTGTTGAAACTGAAAGCTGCCTTTTCCATCACTGCCATGTAATTGCAAGGGTAGTCTTTCCATATTTGAGCAGTGTTGTAGTTTTCGTTGAAATAGCCATGATAATATTGTATTCCCTTTGGGACATCGGCTTGACAACAGCCAGCGCCAGAGCATTTGCCATTCTCGAGGGTGACATTCGTGCACGTGGAATAGCAACCTATTACGTACTGCACACAGAACAAACCAAACAAAACTTATATGAGATGTCTTTAACCAGAGTAACGATTTAAATTAGGAAATTACATGATTTTTATCTTAAGGAAATGTTATTTTATAACCTATTATTTGTAAAAAAGTCTTCTAAATCTGTTCACACTGGTTAACGGTAAGAGTTTTTTTCTCCGACAAATCAACTTTCTCTATGCACCCTACCAACAAAAAAAAACTTTCTCTATGCTATTTGGAAACTTAAGATAGCACCTAGAACTCACGCATTTCTGTGTCGGATCCTCAAAATAATTATATGGAACCTAGTGGATTTATTCAATGCAATGCTCACAGCGCATGAATCGTAACAATATCTTCTCTACTGTGTTGTGGCCAAACTTCAACTTGTATGGGAGGAATCAGCACCAGTTCTGAAGGTTAGAAAGTTGGTTATTTCTGAATCTTTGCAAAGTTTTTGGGAAGGTGCCATTAATACTGTAACTTGTAACTAATGCAACGATGTGAGGATTATGGAATAGCAGGAACGAAATTGTGTGAACAAAAAAGTCTGGGTTAATATGGAACAGTTCGTCCCCTCGAAAGAATAGTGATAATAATAATAATATGGAACAGTTTGGGACATGATCATGGCCTACATAGGGAACTGGAAGTTCCCTTGCAAAGAGACATATAGATGGACTTGCTGGAAAAAGTTGGGGCTCTGTTTGTAAGGAGGGTGAGAGAATTTAACCTCTAGCACTACCAGGGGCTGGGGGGTAGAAGTGCAAGCTGAAAATTAAAGGTATCTTTCAAGCCGAATCCAGCAGAGCTTTGATGTCATAGAAAGCTCAGAAGAATGCACTGGTAGGAAGAGGTAGGAAGAATGCATACATGCTCACAAGATTAACTATTAACTATCAGATGACAACGCGTGACTGGTTCATCATTTTGTTATGTAGCATGTTCTTTGCCTGGTTCTCTGTAATTAATAACAAGATGTGTACTGAACTGAAAACAGATGTAGGTTTCATCTTCATAATGAAAATGGAGGCGAAGAGGTTTTACTGGCCGAAAATTTATAGAAGGAACGGTTTTTTCTTCCCAAATACTTTCACATGGATCAGTATAATAAAAATGCTGAAATTACTCACAGTAGAGCTCATCATATAAGCGACAGCATTGCACCCGATGACGATAATTTTGTTATCCACTTCCGATATCGAGAAGGGTGAATTGGTGAAGCTCAACCTTGCATCAGAATAATTCGTCGTGCGAGTGGCTGGCAAATAGCACTGCCGGGACATCTTCGTCATCAACCAGACCTTGCTGCTGGGCACGGAGATCTTGGTCACCTCGATGTTCCATTTAAAGGGCTTCATGATGCCCTTGATGCTCGTGCAGTTGAGGTTAAAGCCGTTGTGCAACGCACAGTGCTCGCCGATGCCGAACGGGAACGGGATTGCGACGTCGCCGCACTTGGCCGGGCAGCCGGGACGCTGGCCTGCCGGTACATCGGCCGTGGCCAGCACCCATGTCGCCGAAAGGCAGATAAAAAGAAGCCGAGAACAACCCGGCTTCATCCTTGCGTGAACTAGTAGGTGTGTGGCTGTTTGCCCCTGGGCTCCTTGCTGACCATGGCGCTACCGTGGGCTATATAAATAGATGAATGAACAAAGCAACAGTAGTTCTTTCTCGTTATTGGCTGCCTTTTTTTTGCGAGGGGCTAGAGAGCGACTACCAGTTGACTAGGGTTAAGTGATGAAGTGACACAGGCAAAGCGTAATAGCTGCATTATCACCCCTGCCTTATATGGCCATCTTACTTCCTGGCATATTTGAAACATCAATCCATGCCTGAGTCAGATTTGGCCTTCCTCATCCAGTAGGGCCTTCAGCAAGCAGCTTCAATTCCATGACCGCTTGGGTGGTTCAAGATGGAAACCTGCCTGGATATGCTCTTTTTGGAATGACAATATAGGTTCGTTGACATGCTAGATTGTCGATGAATATATTTGTTAACCTACTAATTAGCTACACTTCCAAGTGTATTGTGATTATTCAATTTGGACAGCCCGTGGATTTCTCCAAGCACACAAAACAGTGTTCAATGAAATGCTTGTGAGGTTGTGAAGAATAGCTTGTGGTCTTTGGTCGTTTTCACTATGCCGTTGTACCCACGGTAGTGTTGAAGTCTGTCTTTGTATCTTTCAGTAACTCTGCTACATTTAAATTTTACGGCCACCTTGTAAATGAGCATAATAATCAAAAATGTTTTTTTAAGGGAAAATGATCATCGAAAGTTATATCCAGTTTGTTCTCCAGTGAAAACAGTTTTGATCACTAGTGGCGCAACAAAACGATTCACTTCCTATTAAGAAAAGACATTTCTCGGTCAGTCCAAATAGTTGACGACCCCAGACCTTCTAATCATGTAGAGAAGAAGACTTGAAGACTTGAAGACTTGGACTTGGACTTGGACTTGGACCTGGACTTGGACTTGGCTGTCATTGTGGGACCCTTGGAATTCCGATGGTAGTATATTCATGTGCACGACGTACACGCTTCGTTTCATGCTCACTTGTCATTGTCGAGTATTTTGGTCGTTCACAGATACTAGCCACTTATGTTTCCGGAGCAAGCATTGTTCTAGTTTCCCCTCGTTCATCCCTTCCTTTCTTCCCTCCCTAACACTCATCTATGTGGCGGTAACCCCAAGTTGAGCTCTCGCATATATGCTCCCGAAAATGAAACCGTCAAAGATCATGAAAAACATCAAACTTCCATATTGATTCTTTTTCTACTCCCTACTGTACTTTTTAATCTGCATATAAGTTTTGTCTCAAGTCAAAGTATCTCTACTTTGACCAAATTTGTAGAAAAAAGTATCAACATTTACAATGTCAAATCAATATTGTTAGATTCATCGTGAAATGTAGTTTCATAGTATATATATTTGTTATTGTAGATGTCGATATTTTTAATATAAATTTGGTCAAACTTTGTAAAGTTTGACTTGACATAAATCTAATATGCAGAGTAAAAAGTACCGGAAGAAGTATACAGAGTTTGGTGCAACCACATGTATTCTTGTGTCATGTGAAAAAGAACAAATTAAGTTTGCAAAAAAATGAGCTGAGCGTAGCTCAAATGGTTAGGTTTCATGTGCTGGAACTAGCCCACTAGGCTTCAAGTCCTACATTTGACATTGCTGCTCGATCTTTCTTGGATTTATTTCGGACTTCCTCAAAATGTTCGTTCAATGAGAGAAGATGTTCCCGCCGACCACGAAGACGCCTTAAATTCGCTTTTAAATGTATGCGGACACGACTGGATGAGCGGTGATATGACTCTCATATCACCGTTCATGGAAGCGTCCGGATGCATCGGCGGACAAATACCATGTCCATTTTACGGGTTCGTGTTGAAGATGCCCTTACTTTGCTTTAATTCTTTTTTGAGGTTGCTTACACATACACCATGTGGTGCCCTTACTATACTTTAATGAAGACTAGATCCTTCGGGGCCGATCTTTCTTTTTCCAAAAACGGTCTTAAAATAATTGGATTAGTTACCAGGGGCATTTTGGTTATATCTCAGCTACTCAGCTGTACATCACGATCGTCAAGTCGTGAAGACCTGGTGTTGTTCATGCCGGTACTTCTAGACCACCTGTCGCTTCCAGCGAAAAAAGACTGCCCCGACATGCATGTCCCCGATCTCTCCAGTGTACTGGGGTGACCTTGACTCAACGCGTCTTTCGTTGGTTGCAACGAAAAGTACGGGTTGGGTTTGAAAAATACAGAGTGTCGTGCGGTGCGGTGGTGCTTCCGGCTCGCGGCTAAATTTCGTGTTTTCACCCTTTTTGCATAGAAATTCAGGATCTGACTCCTGTTAGAAAGAATTTCGGGATTTGACCCTTTTTCCTACCGTCACGAGGCTTGGCGGTAGGATTACTTAGCCTACCGCCAAAACCTGTGGCGGTAGGATACTTATCCACGTCAGCAGCATTAACGGTCTCCGTCCCCGTCCGTCCCACCCTACCGCTGTAACACGTGGCGGTAGCTGTCCGATCCTATCACGGGAACCCGACGGTAGGGTCTAGGGCACTATAAGTCATGGGCCGCCCCACCCTCCCCCTTCTCCCCAACCAGCCGCCCCAAGAACAGAGGAGTTCTTCCTCTCGCCCCTCTCTCATCTCCTCCACTCCTCCCTCGATCTTCGCTGTTTCTTCACCGTTTTTGCGGATCGAGATGGCCCCGAAGAAAGCAAGGTAAGCTCCGTCGATCCCTTCAATTAGTTTTAGTCAAATAGCTTCTGACTCGTCGCATTATTTGATTCAAATCACTCCCCTTTTTGCACTAGATTTAATTATTTTGAACCCTAGGATTGATTTAGGTTGATTCTAGATGTTATATTTTGTTAGATATGAACTCTAGTCACTAGTTGGTATGGTTATGTGAAGATGAACCCTAGTTCATACTCCCTCCGTTCTCAAATAATTGTCTTTCTAGCCATCTCAAATGGACTACAACATACGGATGTATGTAGACATGTTTTAGAGTGTAGATTCACTCATTTTGCTCCGTATGTAGTCACTTGTTGAAATCTTTAGAAAGACAATTATTTAGGAACGGAGGGAGTATTATTTTGGAGGATTTTTTTTATATGATGCATGTGTGGAGGAATTTGTTCTGATATGATGATGCATGTTGATATGCTATGATTCAAGTAGTGGATGTAGTTGGAGAACAAATGTTGAACTCTCAAAATGAACCTAGGTTTAGATTTTTTTCAAGGTGATGAACCTTTTGTGTGATGAATCTATATGTTTAGGTACGAAAGCTTGGAGCAAGCACCGCCGACTCCATCACCGCCTGCTCCTCCCACTCCTCTGCAGCAGATTCCGTCAGAGATGCCGCTCCCGTACATGTACGAGAACTTCCCCGAGCTGCTGCAGCCAGTGGGATCTGTCTCAGACGAGGTCCTAGAGGCGACGAGGGCAAAGCGGTGGCACGAGAGGGCAGAGCGGATCCTCGACGATGTCGTGGGTTGGTCGCAGAGCGTGAAGGAGTGGAAGAAAGTGAAGGCAGAGATGGAGGCAGATCCAAGTATCTGTCGTGTCCGCCGGGAAGCGTGCATTGAAGTTGCGCAGAATTACTCCAACTATCTCCTGAGCAATTTGGGCCGGAGAATCTACTTCGAGAGCAATGCGGAGGAGAGAGCCAGGAT
The DNA here is from genome assembly GCA_021605205.1 of Aegilops longissima. Taxonomy (NCBI): domain Eukaryota; kingdom Viridiplantae; phylum Streptophyta; class Magnoliopsida; order Poales; family Poaceae; genus Aegilops; species Aegilops longissima. The sequence goes on from CM038680.1 coordinate 460,910,489, forward strand.
GTCGCCCCCAAGTGCATCTGCGTTCGATATCATCAACTGGGGAAGGGCGGAGGCCAAAACTCCAGCGGGCAGGGCAAGGTGGGAGTGCTTGAACGGTCGGATGCCGACCAGCGTTCCGTCTCCGCCTGAACCGGTGGATCCGCTGCCGTATCTGTCTCCACGGCCAGGCCTAACATACGAGGAGCTCTGAAGATGATGATGTCTGCCCGCTCTTCGAAATTATCCGCAAATCGTCTTATTAGTTTGTCTTGTATCTTTCAATTATATTCTCGATGAATAATGAAACTATGTACCTCTTGTAATGCCATCTGTTTATTATCAATTCAGTTTGAACATTAAGTTAACTGCATGCCATTTGTTCTTGTCAATATGAGTATACTTTCATGGTAAAAGAAATGAGTATATACTTTCATGATAAAAAACATGTTTGTATACTTCAAGTGCTATTATTGTGTATGTAATGCTATTTGTTTGAGATCTGTTTTTTAGCCTCTATATCATTGATGTGAAAAGAAACAAGCAATTAAACTTGAATGTGTAAAACACAGGACCCTACCGCCAGGGACCCTGGCGGTAAGGTCACACAACCTACCGCCATGGCACTTCGATATTTCGTTACAGAAACTTTCGTAGGCAAAACAACCTACCGCCATGTGTTCTGGCGGTAGGTTTAGACAAGCTACCGCCAGGGTCCCTGGCGGTAGGTTACTTATCCACGTCAGCTCGGGCAAACGGCTGCCGTTCCCCTCCGTCGCCCCCTACCGCCATGGACCCTGGCGGTGGCCTGTCTAACCCTACCGCCATAACCCCTGGCGGTAGCGAAAGGGTCAAATCCCGAAATTCTTTCCAACAGGGGTCAGATCCTGAATTTTTTTGCAAAAAGGGTCAAAACACGAAATTTTGCCCCGGCTCGCATGAGACAGCATCCCAAGTCTCCGCGAGTACGGACGCCGGGTGTACTCACTACAGCGGTCAACAATCGGAGGCATCTTTACGGTGGCATATTGATAAATTGCCTCAAATTCTTTAGTATGGAAGGCAATTATGAGTAATGCCTCAAAAGATGGTGCTTATGTAGGCATCCTATATACTTAAGAAGTTCATCCCCACTACATGATTTATCTTAACATGCAAGGTGTCCACGTCAACATGGTGCCACCTCAGCGCTTAGTTTCTAAACAGCAACCGATCGGTCAACTATCGCACGACATACCATCGTTTTTTTTCTTTTCAAGTCGTGAAAAAGGTATTATCTCTTCTGCCTCTTTGTTAGTGCGACTTCGTTGGATGTTTCTTTCATCTTCCCTTCGTCAATAAATTTTCACGATGATCATAAATCTCCACTATGGTCTTCCTGATCCTTCTCCTTCCCTCTTTATAAGTTCCGCTATCCATACCGCGCCTCCGCCAGTCAAGCGTTGATGATCATAACGCCTTTCTGACAAGGATGGCCCGCATGTAAGCGTTGACATGGAACAGTAGTCAAACTCTGTTAGATTGATCGGTAAGTTCTGCGCTATGACGTATGCGACCCACATGTCATCATCAACCTCTTCTCCCTAAAGAAATATTTCTTTGCGACATTTCCTCGAGCAGGATGTATTCGTCCTGGAGCACGAGCTGCCATCGCCTTGTCACAGGAGGAGAGGAAGAGCACTGGACTGCCATGGCTGCAGCGGCCGCTAGAGCGCGGGCGGGCGCAAGCAGTCGCAGCTGTGAGCAGCACCGGCCACACATTAGCTGGTGGATGGTGACCATGCCTCGTCCATGGTGAGCGCGGATGGCGTCCAACCACCCCAGCCATGGAAGGAGCTTCCCGTGCGTGGTGGCCATCCCTGGCCCGCTCCTCCATGGCCCCCGACGACGCGCATGGGGCTGACCTCCTCCCCCGCTCTATAGCCATCTCGTCGCTCATCGACCTCCTTCTCCACCTCCGGCCAAATCGAAGGAATAGCGCGAATTTGGAGCTGGGTCTGGGCGGGGACGGTGCCGAGATGGCCGGCAGCAGTGCCATCCGCTTCCTGGTAGACACGAACGCTGATGCCGGCTGCAGCGGTGTCATGGGCACTAGGCTCGACGGATTGCTACCCTTGCCGCCCATCCCGATGTTGGGGATCGTAGCAGAATTTTAAAATTTTCTACGCATCACCAAGATCAATCTATGGAGTCATCTAGCAACGAGGGGAAAAGGAGTGCATCTACATACCCTTGTAGATCGCGAGCGGAAGCGTTCAAGAGAACGGGGTTGATGGAGTCGTACTCGTCGTGATCCAAATCACCGATGACCGAGCGCCGAATGGACGGCACCTCCGCGTTCAACACACATACGGTTGGGAAGACGTCTCCTCATTCTTGATCCAGCAAGGGGGAAGGAGAGGTTGGAGAGGTTGATGGAGATCCAGCAGCACGACGGCGTGGTGGTGGAAGTAGCGGCGATTTCGGCAGGGCTTCGCCAAGCTCTACGAGAGGGAGAGGTATCACAGGAGGGAGAGGGAGGCGCTAGTGGCTAGGGTGCGGCTGCCCTCCCTCCCCCCACTATATATAGGCCCCCTGGGGGGGCGCCGGCCCTAGGAGATCCAATCTCCAAGGGGGGGGGGGCGGCGGCCAAGGGGGTGGCTTGCCCCCCAAGCCAAGTGGGGCGCCCCCCCCCCACCCCCACGGTTTCCAACCCTAGGCGCAAGGGAGGCCCAAGGGGGGCGCACCAGCTCACCAGGGGCTGGTTCCCTTCCCCACTTCAGCCCATGGGGCCCTCCGGGATAGGTGGCCCCACCCGGTGGACCCACGGGACCCTTCCGGTGGTCCCGACAATACCAGTGACCTCAAACTTTCCCGATGGCCGAAACTGGACTTCCTATATATAGTTCTTCACCTCCGGACCATTACGGAACTCCTCGTGACATCCGGGATCTCATCCGGGACTCCTAACAACTTTCGGGTTACCGCATACTAATATCTCTACAACCCTAGTGAGGGAGTCCTGGACTAGGGGGTGTCCGGATAGCGAACTATCATCTTGGCCGGACTCCTAGACTATGAAGATACAAGATTGAAGACTTTGTCCGTGTCCGGATGGGACTTTCCTTGGCGTGGAAGGCAAGCTTGGCGTCACGGATATGTAGATCTCCTACCATTGTAACCGACTCGTGTAACCCTAACCCTATCCGCCTATATAAACCGGAGGGTTTTAGTCCCAGGGATCTAACAAGAATCATACCATAGGCTAGCTTCTAGGGTTTAGCCTCTCGATCTCGTGGTAGATCTACTCTTGTACTACCCATATCATCAATATTAATCAAGCAGAGTAGGGTATTACCTCCATCGAGAGGGCCCGAAACAGGTAAAACATCGTGTCCCTTGTCTCCTGTTACCATCCGCCTAGACGCACAGCTCGGGACCCCCACCCGAGATCCGCCGGTTTTGACACCGACATTAGTGCTTTCATTGAGAGTTCCTCGTGTCGCCACCGATAGGCCCGATGGCTCCTTCGATCATCAACAACGACGCAATCCGGGTGAGACTTTTCTCCCGGACAGATCTTCGTATTCGGCGGCTTTTCACTGCGGGCCAATTAAGCTGGCCATCCGGAGCAGATCGAAGCTACGCCCGGCCGTCGAGTTAGGTTTGGAAGCTTAAACTACACGACCGACATCCGCGGAGACTTGATCTTCGACGGATTCAAGCCGCAGCCAAGCGCGCCGCACTATCTCGATGGGCATGATCTAACTCTGCCGCCGAACAGTGTCCTGGAGGCCGCACTAGTGTCCACTCCGACCATTGATTCGTGGCCGATCTCGCCGATCGAGGATGGTTGGTTGGACACCACCTCGGGGGCTGAAATCTCTACGGCGCTCGAGCCGAACACCATCCATGTCCTTTGCGAAGACCGTGACTCCAAGGTGCGGACTCCTCTCCGGACTCAACCCTCGCTACCGCTAATCGAATCCGATTGGGCGCCGGTCATGGAGTTCATCGCCATGACATCTTTCAAGACTCGCCCTTTGGCGACATCCTGAATCCACTAAAGTCTCTCTCTTTATCCGGAGAGCCCTAGCCGGACTACGGTCAGGAAGGTTGGGATGCGGACGACGAAGAAATTCAACGCCCACCCACCGCCCACTTTGTAGCCACTGTCGAAAGCTTAAACGACGTGCTCAATTTCGACTCCGAAGACATCGACGGTATGGACGACGATGTAGGAGACAACCAGGAACCAGCACCTATAGGATACTGGACAGCCACCTCATCCCACGATGTATACATGGTGGATACACCTAAAGGAAGTGACGACGAGGAACAACGGGACACTACGAAGGATAAATCCTCGAAAAGCAAATCAAACGGCAACGTAAACGCCGCACCAAGTCCCGCCGACAAAGACCCAACCATAGAGCAGGCGAACCGGTGGACTGATTTAACATGCTATCGAGCAAACGTCCGAACAAGACAACTTGATAAACAACCCGCCCCCGGCGAGATAACGATCCGGACGATCTCACACGGACAAATTGTTGGAGCAGAAGAACCTCCACAAAGGCTCGCCGCCATCGCGCGTAGCTGGAAAAGCGAAGCGGAAGCTCAAAAAGCGGAAGATGCACTCGAATCGATGGAGCAAAGTACTCAACACATGAGACAAATACGGCGGCGATCGCCGAACAAAGAGCTATCCAAAGAGAAAACTACTGCCCGAATTTGATAAGGAGGCCACAGAGGCCCCAAAATCAAAAAACAAGAAGGCCACCCGGTCGGATGGACGACCCCACGGCAAACAGAGAGCGGCAAATGGCGCCGCACACAAGCCGGTACGCGATCCGCATAAGGATTCGCATCAAAAGGATGGCCCAGTTAGGTCCATCTATGGGCCAAAAAAGCTCTTCAAAGCAATGCAACACGCCAAATATCCGAACATCACGTCACACCCAAATATAGGGGTGCCGCACACCCCCTGTGTTTCACCGATGAGGTGCTGGATCACGAATTCCCAGCGGGATTCAAACCCATAAACATAGAGGCATACGACGGAACAACAGACCCTAGAGTCTGGATTGAGGATTACATCCTCCACATACACATGGCTAGAGGAGACGATCTACACGCCATAAAATATTTACCCCTCAAGCTCAAAGGGCCAGCTCGGCATTGGCTCAAAAGCCCTGAAAATACCATTGGAAGTTGGGAAGAGCTCGAGGATGCTTTTCGGGCAAATTTTCAAGGGACTTATGTCTGTCCTCCGGATGCGCACGATTTAAGTCATATAACTCAACAACCCGGAGAGTCAGCTCGCAAATTCGGAACAGGTTCCTCACCAAAAGAACCAAATAGTCGATCGTCCGGACGCCAAGCCTTAGCAGCTTTCAAACACAACGTCCCGAGACGAATGGCTCGCCAGACACCTCGCCAGAGAAGCCGAGAACCATGGCTGCACTAATAAGCCTCATGACCCGCTTTTGCTGGAGAGGATAGCTAGCTAGCAAGATGCAGTACCAACGACCCAAGTACATCCAAGTCGGGATGGAATGGAAACCACGGCGCAACAAGGACCAGCGCCGGATTAAGGAACGATCCAAAGAGCGCGGCAATCAACGCCGGATTCAAAAGCTCACGGCAGAATAATAAAAACTGCCCTTAAGGACAATAGCGATGAGCTATCCAACTTAAACAAAATCTTGGACAAGATATGCCAAATCCACAAGATTCTCGGGAAGCCCGCAAACCACACCCACGAGATTGTTGGGTCTTCAAGCATCCGCAGGACTCAATGCGAGAACACAAGGGCTCGACACACCAAGTGAGGATGATGAAGAACCCCACAAGCAGAGCACCGGAAAACAAAAGAATTTCCCACAAGAGGTCAAGACAGTAAACTTACTTCAAGTAACAAAAAGGGAAAACAGAGCGGCACCCATTGAATTACGCGCCGCACAATCTACCCCAGCGGAGTACCAACACTGGTTGTCAAAACCAATCACCTTCGACCATCAGGACTACTCCGAAAGTATCCGGAACGCAGGATGGACTGCCTTGATATTGGATCCTATAATCGAAAGATTCCAATTTACACAAGTCCTCATGGATGGCGGCAGTGACATAAACCTGATATATCAGGACACAATCCGCAGGATGGGAATAGACCCAACCAAAATTAGCCATAGCAACACTTCCTTTAAAGGAATAATGCCAGGCACATATGCCCATTGTACGGGCTCCCTCATCGCTAGAAGTTGTGTTCGGCTCATCCGACAACTTCCGCCAAAAGTTAACCTTCCACGTCGCCCCATTCGAAAGTAGCTATCAAGCACTCTCTGGGCGTGAAGCTTTACCGCTTTAACGCAATACCGCATTATGCATCTCTTACACTTAAAATGCCCGTCCACGCGGCATCATCTCATTAAAAGGGAGTATTAAGTGTTACTCGAGTCCGGAAGAACGTGAAACTGCCTTGACAGCCCCACACCAATCCGGCTCCGCTAATCAAAGCACTTGAATAGGTCATTCAAACCCCGGACACGGCTAGACGAGTCCGGCGCCTACTAGCGACATACCCCATACAAGGGCTGCACGACGCACAACAAGAGACAATAAAGCTCAATTTTATTCACCTTCGAACCGCACTCGCTTATTAATATAAAGTACATTTTTTCTCGCACGATATTTTTTCTTTTTCAAACTAAGTTCCTCTCTTTTACAGATGAACGCCGTGCTATACCCGTCCAGGATACGGCACAACGGAGACACAAAGATACGCAGTAGGGACCCGTTGCAAGGATTCTTTTCAGATTAAGACCCTGCGTAAACCTTTTTTACTGTCTCTTGTTGTTACTCATCCCCCGGTTTCTTATTATAACCAAGAAGGAGGCTGACGTTTTGGCATCGGCCGCGTCAGAATTTTGCACGTACCTGGACACCAGGGGCTTGTTACCAAGGGCATTGTTTGGCCCGCCTTATAAAAGACCGAATACCTTAGGGAGTGTTCGACATCTCGAGTTAGGCCTTATATGCATTAGCTCCGAATCATGTATTTCGTCAAATGTTGGGTTTGCCCGGCTCCTGTGTTTTGCTGCCTTACGTTCCGTTCTATCGGCTAACGCGGCACCAGGAGAACTATTGCGATTGTGCCCCGGTTCGGCCGGGCGAGCACCTCAGTAGAGAAAGCCGAGAACTGACTGTCATGATATAGCGAGAGACTAGTCAACCACTCGATGACTCACCAGAATGTTTAGAATTCCTCTGCATTAACGAAGGACCGTTTTTCGGTCAGGCACATACGCACCCCGAATTCGGGAGAGTGCGGTGCCACCAGGGGCTATATAGTAGCCCCACCCTCGAACCTCTATGGCTAAGTGAAAGTGATAAAGCATTATAGTCCGGTTGCGTAGTTTGCTACGCTATCACCTCCTTCACAGGACCAAGACGTTGGATCAAGTGTGAAAATGCGCTTTTTGCAAACACCCCGCATTATGTGCGTGGGGCTGAAGCCAAGGACTGCCATCTTTCGGGTTATATACATATATACATTAACGGCCGCACAGGAGGTAGTTTACTACTTGAAGGCACAAGTATAAAAGGCTCTTACATTAAATTGAAACATTGTTTTCACAAATCATACATGCCATTAAAGCATAACATCCTTCGAACACTGCGTCTCTATTAAACGAAGCATACGGAGGACTTCCTCAAAATAGTGCTCGGCGGTACTCGGCTTGTCCGAATCTTGGGATGCAACTGTGGCCTTCATCTCCGCCCAAGATGTCTTGACACGGCAAGAGCCATCCGCGCACCTCTATGCATGCCGACCGCTTCATTGCGCCGATACGGTACCGCACCAAGGAACTGCTGCACTAAGCCAAAATAACTCTTGGTGAGGTTTCCCGCCACAAATGAGTCACGACATGCTTCATGGCAAGTCCGGACAATCGATTCAGCTCGCCCATTCGGCAAACCGATCGGTTAACGGAAGAGGACGCCTGGACTATGGAACTGCGACCAAAACAACTCTTCCTTTCGTGCCCCTTCCGCCCCGGAAGTGCTCAATCGCGTCCATGGCGCCGCCGCTAAGTCCGAGATAAGCATCCTCCGAACTCCACAACTTGTCCAACTGAGCATACTTCGGATCCGTTTATTTCCTCCGCAGCAGAAAAGGCTTTCTAGCAGCAACATCCACAGCCTGACGCAGCTCCTCCTTTGCAGCTCTCATCGCGGAGCGGGCATCCTTGGCTTCGGCGGTGGCCTTTTTCAGGTCCTCTTGCTCCGCTTGACGTTCTTTTTCAAGAACCCCGCAGCGGTCGGTAGCATCCTTCAACTTTATGGCCATATCGGCCATTTCCTTTGCTTCGGCAAAGTGAGCAGCCCGCTCGCTTTTAGCTCTTCGCCGCCTTAAAGCGCCGCATTACTATTTCTGGCTTGCTCTTTAGCTCGGCGAGTTCCTCCCGCAGCTCCTCCACAAAGAGCGGCACCACCTGCATTAAGCATACAAGTAGTAAGGCACGGGCGTCAAGCTCCTTACCGGCGCCCACAAAGAAGTCGCATACCTTGTGACTCGTCAAACCGCTTATTGACAAGCGCGATGTCCGTGATTCGCCTCGTCAAGTTGCCGCTTTAGTTCGGCAAATTCATCGTCCGGCTAGCCACGGACGCCCGCCACCTATTTAGGAGCGGCGATATGTTATAACTGAGATTATGGTCCTCGCACGCTGTCAATTTTGACAACATACCGAGTCTCAGGGCTACTATCTATACAGGCGCATTCTATATGCATAAGCGCCGAAGGTACATCATTTTGCGTACCTCAACCCCCGTCAAGAAGCTTCGACGGCTTCATGCAATCCGCCTCGGCGGATGCAATTCTTTCAATCACCGTACCCATTAGCGCACGGTGATCTTCCGAGATAGCCGCTCGCCCAAGAAGATCCTTCAGCTCCTCCGACCGCACGCCAGTTGGCGCCGGACCTTCCGGCCCCGCCGGACTCGGGGAAACCCTCCACGGCGACACCTCGTGGTCGTCCGCCGCATGAAGGTGCAACAGTGGAGGCGTTTGCTCTCCATCATCTCCGGAAGAAGATCCTCAAGACAAGCTCACGAGAAGGGCTGAGATCCGAACTACAAGGTACGATTTCGGTTATCTTCAGAAATAAATACAGGGATGTTATTTATTCACAAGACCCCTTCTTTTTACTAACGGCTCGCTGGAGGGTTGATCCCCTTGGGAAAATAGTGCGGCTGGGGTACTTCCCAGTGTCGGACTCTCGGAAGAAGATTTCTTTCCCCTCTTTGAGGCCTTAACCTCCGGATCTTCCGAAGCGGTCCTCTTCTCTCCTTGGAGGGTGGAACTTTTGATCCCTCCTTCCTTGAAAGCCTCCTTCATGGAGGCAGTTTCTTCCCCGCTCCCCCCTTTGCCTTCTTTAAAAGGCACGGCCTTCAACATCTTGGTCAGCATGGATCCGGCGTGGTCTCTGGGAGGAGAGCCGGACACCTTATCAACTTTGCCTTGGCTATCCACTCCTGTTCAAGAAACGGCTCCTTTAAAGGGCATATATATGATAAATGAATGAACAGCCTGTCCGGTTAGAGGACTACTTACTTGCGTATCTGGGCGATTGCAGCTTATCCCTGCGTCCTCAGTCAGGTCCGGACACTTCTCTTGTGATCCGAAGAACAATTTATACATCTCCACGGGCGTCGTACCCATAAAATGTTGGAGAACTCGTGGTCCCTCCGGATTAAATTCCCACAGACGGAGGGGGCGACGTTGCAGGCGTAAGGCGCTGAACCAACATAACTCGCGCTTACTACGACCAGATTGATCTCTTTCTTGGAGGTCTCGAATACGGCCCCTGCAATGTGGAACGCCCTTGACGGCCCCAGTCGAGCCCCTTGTTGACCCATGACGCCAACCGCTGTGGTGGACTGAGCGAAGGCGGAGGCGCCACCATTTGGTGCCCCTGGGAGCGGTGATATAGAACCACTCCCATTGCCACAAACCAAGCTACCCTTGAAAAGAGCCCTCGGGCCACGGAGCGTCAGCACACTTGCTTATGACCGCCCCCCACACTCTACTTGTTGCCCCTCGATCATCTTCGGCTCCACCTTGAAGGTCTTGAGCCACAATCCAAAGTGAGGGGTAATATGGAGGAAGGCTTCACATACGACAATGAATGACGAGATATGGAGGATGGACTCCGGATTCAAGTCATGGAAATCCAGCCCATAATAAAACATGAGCCCCCGCACAAAGGGATCCGTCGGGAAGCCTAAACCCCAAAGGAAATGAGACACGAACACCACGCTCTCGCCGGGCTCGGGAGTGGGAATGACCTGCCCTGGAGCAGGCAGCCTATGCGAAATCTCGCCGGTTAGATACCTGGCATCTCGCAGCTTTAACACATCTTCTTCTGTGATGGAAGAAGACATCCATCGGCCGAGCTGGTCGAAGCCGGACATCGTCAAAGGTCCGAAGCGCCTAAATCTGAAGCTTTGGGTGTTAGAACTCGAAGTGCGGGGCGAACTCGATGGAGGGTGGAAAAAAGAAGGGGGGCCTTGGTCTCATTATAAAGAGGTTGAATACCAAGAGCCCTCCCCGTGGTCGATTAGGACTCGCCGATAGAGGCGTGTATAACGGACGGTCGGGTTACCCACGTCCGTATTGATGAGAATCTCGGAATAAGGGGCACGATCTATGCTTTGATAGGACGTGCCAAGGAAACCGCCCGCTAAACGCGCTGAGGTGGAACAGTAAAAACGATTCATATAAAGGCTGGCCGTGGTGTGATGTCACGCCCTGAATACGCAGCAGATCTGTGCAAAAGTTATTCTCTACGGTGGTATGTGGAACTTGTTTTGCGAGCGGACACTATCCTGGTGTTCAAAACCTTCTATGAAGTATCGGAGGAGGAACCCGCCTTGCAATGCCGAAGACAATATGCGCCGGACTCGTCGTCATTGAAGCCTGGTTCAGAGGCTACCGAGGAGTCTGGACTAGGGCGTGTCCGGATAGCCGAACTATCATCTTCGGCGGACTCCTAGACTATGAAGATACAAGATTGAAGACTTCGCCCCGTGTCCGGATGGGACTTTCCTTGGCGTGGAAGGCAAGCTTGGCGATACGGATATGTAGATCTCCTACCATTGTAACCGACTCGTGTAACCCTAACCCTATCCGTGTCTATATAAACCGGAGGGTTTTAGTCCGTGAGGACTAACAACAATCATACCATAGGCTAGCTTCTAGGGTTTAGCCTCTCTGATCTCGTGGTAGATCTACTCTTGTACTACCCATATCATCAATATTAATCAAGCAGGAGTAGGGTATTACCTCCATCGAGAGGGCCCGAACCTGGGTAAAAACATCGTGTCCCTTGTCTCCTGTTACCATCCGCCTAGACACACAGTTTGGGACCCCCTACCGAGATCCGCCGGTTTTGACACCAACACCTAGCGTCACCGAACCTTAAGTGTGTAGACCCTACGGGTTCGGGAGACACGCAGACATGACCGAGACGACTCTCTGGTCAATAACCAACAGCGGGATCTGGATACCCATGTTGGCTCCCACATGCTCCTCGATGATCTCATCGGATGAACCACGATGTCGAGGATTCAACCAATCCCGTATACAATTTCCTTTGTCAATCGGTACGTTACTTGCCCGAGATTCGATCGTCGGTATCCCAATACCTCGTTCAATCTCGTTACCGGCAAGTCACTTTACTCGTACCGTAATGCATGATTCCGTGATCAACCACTTGGTCACAATGAGCTCATTATGATGATGCATTACCGAGTGGGCCCAGAGATACCTCTCCGTCATACGGAGTGACAAATCCCAGTCTCGATTCGTGCCAACCCAAGACACTTTCGGAGATACCGTGGTGCACCTTTATAGCCACCCGATTACGTTGTGACGTTTGGCACACCCAAAGCACTCCTACGGTATCCGGGAGTTGCACAATCTCATGGTCTAAGGAAATGATACTTGACATTTGGAAAAGCTCTAGCAAACGAACTACATGATCTTGTGCTATGCTTAGGATTGGGTCTTGTCCATCACATCATTCTCCTAATGATGTGATCCCGTTATCAATGACATCCAATGTCCATAGTCAGGAAACCATGACTATCTGTTGATCAACGAGCTAGTCAACTAGAGGCTCACTAGGGACATGTTGTGGTCTATGTATTCACACATGTATTACGATTTCCGGATAACACAATTATAGCATGAATAATAGACAATTATCATGAACAAAGAAATATAATAATAACCATTTTATTATTGCCTCTAGGGCATATTTCCAACAGTCTCCCACTTGCACTAGAGTCACTAATCTAGTTACATTGTGATGAATCGAACACCCATAGAATTCTGGTGTTGATCATGTTTTGCTCTAGGGAGAGGTTTAATCAACGGGTCTGCTACATTCAGGTCCGTATGTACTTTACAAATATCTATGTCTCCATCTTGAACATTTTCACGAATGGAGTTGAAGCGACGCTTGATGTGCCTGGTCTTCTTATGAAACCTGGGCTCCTTGGCAAGGGCAATAGCTCCAGTGTTGTCACAGAAGAGAGTGACCGGCCTCGACGCATTGGGTATGACTCCTAGGTCGGTGATGAACTCCTTCATCTAGATTGCTTCATGCGCTGCCTCCGAGGCTGCCATGTACTCCGGTTCACATGTAGATCCCGCCACGACGTTTTGCTTGCAACTGCACCAGCTTACTACCCCACTATTCAAAATAAACACGTATCCGGTTTGTGACTTAGAGTCATCTAGATCTGTGTCGAAGCTAGCATCGACGTAACCCTTTACGACAAGCTCTTCGTCACCTCCATAAACGAGAAACATGTCCTTAGTCCTTTTCAGGTACTTTAGGATATTCTTGACCGCTGTCCAGTGTTCCATGCCGGAATTACTTTGGTACCTTCCTACCAAACTTACGGCAAGGTTTACATTAGGTCTCGATACAAAGATGGCATACATAATAGACCCTATGGCTGAGGCATAGGGACGACACTCATCTTTTCTCTATCTTCTGCGTGGTCGGGCATTGAGCCGTGCTCAATCGCACACCTTGCAATGAGCAAGAACCCTTCTTGGACTGATCCATATTGAACTTCTTCAATATCTTGTCAAGGTACGCATTTTGTGAAAGACCAATGAGGCGCCTCGATCTATCTCTATAGATCTTGATGCCTAATATATAAGCAGCTTCTCCAAGGTCCTTCATTGAAAAACACTTGTTCAAGTAGGCCTTTATGCTTTCCAAGAATTCTATATCATTTCCCATCAACAGTATGTCATCCATATATAATATGAGAAATGCTACAGAGCTCCCACTCACTTTCTTGTAAACACAGGCTTCTCCATAAGTCTGTGTAAATCCAAACGCTTTGATCATCTCATCAAATCGAATGTTCCAACTCCGAGATGCTTGCACCAGCCCATAGATTGAGCGTTGGAGCTTGCACACCTTGTTAGCATTCTTAGGATCGACAAAACCTTCCGGCTGCATCATATACAATTCTTCCTTAAGAAAGCCATTAAGGAATGCCGTTTTGATGCCCATTTGCCATATCTCATAATCATAGAATGCGGCAATTGCTAACATGATTCGGACTGACTTCAGCTTCGCTACGGGTGAGAAGTCTCATCGTAGTCAACCCCTTGAACTTGTCGATAACCCTTAGCGACAAGTCAAGCCTTATAGATGGTCACATTACCATCCGTGTCTGTCTTCTTCTTAAAGATCAATTTATTTTCTATGGCTCGCCGATCATCGGGCAAGTCAGTCAAAGTCCATACTTTGTTTTCATAGACGGATCCTATCTCGGATTTCATGGCTTCTAGCCATTTCTCGGAATCTGGGCCCGCCAACGCTTCTTCATAGTTTGAAGGTTCACCGTTGTCTAACAACATGATTTCCAAGACAGGGTTGCCGTACCACTCTGGTGCGGAACGTGTCCTTGTGGACCTACGAAGTTCAGTAGGAGCTTGATCCTAAGCACCTTGATCATCATTATAACCTCCTCTCTAGTCGGTGCAGGCACCACGGGAACATCTTCCTGAGCTGCGCTACTTCCCGTTTCAAGAGGTAGTACTTCATCAAGCTCTACTTTCCTCCCACTTACTTCTTTCGAGAGAAACTCTTTCTCCAGAAAGGACCCGTTCTTGGCAACAAAAATCTTGCCTTCGGATCTGAGGTAGAAGGTATACCCAATGGTTTCCTTAGGGTATCCTATGAAGATGCATTTTTCCGACTTGGGTTCGAGCTTTTCAGGTTGAAGTTTCTTGACATAAGCATCGCATCCCCAAACTTTTAGAAACGACAGCTTAGGTTTCTTCCCAAACCATAATTCATACGGTGTCATCTCAACGGATTTCGACGGAGCCCTATTTAAAGTGAATGCGGTAGTCTCTAAAGCATAGCCCCAAAATGAGAGCGGTAGATCGGTAAGAGACATCATAGATCGCACCATATCTAATAGAGTGCGACACGACGTTCGGACACACCATTTATTTGAGGTGTTCCAGCGGCGTGAGTTGTGAAACGATTCCACATTTCCTTAAGTGTGTGCCAAATTCGTGACTCAAATATTCCCTCCACGGTCCGATCGAAGAACTTTATTTTCTGTCACGTTGATTCTCAACCTCACTCTGAAATTCCTTGAACTTTTCAAAGGTCTCAGACTTGTGTTTCATTAAGTAGACATACCCATATCTACTCAAGTCATCAGTGAGAGTGAGAACATAATGATAGCCACCGCGGGCCTCAACACTCATTGGACCGCACACATCAGTATGTATGATTTCCAATAAGTTGGTTGCTCGCTCCATTGTTTCGGAGAACGGAGTCTTGGTCATCTTACCCATGAGGCATGGTTCGCACGTGTCAAATGATTCGTAATCAAGAGACTCCAAAAGTCCATCTGCATGGAACTTCTTCATGCGTTTGACACCTATGTGACCAAGGCGGCAGTGCCACAAGTATGTGGGACTATCATTATCAACCTTGCATCTTTTGGTATTCACACTATGAATATGTGTAACATTACGCTTGAGATTCATTAAGAATAAACCATTCACCAGCGGGGCATGACCATAAAACATATCTCTCATATAAATAGAACAATCATTATTCTTGGCTTTAAATGAGTAGCCATCTCGAATTAAACGAGATCCTGATACAATGTTCATGCTCAAAGCTGGCACTAAATAACAATTATTAAGGTTTAAAACTAATCCCGTAGGTAAATGTAAAGGCAGCGTGCCGACGGCGATCACATCGACCTTGGAACCATTCCCGACGCGCATCGTCACCTCATCCTTCGCCAGTCTCCGCTTATTCCGCAGCTCCTGTTTTGAGTTACAAATATGAGCAACGGCACCGTATCAAATACCTGGGAGCTACTACGAGTAATCGGTAAGGTACACATCAATTACATGTATATCACATATACCTTTGGTGTTGCCACCTTCTTGTCCGCTAAGTATTTGGGGCAGTTCCGCTTCAAATGACCACTTCCCTTGCAATAAAAGCACTCGGTCTCGTGCTTGGGTCCATTCTTTGGCTTCTTCCGCAATCGGCTTACGGGCGCGGCAACTCCTTGTCGTCCTTCTTGAAGTTCTTCTTACCCTTGCCTTTCTTAAACTTAGTGGTTTTATTCACCATCAACACTTGATGTTCCTTTTGATCTCCACCTCCGCTGATTTCAGCATTGAATATACCTCGTGAATGGTCTTTTCCATCCCCGCATATTGAAGTTCATCACAAAGCTCTTGTAGCTCGGTGGAAGCGATCAAGGATCCTGTCAATGACCGCGTCATCCGGAGATTAACTCCCACTGAGTCAAGCGGTTGTGCAACCTGACATTTTGAGTATGTGCTCACCGATGTAACTATTTTCCTCCATCTTACAATCAAGAACTTGTCGGAGACTTCATATCTCTCGACCGGGCATGAGCTTGGAAAACCATTTTCAGCTCTTGAACATCTCATATGCTCCATGTTGCTCAAAATGCTTTTGGAGCCCCGGTTCTAAGTCGTAAAGCATGCCGCATTGAACGAGGGAGTAATCATCAAGACGAGACCGCCAAGCGCTCATAACGCCTTGGTTCTCTCGAGATGGGTGCTTCACCTAGCGGTGCTTCTAGGACATAATCTTTCTTGGCAGCTATGAGGATGATCCTCGGGTTCCGGACCAGTCCAGTATAGTTGCTGCCATCATCTTTCAGCTTGGTTTTCTCTAGGAACGCGTTGAAGTTGAAGGCAACATTAGCGTGGGCCATTTGATCTACAAGACATATTGTAAAGATTTTAGACTAAGTTCATGATAATCAAGTTCATCTAATCAAATTATTCAATGAACTCCCACTCAGATGGACATCCCTCTAGTCATCTAAGTGAAACATGATCCGAATCAACTAGGCCGTGTCCGATCATCACGTGAGACGGACTAGTCAACGTCGGTGAACATCTTCATGTTGATCGTATCTTCTATATGACTCATGCTCGACCTTTCGGTCTTCCGTGTTCCAAGGCCATGTCTGTACATGCTAGGCTCGTCAAGTCAACCTAAGTGTATTGCGTGTGTAAATCTGGCTTACACCCGTTGTATTCGAACGTTAGAATCTATCACACCCGATCATCACGTGGTGCTTCGAAACAACGAACCTTCGCAACGGTGCACAGTTAGGGGGAACACTTTCTTGAAATTATTTCAAGGGATCATCTTATTTAAGCTACCTGTCACGCCCAATATGCGACCCTATCCAAAAGGAACTCGACGGTCCCACCAAGGATAGACCCGCATATTGAAACGCTTTTGCAAGGTGGATATCATTACATCAACATTACATAATAGATGGGGATACATACATAAGGCATAAATGCCACAAGAATACATCAACATCATATACAAGATCAACATCCGACTACGGATGAAACATAAACAGAAACTCAAACGACATCCACCTCGCTAGCCCAGGCTGCCGACTGGAACCTATCCCCGATCAAGAAGAAGCGAAGAAGAACTCCAATACAAGCAAACATCGCCTCGTGATCATGATCATCGCATAAACCTGTACTGCAACTGGTGGTGTAGTAATCTGTGAGCCACGAGGACTCAAAGAATCCCATTACCATGGGTATCAAGACTAGCAAAGCTTAATGGGTAAGGAAGGAGTAAAGTGGTGAGGTTGCAGCAGCGACTAAGCATGTATGGTGGCTAACATACGGAAATGAGAGCGAGAAGAGAAACAAAGGAACGCTCGTCAACTAGTAATGATCAAGAAGTGATCCTGAACTCCTACTTACGTCAGACATAACCCAGAAACCGTGTTCTCCTCTCGATCAACCCCGAAAAGAGACACTAACGGTTACGCACACGGTTGGTGTATTTTAGAAGAGTTTGCTTCAGGTTTACTACAACCGGATATTAACAAATTCCCATCTGCCACATAACCGCGGGCACGGCTCTCGAAAGTTTATACCTGCAGGGTGTCCCAACTTAGCCCATGATAAGCTCTCGCGATCAACGAAGGATATTCCTTCTCCCGGAAGACCCGATCAATCTCGGAATCTCGGCTACAAGACATTTCGACAAAGAATAAAACAAGACCAGCAAGACCTCCGGCGTGCCGACACCTCGATAGTAGCCGCGTATCTCGTCTCGAGCCACGACCGGATGAGCAGTCCGTACAACTAAAACCAAACCTCAAGTTTCCTTGAGGGGGCGCCAAAGCACTCTAGTTTGGATCAACACTTAGACAAGCATTGGCCCGGGGGCTGAATAAAGATGACCCTTGGGTTAATTACTCCCAAGGAAATGTAGGTGGTGGTGAAGCAAATGGCAAAACCAATGTTGGGCCTTCTTTGGAGGAGTCTTATTCAAAGCGAACTGTCAAGGGGTCCCATAAATCACCCGACGCGTTAGGGACGCAAAATCCGGAACATAATACCGATATGACGGAAACTAGGGCGGCAAGAGTGGAACAAAACACCAGGCATAAGGCCGAGCCTTCCACCCTTTACCAAGTATATAGATGCATTAATTAAAATAAGATATATTGTGATAACCCAACAAGTAAACATGTTCCAACAAGGAACAACATCTCCATGTTCCAACAAGGAAAAAACTTCATCTTCACCTACAACTAACAACGCTATAAGAGGGGCTGAGCAAAGCGGTAACATAGCCAAACAATGGTTTGCTAGGAAGAGTGCAAAAGGTTAGAGGCTGACATGGCAATTTGGGATGGCTTGATAAACAGGTAATAGGTAGAGCAGCATAGCGATAGAACGAAGCAACTAGCATAGCAATGATAGTAGTGAGATCCAGGGTAGCGGTCATCTTGCCTGAAATCCCGCAAGGAAGAAGAACGAGTCCATGAAGAAGATGAACGGATGAAGCCGAACCAAGCGTAGACGAACGAATCCTCACGATCGCAACGCAACAGGAACTAACAAGAAGAAGCACACAACATAGTAAACACACCACACATGAACAAGACATGATGCTCAACCAAGCATGATGCATGACAAATCTAGATGAGACTACTCATGGCAAGAGATGATGCAAACAAGAGCAACACATCAAAGCAAGTTTAAAAGAGGCCGGAAACAACATATAACAATTCCGGTAAGTCCTCATATGCAAATTTCGAAATTGGTCCAGATCTGAATAAACCTTATGTTCAAGTTGTTAAACAGCAAGTTAAGATGCACCATGATGATCTACACAAAATTCTAGTCAAGTTACATATAAAGTTCATTAGATTCGGAGCTACGACCTAGAAGATATGAGCAAAACAAGTTAAGCATGGCATTGATGCAAAATGCATACAAACATCAAGCAAACACCTCAAAACAAGGATGCAACATGATAATATGAAACTACATGCAAAATCAAGCAAGTTTCATATAGAGCACACTCAAAACGGAGCAACGGTTCAACACATACACCCTATACAAGGCATAACAACAATCTGTCCAAAATAGCAACTAGGCATATTGCAAGCATCAAAACAACATGCTACAGGACCTCAACAAGAAAACAAAAGGCATGGGCATGATGTACAGGTAAAGCATTACAAAATATGAACACTGAGCTATCCCCAGAAATCACTAGACCATGCTCAAACACACATGGCAAGATTGCGAATAATACAGCAGCAGACTTTAGCGAAATAACATCAAGGTTGCAATGTTTAGAGCTATCAAACAACATGCTACAGGAACTTAACATGGCAAACAAAGGCATGGCATGAATCTACTAATTGCATAGAACAAAAGTCCCTTACTGACCATAAGCCAAAAGGATCGAGAAAATATGATGGCACCCATGTAAACATGGCAAGTTATATGATGATTCATACATGGCAGGAACAACAATAAGTAGGCATGTTGGTGAGCTTGAACCACTCACCACAGAGAAATACATGGCATGGCAAGGCAACCAACAGTAAGAAGACATGGCATACAAGCTATACATGGCAAGAACAACATCATAGCATGCAAGGATCAACTACAACAACCTTGGCAAAATTGAATAACATGTAAACAACCTGCCAGGAAACATTTTATAGCAAAAGTAGAGCTCGATTGACTCAAGCTATGGCACTCCATAATTGCAAACAAGGGCATGGATGTATAGAGCACAACCATATGTTGAAAACATCCTTACTGAAGTATCTCAAAATAAGCATGGATCTCTCTGTAGCATCAAGTTAACATGGCATAAAAATATCAGCAAAACAGGGACTGAAATCAGCAACATCATGAAGCCTAGTTTGCATGCTTGTGCTAGTCACCACATAGATCACAAAAATACATGGCATACACCCCTGTAAAGATGGCATGGCATATTACAAAACACATGTAGGACTCAAGTTCATAGGGAGCACACATCAATCATGGCAAAAATGACAAAAGTGCATGTTCTGATAAGAATCTGAAACTAACATCACATAGCACTCTTCCAACAGCATTTCGGGCATCAAGATGAGCCCAAATGAAAATGATGCAATGGAATGAAATGATCTACTCCTCGAGACGAACATTTTGACATATTACACGCGCAAAACGAAGCTACGGATGCAGAGTTATGGCATGATGAAAATGCATGAAAATTACTGGAATCTGGGGGACTTAGTGGAAATTCAACCTTCTCCGAGAAAGTCAACGGGACCGGGCGAAGCGGGATGACGAGATCCGGGACGAGGCAGGGGGCGTTTGGATGGCGGGGTTGGTGGATCTGATCCAACCCCGGCCGGATCCGGCGACGACGACTCCGGCGAGGGCGATGGCGGCGAGGCGAGGGGCGGTGAGGCGAGGCGCGGGCCGGGCCGAGGCGGGCGGCGAGACGGCGACGACGCCGTGGCGGGCGAGGCGGGTCGGCGAGACGGCCGACTCGGCGTGGTCCACGGCGGCGCCGCCAAGGGCGGCGGCGGAAGCGAGCGGCGGCGGGCGGCGGCGTCGCGCGGTGAGAGCGCGGAGGCGCGCGCATGGGCGGCGGAGGGACAGCGAAGCGCCGCGGCGGAGGCGACGGGCTCCAGCAACAGCGGGCGGCGCCATGGCGGGCAGGAGGCGGCGCCAAGCGAAAGCAAGCAAGGCTGCAAGGCGGGCTGCCAATGGGCGGCCGTGGGCGAGGAGCGGGCAGCAGGGGAGGGAGGCGGCGCGCCACGTGGCATCCTCCGGTTGGGGCGGGCGGCGGCGGAGATCGCCCGATGGCGGCGGACGTGTCCGGCGTGAGCGGACGTTTTTAGGGTTTCGGGGGATTTGGACTGCGATTTTTGGAGGGGAAGGTGTTTATATAGGTAGAGGGAGCTAGGAGAGTCCAAATGAGGTGCGGTTTTCGGCCACGCGATCGTGATCGAACGACCGAGAGCATGGAGGGGAGTTTGCTGGGTTTTGGGCCACTTTGGAAGGGGTGTTGGGCTGCACACAAAAGATGTCTCTGCGGTTACCCGGTTAACCGTTGGAGTATCAAACGACCTCCAAATGGCACGAAACTTGACAGGCGGTCTACCGGTGCTATACCAAGGCCGCTTGACAAACCTCGGGCCATTCCGAGACCGTTTAACACCCGCACACGAAAAGAGGTAAAAGGGGGCGCCGAGAGACATAGGAGTGCCGGATTGCAAAACGGACAACGGGAAAAATGCTCAGATGCATGAGACGAACACGTATGCAAATGCGATGCACATGATGACATGATATAAAATGCATATGATGACATGGCAAAGTGCAACACGCAAGCAAATGACATGGCAAAGACGGCAAATAAATGGCGGACACCTGGCGCATCGAATCCGGGGCGTTACACTACCGTCGTTCTAAGCAAATAAGATGTAAAACATGATAAACATCACATGCAATCAAATAGTGACATGATATGGCCAATATCATATTGCTCCTTTGATCTCCATCTTCGGGGCGCCATGATCATCTTCGTCACTGGCATGACACCATGATCTCCATCATCATGATCTCCATCATCGTGTCTTCATGAAGTTGTCACGCCAACGATTACTTCTACTTCTATGGCTAATGTGTTTAGCAATAAAGTAAAGTAATTTACATGGCGTTATTCAATGACACGCAGGTCATAAAAAAAATAAAGACAACTCCTATGGCTCCTGCCGGTTGTCATACTCATCGACATGCAAGTCGTGATTCCTATTACAAGAACATGATCAATCTCATGCATCACATATATCATTCATCACATCTTTTTGGCCATATCACATCACAAGGCATATGCTGCAAAAACAAGTTAGACGTCCTCTAATTGTTGTTGCATGTTTTTACGTGGCTTCTATAGGTTTCTAGCAAGAACGTTTCTTACCTACGTAAAACCACAAGCGATATGCCAATTTCTATTTACCCTTCATAAGGACCCTTTTCATCGAATCCGCTCCAACTAAAGTGGGATAGACAGACACCCGCTAGCCACCTTATGCAACTAGTGCATGTCAGTCGGTGGAACCTGTCTCACGTAAGCGTACGTGTAAGGTCGGTCCGGGCCGCTTCATCCCACGATGCCGCCGAAGCAAGATAAGACTAGTAGTGGCAAGAAAATTGACAACATCTACGCCCACAACAAGTTTGTGTTATACTCGTGCATAGTAACTACGCATAGACCTAGCTCATGATGCCATTGTTGGGGATCGTAGCAGAATTTTAAAATTTTCTATGCATCACCAAGATCAATCTATGGAGTCATCTAGCAACGAGGGGAAAATGAGTGCATCTACATACCCTTGTAGATCGCGAGCGGAAGCGTTCAAGAGAACGGGGTTGATGGAGTCGTACTCGTCGTGATCCAAATCACCGATGACCGAGCGCCGAACGGATGACACCTCCGCGTTCAACACACGTACGGTTGGGAAGACGTCTCCTCCTTCTTGATCCAGCAAGGGGGAATGAGAGGTTGATGGAGATCCAGCAGCACGACGGCGTGGTGGTGGAAGTAGCGGCGATCTCGGCAGGGCTTCGCCAAGCTCTACGAGAGGGAGAGGTGTCACGAGAGGGAGAGGGAGGCGCCAGGGCTAGGTGCGGCTGCCTACCCTCCCCACTATATAGGCCCCTGGGGCGCCGCCCTAGGAGATCCAATCTCCAAGGGGCGTGACCAAGGGGTGGCTTGCCCCCAAGCCAAGTGGGCGCCCCCCGCGAGGGAGGCCCAAGGCGCACCAGCCCACCAGGCTGGTTCCTTCCCACTTCAGCCCATGGGGCCCTCCGGGATAGGTGGCCCCACCGGTGGACCCGGGACCCTTCCGGTGGTCCCAGACAATACCGTGATCCCGAAACTTTCCGATGGTCAAACTGGACTTCCTATATAGTTCTTCACCTCCGGACCATTCCGAACTCCTTGTGACGTCCGGGATCTCATCCGGACTCGAACAACTTTCGGTTACCGCATACTAATATCTCTACAACCCTAGCGCCACCGAACCTTAAGTGTGTAGACCCTACGGGTTCGGAGACACACGACATGACCGAGACGACTCTCGATCAATAACCAACAGCGGGATCTGGATACCCATGTTGGCTCCCACATGCTCCTCGATGATCTCATCGGATGAACCACAATGTCGAGGATTCAATCAATCCCGTATACAATTCCCTTTGTCAATCGGTACATTACTTGCCCGAGATTCGATCGTCGGTATCCCAATACCTCGTTCAATCTCGTTACCGGCAAGTCACTTTACTCGTACTGTAATGCATGATCCCGTGATCAACCACTTGGTCACATTGAGCTCATTATGATGATGCATTACCGAGTGGGCCCAGAGATACCTCTCCGTCATACGGAGTGACAAATCCCAGTCTCGATTCGTGCCAAGCCAACAGACACTTTCGGAGATACCCGTAGTGCACCTTTATAGCCACCCAGTTACGTTGTGACGTTTGGCACACCCAAAGCACTCCTACGGTATCCGGGAGTTGCACAATCTAATGGTCTAAGGAAATGATACTTGACATTTGGAAAAGCTCTAGCAAACGAACTACACAATCTTGTGCTATGCTTAGGATTGGGTCTTGTCCATCACATCATTCTCCTAATGATGTGATCCCGTTATCAATGACATCCAATGTCCATAGTTAGGAAATCATGACTATCTGTTGATCAACGAGCTAGTCAACTAGAGGCTCACTAGGGACATGTTGTAGTCTATGTATTCACACATGTATTACGATTTCCGGATAACACAATTATAGCATGAATAATAGACAATTATCATGAACAAAGAAATATAATAATAACCATTTTATTATTGCCTCTAGGGCATATTTCCAACACCCGATGCTCCGACATTCAAAACGCCCTCCGCCACCTCGTCCCCATCTCCCTCACCACCGCCACCTGCGTCCCGAACATGGTCCTGCTGCTAGCTCGCTCCTTCCATCGCTCAAAGCCTTCGCAGAGAGAAAGAATGGCGTTGGCCTGTAGACGCGGACCCGACCGTAGATGGGGAGTTCCATGGAAGAAGATAGAGCTTACATATTGGTCCCACATGTCATAACAGTCAATATAACGGTCAATCTAGCGGAGTTGACTACTCTGCCACGTCAGCGCTTATGAGTGGGCTCAACCTGTCATAAACAGGTTTAAACTGGCCGAATCGGGCACTTTTCAGACATGGTAGTTTTTAGTCAAAGATTAGTCGAAAAATGATAGTTTTTGGCATAAATTTGTAAAGTGGTAGTTTGTAGGCATGATTGGATGAATTGTGATAGTTTTTTGTTAAATACTCAGTCTTTTCAGGAACGTCACTGCAGCGCCGCATGGTTGGCTTCCGGATGCGGACGATAACCTTGAAGCACCAGCGCCTGACGTTGCAGCAGCGCACGGCCAGTCTCGCTCCTTCTCCAGCGAGCCTATTGCAGCCGTAGCTTACACCCCTCCACCCCTTACAATAGCTCGAGATAGACATGGGGCAGCCACGGATGGACTCAGAAAAGCATGCATGGTAAGCGTGAGGCTATAGAGGGGGCGACATCGCCCGGGATAGCAAATGACGGCGGATCATAACGGATTTGGGGGAAGTTACTAGAGCTGCGGGAAAGAACGTGGAGAACGAACCGTTCACCGTTCAGATCCACGCGAGGGATGTGCCCAGCTGAAGGATAGCAGGCTATCCAACGGCACCACGCGTGGCTGATGAAGCGTTATGATCAGCAAGCTGAAAAACATCATTTGCCTTTTTAGTGAAAAAAGGGATGCACATGTGTTGTCCATGAAAAAAAGATGCATATGCGTGCACGCTCTGTTTCATTTTTTAGCAATTGGTATCTTTCTGGTGGTCATGTACAAATTCAGATGTACAACAGTGATTCTACTGGAGTTGTATTTTTATTTTTTTTTTGCTTAGGCTTTTCAAGGGCGTATGTTCCATCACTGATAGATTGTTTTAGCGGTATGTTCTATAACTGATAACTCAACAAGCATTCACGTTAGTAGTGTCTTTTTTTGGAGAAATATGTTAGTAGTTTTTGTGGGGCCTCGAGCTAGGGGATTAGGCCTTTGTGTTGGGCCATGGTTGGGCTTTGTTTATGTGAATATCGGGCTTTTGATCGGATTTGAGCATGTTTTTAGTGGAATTATCATCAAAGTTTATGATCCATGCATATTTCATGCTAGCTTCCCTAAAAAAAATCATGTTATCAATGCATATCTTTCTCCATAAAGCGGGACGCATTCTAATAAAAGCAAATATAAGACACTTTATGATATGGTAATGTTTGGACTTTCATATCATATCATCAATTGTTCAAATGAACATATAATTATATCTCTTTTCATTATTTATCATTTTCACTCCATAATCCTCCTCCTACATGGTACTTCAAATTCCCACAGCAAAGCGCGGGGTATCATTTAGTTTTAAGAAAACGCCTCCAAAGCTCCTTGCATTTCCCGGCACATGTCAGAACGCCTCAATATCGCTTATTATTTGGGGGGCGTTCGGCAAAAACGCCACTAGCGTTTAGAAGGCATTTTTTGGGTAGAATGCCTCCGATGCAACGCCTAATCTTTCATTTAGACCCTTACATATAGAATATTTAGACTAAAAGGTCCTCCCACCTCTCACTTAGGTACGATTCGTGGATGAGAGAAAATTAGAAAACCAAATCGTCCTCGTCACCAACAGAGAGCTCCACCGCTGCCGTTCGGGATCCAGGGCCGGCGTTGCTGCCCGTGCTCACCAGCACCGCCCCTAGAGACGTGCTGCTGGACGTGCCGAAGACCCCTGCTGTTCTCCCTCCAGGTTCGTCCTCGACCACTGCGGCTGGACGCGGGGCTGCACGCGCGGCTGACCCGCCGCAGATCCCCGTGGCCGGAGGCGCCGCGGAGGCCTGCCGCTGGATGCGTCGCCGAGGCCTTCTGTTGTACGCACGACTTATTTGGCCCTGGTCGACACCACTGGGCGTGACCAAGTCGCTCTACCTAGGATTGCAGCTAGCAGTTTCCAAGTCTGCACGCAAGCTGTTTGTGGCAATGTCTCTTCATCCGTGATGATTTTTTTCAACTCGGTTTTGCACCATAGCATAGTCAGCGGCTGTTGAAGTACTATATTTGTCTAGAATAGATGCATGACAATGATAGTTTGAACCTGCAAAACTCCTAGTTGTGCAGTTTGTCAATTGCTATAACAGTACTATAGCTGTGCAAATTAGTTTGACATCAATACAGTACACTGTAAATTTGACTAGCATAGTCTGTGGTTGTTGAAGTACTATATTTGCTATAACGGTACTATAACTATAATTGCACAATTATAGTACTTGTATTGTTTGGCGATGTATGAAGTGCCTAGATGAAGTTTGGACACCCTGTCATATCCATGCCTCTTGGACAGCTGAAATGCACCGTAGTCTGAAGGCCTTGCAATTTTTCCTCTGTATTTGTGTCTGCATGTGTAATGGTTTTTTGAGAATCACACATGTGTAACAATTGACATATATGATAGATCAAATGCTACTACATGTTCTTCATTTAGCAAAGTATTGGTGTATTTTTAATAAAATTAGACCACACTTTGTTTCCTTGGATAAATATGTGTGCTATATGTATAGTTCTTTGTTATATCTAGTTCAGTGCTTCATAAAATTCATGCTTGCAACCCTGTTATACAAACCATTCAGGATGAAATTAAAAAAAGGATTCAGGCAGATCCTTCTTTTTTTAATTGTTTGGATTGCTTACCACATGTGTCACATGGTCAGGCAGATCCTACTTTGATTGGTGAGGAGGCCCGTGATGCTGATCTTTATTCATCAATTTTCGCAAAAAAAAGAAAGGAAGGTCTATTAGCAGATGGAGTCGCTTCGGAGCGCCTTGCTCAAGTTGAAAGACGGTTGTGGTTATAGGTGAGGGTCCCTAACATCAAACAATATGTACTAGTGCTACTTAAGTACTTACTCTCTCCGTCCCATAATGTAAGAGCGTTTTTGACACTACACTAGCGTAAAAAACGCTCTTATATTATGGGACGGATGGAGTAATTTCTTATTTCTTTTGTAATGTTACTGCCGGCAGAACCTGTTTCTTAAAAGTCTGGGCTGCAAAGTCGTCTTCCGAATGATTGATCCTGTTAATTGTCCTTCAGTTTAGTGCATAAGTATCCATATCTTCAGGTGATGGTTATGCACTTACGCTCTTGCATTCTAGTGAGCTTACCATGCAAACACAAAATAACTTTTTTAGAGAGAAGAAACTACAATTTATCTTAGCCAGAAGACAGAGAGGCATGTATAAAAGGAATGATTTTTTGGTGTCACCGATTGCTAGTTAAGTTGTCCAAGACTAAGAATACAGAAAGAAAACACTAATCTGAGCTCTGTATTCTTTGGTTTAAAATTTCCAGTTTGCTTGTAGTTGTACTAACCTGAGCTCTGTTTTATGTGGATATATAATATTGAATAGAGCTCCTCGAATGGTTTTTTGGCATGAAAACTTGCAAGCGCCTACAAAGTTTGATCATCTTTGATGTTGCAAAGTTTCAGATTTTTTGATTTTTTTTATTTGTTCTGATTTTACTGTTCATAGAGGGTGCCTAGGCACCCGGGAGCTGAAAAACCACTCTCTTTGTGCTTCTATGGTTGATAAATTAACTGGACGTGCACAACGCCCTTATGAGCTAGTTGAAATAATGCAGAGCTGTCGGAATGCCTGTCTTAGTTTGTGTTTATTTTTGTTACATTATATCTGCAGCTGTCGGAATGCAGAGCTTCTTTGGGCAGAAGCAGCTGGGAAGAGGAAAGCTAGTGATAATGAAAGTTTACGATAGTCTGTGAGGAGGATTCTTGCGCGATTTCAGGGGAAATCGAGAGCTTCAGGTCTCAGCTGGATGAGAAGTTGAAATAACTACATTAGAGTTAAGCTGACTCTCGAGTCCAAGGAGATGAAATGCTTTGAGCACACAAACCCAGGAGCTCAAAGTCTGGAACAGGGGCTTGGAAAAGAATGTAAGCTTTCTTGCATGTTTCCAATACAATATTGAAACTAAATCCATCTGTGTATGCCCACTAACTCACAAAATATATGTATGGGGTTTCTGAGCGACTAAAACCGCAGAGTATAGAGTCATATATTTATGTTCATTCAATTTTCCTACCCTCTAGAAATTAAGCACAGTTACTAGCAGGTAGCAGATAGTAAAGGGATATGATTTCTTTTTTGTGAGTTAGAACTGAATTCTCTTTCTTTTCTTTTTGCCATCACGCCATGATTATTTGCATTCATATGTAATACGTGCAAATCATGATGCCATTTTGTAAGTCATGGATGCCACAGAGCTGATGTACCTTCTTCTGATTACATTTTTGGATTTGTTACATTCTCTGACCATATGTTTTTTTTAGATCTTCCAATATGCATTCATTGCATCCATGAATATTTTCATAATTCCAGTTGACTCAAAACGAAATAAGGGAAGTGAGCTCTTAAGAGTAAAAGGTATTTGTCTGTTAATGTAGTTCGCTGCAGTTGTTCTTGCTAAGAGAAAGTTCAGTTTGTATGCCCACCTTATAATGTTTACTTCATACTTCAAGTATAGGTAGTAGTAAAAGCCGTGTGCAGTTCCAATTCCAAGCCTTGTACCCCTTCAAAAAATCTACTGCTTATATAGTTTACAGATGATCTTAAATGCAAATGGTGACAAAAACAATGATGAAAGAATAGGCATCCAATAACAAAAGTAGAGAGTTAAAACCTGACTTGAATAAACAAGAGCCATCGACGATAACGGCGTGAGAGGAAGGTAGGTTACGCCCACAGTTGCACGCTCTCCTCTGTCTTGGCTTCCCGGCTGTCACCCCCGATGCCCCGTCTCCTGCCCGACTTCCTGGTCGCTGACGCTTCCCTGTCCATTACCTGCTGCCTCCTCCCCACTGATCCTGGCTCGCCTCCTCCAAGATATTGCCCCTGGCATCTCCCATGTTATTGGTAGTTCTTTTTGACTAAGATGGTTGAACCTGTCATTTTCTTGAGCAAGGTTAAAGATTTGTTGAACAGTTTGTTGGTCATTTGTTCATCGCAGTGACCTTACTTCGCCGCTCAAAGATGCAAGTAACTAATTGATGATCATGCCAATGGCCTGGATTTATTGGCAGGGATGATAATTCCACTAGAACACAAATTATCTAGTGAAATGCTTGAACTCTGAATGGTGTAAATTCAGATTTTCAGTGATAACTGTGTATCTGTTGAATAGCGCACATCTGCTATTCTGAAATAGCTTTGTAGCCTACATTTATTCAACAAGAATGGCAGAGACTGATTTGTGCTAGAAATATTTGGTCAGTTTGCTGTATTTTTTTTGTTCATTGCCTCTCTTGGCTTTCTCCTGCAGAAGTGCTAGAAAGTCACATATAAAAATTCTTTCTTTGGGAGGATCAGAGTTTGCATCATTGTTTGGTCATGTCAATTCTGATATTATGTACTCTCCAACAAAACTGATAACAATATCTTCAAGTTTCTGTGGATTTTCTCTCCAACATATAAGCATACTTGCACGATTATTTACTTGCTTACTTACAGGAAGCTTTGATGCTTACAGATTTGGTTTTTTTTTCAGCTACATATGACTTCAGCGAGAGTTGTACTTCTTGTTTCAGGTGGATAAGCTTGAGAAGCAGAAGCATATCTGCATGGTTCTGAATCTATATTTCTGAAGTTGTCCGGACTAAAGAAGATTGGCTGTGAATAAATGCATTATGCTGTAAACTATAAGAACCTTTAGTTCTACGTATTATATATATATTGTACAAGCTTGCAGAATGAAGAATTTCAGTTTTTGTTGAATATTTATATGAATTACTGTTATGTTAGTTAGAGTAAGAACCGCTGTGATGTGTTTACAAGGGTATGTGTTTTCCCTGCTGCTCCAAAACGGAACCTAAATGATTTATGCATGTGTCCATATAAACCTGTTGCTATGCAAGTACAGTACTTGTATGTGTGCTGCTGCCCAAATTATACAAATTACCGAAAAAGGGTTTCCCCTGCTTTGTATACAAAGCAACCAACCGAACCATACAGGGATAGGTGAACCATACAGGGATAGGTGCTGGGGCGGAAGCAGCACAGACGCGCCCAAAAGAAACGACAGAGAAAGAGCAAAAGAAACAAATGCCGACAACGGCGGATCAACAAAAAACGAAGAAGCCTCGCGATCGCTGCACCCACCGGAATCTACCCCTAGGCTTCAAGACTCTGAAGCGTCGGCACCTATCAACACCTCCAAGAAGGATCGTGACGATGACGACGCTGCTGCCAAGGGTTTCCCAGACACGATGAGGCGAGGCGGTAGCCCCGACGCCCTCCCGGAAGGTAGGTGGCACCCTCAAGCGCCACCGCGCCGGTGTCGGCCACGCCGACAGGGGTTCCCCCCGATCCCAACTCGCACCTCGGGCGCTCCAGATCCATCCACCAAACCAACCACCACCTTGCGCCAACACGGACAAGAAGCCCCCACGCCGTCTCACCACGGCACCACGGAATGAGGGCAGTGCGACGAAGGATCGAGCCGGACTAGGGCATCGGCACCGTCGGCGCGGGGGCCCCACCTCCACCGTCGGCCGACGGTAGCCGTCCGGACGCAATAGCGAGAGCACACCAGCCCGTGGGCTCACAGCCCGGCGAGCCTCGTGGGCCGTAGAAGCTCCCACCTTCGTCTTTGCTGCCAAGACGCCATCAGCGCCGACGCCCATATCCGAGCCGCCTCCTCCTCTCGCGGCCGCAGACAACGAGGCCACGCCGGGGCGGCCCGCTAGGACCAGATGGGCCCGCGGGCGCAGATCTCGGGCGAAGCGCGACGTCGGTCACCCAAGACCACCACGCCGCCCGCCACCAAGGAGCAAGCGGCCACCCCGCCGGTCACCGGACCGCCGCTAAGCCGAAGCGACACCGCTGACGCCGCCTGCCGGGCAGGAGGACGCCTTGTGAGGAGATCTCGCCGCCGCAGCACCCGGGCGGAGCCGGGCGCCCGCCGGCGGCAACAAGGAGAAGGAAGAATGGAGCGAGGCGAGAAGCGTGAGGGCTGCAGCCGCCGCCCCGGGAGGCGGCGAGGGCGGAAGGAGGGAGGGAGGAGGGCGGATCCGGCCAGGCCGGCGAGGGCGGCCGGATCCGCCGCGACAGGAGGGGAGGCGGTGGCTAGGGTTCTGGGACGAGAGCGGGTCGCGGGGGGAACGCGGAGTATTTGGTGGCTAGATCACGATTTTTCCTTTTGCAGCAGTGAACCCTGCTGCTTAAATTATACAAATTGTTAATAGGTACATCCTCTGTTCATTTTTATAAGACGTTTTGAACAGCCAGCTTTGAATTGTTTTAGAGCTAGCTGTCCAAAACGTCTTATAAAAACGAACAGAGGGAGTACAAAGCAGCTATATTAAACCTGTTGCTATAGAAAGAGAATCAATTGGTTCCAAAGGACACCATTTAGTTTTTTAAAGGAATTTAAGCGCTAGAGTTTTGAATTTGGTGACCTTTTGGAACTTTCCATTAATTTGGCAAAATCTATGGATCTCGGCGCTTGCACAGGTAAAAAAATCCTGAAACAAAATAATAAACCTTGGTCATAGCAGCAAACATGAACAAAGTCAACCAGAAATGTAGGCACGCCTAAACTTAACTTCCGACGCCTCATTGACCGCCACTGAATTCCATAAGAAACCATCGGCCTCATTTAAAATTCCCCAACGTAAATCGAGCGGATGTTGGCCAAGCTTTTTCTCGACCCAAAAGAATCCCACTTGAACAACCTCCAGAAGGTAGGTAATGCTGCACAAAATCTCAGGCGCATGCCGCATGGATGGTCCAAACCTGAATTTTTTACACATGTTCAAAATAACTTGAATTCCAGATAGTGCTATGAACCCACCTCCTTTATAATTATTACCACAGAGATCTTCGGTAATATTACCTCACAAATTATTTACTGTAGCAATAATGTTGGTCGCCTTTCACGCGACCTTTTTTACGAGAAAACTTTTGATCTATTCATCTTCAATCATGACAGTATAACAAATACCAGAAATAATAAAAATTACATCCAGATCCATAGACCACCTAATGAAGACTACAATGATGTTATTCCCAGACATCTGGAATCAGCTACTCGCTCCAAAATTAGCGGAGCCACGCACGCAGGAAGTGTCACTGTGAGGCAGTACGTCTTTCTCTGTACTAGGAACGAGGTTTCCACTCGTTTGGTCCGCCGTGATTGCAGCTCGCCGGGGAAAAACCGGCGGCATGGACCGATTCGCAGTGCCGTGGGTTCTCCGTAACACGTTTTGCCCACACAGTCACTACAACACGTACACTGATAGGAGGATTCTCAAACGCCTCCAAAGCACTGGCGGAGCTTCAGCAAGGCTACATGGGCCATGGCCCGCCCAGCTTTGCAGCACCTTCTCCTATTATAGCTGGCCCATGGGCCGAGGAAATGCCAATTTCATGCAATTTAGCCTACCCAGCCCGCCCAGAAATATGCTGCAAGCTCCGCCACTGCTCCAAAGGCCAACAAAATGCTGGCCTAGACATTTGAAGGCATTTTCAAAAAGTGCTAGAGGTACTCCCGAAGGCAAAGGCCTTCCGAGGCACTTTTCTAAAACGCCTCAGAAACACAGCCTGGAGGCATTTCCAGAACGCTTACAATCACAATTTGGTGGCATTTTCAAAAATGCCTTCAAAGCTCAAATGTGGCATTTTAAAAAATGCCTCCAAAGTTCAAATGTGGCATTTCTCAAGCTGCCTCCAAACATTTTTGTGGCATTTCTGAAGATCGCCTCCAAAACCATTTTGTGGCGTCTCACAAATTGCCTCCAAAATGCTATCAAGGCGCATCTGAAGAATGCCACAAATTTTGTATAGGCATCCAAGAATAATGAAATAACTATCACATCAAGCTCAATAATTTTCATCTAGCTTTGTACAAACACACATTCAGAAATATACTCCAACAAAGAAACAAACACACATTCAGAAATTGTGCTGTCGACATTGTACAGCAACGAAACATGTCTAACTTAGATGAGCAAAACCTCTGGCTATTGTCACAACTTAAATGAGCATCTTAGGTCACCAATACACATGTACATCTCTTGTCAAAACCTATTGTCAAAACAACTCCAGATTGCTGTCATGACACTCCAGTAGCGGCGTGTCACCTTCAGCTTCAACTTCCAGCTTGCATCTAAGAGGGACAGTCATGTAAGAATGCAAGCACATGTACAAGTAATGTAAAAAAGGTACAGGCATCTAAGATGCATGTTCTCAGCAAGGTAAAAAAAAGGAATGCAAGCACAGGTGCTGGCATTGCTTGTTCTCAGCAATGTAAAAGAAGGGATGCAATCACAGGTACACAATACCCCTAAAATGGACAAACGGTAAAATGGACGAATGCAAGTACATGCATGTACGGATGTTTGGTAAGACGAACAATAGATGCACTGAACCAGGTGAGAATTCCCCCCTCGCAACTCCCTCTATCTCTCTCTTTCAAATACAAAAAAAGGAATTTGTCAACAGTTTTCAATATTGAAAAATATTCCAGTGCTTGAAGTTTTGAGCATTTTTATTACTGAAATCTGAAACTTGTGTGTACACCTTTCTCTATGATATTTTGGCATGAAAACTTGCAAGAACCTATAAAGTTTGATCAAGTTTGATGTTGCAAAGTTTCAGAAAGTTGCAAGTTTTAGCTGTCACACCTTTCTCGAAGCACAAACCAAAGCAAACTAGCATGGCAATATAATGTGTATTGGGTGGTCTGATATTCATTTTTAAGTAGAAAATTCTGCTTCCGTATGTAGTTTATTTGTTCAAGAGCTGTAGAAACCTTACTAAAAAATTCATAAAAAGTGACCATTTATTTGTGGCATTTTTAAGTACAATTTC
This sequence comes from Aegilops longissima, assembly GCA_021605205.1. NCBI lineage: Eukaryota > Viridiplantae > Streptophyta > Magnoliopsida > Poales > Poaceae > Aegilops > Aegilops longissima. Next base: position 460,944,385 of record CM038680.1, read on the forward strand.
TTTACCCTGCCTTTTTTTTAAGGTACCACCCCTCCTTTTTTAAGAAGAATTTAGAACCCCCCTAACCCTCCCTTTTTGGCATTTTTCCTGAGATGCATAGCTCCCCCTGCCCCTGAGGCCCAGCGCCATCTGGCCCTTCGCTGATGCAGGAGTCACCAGCGTGGCGTGCGGGCGACGGCGACGTGCCGATGCGCGCCCCCTACGCTCACGGTGGCCGCCGGTGGCCTCACTCCCGTCCGTGGAGGGATGAGGTTGGACGGAAGGTGGAGAAAGGCGCCTCATATCCGTGGAAGGTCACGGCGGCGAGGATGCTGCAGATCGGCCGGGGAGAGATGCTGCAGATCGCTCAGGCAAGGGGTTTGGGGGAGAGAAGCTGCAGATCGGCGGGGGAGAGCAGAAGAGGAATGGCTCGACCGACGGTGCCGGCCCAAAAGTCTTTAAACTACTAAGCCCATTAGGCTTCTCGCGTGAACTTCAGCCCATAGATCACTTCGCGCTCCTCCGATTCGCGATGAGCCCAACCGGAGCCCGCCTAACATTCCCCACCCCTTCGCGACCTCCTCGCCTCTCTTCCCACCTCCATCGCCGCCACTCCCTAAACCTCGCCACCAAACCCGCAGGCGCTCAAACTTTCCTCGCTCGCGCCGCTGCCACCGCCACCTCCCTCCGCGCCGCCGCTGACGGGTCGCCGCAGCAGACGAAGCTGCGGAGCGCGCGCTAGAGGAAGAGATGGGGGGCGGCAGGAAGCGCGGGCGCTCGCAGCGTCGTCACTTCAAGCAGGAGCGCGAGAACGTCTGGAAGGACAACCCCAGGCGCCCTCCCGCCTCCGCCGGCGAAGGAGGCGAGGGGAACGGCTGGCAGCCGTTCGCCACGGAGAACCTGGCCTTCGAGGCCTACTACAAGGTGCAGACGCCTGGTTCAGATCACGCGTAGCTTCCCTTTTTGACATTTTTGGCTTGATGATATTAACATGGAGCAGTGCTAGCCCTGTGATTTTCATGCGTCTTTCGTTTTAGAGCGCGATGATTTGTTGATGTTGTGGCGGATGTGTCAATATAAGCTATTATTATCTGTAAGGCGCAGCTTTATGGATTGATGATTGCCGTATTGAGTACTGATCTCTGGACTGCCTTGCGCTGTCTTTCAACTGGATGTAGCATTACTTATAAACTGCTGATGTTGCTTCTGTTAAATTCTTATTGAATGTAAATATGTGTATGCCTTGCAGGGGCAGCAAATTGTTCCTGAGGAAGAGTGGGATGCCTTCATGAGCATGCTCCGGAAGCCATTGCCCGCCGCTTTTAGGATTAATGCGAGGTAACTTTGCTTTCTCTGAAACGTAAACATGCTTTTATATGTATGCATGGCCTGGACTCAACGCTATTGGATACTGACTGAAAAACGAAACTGAACTAAGACTTTCCTAATTTTAGTCTCTCCAGTCGAGAGCAGCTATGCTCTGCCCTCTGCCTTGTCGAACTCTGAGACGGATGCAGCAGCTGGCAGCCACTTCCTCCTTGCATAGGAGTACCCCCACGTAACAGTTAGCGTGTATGAACCAACATACCAGATTATTGATAATTGTGGCATACCAGTAATACCGTATTTGAAGGAGAACCTCCTTGTCAGTCCTGAGAACTATTACTGAAATAGGAACCTCCTGGCACGTTTATGTTCTGGATGAAAGACCAGCTACTGGCTGTTAACTGTGATCAACTAGGTGAAAGATCAGCTAACTTCTCGATATCCACATGTTGATCTGCCTCCTCCTCCGAACAATCACTTTATTTGGGAAATCTGCACTACTCTTTTCAAGAGGATCCAGTTTCATAAAATATTTTCAATAAATTGGTGTTATTTAGTTTGTAAGCATATCTGGCATTCTGGCTGTTGCTCTCACTGTTTGTCAATTGATAGCTATTGTTTTTTGTTGGCAAAATTTTGGACTGGACTCCATGGAGGTATATACTCTGTTGACATCAAAGGATGATATAATTCTTTTCTGCTTTGCCTGCTGGTTACTTGCTTTGCTTCATCAGCCACTTAATTATGAAAACATCTGTCACCTTCTCCTGTGTTTTTAGTTTGCAAGAATATAAACAACTAACCTAATAGTTGGAGCAAATTGTACTCTTTGTATTAGGGACCCTTTTTACTTCTCTTTTATGTCAGGTATAATTCTGATAACTTAATTCTTATTTTTACTGTTTGATTCTTCTATTGTATTGAGCTAAAGGTTTTTATTTTCTTCCCAGTTCTCAGTTTTGTCAAGACATTTGTTCACAATTAGAAAATGACTTCAGGAAGTCGTTAGAGACTGAGGTAATTTCTTAAAAACTTTTGCATACATTTAAGTTATGCCCTTGATATTTTCTATTTCATAATACTTTTGTCATGGACAGGTCAATGATGACCATGAAAAAGAGGCTATTCGGCCTTTGGCTTGGTACCCTGGCAATCTTGCATGGCATTTGAACTTTTCTCGGATGCAACTGAGGAGAAACCAGGCGCTTGAGAGGTAAACCGACTTTGTACTGAATGCTGTTTATTTTTAATGAACCTTGCCAACAATGTGCAGTATAGGCTACTTGACTACTTGTTAAGCTGGTGTTTCATACAAACGAATATATTTAAACTTCACAATTTTCTTTCGCATAAAGTGATGCATCATGCTCTATCGAGATCATGCTTGTCCCTTAAACGTTGTTTAATAAAATGCAAATTGTTTTATCTGATTGACCGAATTAAGTGAAATCTGTCATGAATCAGTTATCAATCAACTGCCTTCTTCAGTGATTTGCCTCGTAATTTTGCAATTAACGGTTCACCTAAACTTGTCAGTTACCTCTTTTGAAACTTGTAATGTCATATTGTGTATAGCATTTGATGCTAGATTTTCTTGTTGAAGTTTCTCATAAGATTTTTTTAGGGTGCTTATTGTATTGATAGAGTAGCTGTCGACCTGTAGTGCCTTAGATAATCTGATGCATGAAGCCATATTGCAAAAGCCAAGGACGACCTTGTTTGTCACCCACCCCCAATTGTTTGGAGAATAAAATTGTGTAACCATTGGCATGCTCAACAATGTGTTGCCATTAGAAATTGTAACTCTGGAAGCTCTTATACTATATTCTAATGACATCGTTGTTAATTTAACATCTATTTTTTGACTCCAGTTTCCATGAATTCTTGAAGCAAGAGAATGAAGTTGGTAATATTACCAGGCAAGAGGCTGTCAGCATGGTGAGTGCTATATGTTTAGTTCGAATATGCCCTATATTGTTTATCTGTGATGCCTTACATATGTTGGTGCATTCTTGTCTAAACGATGTATATTGCTTTTGCAGGTCCCACCTTTGTTTCTGAATGTGCAACCTGACCATCATATTCTTGACAGTATGTTTTATCTATCATTACACATGTTGATGGTGTGCAATTTACATACCAAACTTTCCGTTCTTTGAACTGCCTAATCGATCTAACTTTGACTACTCCCATAATCCGGATTGTAACGTCCATGCCTGATAAAACAGTTGCCAAAAAAGGGTTTAGAGTTCTAGAATGAGTTTTTTTGTATAAATGCAAATAAGTCAAAACAGAAAAGAAAAATAAATAACATCCAACTTATAGCTACACAATTTGTCCATGAGGTAGCTGAATCTTTCATTTAAGCGCTCTCTTTTCAGGTTGTTTTGGCTTAAACTTATTCACAAGTATTTGATACAGTGTTTTTTTTATTGTGAGAGGAAAGTTTTCTGTAATATGGTAATATATCATGAATTTTGTGACCTTGTGCAGTGTGTGCCGCTCCAGGGTCTAAAACTTTCCAGTTACTTGAGATGATCCACCAGTCAACAAAGCCTGGAGTGCTTCCAACTGCCATGGTGGATTTCACCATCTTACATATAACGTTTACAGCTATAGTTATTTTACAATTTCTATCAATTGTGAAAAGAAAACATTGATTTATCATCTGTTATTAATACTTTGCATTTTCTACTTTGTACTCAGGTGGTAGCTAATGATGTCGACGTGCAAAGATGCAACCTTCTTATTCATCAGACGAAGAGAATGTGCACAGCCAACCTGATAGTGACAAATCATGAAGCCCAAAATTTTCCTGGCTGTAGTCTTGCAAAGTTCTGTCCAGAAGCATACATAGATGAGTCCAAGCCGCAGAGGTTGGAATTTGATCGTATTCTGTGTGACGTGCCATGTAGTGGCGATGGAACTGTCCGTAAGGCTCCTGATATGTGGAGAACATGGTAAATACTATACCATTTAGCCTGTTTGCTGCTTTCATTTTCTCCTTAGTTCCTTATCTACTGAATTGGCTACCCAGGAATATCGGCATGGGAAATGGACTTCATCGTCTCCAAGTGGAAATAGCAATGCGCGGTAAGGATTGAAAGATACTTACACCATTATCAAATATGCATTTTGCTGAATTGTTAAGTTGGTTCTATTATAGGATTTTGGTTTTTGAAATGTATTGAAGCATTCTATGTCGCTCTTTTGGTTCCCTTGCACAATTCACTATTGGCATTTGAGTATTTGATCACATGATGAACAAGAGATAACATACTGCTTAGGATCCAGGATCTTGTTAAGATATCTTATAAACTCTTGTCAGATGCATACATTATCAATATATGTATGCTGGTTTCGATTTTCTTTTGCAATTAATCACGTGATATATGACACTTTCCAACTATAACGGATAGATGATATGCTAGGTGCCCTGTTAATGATTTGCTACTTCAAGAAGTTAAGATTGTATTTTTGTTGTCAGGCATTGCACTGCTTAAAGTGGGTGGAAGGATGGTCTACTCAACATGCTCAATGAATCCTGTTGAAAATGAAGCTGTTGTTGGTGAGGTAATTTTTGTTGCTTCACTTCTCTCTCTGATATTTAATAATATACTAATGTTTCATGTTTGATTTGGTGAGGCTTTTTATTTGTATAAATTTGAATAGTTTGATTAAATCATAAAATCGTGTTCAGTGCACATCAAGTTAATTGTCAGAGAAATGCATTGAGATTAAATCATGTTCATTTTTCAGCATATTGCTTTTTGTAGGTTCTTTGTATAGTTGTTTTGTATGTCTTGTTGTAACATTGCTCATATTTTCCAACTGTATAGATTCTGCGGAGATGTGGGGATTCTGTTGAACTCCTTGATGTTTCTAATGAGCTACCTGAATTGATCCGCCGTCCTGGACTTAGCACTTGGAAGGTTAGTGTGCATATATTTATATCATGCATACTTTCTTGTTTATAGCACTTTGTTTTGCCCATCAGGTGTTTATTTTCGTAATTAGTCTTGGTTTCTTGTGAACCTGTAACTTGTCATCCTTTGGGGAGTCTAGTACAAGCAGATCACGTAAGATGTTGGTCATCTTCTATTTCATGGCCTAATTAGGCACCTTATTTACTAACAATAATCAAAACATAGTGTACACTGGATAAAGTGGAGATAGGACTTGCAATCACATGTCATAAAGTGGAGTACATCTCAAGCATTTTCTGTTTATAAATGTAGTTTCACTTTTTTGCACTGTAAGTTTTTTAAAGAGGTGTAAAATGGTTATGTAAAGAGGAGAGATGTCCCAATTTTTACCAATGTTCTACTAAGAAGAAGAATTCCTTTCCATACTTAAAAAAAAAGTTTGCCTTTGCCACACTTGTGCAAGGACAATCTTGTAGCAAGTGATGTTTTGCTTTGCCCTGCTGCTGTTGTTTTTGTAAACTACTCCCTCCGTTCCCAAATATAAGTCTTTCTAGATATTCCAACAAGTGACTACATACGGAGAAAAATGAGTGAATCTACACTCTAAAATATGTCTACATACATCCGTATGTTGTAGTCCATTTGAAATGTCTAAAAGGACTTATATTTAGGAACGGAGGGAGTAGTTCACATTTTATTCCTTTGTTCTTGATGTTCTCTAACAAAATTATTCTACCCATATTAGCCTCTATACATTGCATAATTCCTGGCACTCTGCTCCCTTCCGTGATTCTTTCCAAGTATTGCAGGTACGGGATAGAGCGTCTTGGTTGGGCAGTCATAAAGATGTACTTCACTACAGGAAGAATGCAATATTGCCAAGTATGTTCCCTTCGGGTAAAGCTACCACGGACAGCTGTACGGCGGGTGGCAGTGTTGAGGTCAACATAGATGCAGTCGATGCAGATATGAGTGAGTCAGGGGGTATGGTAGAGGGAAAACAAGAAACGAAGACAGCGACTGATGACAGCAATAACGGTGACAATGGCAAGACTGAAGAGATAGAACAAGATGAATCTGAGTCTGTTAAAGTTTCAAGGGGCTCAAATGAAAAAACAGATTCAACCTCCATCGTTACAGAGCATTCAAATTTACCACTGCATCGTTGCATGAGAATTATTCCTCATGACCAAAACAGTGGAGCATTTTTTATAGCAGTCCTTCAGAAACTCTCTCCGCTGAATGGTATTTCTTTCGTCCATCTATTCCATATGTTTCAGTTATTATTGCATCAAATCTCATAGAGTAGTAGATACTGGTTTATAGTACTCAAGTACACTATACAATGAACATAATTTCAGAGAGTCCGGTGGTAGAAGTGATGAAAGGTGAGCAAAGTACCTCGAAAGACAAGGCTTTGAAATGTTCTAATGGTCAGGGATCAGATAAGGTGCCGGCTGAAGAAATTTCAGTTCAGCAGCCAGGGGTTGATGGTAGCCATGTTCTCGTTGAGCAACAAAACAGAGACATGGATGCTGAAATTTCAAAAGATGGAAGCTCTGAGGAAGCCAAGGTGATTGCTGATGAGGTGCAAAATGATCAAGCAACAAGGAGAGATAAGAGAAAGACCCAGAACCAAGGCAGATGGAGAGGGGTTGATCCTGTGATATTTTTCAAAGACGAAGCGACAATCAGAAGCATAGTATCTTTCTACGGCATCAAGGATTCATTTACCCTTGAAGGCCATCTTGTGACTAGGAACCCTGATACTAATCATGTCAAAAGAATATACTATGTCTCAAAATCAGTTACAGAAGTTTTGGACCTCAATGTGAAAGTTGGCGGGCGGCTGAAAATTACCTCACTTGGCTTAAAGATATTTGTAAGTGTCCCACTAATGTCTGCTGTTTATTTTTTTCTAGCTTCTGTCAGAAGAGCAAACTTTATTTGCAATTAACACTTGTACCATCTTCTGCCCATCCCTCGTCTTTCAGGAAAGGCAGTCGTCAAAGGAGGGTTCGCCATGCACATTTAGGCTATCGTCCGAGGGATTGCCTCTGCTGCTTCCTTACATCACCAAACAGATTCTATATGCATCTGCAATAGACTTTCAGCACCTCTTACAGTACAGAATCATTAAATTCCCTGATTTTGTGGATGCAAAATTCGGTGAGCAAGCTTCAGCTTTGCTACAAGGTTGCTGTGTCGTAATATTGCGTGAAGGTACATCACATTCCTTTCCTTTTTGAGCCTTAAATTAAAAGTGAATTATCACAGCTTGATGGCAACTGAACATGTTTATGAATATTCCAGGGCATGAGGATCTAGAGTCCATAGGCATGGATCCCTCTGCAATCGCCGTTGTTTGTTGGAAAGGAAAGACCAATCTGTGCGTCATGGTCACCCCCATGGATGGGAGGGAGCTGCTTGACAGGATCTCGTTTCGTTTTGGGCTCAAAATCCCAAAAGTTGATGATGGGAAGCCCGACCTGAAGAGTGACGATGGATCGGATGAGCAGCCCGATGGTGGTGCCGAGACGGTTGATCCAGATTGTGTGCCTGAGAGTAAAGCATCGGAAGACATGGATATCTCAGATGTCAAGGACGCCGAGTAGCTCGGCTTGGCACCATGCGAGGAGGCATGTCATGTCTGGTTACGATGATGCAGCAGAGCCCGCTACTTGGCTTACGGGTTGATGATTACTCTAGTGGGAGTGTTGTTTTCATTCCATCGTTCTTCCTGTAGCAATTCTATCCTATTGATTTGCCATGAAAACCACACCGCATACATGGTGCTAGACTGCTAGCTGCTGCTCCCCTGTAACGTACGTACGTATCAGATTGTTTTTGGTGTGATGTTGGCACACGCCTGTCGAACGGTACTCGGGACATGAAAGCGGACAATTCTAATTTGTTTGAGACATTTTGATTGATCTTACGTTTAGGTGCACGCTTGAGGGCGGTGATGGCAGGAGAAGCTGTGCCGTATCCGGAATGTCTAATCTCAGTGGTCTCCACTTTCCGTTGTCACTAAGAGGAACTCGTGCTTAGAAAACGTTTTGCACGAGGACCGTTGACATATCATTTTAGTGTTAGAAAGTTAGGAGAAGACATTGACGAATGGAAGGAATGTCACGTGCACAGCTTGGACGCGCCAAGGAATGACTGATCAAAGGGGTGGATTCAGTACCATGTGTCCATGTAACACAGTACGGGTAGACGTTGACGAATGGAAGGAACACCACGTTCACAACTAGGACGTGCCCAGGAATCACTGATCAAAGGGGCGGATTCAGTACCTGCTAGAGTCCAATGCTTTTTTGAAGTCTAAAAAGAACAGTGGTATTTGTAGGAGGCCTACCCAAGGTCTCCTCTGGTCCTGTGTCCCTTCTTATCTGAAGCTAAATCTTCCAACCTTTTCAGTACGTTTTAGACTTTGGGAGGATGCATGGACGAGTTGGTGGTCTTCAAAAACGGTGTCCCGGCCGTCCCGAGGCAAAGAAGCGGCGTCGACCCGGCCACCTGGTCACTTTCCACGGGCGTGCGCACGACCCAGAGTGCTGCGTACGTCGAGTCGAGACACGACACGACGGGACACCGTACGTGACGACCGGACGGGAGAAAAACACTTGGGTAGGTCATGAGCCGGTCGATGTCACGCCCGTCCCGCGTGCCGGTGGACACCGATCTACCTGTTTGGGCACGCGCTTGGAGAATTCCCGTCGATACCATACAAGTCCGCGGCACCGCCAGCTCCGTGGTGCCAACTAGCCAGTACTACTAGTTGCCAGTGCTGTTCGGTCGATGCAGCTCCGGTTGTCAAAGAGAAAAACAATCAGTCGGTGCTCCGGAGAAAGTAGACTTTGCCTGATGGAGCGTGTGGCGACAGTGGCTCCCTCGGTCACTTTCGGTGGGCAAAAGCCATAAATTTGACCTCAAGGCGAACTATTTCATAAACTAAACTATGTTTTAAAGTATTTCACCCAGCTGACCTCTAATGTACAACTCCTAATTAACAGCAAGCATGATCTGACTCTATTACGCAGCCTAACACACAAGCATTACCATTAATGCAGCGTCTGGTGTAAGGAGTTGCACTACACTGCGCATCGCCTAAATTGTAAAAAGTTGCAGCGATGAGAGAGTGCAGCCTTCTTGTCGGGAGCTGCACAAAAGGGTCAGCGATGTGAAATTTTTTCAACAACAGTTTAGTTTGTGAAATACTTTTGCTTTGAGGTTAAATTTGTCAATTTTGCCCTTTCGGTGTGGGAAACTAGATGTAAAACCACACGTGGCATGCGTTCAAGTTCTTGTACACTCGAATTCAGGTTCTTATCTCTTCTCCGGTGCTTCAAACCTTTTTTAGCTATATATTGCCTAGCTAGGTTGCTCAAAGTCCTGGATTAGCCGGTTTGTGCAACTGTGCTCACATTGCAACGCATGATGCTTAGATTAGACTGCGTACTGGTGTAGTAGTTAGGTGGATAATTACCATCTCATCAGGTCGATACGGCAGAAAACTGGAACATGACGTGTAGTTTGTTAACTAGTACTTACTACCTCCGTCCGGGTTTATAGGGCCCCTAAGCCAAAGCACAGTGAACAAGGCAAAATTAACTCTTACCAGCGCAAATTTTCGAGGCATGCAGCAGCCAATAATCAGCGGGCAGTAGTAATCAGTAGACGTTTTGGAAAACTGATGATTTAATGCTCTTCCTCAGGCATTGGGACGTATGCGCATGCATGCTCTGGTCCAGGCTGTCTGGGCCCATGCATTGCGAATTGAAAAGAAAGAAAACTGCATGCATTGGCTGGTCGTGTCCCGTCCCATTTTAATCGCTGTTTACCCCGCTGATTTCTCTTCCCAAGATATGGAACGGTTTAACTTTTGGCAGCGTAATCTATAAGGAGCCCTATAATAGCGGACGCCCCCCTTCCGCTCACGGGCCTAATAATCCCGGACGGAGGTAGTAGGTTATAGTCACCGATGACAAAAGTGTTTTCCTCTGCTAGACTAGATCAGTAAGGTCACGTCACGAAGAGAAACGGTACACAAGTCCATGGTCGCAAGACGAACTGGTGATGTTTTTTTGGCTGCGCGTGGTAGTACGACTCGTGTGTTGGATCTTTTGTTGGCGCCTTGTATGGTTTTCTATGAGCCCGTGACCCATCCGCTCTGAAAATGCCGGGAAGACAACCCTTTTTTAGATGCAGTTCAGTGCTTAGTACCGTTGTGGACACGGCGACACGTACTACGGTAGACTTGCTGCTCGGCCGCGTCAGAAATCGTCGAGGATGACGACGGCCATGCTGCATGCATGTGACCATGGCTTGGCTATGAGAACGGTTTCGTAATGTGAGATCTAAGGTATATTGAATGTTTTTTTTGCAAGGAAAGGCGTATTGAATGGTTGACCACATTATATATTTCTTGGAAAAAAAAAGAGTTTTATTCTAAAATGATAGGGTTACAGTTGAGAGGTAGAAGTTCTTTAATGCAAGCTGGCCATCTCTGTAGCCATACAACAGTGTTAACTCGGTTCGACTATGCAACATCAGTTGATCTACTACCCTATTTTGCTCCTGTCTAAGTTTATGTACAATAAACTTTTAATCCACCACCAACGATTTAATCTCAGCTACAAGACGGGCACATGCTGAATGAGCTAAGCCACTACCAAATAATGTCGCTAAAGCTTTTGAAGAGTCTGACTGGACAATGATGCCCTCTTCAGAATGCTATTTAGCGACCGACATGTCTTGCATCATAGCGTGAATCTCTGTTTCAAGAGCATCGCTGCAGTGGAATAAGAAACGATAAGCTGCAAAGATTACACTACCTTCATGTCCCGTGAAATCATTACCCGCTGCCGCTGTCCCATCCACAGATCCACTATGCATCTATTTAATCATGCTATGTCCATAGTACCGAGATGTAAATTACAGCGACAGAGGTATGCACTGATCTTTTACTGAATCCAAGAGAAATAAGGTATTATGTTTGGCCGAACGTAGAATTCAACATGTGAAGGCGGTACACACGGACTTTCCCCTGAATCTAGTTCAAACATGTTGACAATTATTCTTTTACTGGATCTTCCATAAGATTTCATACTTTTAAATGTTTCTGTACTTGATTTCATATTAAATTATTTATGTATATTTGTCCCCCCCGCGCGCCCCCCGGCTCAACATTTGTTGTAATCTGTCACCCATGCGAAGTCACCATGACACCATTGGTCAACGACAAAAATTATCTACTTCTAAAAGCTTAGATCCATAAATCTTGATGGTAATGGCGCATATGTTAAGTAACCGAAGAAGGTACACATCTTTTCCATTTTATGAAAAAGGATCCGAATATGTTATAAAGATTCATGAGAAGTACAAAGCATCCCAAAAATAATAAAAATTACATGGAGACCTGAACCACCAAACGACCACTACTGCCATAAAAAAAGCCGATGATGCTCTTATCACCGCTCTCTACTAGAGTCGGCCTGACCTTACTGATGATATCCAAGAAGTCTTCATGCATATGCCCATAGAGACTAGCTCCCTGGAGTCGCAACCCACATCATTGAACCCCTTAACTGATCTGAAGCACCTGACACCAGACCTTGCTGGCGCGTATGCATGACGATAAACTCTAACCTCGCCGACTCGAGGATACGACAAGAACCTACATTGGAGCTCCGTCGATCGGCGTGGATCGGGGTTTAGAAGGCCATCTCGACGACAAATCGCTACCATTCGCCGAGCACTGCCTCCGTGAGGACCGCACAATCCTCCACCCGCCTCCCGATGGTATGCAGTATGGCCAAAAAGAGGGGGGGGGGATCAAAGATAAACCCGAAACTATTCCTACCCTACCCCTACTAGGCTAAAGCCCTGCGGTATCTGTCCTCTCCCATTGCCGGAGCGATAGATGGAGGGCGAGGGGGCCCGCTATCAACGCCGAAGAGGTGGGTAGATCCCCGCCTTCATGTCCGCTTCTAGCGACAACAGGGAGGAAAGAAAGTCTCACATCTGGTAATTTGACTGAAGAAGGATTGTATATGCAGTTATACAAGAACTGACGGTGTATTATGAGCTTCACGCAAAAGCAAAAGGAAGAAAGATACCACATGGGACCGAGTTAGCAAACTCAAAATTCACATAGAAAAGGAAGAAAGATGGTGTATTATGTACGAACTAGCTCGAACGCGTGAGTCCAGTTCTAAACAAGTGTAATCCTACTGTACCAAACAGTACTTTCTACTAGTTTCCAGTGGATGTGTGATCCATATACATTTTTGTTGAACAATATTTGAGTCAAGATGATACGCGGAAATCCCTTTTGGAGCTTGGCCTCCAGTGAGGCCTCCAAATTCAAAATTCAAATTTCATCGAAATTCATATTTTTACATTTCAAAAAATTCTGAAAAAATACAGATGTACATGAAGACATAACACATATGTGTGTAAATTTTCAGTTCAAAATACGTTAACATGAGGGCTGTGCAAAAAAGACAAATCTGGGGCTGTTTAACACATGATACTATTTATCCTTCCGGGCCATGAATTTGTCTTTTTTATATAGGTCGCAACTCATGGTATTTCATCATGAATTTTTACACGCATGTGGGTTACATCCTTACATGCATGCATATTTTTTTTTCAGAATTTTTTGAACCATAATAATTTGAATTTGAATTTTTCAAAAATAAAGGCCTCCATGAAGCTCGGCCTCCAAAACGCCTCTCTCGATGATACGCTACTATATATGACATATGTTCCACGCTCTTTCCTGTTAATCATTATACGACACTGCAATTAGTTGTGAGATCGTTGTCTGTATCAACATTTATGCATGCATGCAAGGACAAATCGGGCTGCGATTAGTCTACTCATCTCGCTGTCCATTGTTAGATTAATTAGGTACGCGAGTACGTATGTGCATGTCATGTGTCATCATGCTAACTAAACACGGTGTCAAGCTAAAGAATCTCACGTCAAGTCGCGGCTACGTATCTTTAGGCGAAAAAGTAGCCTGTTTGCACACGCGCACACAACAATTTCCAGCAGCACATGGTCCGAATACATCCAAGAGTATGACCATGCGAGCAGAACGAAACACTCTAGTATTTTCGTCACGAACCTTACCTCAATTTCACATACTTTTCCTTGGCGATGCACGCATGTACGATGTGGCTGAAGTTTACAGCTGCCCAATAACTAGGAAATGGTACAACGTACGAATTTACCTGGCTACGTATGGTTTGCAGGTTCTCACGCAACCTTGGAAAATTGATTGATTGGCACGAGAGGGGTGGAAATGACCACTGCCAGAGGAATCTTCAGTTGTCCTTCTACCACTAAATTGTCCCGTTCTTCAGTCCATTTCAAATGTATTTTTCTCTTTCAGATAAGGATTCTTCAAAGATACAAGAATTGAAGGCGCGTTCCTCTCTGGATTTGTGTGTGTATGATGCATGATTTGACCCTCATGTTTCACATGTCAACTAGCCGTAGAACACGATTTGACCCTCATGAATTGGGGCAAGATAGACCATCCGTAGCAAGTCAAATGTTAATCATTTGGCCATGCAATAAGTCGGCTCCCCGTACGAAAAGAGGGAACCTCAATCCACGTACGTTACCTGCAATGAGCATGAGCATGGCATCCATCGCAAAAGAAAAGAAAAGAACATAAGCATCAATCTATACAAAACATAAACATGACATCACGGCACGCATTTAGATTTCGAGAGACCAAAGAATTTCTGGTCTTAGAATATGAATAAAAAATTATGATAAAGAGTTGAACACATACTATATGGATTAGAACACATAAATTCAAAAGCAATTCAGCATTTAACAAGATTTTCACCTAATACATTTTTTTTTGAAAATACAACAGTGGACATGGTGCACATGGTTTAAAATATATATATTACTAAAACAAACATGGTCTAGTGTTATGCATGTGTTTAAACTTTCACGACAAAATGACTCACGTCGTATTCTAGGCGAATGAAGACCAAAACAATACAATATAGAAGTTACTCTCTCCGTTCACAAATATAATATGTTTTGGATATTTCAGTATGGACTACATACATACTGGAATAAGCGAAAAATACACCAAAATTTGTCTATATACATCCGGTTCAGAAAAAAAACTAGAACATCTTATATTTGTGAACGGAGGGAGTACTATTCATATTTTCTGTACCTGCAATTTTGTCTTTTTGCTAGGGTTTCCATAGAATGAAATTTGTCGCGAAACTTTACACACATGTGTATAGCACTAGACCATTTTTTCCCCCAAAAAATAGTTTCAAAAGTACTTGACATTTTCTAGGCTCGGAAATTTCGTGGTAATTCATGCCAATAGGACCTTAAACTAGGTTCATTAAGACCATCACAATTGAACTTGTTATTTCTGTTCGTCGAGTTGTGCTTAAAATTAGGATTCCAACCTTTTGACATGATATATGATATATGTATTGTGTTTCTATGTCGCCAAATAAACCATATTTTGTTAACTAGGTTGGGTTGGTTCATTGTGGTCAAACCTGCCCACCGGGGTTCAAGTTCTAAAATTGGCATGGCTGCTTGTATTTTTCTAGATTTAATATTAGCCTTTTTGATGTTATTTTTTAGTGGATGCAATGTATCCATTGACTACGAGGTGCTTGTGCTCATAAGGATAGGTTCTGCGTGTATGCTTTTATAGGCGTAAGTGTTTTATATCTTAATGTGTTTCTTACATTTTTTTTGTTTTTCCTATCAATCCTTTTCCATCTTTGTGAGCTCGGGGGATAAGCCCACCGTTTTCTTTGCAATTGGTAAGACCTCTGATTGCGCCACATACCTATGCGTGGATGGTGAACAATACCAAAACGATGAGGTTTTGACATGGGTTTTGGTTGCCTTGAATGAACATTAGTACGACCAAGTGTAAAAAGAACTCGAAACCGGAAGCTTCATTTTTGGTAGTCGGAAATCTAGCAAGGCATGAAAAGATAGTGGCGGGGATTCATCCGGGCAAGAGCCAAAGTGTCAAACGCGTGCATATGTACAACACCACTTGCTTAATTAGAACCCTACTTGCTCAAGTTGCAGTAATATAATTTGAAATCAGCTAGAGAAGTAAGAAGTCGGATCCGACGAATTAATTCGTCACAGCTCATGAACTGGACTAACACCCATCTGTGAAGCCTAAGTTAATTTTTTTCCTTTTGACTTGTATAATTTTATTATTAATTAATATATTAACCATAGAACGATAGTTCTATGTTCAGACCAAAGAATCAATTAAGAAGTTAACACGACGAATTAGTTCAATACAAGAGCAGACCACGTCCGGAGTTACATACATAGTGTGGTAGGTTTTTGTTTGATTTGACCGCTCAGAACTCTGAGAACCTGGTTGTAATTTCCTTAAAGGACATATGATTCATTAAATGTCTTTGAATACAAATCCAGAGCTTTTATTCATATACCAAAAAGGGTTTTCTCCCGCTTTATATATAAAGCACCATCACGGATTACAACCGATAGACCGAACAATGCACACAACGCACACACCCAAGGCAAGATACAAAGGTGTCGGACACCGACACACCACCCCACCGACAACACAATAGAGTGGTGAATCGGACAACAACGGAGCCAGGCCTCCAAAGCGATGCCTCCAAGAAGGGTACGACCATGGATAGTCGCCACTGCCCGATCCGCGAAGATCAGGTTTTCACCCGGAGCAAGGTGACAAGGGTGGGAACGCCGCGACGGAGCTTTCAGGAAGGGTACGACGTCAATTGCCGCCGCCACCTCGGCCAGTCAGAGGACTGGGCAAGTGGTGTACCCCGACGCCCACACCCCACCGTCGCACCCTAACTCCATCAACCACCCGCAACCACGCCACCCGCGAGGCCATGGTTCCCCGCCCGCATCTGAGACGCACGCTCCGCCCGCAAACGCCGCGCCTCCCGCCGCCGCCCTGCAACCAGACAACCCCGAGACCTATCCAAAAGCCCTGGCTTTGGACCAACCGACATCCCTCGACCGACAGACCCACCCGCAGACGCTCCGCTGGAAGACCTACGCCAACCCGTCCGCGGTCGAGGAACGGGGGAGAAAGGGGAGCGGACGAATCCGGACCGGCACATCCCGTGCCGGTGACAGGTGACGCGATCGCATCGAGACCACCCATCCCTCCAACCGAGCTCCCCGCCGAGCACGAGGAAAGGAGGAGGAGGAGGAGTCCGGACCGGCAAACTGTGCCGGCGACAGGTGGCGCGACCGCATCGAGGCCACCCGTCCCTCCTACCTAGCTCCTCCGCGGGCACCCCCGTGTCGCCCCACCATGGTAGCTGGCACATATCTCCGTGAGGCCATCCGCAATTGCGCTCCTGCCGAGGAGGGAAACCAAATCGACCCGCCGCCATAGCCAAGGAAGTTCACCAGGGAGGCCCTCCCACGCCGAGTGGCCCCGTCCAGCCGCCAGGGCCCGACTAGACGAGGGCCGCCCACCTCCACCGCTGCCACGCCGCCCCCTCACCATCGAGCTCCGGCGAAAGGGCCGCCCGCAGCCCGCAGCGACAGGGGCTGGTCCGGACGCGCCGCCGCGCCGTCACCACCCGCTGGCCTGCAGCATCCGCCCTGTAGCGCCGCCACTCCCCACCAGCAGAGCTACGGCAGAGGGCGGCCGCCGCAGCCAAAGGCGCCCCGACCAGCGCCTCGTGGCGACCAGATCTGAGCGCCGCCGCCAGAGACGCCCACGCCATCCTCGACCTGCATGAGCGCGCCACCACCGCGCCGCTGTCACGTCGCCAGCCGAACCGCCGCCGCGACTCAACACCGATGAGCCGCCATGCCGCGCGCCGCCGCCGCCAAGCAGTGTCCCCGACCGCCGCGCATCGCGCCAAGCCGCCACGCGAGGAGACGAGAACCCCGCCGCCGCCGGTGACGACTGGAGCCGCGAGCCAGCGCCCTCGGGCGGCGGCGAGGGAGGAGAGTAGAGGGGGGAGGAGACCCGGCGCGGCGGCTAGGGTTCCCTCTCGGTCGCGCGCGGGGCGACGCGAGAGGGAACAGAGGAAGCTTTCCTTCTCCCGGCTGCCCGCTATAGATCGCTTTTATATTCATATCAATGTTTTAAATAGCCGGCTATAGCTCTGCTATAGCCCGCTATATAGCCTTTTCACTAAGGTGCCGCTAAATTGTCCCATATACAAATAGCCCGCTATAGCCTGCTATAGCTGATTTTGAGGTCCGCCGCTATTTCACAATAGCCCGCTATTTAAAACATAGATTCATATAAAAAATCGTGGTGCAGATGCAGCCGGGCTAGTAGCCAAAAATTCAAATGCGTGAATACATAATCGACGGCTACATGCTCAAGTCGCAGTAATATAATCTGGGACCAATCAGAGTTGTTAGTTAATTAACCTGATCAATCAAATAAGAAGTCAATCCCCATGCAAAACAAAAAGGAAGTCAATCCGACGAGCTAGTTGGACGGAAGATCAGACCAGGTACGAAGTTACATACGTAGTCGCACGTTTATTTTTGACGCGACCGCACGACCATCGATCCGTGAATCGATCTCGCGTGCGAGATAAACTACTACTTCAACGGAACACACTACCAGCAGCCAGAAAGCAGCCAACGGCCGGCCAGTCCTCGCTGTATGATCAAACTAACAAGCATATCCGAAGTTGATTATTAGGGACAAGTTGGGTGGCCGAAAAATGCAATGATGCAATGCATGGCGGTAGCATGGTGCTGGCCTGTAGAGCTCGAAAGGTGCACGCATATGCGTGTGGTACGGACGGGGGTGCAGATGGACGCAGCTATCCATCCTTACAACTTGACCGACCTCTCGTTGTTTCGGAGTTGATGTGTGTATACGTACATCGGTATAGTACATGCACATGGTGTGACTTTTGGAGAGGACGATCGAGGGCCACTTTTTCGTTGAGCTGTGTACATATTGATACATGAAATGTAAAAAATATTTGACTAACGTTCCTTATATGGCTTCCGGAGCCGGCAAATAAAATAAAATGAAATGATGTAGCCTGGGCTAAATGGGGCCATCCTTTTAGAAAAAAAGCATGCAAAATACACATGCACATAATTGTGTAGCATGCACGTACTAATATGTTGTCCTTTTTGTGTAGCATACAGATTAAGGTATTATTTTACAAAATATTGCATATATGTACCAGTGGAAATGGTCTTACAAATTTTAATACATAAATAAATATTATCATGGAGCCCTGGGACCGAATTGCTGCTATCTTACGGGGTGGAATGTACGATGTCGCCAATTCGGAGAAGATGAGTAGAGAAGGATGAAGGAGAAGGGGATAGCGACGAGTAAGAATAGCATGCCAATAAATTGAAGAGGTGACGACGAGTGGCAAAGCGAGCTACTCCAAGCATGATGGCACTGGGGAATGGCACGGATGGGGACTCATCAATGCAAGATAGGTAACATGTATTGGCGCCCCCGAGGTTTAGAGGAGCATGTGATTGTGGTGAACTCTAGCCTCAAGGCCCATGACGGATGCCCAAATTTGTCGGGATGACTGCAAGGGGAAATTGAAGAGGGGCCAACGATGTTAGTGAGGTGAAGAAAATGCGATAAATACAATGGACTTGGCTAGCGGTGTTGGGCATGAGTGAGGACCCACCAGTCCTAGTTGAAAGCTTATCAGCGAGTCGACACTCCATTTTGACGCTAGCGGCCGCCATCAACGATAGATGACCAAATCATGGTGGCGGATGTCAGAAGAGAAAGAGTGATTGGCAGTGCCAAAATATGGGTAGTCGGTGGCGAGGCGGCCATAGGAGAGGAGGGAGAACGAGGTGATGGAGAAAGAGATGTGAGGTGTGTGTTGGGGGGTACTCTAAAGTTGGGGTATGGAAGCCAAAAGCAATAATTGCCGTATGTAATGCATATTTGGGTGCAAAACTAATATGAGGTTGACGGTACTAGTTTTTTTTTAATCGCGGGAGCGCATAAAGTAATTGAGTTGTTCGCACAACATGTAATCGGCTCCTCTACAGTCACGTTATTACTGCACGCGTGCTGTAGCTGCTAGGATCCATCGTTCATTTTAATCCAATGGCTCAATCGCTGTGTGACAAACCTCGCACCGGCCACTCATAAAAAAATAAAAAAGACCCACACGCCACACTGTTCGCCTCTCTCTGTCTTATCTCCTTCCTCTAGAGAGGTCTGGCCACTGTTATTCCCCAACGCAAGCTAATCCGGTCAGCTTGTACTGCTCCGGCAATGCCTTTTCCTTCATAGGCTCACCTCTTTGCGCTGCTTCTTATCCATCCCCGTGCCCCATGGCTTCTACCGGCTGCTGCAAGGAATGGCCGGGGGATGAAGGTGCTGCGAATCGACCTGGGACGCTGCTGCCGCACAACGGCGAGCTCAACGAGCCCGACGACGACGGCAAGCAGCGACCTGGAAGGGGAGGAGGGGCATGCCTGGGCCGCCGCGCTTCCTCGACCGCTGCGACAGCCTCCATGATGGGCGCCCCAAGATTCTTCGGCCGCAGGAGGCGTCTGGCGGCAGCGGCGCGTCTCCGGCCAAATCCGGTCAAATCCAATGGAAAAACAGCCCTCCTGCCCGGCCAAGCGACCAAGCCCCAATAGCAGAACCCAATGGTCGTCACGCAGCAGGTGAATTACTTGCTGTTAGCCTGTTGATTAGAACTGATTTCTTCCTTTCTTCATTGTTTGTTCGTCTTGTACTGCTGCTTTCTTGATGTTAGAAGAGTGAAAGCAGAGCAAGTGAGAGCATGTGATTGTTTGATCATCCATTAATTCTTCACGGCCATATGATTAGTCAGTAGCCAGTAGAGGTACATGCATGTGTACTGAGTTTAATTTCAGTAACTTTGTGGTCACTTGCGTCTCTGTCAAATTATTCAGATCACTCGCTGAAGAAGTAGTGCCCATGCTTATAATCAACTAGTGGTACTAGGTTACTAGCAGTCCATGTTGTATCTGATTGTACACCCTATATGGAGATAAAAAAACATACTTCGGTACATATCTGTAGCTATGTTACTGGAAATATTAAAAATGATGAGCACTCAACAGATCAGTGTTGCAGCTAACTGAAATTAAACTGATTGTGCATGTCTTTATAAACCAAGAGTTAACTGAAATTAAACTGATTGGAAATGATGAGCAATCAACGGTCAACTGATTGCGCCTTATGTGTGCCGATTCAATTATCCCTTCTGCATCATCTGTCGATCTAACAAACAGCACAACACACATGCATCAACCTATTTTCATATCCCATGATAGTTTTGCAAGTCCCAAAGATCACCGGCTTCACTCTGAAATTAAAGGGAGACATAACTGATTAGACAAGAAATCATATTGCCTAACACTGAATTTAAGGAATTTTAGACATGATAAGTGAAATACCATCAATAAACGAGCATAGTGCCCATACTCTTGCAATCCATTTGCACTTGTTCCAGCCATTTGCTCTTTAGGTGATTGGTATTGTGCCAGTGGAATGTCATTCTCTCTTCTCTATGAAAAGAAAACCGAGCAAATATTAGTCTATATTAAGCTGTTTCTATATTAGTGTTTTTTAGCAAGTACTCTGGTTAGATAGGTGCAAGAGATTTACCGGATGAGTTTGATTTTTTGGTACAACTTTATTTGTCTCCTTCTTCTTTTTATTGGGGTGCTGGTTGTCAAGCCATGATTTCTTTCGTCTCGAATTCTTCTTCGGAATTTCTTTTTTCTTTAGGCAAGCGGCCTGTAGACAATCCTCAGGTTCTTTAGATATATCTTCAGTTGTGCATGTAGTAGTAGGAGCTTTTTCTTCAACTTGCTTCCTAAGAATCCTCAAAGCATCATCTACTAGTTTGATGCACTCTTTTGATGCAACTGCTTGGGAAGCTATGCCATGGAAATCGTGCATGAAAAACTTCAATTGTTGCCTATCTTCCGATCTAGGGTCTTCCAGAACAATGTTTCCATGACTGTTTTGAATAGTTCCACTTCGTGCTTCTCGAGTCCATCGCTTCAAAATATAGTGGCCTGGAAGATATTTAATATTCATGACGTCAAGGGCTTTCAGAGCATGACTACACAATATACCAACTCTTTCAAATTGCCCACAATTGCATAGAACCTTTTTCTCTTCATAGTCTACAATTACTTTGCACTCTTCTTCATATGAAAATTCTGGGTCAAGACTTGCAATCGCAACAGTATAAACATTGTGTTGTACCGATGGCTTGATGTATGCTGAGATGGATCTTTCATATTCATTCTGAAATTCTTCAAATATGTGTGGCGTGTAAACTTTGCTTGCTTGTATTACCATAGGAGTCCTCATTCTGACTCTAGGTAATTTTTTCCTAGACTCATATTCCTCATTTACCTCGTTATCTCTTTTTCCTTGCACAACCCTCTCTACGTGCTTGAAAAACCGAAGGATGTCAAGACCAGACTTTAGATGGTCTTTCAAGTCACTGTTCAAGCTCTCACTTAATTGTGTGCTTCTCATGCCTATAGTGTAAGCATTCCTCATGTAACATCTTGCCCATTTCTCTTTTACTTTGTAGATGTTGTCCAACCAAGTTTGTGTTTCCACATTGCTTCTTATGGCATTGAAAGCGTCTTCAAAGGCTTCCTCTTCCTCATACTTGTACATGCAAGCACTGAAATCAGCAAGTACATTTGGTCCATCCTCGTCTTTTTCTTATGAGGTAAGTGCCTGATGGCATTTTGCATTATGTGAAAAGTGCACAATCCATGCCATGCTTCGGTAAATACTGCCTGAATTGCATTACCCATTGCTACATCTTGATCAGTAAAGATTGTTCTTGGTTGCTTTTTGTTATGCACTGATAGGAACGTTTTGAACAACCATTTGAATGATTCAAATGTCTCATCATATAAAAGTGCAGCACCAAAAATGACCATTTCTCTGAAATGGTTGAAACCAACAAACACACCGAAGGGTCTGTACTCTTTGTTTGTCCCAAATGTTGTATCGAAGGTAACAACATCACCGAAATGAGCATAGTCAATTATCATCCTTGCATCAGCCCAAAAGATATTTGCTATATTTTCATCGCAATCTAATTGCATGTCATATTCAAATGCAGGATTCTCATTCTTTTTATCTCTAAAATACTTGAGCATACTTCCAGCTTCACCATACATCAAGTCCCTTTGTCGCCTTGTTCGCAAGTGGTTCTTGCGACCACGACATGTGTAGCCAAGGTTCAGTGGACCACCAACTTGTCGACTTGCTAACTCATGGGCTTTTCTCGGTACAATTCCTGAATCATCTGCTGTTTCAATTTCAAATGCTTGCAAGGCTGAAATCTTCCTCTGTGATGGCATCAAGTGGCTTGTCCCAGGTAATTGCAAGACATGGTTGTGTTCAACAACTAACTCATGCACCTCATAATTTCGTGCTTCTCGGTCTATAGTAATTCCCATTCGAACATTGCAGCGGTCCTTGTTTCTGCACGAGGACGCTTTGTATTATTATCCCTTTTGTCTTTTCTTCTGTAGCCCTCATTGGAACAAACATATCTTGCTGAGGTGATTACTCCATCGAGTTTGCTCTTGTTTTCATAATTTATCCTTACATCAAAACCAATATGACCTCCATAACATGTCCAAAAGTTCCAAGCCTCTTTTGTGGAATTGAATTTCATACCAATCTGAGGCATCCAACTAGGAACCACATTTGTCCTGTAAAAGTTACACATAACTTATTTGTTTGTATGTTTACACTACAATCATAAGGTGATATAACCTGAGAATTTAACAAAATTGTCGGTACCTGTTAGCATCCTCATTACAGCTAGTCATATTCTCCATTAGACTTTCTCTTCGTTTTTGTTGCTAGGAGAAGGACAACAAAAGGGAGACCATCTGCATTAATCTCCTGTCATGTTTTGGAAATCCCAGGACTTGATGAGCAAATCATCTGTCTTACAAGCAAATATTTGAATACATTCATGCATTTTATCTTGAGCTTGTCCAAAACAATTGAGATCACTTCTATTAAATTTTTTTCACTCTAACATAATCTAAAAGATGCAGAAAATAAGTTTTGCATCTTGCCCTTATCATCCTCCATTAAGAAAATAGTAGCATAGCAAACTCAATCTACAAATTGTGTGCCTTGAGAACATGAATACAATCAGAGCATATGTCACATACCTTCAGATTAATTGTCTTCTTTTTTGTTGCTAGGAGAATCTTTATCGCCTACGGATCAACTTGCCTTGGTTTCGCTCTGAACATGGAGGACGATCAGAAGAAAGATAGGGCAAAAGGGAGTTGATCTGTGCCGGGGTTCGTCTCCTTAGCTTGCCTTGGTTGCGCTCGGAACATGGAGGACAATCAGAAGAAAGATAGGGCAAAAGGGAGTTGATCTGCGCCACGTACAGATCACCGGTCAACATACAGATCACAGATCAACGTACCTTTGTCATATTATTTTACAAGGACGAACAGGAGGAACGAGGAAGATGAGCGGGACAAAGGCAAAGAGATCGCTGTTTGGCGCCAAGGAGGTTATCAGGGTGTGTTTTGTTTGGCGCCAGGTTCTATTTGGCGGCAATCCTGCAGCCGTGCGAGATTTTCTACCACATAATTAGCTGTTTGTTTCCATTTATTAACAGAATCAAGTGGGGGTAATGAGAGCCGTCAGATTTAAATGGATGGCTGATGTGGGTTGGTACAGTACCCGTGCAGTAATAACGTGACTGCAGAGGAGCCGAACCCAAAACTAATATGAGGTTGACGGTACTAGTTTTTTTTAATCGCGGGAGTGCATAAAGTAATTGAGTTGTTCGCACAACATGTAACCAAAATTAAGCCTTCGCAGACAGCGTAAGGGATGGGTTAATTACCCTTGCATTTATTTTGATGTAGCCAAAATTAATCCTCCGCGGACGATTACAGATTGAGTTCATCACTCTCTTACATTTATGTTTTTTTGACCTCTCTTACATTTATGTTTTGACAAGTCATCAGTCTCAAAATCACAGAGGAAAGAATAAAAAAGTAGTAACTTCATGCCACTTGGCTGCACAGAAACAATCGAGAATCGTATGGTTACGACCCATGTTGTGACGTGGAGTAGTAGTGGTCAACGACTATCAGCTTGATTTTATTTTTTCGTAGAGGCCCCTACGAGTTTCTTGCTGGTAATCCCCAACAACGCCCTATATCCAACCCAAAATGAAGGTAAAGGGAAGTTTGCCGGCCGGCGGTCACGATCCTTCCTTTCGGTTCGACAGTCGGCTAATTGCGAATCCTATGGTTGATCTTTTGATCCGCCCACGGCACAAGAGAAGCTAATTGTACCAAGAGAATTGAATTTGAGTATTCAATTGATTGACACACATTTAAATCATGGAAGCACGTAACTTGGCCAGTAAAGGGCCATGTTAGAACATCTCCAGTCTCCTAAAAAAATGTTAGAACATCTCCAGTGGATGAGAAAAACTTCACCTATACATTGTTATGGGGGTTCTGCCAAGAGTGAGCCTTTTGGCTTGGAGCCCGAAATTTTCAAAAAATTCAACAATAAATTTTTTAAGTTTCCAACAAATCTTAAGAAAATACATAATTACTTATAGATGTATACTAGATGTAGTGTGTAAAATTTCATTAATGACATATGTTTTGATGTGAGCTGTACAAAGAAGCACATTTTTTTTTGTAATGGATAGTACATGTACTTGCACAAATTTGTTATCTTTGTGTAGCTCGCACAAAAATATATTTCGCCATTAAACTTTACATACAAGTAGTATACATCCATATGTATGTGTGTATTTTTTCAGGATTTTTTGAAAGCAAAAATTTTGATTTGGGAACATTTGAAATTTTGGGCTCCATGGAGCTCAAGCTCCATTAGCAATTTCCATTTGTAAATTATTTGAGTTTTCATCTGTGTTAATTTTGGACATTGCAAATAAATCCATCCCCAATACCCAAATATAAAAAATGGGCTACACCTGTTAGTGGCCACTTTTTACTTATTTTTAACCCCCCCCCCTCTGTCTCTCTTTCCGGTGCACGGCCGCCGGTGTAACTCTTCACCTCAGTAGTGGCGGCAGCGTAAATCAATGGGGAGACAGGGATACATGATAGAGTGGCAGCGCCGACCAGGGACCCCGGGAGGCACAGGTAGAGGAGGCATCGTGCACCGTGCTTGATGGCATGTCTGGACAAGGAGCTAGGGAGGCGCGGGCATGCGGGCACCGTGTCTACAACAACGAGCCGGTGAGCGCTGGAGCCGCGAGCGGCATGGGACGGTGGGGATGCACGAGGGGTGGTGGACGGTGAGGAGGCATGCCGGAGCATCTGCGGGTGAACAAGGAGCCGGGAAGGCGCATGCAGCCAAGCAGGGGGTCTGCGGCGGCGACCTGGTGGGAGCCGATAGTGGAGGGTGGCATTGAACATTAGGCCGAGGCAGAAGTCCCTGTCAATTGATGTCCACCAATGTGAATGTGATTATAGATCAACACCCTCTATAAAGGGGAGTTGGGATATTTTTATGCGATGATGAATTTTTTGTGGGGGGAGGGGAGGAAGGGGTCTATTGGAGCAAGTTTTTTGGTCCAACTCCCCCTATACCAGAAGTTTCTGGAGGAAAGTGATCTGCTGGATGTTCTAGAACAACGACAACCAGTTCGGTTAGTGTAAGTTAGCTAACATGTGATGCTGATTGTTCTCAAGTTGGTAATTTAGGGCATGTAAATGCAAATAGAAAAGATGGCTCTCTTTTTTGGAAGGGCCAAAGATCATATACTAAGTAAAAATATATTATAGAAACACCCTTATAGAAATTGAAAAATACATTCGAATGTTTTGGTGTGCCCAAGTATTCTTCCTCCCGCATTCATTGGCAGCACGACCTGAGCTAATCTAATTATCGACACTAGGCCTCCGTCACACCGGATCAAACTTGTTGAAACTCAAAATATTATAGAAGCAATGGCTAAGAAGCGGTCAATATAGACCAAAAGGCGCTATCAATCAAATTTACTTTCTTTGACTAAGAGATAATCCCTTACCTTAAGAGAAGACACTTTTTTGTTGTACCCAATGTCACATGTTTTTTTAGCACACTTCTTAGGTGTACTTCATAAGCACCACATCTATTTTTAGGGGCACATTAGTTAACTGTTATAGATGACACTACTAAATTGTATGAAATGCATTACTTTTATATATCAAGATGATGTGCACGGACAATCCCAAGGGCATGCAGGGACAGGAGGACGCATGCATGCAACCATCCGATTGCTTTCAGATTTGTCAACATGTTTGGTCTAAGGCATTTTAATACTGTAGGCTAGGGTCATTTATGTGTCATCCACACCACCTCCTATGTCTTTTTATTTCATCTTCAAATTTCAGCCTACTATATCTTTTGAATCGAAAGTAAAAAAAATAGTTTCGCTTTCCTATTTGTGTTCGTAGAGATGAGAGCTTTCGAACAAGAAAAATCTTGAATACATTTTGACAACTTTTAAAAGAAATTCAAGTCTCAAGTATTGCAATTTGATAGTCATAATATTAAGTTTTTACCAAGTTTCATACGCTTTTAGGTTTTAGGGTTCTCGGCTTAAGGCTTAGGGTTTAGGGCTAAGCATTTACGACTTAGGGTCTAGAATTTGAGTATTAGTTTTTGGAACTTGCCGAATTTAAACATTGTTTCTACCAAACTTTATTATTTGAAACTTGTCCGGCCGCTCGATTGCCTCATAATCTGCAAAGTGGTTGGATTCCGCATGAGGGCACACCAAGTTTTAAGTTTAAGAACCTGAAACTTACGATTTGGTCATTCATTTCTATTGAGTTTTAGCAGTTGAAACTTAACAGAGTTTAAAAAGTCATCAAAACGTATTCAAAATAGATCTTATTAAAAAGAACTTGTCACAAGAAACAAAAATATGCAAACAAAGTATAAATCAGACTTTCTGTTCAAACGATATAATATATTTAAATTTTAAAGTCAAAAGAAAAGCATGGGATCTGGGATGAGTGGTGCTGCCGAAAACTCCATGCATAGACCCCATCTAAGTTAATTAAGGGCTAAAGGACATGCAAAGGCCACAATTTTTGAATCGGGAAGCAATTGAACGGCCACAAATCATCTCCCATGATGTGCGAGGCTAACGAAAGTTGCCTTCTTTGTCACACCACTGGCTCTTGGGCATGGTAGCAATTGTTCTTAGTTTTTAGTTACATGCCATAAAAGGATGTCAAGACATACGGATATGAAAACCCATGGTTCTGGAGTAGCATATACTATTTGATCCTATAGGATTGCTTGACTTCACATGGAAAACCCAAAAACATTATAGAAAGAAGTCAATGAATCGTTAGAAATTTCAATTATCCAATTCTTAATAAATCTCCCTATGATTTTTTTGAAATTTCATGTCGGGAAGGGGAGGGGGAATTCCCGACCTTAATTTCATAGCATTTTTTAGGGGGGGGGGGGTGCGATATTATAGCAGGGATAGGAAACCAGTCCACATTTTTAGCTAGTGTCTAGATTGTTAAGTCATAAATGATAGTGTTGATTACATCATTTATATGCAGCGTTGTCTGCCTGAAACAATGCTGTTTCTTTCACCCAAATTACCTAGAGCCAGAGGACGACGAGCAACATGGACATGGAAAGCATTGTTTCTAATTTTCATGCGACGAGGAGAACTAGAGTTCATCAAACAACTGGAACACATGCTTGATGCTTGTGGCGTGGCATACCCGTTGAGCAACCAGACATTGGAAGAAGAGGTGCATCCTAGTCCCAACCTCATGGTGGAACATATGGATGATTGCATTGGGGAGGGGCGTCTTGTGGGAGAGGTTTTCAATGGCGTTGAAACAATCCATGTGAAGTATCCACCCAAAAATCTTGATTTAGTTGGGCACACATAGGTTCAAGCTTTGGGTTGGCGACCTAGGCGTCTAGGTTGGAGTAGTACCCCAGGTGGCGAACGTGTGACCATTAGGTTGAAACAATAGAGATAGAAGCACATAGAGTTCACGGGACACAACCATGGTTAGTCTGTTATGCAAGACAAGTCCGATCCTTCCGTGCATAATCTTTGCTACAAATCTCTCTGGTATAGGTGATAGTAGTAGATGGCTAGGAAAGCGACTGCTCGGGTTTCGGGGAGTAGCCATTTGCCTATCCAGAAGAAAGTAGATTTGTTAGAGCATCTCCAGCAGACCCCGTATAATGTCTCGACCGGCAAAAATAACCGCCAAAATATGGGTCCGCATGTAAAAAGCCGCCCTATCAGACACTGTAAACACGTCGGACCCGTAATTTTTTTAGGGGTGCAGTAAAATCCCACCTCCAACCCGCGAAAACACAGGTTTCCCCCTCGACCTGACGGTTCCCTGTATCTCAGAAAAACGGTTGGCAGGAGGGACATTTCAGCCCACGCGAGTTCCCTACCCCCTTCAGCAGCCGCCCGCCATCGGTTCCACCCGTCCGCTACCGGCGATTCCAGCCATATATGCGGACGGAATCACGCCGCCGGGGTGCCCCTCACCCGGTTCCACCTAGACGCTTCACCAGCTCCCCGGATCCGCCGAGCCGAGCCGTCGCCGCACCGGGATCGACCGCCGCAGAGCCACCGCCCCGAGCCGCCACTGAGTACTCGTGGTTGTGCTTCCGGATGCGATATGAATAGTTGGTTCATGCGGCATTCATATTTGTGATTTTAGATGGAATTGAGTCCTTGTGGGAGGTTTTTGCTCGAGGATTCGTCCGATTCGAACGACTCGGACGTCGAGACGCTACTTGAGAACCATCGGTAGCAGATGTTGGTGATGGCCCTCGCCGTGAAGGTGCACGACCATAATAATTGTAATTTGGATAATTGCTGTATTGTAATATTGACATTTTATATTAGATTGAATTAATAATTCTGAATATATGGCATATGTGTCAAATTCAGATAAAAATCCATCTGATTTGCGGGTTGACGTGGGCTGCGGCTGAGCAGATCCCGCATAGCGGAATATCCGTGAATATTATTTTTTGGAATACCCATGAATATTCCGTTTTACAGTTCCACTATGTGGGGTCTGCTCGGCCGCCGCCCTCACCGGCCCGCAAAGCCTTTTTTTCGCTAACTATAAACGAGTTATGCGGATCGGTGATACATGGGATCTCCTAGAGATGCTCTTATGTCTATGTAAGGGCATTTCCCTACTTTGTATTTTGGATGATGATGACAACTGAGGGAGTCCCGAATTAGGGGGTGTCTGGATAGCCGAACTATCACCGTTAGCCGGACTCCTGGACTATGAAGATTCAAGATTGAAGACTTCGTCCCGTGTCCGGATGGGACTTTCCTTGGCGTGGAAGACAAGCTTGGCGGTATGTAGATCTCCTACCATTGTAACCGACTCTGTGTAACCCTAACCTATCCGGTGTCTATATAAACCAGAGGGTTTTAGTCCGTAGGACGAACAACAATCATACCATAGGCTAGCTTCTAGGGTTTAGCCTCCTTGATCTCGTGGTAGATCTACTCTTGTACTACCCATATCATCAATATTAATCAAGAAGGAGTAGGGTATTACCTCCATCGAGAGGGCCCGAACCTGGGTAAAAACATCGTGTCCCTTGTCTCCTGTTACCATCCGCCTAGACGCACAGTTCGGGACCCCCTACCCGAGATCCGCCGGTTTTGACACCGACATTGGTGCTGTCATTGAGAGTTCCTCTGTGCCGTCGCCGTCAGGTAGGATGCCTCATCCCGTCTTTAAAGACGATACCATCGCCAAAGGAGCCTTGGCCGCTAGTCAGACTCTTCGGCTAGGTGGTTTTCTTATGACCGCCAGTTCAGCCACCGCGCCGACGATGACCTCTCGAGTCATCGAAACCAATCTCCATATTAATTCGGAACTTGCCGAACAGTTAGATCCGATCGAGCTCTCCTCCGTAAACGAGCTCTTGGATCGCATCGCCGCCTCAGGAGTCGCCACAGACTACGACCGGATCGGGCCTAAAACCGATCTGAGAGAGATCAACTCTCCCGTGCTACCCATCATGTTGCTGTGATAGAGGAGCAATGCGGCGATTCTTCTTCTATCTTAAGGACTAGCTACGTCCGATTCCCGATCCCTCCATGCCGGATTCCCGCAGAGGGCGGATGTCGATCAAGCCCTAAACTTAAAGTCAGCGGCGGTTTGGACTCATTGATAACACTCAAAATCCAAACTTCCGAAGTTCGAAACTTCTCGGCCCTCGAGTCCTAAATTGACGGGTTCGGATCTAGTTCCACCGCCCACCCAAACATTAGCGATCTCTCTCGAATTCGCAAGAGCCTGCTGAAACAAGACATCATTATTGGGCGATTCCTCCGGTTATGAACAGGATAAAGCATCGCCGAGAGGAGGACGCAATCCCAATTTTCTGCAATAATTGCACGGACAAGGAATCCTAAACGCCATAAGTCATCGCGAAATTACACGCTTTGCTGACTTGGTGACCATAGTACAAAAGTACTGTGCGATGGAGAGCGCCTGGAAAACCGAAAGTAAATTTTGGGATAATCCGGCCCCGAAAACATCCCTAGTCCGAAATAAAAGGATGCATCATCATCAAGCACCGGGTTAAATACCAAAAACCAAAACCCCTAAAGGGTACGGAACTGCATCGAGGGTTGGCTAAACGGACCTGCAAAATTCACGACAGAGGGCGCCACTCCAACTCATAGCCTTCGAGCATGTTGGATACTACGCAGGTGGCCAAAAGTGGCTAAGAGCTTCTAGCTTCGAATCCCAGCCCAGCAACACCAAGACGGTGTTAATAGTCTTCGAGACTTTCGATCAAATAACATGCGAAAACGAACACTCCGCAACCTTGCAAGTCTACCAAGTAGCAACAATAAATCCATGGAGGACACGGCTATTACCTTTAATGCCGTGATGAACCTAAATTCGAACAGCCCGAGTACCACCGATTGGTCCTCATCCGATAGTGGACGGCTTTCGCCTTACTAAGGTACTCATGGATGGCGGCATGACTAAACCTCATCTATGAGGAAACCCTCCGAAAAATGGAAATAGATGGAACCGCATTGAGCGAAGCAGCACAACCTTTAGAGGAATAATCCCTAGCCGGAAGCATGCTGCACAGGAAAAATCACACTGGACGTAGTGTTCGCTCACGGACAATTACAGGTCCGAGGAGGTCACATTTCAAGTGGCCCCGCTCAACAACGATATCATGCTTTATTAGGACGAGAGGCATTCACAATTTTTCAAGCTATACCCCATTATGGGTACATGAAGCTTAAAATGCCGGACCTAACGGAATCATCACTCTCGCTAGTGATCCGAACATAGCACTCGCTACCGAAAATAAGACAGCCGCACTAGCCCTCGAGGCACTATCCGAAGCCCTAGCGGCCGAGGAACTCACGCGATGCGCTCCACGGTGAACAGGGACGATGTGATACTTGATAAAAGATCCAAGTCCACCTCTTTTAAACCAGCGGATGAAATAGTCAAATTCCAAGTCCACCCAACGGACCGCAAAGACGGCCTCCATTGGGGCACAATTAAACCCTGATGTAGACGCCAGACCACGAGAATTTCTATGAGAAAACGGGACATCTTTGCGTGGCACCCTTCGACATGCCAGAATCCCACGCCGGCTGGCGAGCACAGCCTAAATATCCTAAAGGATTCAAGCCACCAAACAGGCTCTTGGCGCTTTTCGAACCCAAGAGACAGGCCATGGGAGAGGAGCTAGCCAAACTTTTGGAAGCCGGATTCAAGATATAAAACATCCGGACTGGCTAGCAAACCTGATGATGGTACCAAAGAAGGATAAATCCTGGCGCCTATGTGTTGATTTTAAAGACCTTAATAAGGCTTGCCCAAAGGATCCCTTCCTCCCTCGAATTGATCAAATTATTGACGCTACAAAGCAGGCACGACTCATTGTGTTTCCTCGACGCTGCATACTCGGCTACCACCAAATCAAGATGGCGGAGCTGCACCAAGCTGCAACAGCATTCATCACTCCATACGGCCCATTCGCTTCAACACAATGCCCTTTGGGCTCAAAAACACCGCGCAACATATCAGCGCATGATTCGTATATGTCCGCAAAGCAGATCGGCAAAACAGTGGAAGCATATGTAGATGACGTGGTCGTCAAAACCAAGCACGTTGAAACTCTAGTAGACGACTTGAGGCTCACATTCGACAATCTTCGAAAATATGACATCAAGCTCAATCCGAAAAATCGTCTTGGCGCTCCAGCGGAAAGCTCCTGGGCTTCATTGTGTCCGTAGAGGAATTGAAGCAAACCCAGCCAAGATCCGAGCTCTGTCACAATTGGATATTCCAAAAGACCTCAAACAAATACAAAATTGACGGGATGCGAGAGGCTCTAAGCCGCTTTATTTCCCGCTTGGGAGAAAAGTCGTTACCTCTTTACCGCCTCCTCCGCGACGAACACTTCGAGTGGGCGGATGCCGCCACGCCGGACTCAAGAAATAAAGGCCATTTTGGCAACAACCGGTCTGGCGCGCCCAATGTGGGCGAACCAATGCTATTATATATCACCGCAACACATCAAGTTGTCAGCGCGGTGCTTGTTGTCGAACGAGAAACGGACGGACACCGGTTCCCTCTTCAAAAACCGGTTTACTATGTGTCCACTGTCCTAACTTCATGCAAGTCCCGGTACCCACACTATCAAAAGATAGCATACACGGTGTTCATGGCATCCCGGAAGCTGCGACACTACTTTCAAGAGTGTTCGATAACGGTAGCCTCCAAAGTACCTCTTAACGACATTATAAACAACCGCGACGTGACGGGCCGGATTGCTAAATGGTCCATAGAGCTCCTTCCATTCGACATAACTTATAAGCCATGACGAGCTATTAAGTCGCAGGTTTTGGC
This sequence comes from Aegilops longissima, assembly GCA_021605205.1. Classification (NCBI taxonomy): domain Eukaryota; kingdom Viridiplantae; phylum Streptophyta; class Magnoliopsida; order Poales; family Poaceae; genus Aegilops; species Aegilops longissima. The sequence goes on from CM038680.1 coordinate 460,977,591, forward strand.
CGACTTCGTGGCCGAATGGACTGAAGCCGAACTCCCTAAAGAGTACGGCGATACTCCAATTGATCATGCACTTTGACGGCTCCAAAATGTTGGCGGCACTGGGGCTGGCGTCGTCCGACGTCCCCAACCGGGACACAGTCCAATACGTCCTTGAGATAATGTATATGGACTCCAACAACGCAGCGAATACGAGGCCCTTACGCACGGCCTCCGGATGGCGATCTCCATGGGCATTAAACGCCTAGAGGTGCCCGGGGATTCGAACCTCGCGATATCTCAAATAAACGGAGACTTTGATGCCAAAGATCCGAAAATGGCAGCATACCGCAATGCGGTCCTAAAAATGTCAGCACGGTTTGAAGGGCTCGAATTTCATCATATTGCCCGGGACAACAACCAGGCGGCGGATATATTGGCACGCATCGGTGCAAAACGCGATGCCGTCCCGCCCAACATCTTCCTGGAACGGCTGTTCAAGCCATCCGTACTATGGGAAGGGGAGTCCGGCAATAACAATCCGGACCCATCCGCACTGCCTGACGCCGAGCACTCTGACACAACTGGAGGCTCTGCCCCCGAGATAACACCCTCCGCTCACGAAATAATGGCGGTTATCGCCCCGTGGACGGAACCATTCCTAGCCTACCTAACTAGGCAGGAACTCCCCGAAGACCAAAATGAGGCTCGCTGCATAGTACGGCGATCTAAAACCTATAAAGTCCATGAGGGAGAGCTTTATAAGAAAAGCACTACCGGAGTCCTTCAAAGGTGTATCTCCGAAGAGGAAGGGCGAAACCTCCTGGCTGAAATTCATGCCGGACTAGGTGGGCACCACGCCGCAGCCCGGGCCCTTGTAGGCAAGGCCTTTCGTACATGATTTTATTGGCCGACAGCCCGGGCAGATGCGCAGGACTTAGTCCAACGATGTGTCGGTTGCCAGCTTTTTGCTAACCAAAGCCACATGCCACCCACCGCCCTTAAAACTATACCCATCACCTAGCCGTTCGCGGTCTGGGGGCTTGACATGGTTGGACCCCTTAAGGGAGGAACCCACAAGCAAAAATACCTATTGGTCATGGTGGATAAATTCACCAAATGGATAGAGGCCAAGCTCGTTAAAACGGCGAATCCGGACCGTGATAGACTTCATATCGGGGTAGTGCACCGTTACGGTGTCCCCACAAGATCATCACGATAACGGCACCAACTTCACGGCCGATGAGGTCAAATTATGGTGCAAAAACATGGGCATCAAGCTCGATTACGCCTCAGTCTATCACCCTCAAACCAACGGCCAAGTCGAACGAGCAAATGGTCTAATCATGATCGGCATTAAACCCAGACTAGTGCGGTCCCTCAAGGAATCTAACACGCACTGGGTTGAGGAGCTCGACTCCGTACTCTAGGGGCCGCGGACCACGCCGAATCGTACTACCGGATTCACACCATTCTTTATGGTGTACGGCGCAGAGGCAGTCTTGCCCTGCGACATAATACATGACTCACTCGCGTGCGCATGTATGAAGAAAAAGAAGCCGATCTCGATCAGCAGGACAGTTTGGACGCATTGGAGGAGGAGTGCGACGTGGCAAAAGCTCGTTCCGCATTCTATCAACAGCAGGCTCGAAGATATCAAAGCAGGGAAGTACGGGCCAAAGCTTATAACGCTGGCGAACTAGTTCTCGCTGCCGGACAAGAAAAAGGACAAACTCAAGCCCAAATGGGAAGGTCCTTCATCATCGACCAGGTCCTGACCGGCGGAGCATACCGTCTGCGAAACGCATCGGATAACCAACTCGAGCCGAACCCATGGAACGCAGCCTGTCTACGAAGATTCTACGCCTAAGCGCCGGACTCCAAGTTCGTCTCCTTCCTCCGTCCACATTTTCTATTTTTGTTGTCTTTTATTTCTCTCCTTCTTCCTCCTTCTTCTTGAAGCCTCTAGAGGCTCGTTTGCGCCTTTTTTCGCACACACTTGACGCGCTGTCCGCGCTCATTATACCTGGGGGCTTCTTTAACAGAAGCTTATTTATACGGGCTTCATGCCCAACACATGCGTTAAACTTCCGCATGTACCTTTTATTCACCATTATATGCATCGATATGACTTAAGTTTTGGCCAAGCTGGGTTGCCTGGCTCTGTGCTTACCCCTACGTTCCCGATTGTTTGGCTAGGTGGTAAAGGGAGCACCTCTGCGATTGCTACTGCCGGGTCAGCCGGATGTGTACCTCAGACTGGGTGAAGCCGAAAGCTAGCGTTCTTAAGGGAATATTCGGTCGGTGAACTAAAGATGATTTTAATTATTTACCCATCTGCCCCAGATGACTTTCGCTTTCATAGCAACTTTGACATGCACTTTAGGGCATGCATCCCAAATAAAGGAACCCTTAACGGAACTATTCTCCTGGAAGATGTTTCTTACCACCCATGTAATATAACATAACTAGTTGGGCACTTGTCCGATACAGCAACAATGACCCCTACGCCTTGTCTCCATGCATACCCGGTTCTTATATAACCACGAAGGTATTGGACACACTCCGGACTATTGGGTCCCGAGGTCGGCTTAAAAGGTCCGCTATGACAAACGATCTACAATCCAGCTAGAAGACATTTTTCATGTCATATTTTACATAGTCAACTCGACTCATTGTATTCCTCCTCAATGCCATCTAATAGGCTATCTAATTTACAATCTTCTTTGGGAATACTTGGCGGCCAATTCTACTTGGCGTACACTAAGCTTACAGGATCTCCATCCCATCAGGCCCCACAGTCCGACCTCGCCATGTGGTTTGGGTCAACCTTCCTGCATCGCGTCTTTACCATGGCCCGAGCCTCCTGGCGCCTTGACGGAAGGCCGATATCTTCCATAGACGGAAGCGCCGTGCTCCTTGAAGCCGCTCGCCAACTCCCCAATGCCTTGGGGCGGGGAGATAGATGGCCACAAGGCTGGCCGACGCCTTTCATCACCTGCCGGACTCGTTAGTGCAGCCGATATTCGGGAAGAAGATCACCCGAAGAATTAGGCATCTCCTCCTCAGGACGACCTGTGAGCAAACCTACATACATGTTTATGTTAGTTGCCTTCCTCGCCGAACTCTTTCAAAGTTCGCTCAAGCACTTACTGAAAATGCCGCGACGAAGCCGCCGATTCTCCTTTACGGAGTCAGACAACTGGGCACGAACATCCTTTAGTTCCTCACCCAGCTTGGTGTTGGCATCTTGGAGGTTATTTTTCTCCTGCCGCACCCTCGTAAGCATGCTCTCGCCGGCCTTTAGCTGGCGCAAGGGCTGTTGCTTGTCCGGGTCTAGTCCGGCGCCATCTGCAATGTTTTTGTCAGATTTACACACCCGCCGCACTTCATAAACTATTTATCTTTTGAAGTGTATATTACCAGAGGGGGTCTCTGTGGCTCCCTGCAGCGGCTAGTGTGGCCTCAAGTTGGGCCTTGCACTCTTCAAGCTCTGGGATAGTCGGTACTCTTTTTTGTAAGATCCTCAGATAACAAATGATCCTTAAATCAGTTATTCTAACTATTTTAAGTCTCGGGCTCTGGCATATATAATCATCAAATTTCCTTACTGTATGTCCTTTACATCTTGCTCCGTGGCTCGCTAGACCATCTTGAGCGGCACGGAGGTGCACATCTCCTGAATTGAAGGCATTCAAGGCCTCTTGGGAGAAACATGCGCCACGAAGAACTGTCCGCGGCGCGCTGTGATTCAAGGCGCTCTCCACCTTGGAGTTGGTGGCGGACAATCTGTCGGCATCCTCTCGCCGAGGAGCATCCGACGACGCCTCGTGTTCGCCTCCGCTTCGACCCGGCTTTGGAGCCGGCGGCGGAGGTTCGATTGGCAACCTCTCCGGACTCGAGTCCGGCAAGCGCTTTTTCCTAAAAGAGCGTCAGCGTTAGTCGCCTTCCAGAATCAATCCTAGGAACATGGTGACACGCCGTACCGTTTGGCGGAGTTTCGATCTGGACCGCACTCCTTTTTAGCTGCTGGGCAGACGCGCCTTGTTGGCCAGCCGCCGCTGGGCTCGGCTTCTGCCTCGAAGGTACCCCTGCAAAACACCATTGGTATACGGTGATCAAGAAATAAGCACGGATGGGTCATTATCGAATATTGGGACCTCGGTCTCGATTACTGTGAGGTGGAAGTATTCGGTAATCGGCCGTAATGGCGACCAAAGCATTGTCGATGCTAAGTTGGTGGAACACCCGTCGTTCAACTCCACCTTTATATCCGGATCCTCTTCGAGGTCGGATCGAGGGACCGTCCGGATCCTCGGGTTGTGGGGCGGGCTGTGTATCTTCTCCATATCCGCGCAGATTCTGCGCAGAAACCATGAAATGAGATATTTAACCACGGGAACATGGATCGGATAGGCCACAAAGAAGTTTGCTTACCCAGCTTCAAGGATTATTCGAAGAAAAATCCTTCAGTGGATTGACGCGAAGGAAATCCTCCTCCTCCCCTTTATACATGGCAGACAAGATCTTCACCAGTTCGGCGACCGATCCCGGCCCTTTGCGGCCATGGCGGGTGGCATCGTCCTCCCTGTTGAAGTCCCACATGGGGTGGACCCTATACTTGATAAGGCCCATAAAGCCTTGAAATGTATTCATGCTAGTCTTAAAGAGTCTCACGATCAACTTCAAGTGAAGCTAACCAAGGAGAAAGCCACTTTTCCTCATATGGTTTTGATTGATAATGCAAATGCTACTAACCCATGTTGTGAGCATGTGCATCTTGTTGAGGAGAATGCCAAGTTGAAGATGCAACTTGAGAAAGGCCTTGTGTCATGCATACAAGGTGAGAAGAACCTCAATGACCTTTTGAGAAATCAAAAGGAAGTCGTGACCAAGGAGGGGATTGGGTTCGCACCCGTGCCCAAGAACAACAAGAAGAATGACAAGACCAAACGACCTCCTCCTCTTAAGCAAACCTTTGTGAAGGAGGGAGAGGGTGCTTCCAAGGAGAAGAAGAACAATGCGAAGGGTGGTGGTTTCAAGAAGGGCAATACCACCCCTTCCAACAAAGCCGACGACTTTAACCCTTCTTATGTGTTGCGCCGTGCTAGTGACGGGCATGTTTATGCCAAATTTGTTGGTTCTCCTTATGAGTACATTGAATGGTCTATTTGGGTTCCTAAGACCCTTGTCACTAACATCAAAGGACCCATTACAAAATGGGTACCTAAATCCAAGCATTGATCTCTTGTAGGCGTTCGCTTCCGGTGGGGGATCATGGTTTCTCGATAGTGGAGCTACAAATCATATGACCAAAAGCAAGGACTTGGTGGTGGACGTGCACAAGATTCCATCTATGCCCACCAAGGTCGAGTGGGGTGATGCCTCGTCTTCCAACGTATTGGGACTCCGTAAGGTTGTCATCTCTCATGATCTCACGATCGAGAAGGTCATGCTTGTTGAGTCCCTTGCATACAATTTACTTTCTGTTTGTCAACTTGCACTCATGGGCTTTGCCACCTTCTTTGATATTGATACCGTGGCCCTCTTGTGGAGCAAGACTCTTAAAGTAGCCTTTGTTGGGCATGTTGCGGTCTCTATGTGACTAACTTTTCGGAGCGACCCACTAAAACCGCGACATCCCTAATGGCTAAAGTTGACGTGGGATGGCTTTGGCATCGCCGTCTAGCCCATTTCAATATGAGATCTTTGCAAAGTCTTCTCAAGGGGGACCATGTCCGTGGACTAACAAATGTTAGCTTTGCCAAAGATCGTGCTTGCAGTGCTTGTATCGAAGGAAAACTACATAAGAAGGCTCACCCTCCCACGACTATCATTTACTCAAAGAGGCCTTTGGAGCTCCTTCACATGGATCTCTTTGGGCCTCCATCCTTCGATAGTCTTGGGGGTAGAAAGTATTGCTTGGTGATTGCGGATGATTATTCAAGATACACTTGGGTATACTTCTTCAAGAGGAAGATCGAGACCCAACAAACAATTATTGACTTTGCAAATGAAGCTCAACGTCAACACAACGCAAAGATCTTGACTATAAGAAGTGACAACGACACCGAGTTCAAGAACTACACCTTGGATGAGTTTCTTAGTGATGAGGGGATCAAACATCAATATTCCGCACCATACACCCCTCAACAAAATGGTGTAGCGGATAGGAAGAACCGGACGTTGATGGATAAGGCAAGGACCATGATGGCGGAGTTCAAGTCTCCATACAACTTTTGGGCCGAAGCCATCAACACCGTGTGTCATGCATCAAATCGGCTCTATCTCCGCAAAGGCTTGAACAAGACTCCATATGAGATACTCACCGGTAACAAGCCCAACCTCAAGTACTTTCGGGTGTTCGGGTGTAAGTGTTTCATTCTCAAGAAAGGTGTTCGCTTGTCTAAATTTGAGGCTAGAGCACATGAGGGCATATTTGTTGGTTATTCTACAAACTCCCATGCTTACCATGTTCTCAATAAGTCCACGGGACTTATTAAGGAGACGTGTAACGTTGAGTTTGATGAGAATAACGGCTCCCAAGTGGAGAAAAGTGGTACTTGTGATGTAGGTGATGAAATTCCTCCCCAAGCCATAAGAAGAATGGGTGTTGGTCATATCCTACCCATTGAGGAACCCCTTGTGGCCGAAGGAGAAGGACAATGTTCCACTCAAGTGGAACCATCACCAACCCAAGACCCACATGCTTCCGAAGAACAAAGTGAAGGCCCTCATCATCATGAACAAGACCAAGGGCAATATCAACCTCAAGATGGTGTTGAATCACCAAGTGATGCCCAAGGTCAAGTTCTCTTCTCCGAGCAAGCTCAAGATCAAGACAAACTCAAGACGGCACTCAAGATGATCAAGTTTCCGCTCCTCAACTCACCCACGAGGAGGAATTGGAGCGTCATGCCGCCAAGATTGCATCCAAGCTCTCCACTAAGGGTCATCTCATGAAGAATGTGCTTGGAAGCATTCAAAAGGGGGTAAGCACTCGTAGACAATTGGCAAACTATTGTGAACATCACGCGTTTGTCTCCTGTGTTGAACCCCAAAAGGTCTATGAGGTACTCGAAGATCCGGATTGGCTCAATGCCATGCATGAAGAACTCAACAACTTCAAGTATAACAAGGTGTGGAGATTGGTGCCAAGGCCAACGGGGAACCACAATGTCATTGGAACCAAGTGGATATTCAAGAACAAGCAAGATGCTCATGGGACCATCGTTCTCAACAAGGCAAGATTGGTGGCACAAGGCTACTCCCAAGTCGAGGGTATCGACTACGGTGAAACCTTTGCTCCCGTTGCTCGCCTTGAATCCATTCGTTTGTTGATTGCATATGCTTCCCATCATAACTTTAAGTTACAACAAATGGATGTGAAGAGTGCTTTTCTTAATGGTCCTATTAATGAGTTAGTATATGTCAAGCAACCCCCCGGGTTCGAGGATCCCTACTTCCTGGATCATGTGTATCAACTCGATAAGGCACTCTATGGCCTTAAGAAAGCCCCACGTGCGTGGTATGACCACCTTACCGAGTTGTTACAAGACCGTGGATTTGAAGTTGGGCAAATCGATCCCACTCTTTTTATTAACAAGGTCAAAGGGGAGTTGTTTGTGTGCCAACTATGTTGATGATATTATATTTGGTTCCCCTAACAAAGCTTTCAATGAGGAATTTTCCGCTCTCATGACCTCTAAGTTCAAGATGTCTTCGATGGGAGAGTTGAAGTTTTTCCTTGGATTCGAAGTCAAACAAAGAAGAGAAGGAACCTTCATCAACCAAGCCAAATACACTCAAGACATGCTAAAGAGACTCAATCTAAGTGATGTCAAGCCGGCTTCCACTCCAATGCCCACCAAGTGCTAACTTGACATTGATCCCAATGGTAAAGCGGTGGATCAAAATATATATCGCTCCATGATTGGATCCTTGCTTTACCTTTGTGCATCTAGACCGGATATCATGTTGAGTGTGGGAATTTGTGCACGGTTTCAAGCCGCACCTAAGGAAAGCCACTTTGTGGCAGTCAAGCGAATCTTTCGATATTTGGCTCATACCCCAAACTTTGTCTTATGGTACCCAAGAGGAGAAAACTTCAAGCTTGTAGGTTATTCGGACTCGTATTGGGCGGGAGACAAAGTGGATAGGAAGTCCACTTACGGAGGGTACCAATTCCTCGGTTGCTCTTTGGTAAGTTGGTCTTCTAAGAAGCAAAGTTGTGTGTCTCTCTCATCCTCCGAAGCGGAGTATGTGGCGGCCGGTAGTTGTTGTGCACAAATTCTATGGATGAGACAAACTTTAAAGGATTACAGTGTCATTTGTGACAAAGTGCCTCTTTGGTGTGACAATGAAAGTGACATCAAGATTTCTCTCAACCCCGTGCAACACTTCAAGACGAAGCATATTGAGATTCGGTATCACTTCATCCGGGATCACATTAGGCAAGGGGAGATCGAGCTCAACTACGTCAACACTCATGATAACCTTGTAGATATTTTCACAAAGCCCTTGGATGAAGCAAGATTTCACGAGTTAAGGCATGAGCTAAATATCATTGATTCAAGCAATGTTGCTTGAACCCGTGCACACCTCATCATACTCAACGTGATATCTTGTTTAGGTGTAGGCATGGACATAGGGGGAGTGTTGTTCTCTCAATGAACTCTCCCTCCCCCCATTATGCATAAATTGCTCAACTCTTTCACATTAACCATTGTTGATGGTACTTGTGCTTCAATGACGAGTTTTGGTCATTGGCCCAAGGATAATTCTTCGCGGTGACATACCAATTGACTCAAACATAGGTGGCTCCGGCCACTGCCCTCTTTGAAGAGGTTGTGCTTCGAGTTTTGTCCATGTTGTCTTTGTTCTCGTTTGTTTTCTTAGGCTCTAGGTGTTGTGGTCTCCAAGTGTGGTTTTTCCTTCGTTGTTGTCCTTTTAGTCTCTTGGAGATCCTCACACCATATTCCAGTCCCGTGCCCTATCCCAAGCCTTCCTCTTCCCTTGAGTACCCTCTACTCCAATTGCACACACTTGATCTTGTCTTTGGTAATGGTGACCGGGCGGTACAACCGGTGTTACGGGCGGTTCTACCGCTGGTACTCTCGGGTTGTCCCGCCCCAGGAGGACTCCCAGCGGTGCTTGAGCGGTTCCACCGCTCAATCATTAGGGTGCCCGTCTGGCCGGTGCTACCGGTTGGTTACAGGCGGTACTACCGTTGCCTACTTGGCGACGGAAGCACCGCCCGCAACCACTGGCTCGTACCAGGTAGCGGTACAACGGCTCTCTTGAGCGGTACAACCGCCGCGCGTCTAGGGGCCTATATATTGCAGACGGGGCTAAAGGGAGTTTCTTTTTCCCCCTCATCCCCTGTTCTTCCCATCTTGTGCCCTAGCTGTCGGTCGCCATTGCCACTGCCCCAGAGTGCTTCTCGCGCTTCGGATCCGTGGGGTCTCCGTGGATCCTCTCCGAGGAGGCCTCCTCCCTCCCGATCTCTTCCCATGGATGCCGGTAATGCCCCATGTCCTTCGTTCTTCGTTCTAGGGTTCTGTCCCTACTTCTAGGGCATTACTTGACATTCCGTGTTTATTGTTTAAGCTATTGGGTGGAAGAGATCTATATTTGCCTCCTGCTTAGATTGTACTTCTTAGAGATCAGAATATGGCTAGTGTGATTCATATCTCGCGGCTAGATCTATTTCCTACTGGTAGTACCACTGATCAGTGGTTCTACCGCCTCTACGGGCGGTTGTGGAGCAGTACTACCGGTAGGAGAACCGGTACAACCGGGATATCTGCACCACGTAGCCCTGTTCTGTTTTCTATGTTTGTGCAATCTATCTATTCCTCTGTTTGTGTGTGCAATCCTCTCATCTTTGCTGGGTTTCTTGTGTTCTCCTCGTGCGTGTGTACATGTGGCTCTAGTTCTTGCCCTGCTCCTCACAAGACCAAGAAGAGGGCTCGAAGGACCTTGCGCCCGGCTGCTCTGATGACGAAGAAGAGGTTGTGATTCCAACCAAGCCTACTCGCCGTGAAAAGTGTGCCGCTGCCAAGCAACATGTGGTTTTGCCTTTGCACCGTTGGAAAGCCAAGGATTGGGAAGCCTTCCGCTCGAAGAATCCTTATGATGTTCCCATCACTCCTCGTTGGACCACCATTCAGTTCTGGAATGAGATGCAAGTGCGGATTATTCATGAACTCTTTGAGCACAACAAGAACAGGTATGCCAAGCAGTGGATCATCGATCTTGACCATTGGAGGAACAACTTGGAGTACTTTGGTGAGGCCTTGGCTCTCTGTGAGGAGTTCGATCCGGTCAAGCTCATGTCTGTTAACTGTGACTTTGATGTTCAGCTTGTCCATCAGTTCTATGCCACTGTTCACTTTGGAGAAGATGACGCTCGCACTCTCACGTTCATGTGTTGTGTGTTGTGGAACGTAGTAATTTCAAAAAAATTCCTACGCACACGCAAGATCATGGTGATGTATAGCAACGAGAGGGGAGAGTGTTGTCCAGGTACCCTCGTAGACCGTAAGCGGAAGCGTTATGATAACGCGGTTGATGTAGTCGTACGTCTTCACGATCCGACCGATCCAAGTACCGAACGTACGGCACCTCCGAGTTCAGCACACGTTCAGCTCGATGACGATCCCGGACTCGATCCAGCAGGTGTCGGGATGAGTTCCACAAGACCTGACGGCGTGGTGACGATGATGATGTTCTACCGACGCAGGGCTTCGCCTAAGCACCGCAACGATATGACCGAGGTGGAATATGATGGAGGGGGGCACCGCACACGGCTAAGGAATGATCACGAAGATCAACTTGTGTGTTCTGGGGTGCCCCCTGCCCCCGTATATAAAGGAGTGGAGGAGGGGGAGGGCCGACCCTTTCTATGGCGCGCCCTAGGGGAGTCCTACTCCCACCGGGAGTAGGATTCCCCCTTTCCTAGTAGAACTAGGAACCCTTCCAAGTAGTAGGAGTAGGAGGGAAGGAAAGGGAAGGGAAAAGGAGAAGGAAGGAAGGGGGCGCCCCCCTTTGTTGGAAATATGCCCTAGAGGCAATAATAAATTGGTTATTATTATATTTCCTTGTTCATAATAATCGTTTATTATCCATGCTATAATTGTATTGATAGGAAACTCATATACATGTGTGGATACATAGACAACACCATGTCCCTAGTAAGCCTCTAGTTGACTAGCTCATTGATCAATAGATGGTTACGGTTTCCTGACCATGGACATTGGATGTCATTGATAACGGGATCACATCATTAGTAGAATGATGTGATGGACAAGACCCAATACTAAGCCTAGCACAAAGATCGTAGTTAGTATGCTAAAGCTTTTCTAATGTCAAGTATCTTTTCCTTAGACCATGAGATTGTGCAACTCCGGATACCGTAGGAATGCTTTGGGTGTACCAAACATCACAACGTAATCGGGTGACTATAAAGGTGCACTACTGGTATCTCCGAAAGTGTACATTGGGTTGTACGAATCGAGATGGGATTTGTCACTCCGTGTAAATGGAGAGGTATCTCTGGGCCCACTCGGTAGGACATCATCATAATGTGCACAATGTGACCAAGGGGTTGATCACGGATGATGTGTTACGGAACGAGTAAAGAGACTTGCCGTAACGAGATTGAACAAGGTATCGGGATACCGACGATCGAATCTCGGGCAAGTACAATACCGCTAGACAAAGGGAATTGAATACGGGATTGATTGAATCCTCGACATCGTGGTTCATCCGATGAGATCATCGTGGAACATGTGGGAGCCAACATGGGTATCCAGATCCCGCTGTTGGTTATTGACCGGAGAACGCCTCGGTCATGTCTCGCATGGTTCCCGAACCCGTAGGGTCTACACATAAGGTTCGATGGCGCTAGGGTTATAAAGGAAGTTTGTATGTGGTTACCGAATGTTGTTGAGTCCGGATGAGATCCCGGACGTCACGAGGAGTTCGGAATGGTCCGGAGGTAAAGATTTATATATGGGAAGTCCTGTTTTGGTCACCGGAAAAGTTTGGGTTTAATCGGTATCGTCTGGGACCACCGGGAGGTCCCGGGTCCACCAAGTGGGGCCACCAGCCCAGAGAGCCGCATGGGCCAAGTGTGGGAGGGACCAGCCCTGGTGGGCTGGTGCGCCCCACAAGGGCCCAAGCGCCTAGGGTTTGGGGAGGGGCGCCCACCCAGCTTGGGGGCAAGTTTCCCTCTCCCCCTTGGCCGCCCCACCGGATGGGATCTGGGCTGGCCGCCGCCTCAGGAGGGAACCCTAGAGGCGCAGCCCCTCCCTTCCCTATATATACTTGAGGTCTAGGGGCTGCCCAACAGATGAGTTTTCACCTCTTCATGGCGCAGCCCTGCCTCTCTCCCTTCTCCTCTCCCGCGGTGCTTGGCGAAGCCCTGCAGGATTGCCACGCTCCGCCACCACCACCACGCCGTTGTGCTGCTGCTGGATGGAGTCTTCCTCAACCTCTCCCTCTCTCCTTGCTGGATCAAGGCATGGGAGACGTCACCGGGCTGTACGTGTGTTGAACGCGGAGGTGCCGTCCGTTCGGCAATAGGATCTCCGGTGATTTGGATCACGACGAGTATGACTCCTTCAACCCCGTTCTCTTGAACGCTTCCGCTTAGTGATCTACAAGGGTATGTAGATGCACTCTCCTTTCCCTCTTGTTGCTAGAATCTCCATAGATTGATCTTGGTGTTGCGTAGAAAATTTTGAATTTCTGCTACGTTCCCCAACAGTGGCATCATGAGCTAGGTCTATTGCGTAGATTCTTTGCACGAGTAGAACACAAAGTAGTTGTGGGCGTTGATTTTGTTCAATATGCTTACCGTTACTAGTCCAATCTTGTTTCGACAGTATTGTGGGATGAAGCGGCCCGGACCGACCTTACACGTACACTTACGTGAGACAGGTTCCACAGACTGACATGCACTTGGTGCATAAGGTGTCTAGCGGGTGCCAGTCTCTCCCACTTTAGTCGGAACGGATTCGATGAAAAGGGTCCTTATGAAGGGTAAATAGCAATTGGCATATCACGTTGTGGTTTTGCGTAGGTAAGAAACGTTCTTGCTAGAAACCCATAGCAGCCACGTAAAACATGCAAACAACAATTAGAGGACGTCTAACTTGTTTTTGCAGGGTATGCTATGTGATGTGATATGGCCAAGAAGAATGTGATGAATGATATGTGATGTATGAGATTGATCATGTTCTTGTAATAGGAATCATGACTTGCATGTCGATGAGTATGACAACCGGAAGGAGCCATAGGAGTTGTCTTTATTTATTGTATGACCTGCGTGTCATTGAACAACGCCATGTAATTACTTTACTCTATTGCTAACCGGTAGCCATAGTAGTAGAAGTAATAAGTTGGCGAGACAACTTCATGGAGACACGATGATGGAGATCATGATGATGGAGATCATGATGATGGAGATCATGGTGTCATGCCGGTGACGATGATGATCATGGAGCCCGAAGATGGAGATCAAAAGGAGCAATATGATATTGGCCATATCATGTCACTAGTATATAATTGCATGTGATGTTTATTATGTTTATGCATCTTGTTTACTTAGAACGACGGTAGTAAATAAGATGATCCCTTACAACAATTTCAAGAAGTGTTCTCCCCTAACGTGCACCGTTGCTAAAGTTCGTCGTTTCAAGCACCACGTGATGATCGGTGTGATAGATCCTTACGTTCACATACAACGGGTGTAAGACAGTTTTACACATGCAAAACACTTAGGGTTAACTTGACGAGCCTAGCATGTACAGACATGGCCTCGGAACACGAGACCGAAGGTCGAGCATGAGTCGATCGTAGATATCGATCAACATGAAGATGTTCACCGATGATGACTAGTCTGTCTCACGTGATGATCGGACACGGCCTAGTTGACTCGGATCGTGTAATCACTTAGATGACTAGAGGATGTCTATCTGGTGAGAGTTCATAAGATGAACTTAATTATCCTGAACATAGTCAAAACCCTTTGCAAATTATGTCATAGCACACGCTTTAGTTCTACTGTTTAGATATGTTCCTAGAGAAAATATAGTTGAAAGTTGACGAGTAGCAATTATGCGGTCGAGAGAAAGCTTATGTCCTTAATGCACGCTCGGTGTCTTTGGACCTCGAACATGGTCTGTGGATGTTGCGAACATCGACACACACGCTTTGATGACTACGTGATAGTTCGGTAATGTTAAGCGGCTTAGAATTAAGGCACCAAAGACGTTTTGAAGCGTCACGGAACATGTGAGATGTTACGAGGGCTGAAATTGGGATTTCAGGCTCGTGCTCACGTCAAGAGGTATGAGACCTCCGGCGAGTTTTCTAGCCTACAAACTAAGGGAGAAGATCTCAATCGTTGAGCTTGTACTCAGATTGTCCGGGTACAACAATCACTTGAATCGAGTGGGAGTTAATATTCCAGATGAGATAGTGATGTTTCTCCAAAGACATTGCCACCAAGCTACTAGAGCTTCGTGATGAACTATAACATATCAGGGATAGATATGATGATCCTTGAAGTGTTCGCTATGTTTGACACCGCGAAAGTAGAAGTCAAGTAGGAGCATCAATTGTTGATGGTTGGTAAAACCACTAGTTTCAAGAAGGGCAAGGGCAACAAGGGATACTTCATGAAACGGCAAAACAGTTGCTTCTCCAGTGAAGAAACCCAAGGTTGAACCCAAACCCGAGACTAAGTGCTTCTGTAATAAGGGGAACAGCCACTAGAGCAGAATTACCCTAGATACTTGGTAGATAAGAAGGCTGGCAAGGTCGATAGAAGTATATTGGATATACATTATGTTAATGTGTACTTTACTAGTACTCCTAGTAGCACCAGGGTATTAGATACCGGTTTGGTTGCTAAGTGTTAGTAACTCGAAACAAAAGCTACGTAATAAACGGAGACTAGCTAAAGGTGAGCTGACGATACGTGTTGGAAGTGTTTCCAAGGTTGATGTGATCAAGCATCGCACGCTCCCTCTACCATCGAGATTGGAGTTAAACCTAAAATTATTATTTGGTGTTTGCGTTGAGCATAGACATGATTGGATTATGTCTAACGCAATACGGTTATTCATTTAAGGAGAATAATGGTTACTCTATTTATTTGAATAAATACCTTCAATGGTCTTGCACCTAAAAGAATGGTTTATTGAATCTCGATCGTAGTGATACACATTTCCATGCCAAAAGATATAAGATAGTAATGATAGTACCACTTACTTGTGGCACTGCCATGTAAGTCATATTGGTGTAAAACGCATGAAGAAGCTCCATGTTGATGGCTCTTTGGACTCACTCGTTTTTTAAAAGTTTGAGACATGCGAACCATGTCTATTGGTGTATACGCATGAAGAAACTCCATGCAGATGGATCGTTTGGACTCACTTGATTTTGAATCACTTGAGATATGCAAATCATACCACATGGGAAAGATGACTGAAAAGCCTCGGTTTCAGTAAGATGGAACAAGAAAGCAACTTGTTGGAAGTAACACATTTTGATGTGTGCAGTCCAATGAGTCTTTGAGGCATCTGATGAATATCGTTATGTTCTTACTTCACGGATGATTTAAGTAGATCTTGAGTGTATTTACTTGATGAAACACAAGTCTGAATTATTGAATGGTTCAAGTAATTTCAGAGTGAAGTTAAAGATCATCGTGACAAGAGGATAAAATGTCTATGATATGATCATAGAGATGAGTATCTGAGTTACGAGCTTTGGCATGCAATTTAGACATTGTGGAAATTGTTTCACAATTAATACCGCCTGGAACACCATAGTGTGATGGTGTGTCCGAACATCATAGTTGCACCCTATTAGATATGGTGCGTACCATGATGTCTCTTATCGAATTACCACTATCGTTCATGGGTTAGGCATTAGAGACAACCACATTCACTTTAATAGGGCACCACGTAATTCCGTTGAGACGACACCGTTTGAAATATGGTTTGGAGAAACATAAGTTGTCATTTCTTAAAAGTTTGGGGCTGCGACGCTTATGTGAAAAAGTTTCATCATGATGAGCTCGAACCCAAAACGGATAAATACATCTTCATAGGACACCCAAAACAGTTGGGTATACCTCCTATCTCAAGATCCGGAAGCAAAAGTTATTGTTTCTAGAAACGGGTCCTTTCTCGAGGAAAAGTTTCTCTTGAAAGAATTGAGTGGGAGGATGGTGGAGACATGATGAGGTTATTGAACCGTCACTTCAACTAGTGTGTAGCAGGGCACAGGAAGTTGTTCCTGTGGCGCCTACACCAATTGAAGTAGAAGCTTATGATAGTGATCATGAAGTTTCGGATCAAGTCACTACCGTACCTAGTAGGGTGACAAGGATGCATACTACTTCAGAGTGGTACGCAATCTTGTCTTAGAGGTCATGTTGCTAGACAACAATGAACCTACGAGCTATGGAGAAGCGATGGTGGACCCGGATTCCGACGAATGGCTCGAGGCCATAAAATCCGAGAAAGGATCCATGACTTTGGTGGACTTGCCCGATGATCGGCAAGCCATTGAGATAAATGGATCTTTAAGAAGAAGACGGACGTGGACGGTAATATCGCCATCTATGAAGCTCGACTTGTGGCGAAGAGTTTTCTCACAAGTTCAAGGAGTTGACTACGATGAGATTTTCTCATCCGTAGCGATGCTTAAAGTCCGCCGGAATCATGTTAGCATAAGCTGCATTTATGAAATCTGGCAGATGGATGTCAAAACGAGTTTCCTTACCGTTTTTCGTAAGGAAAGGTTGTATGTGATACAATCAGAAAGGTTTTGACGATCCTAAGGATGCTAAAAGGTATGCTAGCACCAGCGATCCTTCTAAGGACTGGAGTAAGCATCTCGGAGTTGGAATATGCACTTTGATAAGATGATCAAAGATTTTAGGTTTATACAAAGTTTATAAGAAACTTGTATTTCCAAAGAAGTGAGTGGGAGCACTATAGAATTTCTGATGAGTATATGTTGTTGACATATTGATGATCAGAGATGATGTAGAATTTCTAGAAAACATATAGGGTTGTTTGAAAAGTGTTTTCAATGGAAAACCTGGATTAGGCTACTTGAACAATAAGCATCAAGATCTATAAGATAGATCAAATGTTTAATAATACTTTCAAATGAGCACATACCTTGACATAATCTTGAAAGTGTTCAAGATGGATCATCAAAGAAGGAGTTCTTGCCTGAGTTGTAAGGTATGAAGTTAAGAGTTAAAGCTCGACCACAGCAGAAGAGAGAGAAAGGACGAAGGTCGTCCCTATGCTTCAGACGTAGGCTCTATAGTATGCTATCTGTGTACCGCACGGAAGTGTGCCTTGCCATGAGTCATCAAGGGTACAAGAATGATCCAGAATGGATCATTGGACAGCGGTCAAAATTGTCCTTGGAGTAAATAAGGACATGTTTCTCGATTATGGAGGTGATAAAGAGTTGAGGCGTAAAGGTTACGTCGATGCAAGCTTTAACACCTATCCGAGTGACTCGAGTAGCAAACCGGATCGTATAGTGGAGCAACCATTTGGAATAGCTTCAAGTGGAGCGTGGAAGCAACATTTACAATATGACATAGAGAATTGCGAAGTACACACGGATCTGAATATTCTGAGACCGTTGACTAAAACCTCTCTCACAAGCAAAACATGATCAAACCCCGAACTCATTGAGTCTTAATCACATGATGATGTGAACTAGTTTAATGACACTAGTAAACTCTTTGGATGTTGGTCACATGGCGATGTGACCTATGAGTGTTAATCACATGGCGATGTGAACTAGATTATTGACTCTAGTGCAAGTGGGAGACTGTTGGAAATATGCCCTAGAGGCAATAATAAATTGGTTATTATTATATTTCCTTGTTCATAATAATCGTTTATTATCCATGCTATAATTGTATTGATAGGAAACTCATATACATGTGTGGATACATAGACAACACCATGTCCCTAGTAAGCCTCTAGTTGACTAGCTCGTTGATCAATAGATGGTTACGGTTTCCGACCATGGACATTGGATGTCATTGATAACGGGATCACATCATTAGTAGAATGATGTGATGGACAAGACCCAATACTAAGCCTAGCACAAAGATCGTAGTTAGTATGCTAAAGCTTTTCTAATGTCAAGTATCTTTTCCTTAGACCATGAGATTGTGCAACTCCGGATACCGTAGGAATGCTTTGGGTGTACCAAAGCCACAACGAATCGGGTGACTATAAAGGTGCACTACAGGTATCTCCGAAAATGTACATTGTGTTGGCACGAATCGAGATGGGATTTGTCACTCCGTAAACGGAGAGGTATCTCTGGGCCCACTCGGTAGGACATCATCATAATGTGCACAATGTGACCAAGGGGTTGATCACGGGATGATGTGTTACGGAACGAGTAAAGAGACTTGCCGGTAACGAGATTGAACAAGGTATCGGGATATCGACGATCGAATCTCGGGCAAGTACAATACCGCTAGACAAAGGGAATTGAATACGGGATTGATTGAATCCTCGACATCGTGGTTCATCCGATGAGATCATCGTGGAACATGTGGGAGCCAACATGGGTATCCAGATCCCGTTGTTGGTTATTGACCAGAGAACGTCTCGGTCATGTCTGCATGGTTCCCGAACCCGTAGGGTCTACACACTTAAGGTTCGATGACGCTAGGGTTATAAAGGAAGTTTGTATGTGGTTACCGAATGTTGTTGAGTCCGGATGAGATCCCGGACGTCACGAGGAGTTCGGAATGGTCCGGAGGTAAAGATTTATATATGGGAAGTCCTGTTTTGGTCACGGAAAAGTTTCGGTTTTATCGGTAGCGTCTGGGACCACCGGGAGGGTCCTGGGTCCACCAAGTGGGGCCACCAGCCCGGAGAGCCGCATGGGCCAAGTGTGGGAGGGACCAGCCCGGGTGGGCTGGTGCGCCCACAAGGGCCCAAAGCGCCTAGGGTTTGGGGAGGGGCGCCCACCTAGCTTGGGGGCAAGTTTCCCTCTCCCCTTGGCCGCCCCACCAGATGGGATCTGGGCTGGCCGCCGCCCCAGGAGGGAACCCAGAGGCGCAGCCCCTCCCATTCCCCTATATATACTTGAGGTCTAGGGGCTGCCCAACAGATGAGTTTTCACATCTTCATGGCGCAGCCTTGCCTCTCTCCCTTCTCCTCTCCCGCGGTGCTTGGCGAAGCCCTGCAGGATTGCCACGCTCCTTCATCACCACCACGTCGTTGTGCTGCTGCTAGATGGAGTCTTCCTCAACCTCTCCCTCTCTCCTTGCTGGATCAAGGCATGGGAGACGTCACCGGGCTGTACGTGTGTTGAACGCGGAGGTGCCGTCCGTTCGGCACTAGGATCTCCGGTGATTTGGATCACGACGAGTACGACTCCTTCAACCCCGTTCTCTTGAACGCTTCCGCTTAGCGATCTACAAGGGTATGAAGGTGCACTCTCCTTTCCCTCTTGTTGCTAGAATCTCCATAGATTGATCTTGGTGTTGCGTAGAAAATTTTGAATTTCTGCTACGTTCCCCAACACCCTTCCCTAGTCCAATTCGGACTAGCCAATGGGAAGGGGTGCGGCCACCTTTTGAGGCCTTTCTCTCCTTTCCCGTATGGCCCATTAAGGCCCAATACGAATTCCCGTAACTCCCCGGTACTCCCGAAAATACCCAAATCACTCGAAACCTTTCCGATGTGCGAATATAGTCGTCCAATATATCGATCTTTACGTCTCGACCATTTCGAGACTCCTCGTCATGTCCCCGATCTCATCCGGGACTCCGAACTCCTTCGGTACATCAAAACTCATAAACTCATAATATAATTGTCATCGAAACCTTAAGCGTGCGGACCCTACGGGTTCGAGAACAATGTAGACATGACCGAGACACATCTCCGGTCAATAACCAATAGCGGAACCTGGATGCTCATATTGGCTCCCACATATTCTACGAAAATCTTTATCGGTCAGACCGCATAACAACATACGTTGTTCCCTTTGTCATCGGTATGTTACTTGCCCGAGATTCGATCGTCGGTATCTTAATACCTAGTTCAATCTCGTTACCGGCAAGTCTCTTTACTCATTCTGTAATACATCATCCTGCAACTAACTCATTAGTTGCAATGCTTGCAAGGCTTAAGTGATGTGCATTACCGAGAGGGCCTAGAGATACCTCTCCGACAATCGGAGTGACAAATCCTAATCTCGAAATACGCCAACTCAACATGTACCTTCGGAGACACCTATATAGCTCCTTTATAATCACCCAGTTACGTTGTGACGTTTGGTAGCACACAAAGTGTTCCTCCGGTAAATGGGAGTTGCATAATCTCATAGTCATAGGAACATATATAAGTCATGAAGAAAGCAATAGCAACATACTAAACGATCAAGTGCTAAGCTAACGGAATGGGTCGAGTCAATCACATCATTCTCCTAATGATGTGATCCCGTTAATCAAATGACAACTCATGTCCATGGCTAGGAAGCTTAACCATCTTTGATTCACGAGCTAGTCAAGTAGAGGCATACTAGTGACACTATGTTTGTCTATGTATTCACACATGTATTATGTTTCCGGTTAATACAATTCTAGCATGAATAATAAAAATTTATCATGAAATAAGGAAATAAATAATAACTTTATTATTGCCTCTAGGGCATATTTCCTTCAGTCTCCCACTTGCACTAGAGTCAATAATCTAGTTCACATCGTCATGTGATTTAACACCAATATTCATATCTATATATGATTAACACCCATAGTTCACATCGTCATGTGACCAACACCCAAAGGGTTTACTAGAGTCAATAATCTAGTTCACATCGTTATGTGATTAACACCCAAAGAGTACTAAGGTGTGATCATGTTTTGCTCGTGAGAGAAGCTTAGTCAATGGGTCTGTCACATTCAGAGCCGTATGTATTTTGTAAATATTCTATGTCTACAATGCTCTGCACGGAGCTACTCTAGCTAATTGCTCCCACTTTCAATATGTATCCAGATTGAGACTTAGAGTCATATGGATCGGTGTAAAAGCTTGCACCGATGTAACTCTTTATGACGGGCTCTTTTATCACCTCCATAATCGAGAAATATTTCCTTAGTCCTTACTAAGGATATTCTTGACCAGTGTCCAGTGATCTACTCCTAGATCACTATTGTACTCCCTTCCCAAATTCAGAGCAAGGTATACAATAGGTCTGGTACATAGCATAGCATACTTTATAGAACCTTTGACTGAGGTATAGGGAATGACTTTCATTCTCTTTTCTATTTTCTGCCGTGGTCGGGATTTGAGTCTTTACTCAATTTCACAGCTTTGCACCACAGGCAAGAACTCTTTCTTTGACTGTTCCATTTTGAACTATTTCAAAATCTTGACAAGGTATGTACTTATTGAAAAACTTATCAAGCGTCTTGATCTATCTTAATAGATCTTGATGCTCAATATGTAAGTAGTTTTACTGAGGTCTTTCTTTTAAAGAACTCCTTTCAAATACTCCTTTATGCTTTCCAAAAAAATTCTACATCATTTCTGATAAACAATATGTTACTCACATATATCTATCGAAGCGGTGTAGTGCTCCCACTCACTTTATTGTAAATACAGGCTTCACCGCAAGTCTCAGATAAAACTTATATGCTTTGATCAACTTATCAAAGCGTATATTCCAACTCTGAGATGCTTGCACCAGTCCATAGATGGATCGCTGGATCTTGCACATTTTGTTAGCACCTTTAGGATTGACAAAACCTTCTGGTTGCATCATATACAACTCTTCTTTAATAAATCCATTAAGGAATGCAGTTTTGACATCCATTTGCCAAATTTCATTAAATGTGGCAATTGCTAACATGATTCGGACAGACTTAAGCATCGCTACAGTTGAGAATATCTCATTGTATTCAACACCTTGAACTTGTCAAAAACCTTTTTGCGACAAGTCGAGCTTTGTAGATAGTAACACTACTATCAGCGTCCATCTTCCTCTTGTAGATCCATTTATTCTCAATGGCTTGCCAATCATTGGGCAAGTCAATCAAAGTCCATACTTTGTTCTCATACATGGATCCCATCTCAGATTTCATGGCTTTAAACCATTTTGCGGAATCTGGGCTCATCGTCGCTTCCTCATAGTTTGTAGGTTCGTCATGGTCAAGTAACATGACCTCCAGAACAGGATTACCGTACCACTCTGGTGCGGATCTCACTCTGGTTTACCTACGAGGTTCGGTAGTAACTTGATCTGAAGTTACATGATCATCATCATTAGCTTCCTCACTAATTGGTGTAGGAATCACTGGAACTAATTTCTGTGATGAACTACTTTCCAATTCGGGAGAAGGTACAAATTACCTTATCAAGCTCTACTTTCCTCCCACTCACTTCTTTCGAGAGAAACTCCTTCTCTAGAAAGGATCCGAATTTAGCAACGAAAATATTGCCCTCAGATCTATGATGGAAGGTGTACCCAATAGTCTCTTTTGGGTATCCTATGAAGACACATTTCTCCGATTTGGGTTCGAGCTTATCAGGTTGAAATTTCTTCACATAAGCATCGCAACCCCAAACTTTAAGAAACGACAGCTTAGGTTTACTGCTAAACCATAGTTCATACGGTGTCGTCTCAACGGATTTAGATGGTGCCCTATTAAACGTGAATGCAGCTGTCTCTAATGCATAACCCCAAAATGATAGTGGTATACCGATAAGAGACATCATAGATCGCACCATATCTGGTAAAGTACGATTACGATGTTCGGACACACCATTACATTGTGGTGTTCCAGGTGGCGTGAGTTGCGAAACTATTTCACATTGTTTCAAATGAAGACCAAACTCGTAACTCAAATATTCGTCTCCACGATCAGATCTTAGAAACTTTATTTTTCTTGTTACGATGATTTTCCACTTCACTCTGAAATTCTTTGAACTTTTCAAATGTTTCAGACTTATGTTTCATCAAGTAGATATGCCCATATCTGCTCAAATCATCTGTGAAGGTCAGAAAATAACGATACACGCCGCGAGCCTTAACACTCATCGGATCAAATACATCGGTATGTATTATTTCCAATAAGTCAGTAGCTCGTTCCATTGTTCGAGGGAACGGAGTTTTAGTCATCTTGCCCAAAAGGCACGGTTCGCAAGCATCAAATGATTCATAATCAAGTGATTCCGAAAATCCATCTTTATGGAGTTTCTTCATGCGCTTTACACCGATATGACCCAAACGGTAGTGCCACAAACAAGTTGCACTATCATTATTAACTTTGCATCTTTTGGCATCAATATTATGAATATGTGTATCACTACGATCGAGATCCAACAAACTATTTTCATTGGGTGTATGACCATTTGAAGGTTTTATTCATGTAAACAGAACAACAATTATTCTCTGACTTTAAATGAATTACCGTATTGCAATAAACATGATCAAATCATATTCATGCTCAATGCAAACGCCAAATAATATTTATTTAGGTTTAACACTAATCCCGAAAGTATAGGGAGTGTCGATGATGATCATATCAATCTTGGAACTACTTCCAACACTCATCGTCACTTCCCCTTCAACTAGTCTCTGTTTATTCTGTAACTCCTGTTTCGAGTTACTAATCTTAGCAACCGAACAAGTATCAAATACTCAGGGGCTACTATAAACACTAGTAAGGCACACACCAATAATTTGTATATCAAATATACCCTTGTTCACTTTGCCATCCTTCTTATCCACCAAATATTCAGGGCATTTCCGCTTCCAGTGACTATTTCCTTTGCAGTGTAAGCACTCAGTTTCAGGCTTTGGTCCAGCTTTGGTCTTCTTCACGGGAGTGACAACTTGTTTGCCATTCTACTTGAAGTTTCCTTTCTTTCCTTTGCCCTTTTCTTGAAACTAGTGGTCTTGTCAATCATCAACACTTGATGCTCTTTCTTGACTTCTACCTTCGTCGATTTCAACATCACGAAGAGCTCGGGAATCATTTTCGTCATCCCTTGCATACTATAGTTCATCACGAAGTTCTAGTAACTTAGTGATGGTGACTAGAGAATTCTGTCAATCACTATCTTATCTGGAAGATTAACTCCCACTTGATTCAAGCGATTGAAGTACCCAGACAATCTGAGCACATGCTCACTAGTTGAGCGATTCTCCTCCATCTTTTAGCTATAGAACTTGTTGGAGATTTCCTATCTCTCAACTTAGGTTTTTGCTTAAATATTAACTTCAATTCCTGGAACATCTCATATGGTCCATGACGTTTCAAAACGTCTTTGAAGTCCCGATTCTAAGCCGTTAAGCATGGTGCACTAAACTATCAAGTAGTCATCATATTGAGCTAGCCAAACGTTCATAACGTCTGCATCTGCTCCTGCAATAGGTCTGTCACCTAGCGGTGCATCAAGGACATAATTCTTTTGTGCAGCAATGAGGATAAACCTCAGATCACGGATCCGATCCGCATCATTGCTACTAACATCTTTCAACACAATTTTCTCTAGGAACATATCAAAATAAACATTTGAAAGCAACAACGCGAGCTATTGATCTACAATAGAATTTGCAAAATACTACCAGGACTAAGTTCATGATAAATTTAAGTTCAATTAATCATATTACTTAAGAACTCCCACTTAGACAGACATCTCTCTAGTCATCTAAGTGATCACGTGATCCAAATCAACTAAACCATGTACGATCATCACGTGAGATGGAGTAGTTTTGAATGGTGAACATCACTATGTTGATCATATCTACTATATGATTCACGCTCGACCTTCGGTCTTCGTGTTCCGAGGCCATATCTGTATATGCTAGGCTCGTCAAGTTTAACCTGAGTATTCGCGTGTGCAACTGTTTTGCACCCGTTGTATTTGAACGTAGAGCCTATCACACCCGATCATCACGTGGTGTCTCAAAGACGAAGAACTTTCATAGCGCTGCATACTCGGGAGAACACTTCCTGATAATTAGTGAGAGATCATCTTATAATGCGACCGACAAACAAAACAGAATAAGATGTATAACAGATAAACATCATATGCAATCAAAATATGTGACATGATATGGCCATGATCATCTTGCGCCTTTGATCTCCATCTCCAAAGTACTGTCATGATCTCTATCGTCACCGGCACGACACCATGATCTTCATCATGTTGATCTATATCAATGTGTCGTCACATGGTCATCCCACCAACTATTGCTCTTGCAACTATTGCTATCGCATAACGATAAAGTAAAGCAATTATTTGGCACTTGCATCTTATGCAACAAAGAGACAACCATAGGGCTTCTACCAGTTGCCGATAACTTCAACAAAACATGATCATCTCATACAACAACTTATATCTCCTCACGTCTTGACCATATCACATCACTACATGCCCTGCAAAAACAAGTTAGACGTCCTCTACTTTGTTGTTGCAAATTTTACGTGGCTTCTACGGGCTGAGCAAGAACCGTTCTTACCTACGCATCAAAACCACAACGATAGTTCGTCAAGTTAGTGATGTTTTAACCTTCTCAAGGACCGGGCGTAGCCACACTCGGTTCAACTAAAGTTGGAGAAACAGACACCCGCCAGCCACCTGTGTGCAAAGCACGTCGGTAGAACCAGTCTCGCGTAAGCATACGCGTAATGTCAGTCCGGGCTGCTTCATCCAACAATACCGCCGAACCAAAGTATGACATGCTGGTAAGCAGTATGACTTGTATCGCCCACAACTCACTTGTGTTCTACTCGTGCATATAACATCTACGCATAAAACAAGGCTCGGATACCACTGTTGGGGAACGTAGTAATTTCAAAAAAAATTTCCTACGCACACACAAGATCATGGTGATGCATAGCAACGAGAGGGGAGAGTGTTGTCCACGTACCCTCGTAGACCGAAAGTGGAAGCGTTATAACAACGCGGTTGATGTAGTCGTACGTCTTCACGTCCCGACCGATCAAGCACCGAAACTACGGCACCTCCGAGTTTTAGCACTCGTTCAGCTCGATGACGGGATGAGTTCCGCCAGCACGACGGCGTGGTGACGATCTTGATGTTCTACCGTCGCAGGGCTTCATTGGATAGCTATTCTCTCTGGAAGGAAAAGATCGAAGACGGAGTTTTCTACGCTTTTTATCTCTTTGGTCGTAGGGAACCCGTACTGTCAAGAGGGAATCCACATTGCAAGGTGTTGGGGGAATCTTCTCACGTACACTTGCATCACCCCTCTCTTGCCTTTCTTAGTTGTGAGAGAGAGCTCTTCCCTTCTTATCCTACTGCTTACTGTGGCTTCCCAGCGGGTGTACCGCTCGTTCTTGGCGCTTACCCGTCTTGATCGAGCGGTTGTACCGCTGCTTCCGGGCGGTGGTACCGCCACCATGCTCAGTAAAGACTACGACGGTAGTTCCGGCCAAGTACCACCCAAGTACCGGTCAAACTTCTATTTTGAGGGTACTCGGGCAGTGGTGGCCCGGTTGGTCCGGTCGTACCGGTACCACCGGAGCCCGGAGCGGTTCTACCGCTCAGGACTTAGCCGCCCGAGCGCTCAAGGCCAAGCGGTTGCACCGATCTTGTACCGCTCGACTACCGCACTCAGGGGTGACTCCCTACTGTTTCTATGCGGTGCTTGAGTGGTGGCTGGGCGGTTGGTCCGGTTGTTCTCTTAAACCAGTACTACCGCCTAGTCGCCCGGTTGTACCGCCTGGTAGGGTTCTGCACGTAAACCGTGAGTCCGGTTGTCTGGGACAAGGAAGCGATTGTCTTGCTTCTGATGTAAAGCATGATAATGGTTGGATTTTTAGGGTTGCTATATAAGGGTGCTTCTTCCACCTGCCACATTTACCTCTTACCTCTCTCACTCCACTATTAATGCTACTCAAGCTCTCTTGCCCGATCTCTATCTCTAGCCACTCAAACTTGTTGATTTTCTAGGGATTGAAGGAGGAGACCTAGATCTACACTTCCACCAAAGGATATTTGCTTCCCCCATACTTTCTTGTGTGGATTTTGTTACTCTTGGGTGTTTGAGCACCCTAGACGGTTGAGGTCACCTCTGAGCCATATTCCATTGTGGTGAAGCTCCGTGGTTTCATTGGGAGCCTCCAATTCAGTTGTGGAGAGAGCCCCAACCTTGTTTCTAAAGGTCCGGTTGCCGCCTCCAAGGGAACCAATAGTGGAATCACGATATCTCGCATTGTGTGAGGGCGTGAGGATAATACAGTGGCCCTAGTGGCTTCTTGGGGAGCATTGTGCCTCCACACCGCTCCAACGGAGACGTACTTCCTCGTCTTCACCGGCTCCACTCTTGGTTATTTCGTCCCTTTACTTGTGCAAGCTTATTTGTGTCATATCCCTTGCTTGCTTGTGTGCTTGTTGTTGTTGCATCACATAGGTTGCTCACCTAGTTGCATTTCTAGACAACCTACTTTGATGCAAAGTTTAATTTGGTAAAGGAAAACTAAAAATTGTTAGTTGTCTATTCACCCCTGAGGGAGTCCTGGATTAGGGGGTGTCCGGATAGCCGGACTACCATCATCAGCCGAACTATCATTTGCCGGACTATCATCATCGACCGGACTCCAAGACTATGAAGATACAAGATTGAAGACTTCACCCCGTGTCCGGATGGGACTTTCCTTGGCGTGGAAGGCAAGCTTGGCGTCTGGATATGTAGATCTCCTACCATTGTAACCGACTCTATGTAACCCTAGCCCTCTCCGGTGTCTATATAAACCGGATGGCTTTAGTCCGTGGGACTACAATCCTAACAACCCTTACAATCATACCATAGGCTAGCTTCTAGGGTTTAGCCTCCTTGATCTCGTGGTAGATCCACTCTTGTAAACATCCACAATATCAATATCAATCAAGAAGGACGAGGGTTTTACCTCCATCAAGAGGGCCCGAACACAGGTAAACATCGTGTCCCTTGTCTCCTGTTACCATCCGCCTAGACGCACTGATTCGGGACCCCCTACCGAGATCCGCGGTTTTGACACCGACATTGGTGATTTCATTGAGAGTTCCTGCGTGTCGTCACCGATAGGCTTGATGGCCTCTTCAATCAACAACGACACAGTCTGGGTGAGACCTTTCCCCGGACAGATCTTCAGATTCGGGCGTAACCGCAGCTGCGGGCCAACTCCTTGGCCATCTGGAGCAGATCGAAGCTTCGCCCCTGGCCGTCAGTCAGGTTTGGAAGCCTAAACTTCACGGCCGATATCGCGGGACTTGACCTCGATGGATCTGAGCCACAACCCGGCGTGCGGCGCTGTCACGATGGGCATGACCTAACTCTGCGCGGACAGCCCCTTGAGGTCAAGCTACGAATCCGCTCCGACTCATAGTTGGAGCCGATCGCTCGGATCGAGGGCGGATGGCTGGACACCACCTCGAGAGCTGCAATTCCTACGGAGATGGAGCTGAACACTTACCTTGTCCCACATAAAGCCCATGACTCGAGGTGCGGACTCCTGCGGACTCGAACCCCTGCGCCCCGCGGTCCGAATCCGGTTGGCGCCGATCATGGAATTCACCGCTGCGGACATCTTTCAGCACTCGCCCTTGGCGATATCATAAATTCATTGAAGCATCTCGCTATCCGGAGAGCCTCGGCGAACTTCGACCGGGGACGGTTGGGACGCGGATGACGAAGAAATTCAGACCCCACCCACCACCCACTTCGTAGCCACCGTCGGCGATTTAACCGACATACTCGACTACGACTCCGAAGACATCGGCGGTATGGACGGCGATGCGGAGACTCCAAGAACCGGTGCCTACAGGACTTTGGAAGACCACCTCGTCATCGACATATACATGGTGGACACCCGAAGAAGCGATAACGAGGAACAACGGACGCGGCAGAGGATAATCTCGCCGATAAAGAACCAAAGCGGCGACGTGACGCCGCCCTAAGTCCCGTCTCGATCAAAGCAGCCTTCCTAACGACCCAGCGATAGAGCAGGGCAAGCCAGCCAGACAACGAACAGGGCGAGCCGGATAATCAACCCCTTCACGGAGCAATCAACGGTCCGCCACAACACGAGCATAAGAACATACGGAAAAACTCGTCGCCATCGCAAGAAGTTTGAAGAAGGCGAAACGGAAGCTCAAAACAGTAGAATACACGCTCAGAATGAAGTGGAGCAAAGTATTCAAGACCACAGACAAATATAGCAATGGCCATCAAACTAAGAGCTACCCGAAGCGCAAGTTGCTGCCAGAATTTGACGAGGAAGCCATCGAGCCTTCACGGTCAAAAAATAAAGAGGCCGCTGGCGGATAGACGCCGATGAGCAGGCCCAAAGCGACAAGCGGGCTGCACACAAGCGAATTATAATCCTGGTAAAGCGGACGGCCCAACTAGGTCCATCTACGGGCCAAAAAGAGGACCCAGAAGTAACACACCACGACAAGTGTTGAAGACAGCGGCACACCCAAATCAGGGCGCCACACACCCGCTATGTTTCACCGATGAGGTGCTGGATCATGAATTTCCAGCAGGTTTAAACCCATAAACATAGAGGCATACGACGGCACAACAGACCCCGGAGTCTGGATAGAAGACTACATACTACACATACACATGGCTAGAGGAGTGATCTCCACGCCGTAAAATACCTACCCCTCAAGCTCAAAGGGACAGCTCGGCATTGGCTCAAAAGCCTCCCAGAAAACACTGTTGGAAGTTGGGAAGAGCTTGAGGACACGTTTAGAGAAAATTTTCAAGGGACTTATGTCCGCCCTCCGGATGCTGACGATCTGAGTCATATAACCCAACAGCCCGGAGAGTCAGCGCGCAAATTCTGGAACAGGTTCCTTACCAAAAATAACCAATTAGTAGACTGTCCGGACGCGGAAGCCTTAGCAGATTTTAAACACAACGTCCAAGACGAATGGCTCGCCAGACACCTCGGCCAAGAGAAGCCAAGAACAATGGCCGCGCTAACAAGCCTCATGACGCTATGCTAGAGAAGACAGCTGGCTAGCAAGATGCAGCACCAGCAACCCGAGTACATCCGAGATCAGAGATGGAAACGGAAAGTCACGGCGCAGGAAAGATCAACGCCGGAATAAAGAAAAAAGCCCACAGGGCACAGCGGTCAACGCCGGATTCAAAAGGTCGCGGCCAGACAATAAAACACGGCCTCTTAAGGACAACAAAGACGAGCTATCAAATTTAAACAAAATTTTAGATCGGATATGTCAAATCCACAGTACCCCCGGAAGGCCTGCAAACCATACCAACTTAAATTGTTGGGTTTTCAAACAGTCCGGCAGACTTAACGCCGGACACAAGGGGCTCGATATGCCAAGCGAGGACGATGACGAGCCCCACCAGCAGAGCACCGGAAGTCAAAAGACTTTCCCTCGAGAAGTCAAAACAGTAAACTTGCTTCACGTGATAACACGGAAAGCCAACACGGCACTCGCCAAGACAAGTGTCGGACGATCCACCCCAGTGGACCAAGGTTGGATGCCAAAACCAATCACTTTTGACCATCTGGATTAGTCCAGGCGATCCGGGCGCAGAGCTACACCGCCTCGATATCGGATCCCATAATAGACGGACTGCAATTAACGCAGGTGTTGATGGACGGCGGCGGTGACTTAAACCTGCTATATCCGGGCACAATCCGCAAGTGGGGATAGACCCTATTACAACCGCATAACCGCACTTCCTTCAAAGGAGTGGCGCCAAGCCCTTAAGCCAGCTATCAAGCACCACTTGGGACGGAAGCTCGCCCGCTTCAATACAATACCACATTCCGCGTTTCTTACGCTTCAAATGCCAGTCCACGTGGCATCGTTTCATCAAAGGGTCACTCGAGACCCGGACACGGCTGGGCGAGTCGGAATAAATAAGCTAGGGCTACCTAGCCGCACACCCTTTCACAAGGGTTTGCACATACAAGCCATAATGAGCTAGCATAGGCTCAGCTTTCTTAATCTATATTTCAATTTTTATGCATTTTCTCGCACGATTTCTTTTCCAACCAAGTTCCTCTCTTTTTACAGATGAACAACATGCACACCCATCCAGGATACGGCAGCTGCGGAGACACGGTAGCAGAGCGTGCAGTAGGGACCCGTTGTAAGGACTCTTTTGGACTAAGACCCTACATAAACCTTTCTTCTGTCTCTTGTTGCTATAATCCCCTGGTTTTTCAGTATAACCAGAGTGGAGACTGGCGTTTTGGCATCGGCCGCGCCAGAAGAACCTGCCCGTACCTGGACACAAGGGGCTTAGGGCTTTGTTTTGCCCGCTATTATAAAGACCGAACACCTTCGGGAGTGTTCGGCGTCTCGAGTTAGGCCTTATATGCATCAGCTCGAATCATGTCTTTGGTCAAATGTTGGGTTTGCCCGGCTCCTGTGTTTTGCTGCCTTACGTTCCGTATCATCGGCTAACGCGGCTCCAGGAGAACTACTGCGATTGTGCCCCAGTTCGGCTGGGCGAGCACCTCAGTAGAGAAAGCCGAAAACTGACCGTCATGATACATCGAGAGACTGGTCAACCACTCGATCGACCTTGGGAATGTTTAGGATTCCTCCGCTTTGACGAAGGGCCGTTTCCCGGCCAGGCACATACGCGCCCCGAATTCGGAGAGCACGGTGCCCCCAGGGGCTATGTCGTAGCCCCACCCTCGAACTCCATGGCTAAGTGAAAGTGATAAAGCATTATAGTCCGGTTGCCTCGTTTGCTACGCTACCACCTCCTTTACAGGACCGAGACGTCGGATTAAGTGTGAAAACGCGCTATTTTTTGCGAACACCCCCGCACCTTGTGCGTGGGGGCTGAAGCCGACGATTGCCATCTTTCAGGTTATACATACGTATACATGAACGGACGCAAAGGATATATTCTATTACTTGAACGCACAAGTATAAAAGGCGCTTACATCATAAAATCGTTTTTACATCACATAAACGTTCATTCGAACGTAACATTTTTCGAGCACTGCGACTCTACTACACGAGCACCAGGCAGCACTTCGCCAAAATAGTGCTCGGCGGGTAGCCGGTTATTATCCGAACCCGGGGTCGCAACAGCGGTGGCATCCATCTCTGTGCAATGTGTCTTCACACGGGCGAGCGCCATCCGCGCACCCTCTATGCAGGCCGACCGCTTCATCGCCTTGATATGCGGCACCGCCCCAAGAAATTGCTGCAATAAGCCAAAGTAACTCTTCGGCTAGGGCCTATCCGGCCGGATATGGGTCACTATATCCGCCATAGCAAGCCCGGACAACCTATTTAGCTCAGCCCACTCAATAGCGATCGGTGGCGGAAGTGAACGCTCGGACTATGGAATTGAGACCAAAACAGCTCTTCCGTCTCGGTGATCCTTCGGCTTCGAAAATGCACTGTGGCATCCGCCACACTCGCTGCTAAGTCCATATAAGGTCCTCCGGACACCACAGTTGGCCCAGCTGAGCATATTTTGAGTCCGTGAACCTTCGGCGCAGCAGAAAAGGCTTGCCAGCTACAATCTCCCCGGCCTGGCGCAGCTCTTCCTTCATAGCCCACATTGCAGAGCGGGCATTCTTGGCTTCGGCGGTGGCCTTCCGCAGGTCTTCTTGCCCGCTAGGCACTCCTTCCCAAGAGCCTCATTGCGGTCGGTAGCCTCCT
Organism: Aegilops longissima; assembly: GCA_021605205.1. NCBI lineage: Eukaryota > Viridiplantae > Streptophyta > Magnoliopsida > Poales > Poaceae > Aegilops > Aegilops longissima. The sequence goes on from CM038680.1 coordinate 461,010,275, forward strand.
TTAACTTCACAGCCATTTCGGCTATCTCTTCCCTGCTCCGGCGAGCATGCGGCCCTTTCGCCGCTAACTCCTCGGCCGCCTTGAGGCTGCCGCATTACTCCTTCTGGCCTGCTCCTTGGCTTGAGCAAGTTCAGCCCGTAGACTCTCCACGGCAGCGGCACTATCTGCATTTCACGCACATATTGTAAGGAGTTGGCTTCGGCTCCCTTACCACGTGACCGCGATAACACTTACCTTGTGACTCATCAAGTCGCTTTGTTGATCAGCGATGTCTTCATCCGCCACATCGAGTTGCCGCTTTAGTTCAGCAACTCCATCAGTCCGGCTGGCCCCCGGACGACCCGCCACCTGCATCGGCACGACGGGAATTTAAACCTGCGATTTTGATCCTCGGCACGTTGTCGATATCGACAACCTACCGTGTCTCAGGGGCTACTATCTATACAGGGCGCATTCTATATGCAAAACTGTTAAGAGGTGTGTCATTTTTACGTACCTCAAACCCCGCCAGTAAACTCCTGACGGCATCATGCAACCCGCCTTCGGCGGACGAAATCCTTTCAATCACCATGATCATCAATGCGTGCTGATCTTCTGAGATAGACGCCTTCTCAAGCAGATCCTTCACCAGACACCGATTGGCGCGGACTATCGGCTTTGCCACACCCGGGCTCCCTCCGTGCGAAACTTCAGGCTCGTCCGCCCTATCCAACGGCGCCCGGACGGGCGTCTCGCTCTCTATCATCTCCGGACGAAGGTCCCCTGAAGACGAGCTCATCTGCGAAGGACGGAGATCCGAACTACAAGGTAAAAACTTTAGTTATCCTCATAAGCACAAATAGGGATGTCCCTTATTATAAAACTCCTTTCTTTCTACTTACGGCTCGTTGGAGGGCTGGCTTATTAAGGGAGATTGTGCGGCCGGGGCCTCCCCGGACGCAGGACCCTCCGGCGGAGATTTCTTCCCTCGTTTAGGGGCTTTTTTCCCCGGGTCCTCGGAGGCAGTCCTCTTCTCCCCTTGGTAGGAGGGATTCTCGATCCCCCCTCGTTCAAGAGCCTCCTTAGGCGAGGCAGTAGCTTTCCTGCTTTCCCCTTCGCTTTCCTCCAAAGCACAACCTCAACATCCGGACCAGCACGGATCCGTAGCGGTCTCGAGGGGGGCGGACACCGTATTAATTTTGCTTCCGCTATCCACTCCTGTGTAGAAGGAGATCAGTCATAAGGCGGATCATCGAAAGGCAAACAAACGGTATGTCCGGACTTGGAACTACTTACTTGAGTATCCGGGCGATTGCAGCTCAGTCCAGCATCCTCGGTCAATTCCGGACGCACCTCTTGCGATCCGAAGAATAAGTTATACATCTCCAGGGGTGTCATACCCATGAAGTGTTGAAGAATCCGTGGGCCCTCCGGATTGAACTCCCATAGCCGGAGAGGACGGCGTTTGCAGGGCAGGAGGCGCCTAATTAGCATAACCTGCATCACCACCACCATATCGATCTCCCTCGTTAAGAGATCTCGAATCCGGCCCTGCAGTAGGGGCACGTCCTTTGACGGCCCCCAGTTGAGCCCTTGGTTGACCCACGACATCAATCGTCGTGGAGGTCCCGGGCGGAATAGGGGCGGCGGCTTTTGTCTGCGGCCCCTCGGAACGGTAATATAGAACCACTCTTGCTGCCACAGGCCGAGCTCCTCTTGGAAGGAGCCAGCGGGCCACGGGGCATCGGCCCTCCTACTTATGGCCGCCCCGCCACACTCCGCTTGACGCCCCCCGATCATCTTCGGTGCCACATTGAAAGTCTTCAGCCACAGGCCGAAGTGTGGGGTGACGCGGAGGAAGGCTTCGCAGATGACAATAAATGCGGATATATGGAGGATGGACTCCGGAGCCAAGTCGTGGAATTCCAACCCATAGTTAAACATGAACCCTCTCACAAAAGGATCCATCGGGAAGCCTAAACCCGACGGAGGTGGGATCTGAAGGCGACATACTCGCCGGGCTCGGGGTGGGGATGGCCTGCCCTTGGGCAGCAACCTGTCTGAAATCTCAGAAGACAGTACTTGGCCTCCGCAGCTTTAGCACGTCCTCCTCCGTGACGGAGGAGGGCGTCCACCGCCCCTGGAGGTCGAACCGGACATCATTGAAGGTCCAAAGCGCTCGAATCTGGGGCTCAGGGTGCTGGAACTTGGGCGTGGAGAGGATTCGATGGAAGATTGAAGAAAAGGAGCGAGCCTTGGTCCCGTTATAAAGAGGAGGATATCAAGAGCCGTCTCCGTGACCGTTTGGGATCGTCTTCGATAGAGGCGTGGCGAGCAGGCGCGGTTGGGTTACCACGCCCGTATTGATGAGAATCCCGGATTAAGGGAAACACGATCTCTGCTCGACAAGGCGTGCGAGAAACCGCTTCGCTAAATCGCTGAGGTGGTAAAGTAAAAACAATTCGAGTAATGGCTTGGTAGTGGTGTGACGCCATGCCACGGAAAACGTCGGCAGATTGAACTTCGTATATATTATTATTCTCTCTACGATGGAATGTGGAATTTATTTTGCGAGCGGACACTATCTGGTGTTCACAATCTTCTATCATTTGGAGGAGGAACCCGCCTTGCAATGCCAAGCAATATACACGCCGGACTTATCGTCATTGAAGCCTGGTTCAGGGACTCACCGAGGAGCCCTGGATTAGGGGTGTCCGGATAGCGGACTACCATCATCACCGAACTATCATTTGCGGACTATCATCATCGACGGACTCCAAGACTATGAAGATACAAGATTGAAGACTTCACCCGTGTCCGGATGGGACTTTCCTTGGCGTGGAAGGCAAGCTTGGCGATCTGGATATGTAGATCTCCTACCATTGTAACCGACTCTATGTAACCCTAGCCCTCTCCGGTGTCTATATAAACCAGATGGCTTTAGTCCGTAGGACTACAATCACAACAACCCTTACAATCATACCATAGGCTAGCTTCTAGGGTTTAGCCTCCTTGATCTCGTGGTAGATCCACTCTTGTAAACATCCACAATATCAATATCAATCAAGCAGGACGTAGGGTTTTACCTCCATCAAGAGGGCCCGAACCTGGGTAAACATCGTGTCCCTTGTCTCCTGTTACCATCCGCCTAGATGCACAGTTCGGGACCCCCTACCCGAGATCCGCCGGTTTTGACACTGACAACCCCCCTCTAGTTAACTATATCGATCCTTTCAATTGGTATCAGAGACTCGTCTCTTTATTAAGGACTTTGCCGTCCGAAGAGTATGTTTGACACCGTAGATGGTGTGGAGGAGCACTCCGGTGCGAATCCGGTCTCATCTACGGGCGATGGGGAACCACGGTATCTCGTGAGGAATTCAATGTGGCTTTGGACACATTGAAAACCTCCATGACGACTGAGGTTGAAAGCATGTTTAATAAATTCATTGAAGGGCTTAAAATATCGACTGCGCCGTTGAAAGTGGGTGATCCCACTAACAAGGTGACGGATGCTAACTCCGATAAGGGGGAAGCTACTAGTGAAAAATCTCATTCTTCTAGTGGTAAGAATGGCACCGGAATCTTTGCCCATGTGGATCCTCCACTTGTTTATGGTGGACCGATTCCTTCTACTCATTTGAATCATGCCGGTCCTCCCCCTAAGATTGTGAAAAATGAGGACTTTGATTCTTGGGTTTATCGCTTTAAGCGTCATTTAAATCATGTGAATACTAATCTTTGGAGAATCATTGATGAAGGTTTCTATCCGCATGACCCAAGCAACTTCACCCCTAGAGAAGCCGCGGATAATCAATTCAATGAGAATGCTCTCTTCATCATCCAAGATGCAATTCCACCCGAAGATCTCCCTCATCTTCGGCCCTTCGCCTTGGCCAAAGATGCTTGGCATTGGGTTGTATCCCTCTACCGGGGTAGCGCAAGCATTCAATGCTCCAACTATGAAGTGGTGCAAGATGAAGCTGATGAGTTTGCAATGAAAAAAGATGAAGAACCTCGTGAGCTCTATCAGAGACTAACCAAACTCGCGGTTTCAGTCCGAGATCATGGGAGCAGGGACACGGATGACAATTGGATCAAGCGCAAATTCCTCAAGGCAATGATGCCTTACCACAAGGCCATGTCCTCCGTCATTCGTCAAAGGCCGGACTTCCACACTTTGTCCTCAAGTGAAGTGTTGGATGAGTTTGTGGCTATGAGCATCCTGGACAAGACCGCCGACAATGCGGCGCCTCATTCTCAAAGAGCAAAGAAGCCTAACCTTGCATTGAAGGCCAAGGTTAGTGTGGAAGAAGAAGAAGAAGAGGAAGAAGAGGAGGGCAACCCCGAAGATACAAAGTATGATTATCATGAGCACATGGCTCTCGCTTCACGGCAATTTTGGAGTAAGAAGAACTCAAGGCCCAACTTCAACAAGAACAACTCAAGTGGCAACAAGGTCAAGCAACGTGTGAGGACTTTCTACAAGTGTGGCAATGTGAGCCATTTTGTTGCGGAATGTCCTTATGAGAAGAGAGAAGACAATGGTGGCAGGCTCATTCGAAAGGACAAAGCCAAGTCTTTCCCTAACAAGAGTAAATTCACCAAGAGGACTCCTCCCAAGGGGTTGGTTGCACAAGAAGAGTACAATGAGGATGATGATGATGATGAAGGCGGTGACTCGGTTGCTATGGCCTCCGTGGCCATTGCAACAACTCCTCGGGTATCCCTATTCGACTCACGCAATGAGAACATCATCGCCAAGTGCCTCATGGCTAAAGCAACAAACAAGGTAGCCCCCAACATCAAAACTACCATAATTACTAATCCTTCCTTGACGGATTGCATTGATGAAAATGTGGGGCCCAATGAGGAAGAAAATGAGTTCGATTCATTTATGAGTAAGCTCAAGGGTAAGTCCAAGAAGCACTTTGTTGCTCTCTTGGAACAACTTGGTGAAGCCAAGGACACCATCGAGGCTCATGAAGAAACCATCTCTAAGATGGAGGGGCAAAGTCATGATTATGCCGATGAGATATCGGATCTCTCTAATGCTCTTGAGGAAGAGCGTGGTCTTTGTTTGGCTCTTGAGGAGTCACACAATGATGATCAAGCTAAATTAAAGAAATATCTTGATCATGCTTGTGTCTTATCTCGTGTGCTAAATTCCGAGAAGGCCAAACTTCAAGTTGATCTTGCTAGACTCAAGGAAGAGTTTGGTATACTTGACAAGGCCCATAAAGCCTTGAAAGGTATTCATGCTAGTCTTAAAGAGTCTCACGATCAATTTCAAGTGAAGCTAACCAAGGATAAAGCCACTTTTCCTCATATGGTTTTGGTTGATAATGCAAATGCTATTAACCCATGTTGTGAGCATGTGCATCTTGTTGAGGAGAATGCCAAGTTGAAGATGAAACTTGAGAAAGGCCTTGTGTCATGCATACAAGGTGAGAAGAACCTCAACGACCTTTTGAGCAATCAAAAGGAAGTCGTGACCAAGGAGGGGATAGGGTTCGCACCCGTGCCCAAGAACAAAAAGAAGAATGACAAGACCAAACGACCTCCTCCTCTTAAGCAAACCTTTGTGAAGGAGGGAGAGGGTGCTTCCAAGGAGAAGAAGAACAATGCGAAGGGTGGTGGTGTCAAGAAGGGCAATACCACCCCTTCCAACAAAGCCGACGACTTTAACCATTCTTATGTGTTGCGCCGTGCTAGTGACGGGCATGTTTATGCCAAATTTGTTGGTTCTCCTTATGAGTACATTGAATGGTCTATTTGGGTTCCTAAGACCCTTGTCACTAACATCAAAGGACCCATTACAAAATGGGTACCTAAATCCAAGCATTGATCTCTTGTAGGTGTTCGCTTCCGGTGGGGGATCATGGTTGCTCGATAGTGGAGCTACAAATCATATGACCAAAAGCAAGGACTTGGTGGTGGACGTGCACAAGATTCCATCTATGCCCACAAATGTCAAGTGGGGTGATGCCTCATCTTCCAAGGTATTGGGACTCAGCAAGGTTGTCATCTCTCATGATATCACGATCAAGAAGGTCATGCTTTTTGAGTCCCTTGCATACAATTTACTTTTCGTTCGTCAACTTGCACTCATGGGCTTTGCCACCTTCTTTGATATTGATACCGTGGCCCTCTTGTGGAGCAAGACTCTTAAAGTAGCCTTTGTTGGGCATGTCGCGGTCTCTATGGGATTAACTTTTCGGAGCGACCCATTAAAACCGCGACATGCCTAATGGCTAAAGTTGACGTGGGATGGCTTTGGCATCGCCGTCTAGCCCATGTAAATATGAGATCTTTGCAAAGTCTTCTCAAGGGGGACCATGTCCGTGGACTAACAAATGTTAGCTTTGCCAAAGATCGTGCTTGCAGTGCTTGTATCGAAGGAAAACTACATAAGAAGGCTCACCCTCCCACGACTATCATTTAATCAAAGAGGCCTTTGGAGCTCCTTCACATGGATCTCTTTGGGCCTCCATCCTTCGATAGTCTTGGGGGTAGAAAGTATTTCTTGGTGATTGTGGATGATTATTCAAGATACACTTGGGTATACTTCTTCAATAGGAAGAGAGAGACCCAACAAACAGTTGTTGACTTTGCAAACGAAGCTCAACATCAACACAACGCAAAGATCTTGACTATAAGAAGTGACAACGGCACCGAGTTCAAGAACTACACCTTGGATGAGTTTCTTAGTGATGAGGGGATCAAGCATCAATATTCCGCACCATATACCCCTCAACAAAATGGTGTAGCGGAGAGGAAGAACCGGACGTTGATGGATGCGGCAAGGACCATGATGGCGGAGTTCAAGTCTCCAAACAAATTTTGGGCCGAAGCCATCAACACCGCGTGTCATGCATCAAATCGGCTCTATCTCCGCAAAGGCTTGAACAAGACTCCATATGAGATACTCACCGGTAACAAGCCCAACCTCAAGTACTTTCGGGTGTTTGGGTGTAAGTATATCATTCTCAAGAAAGGTGTTCACTTATCTAAATTTGAGGCTAGAGCACATGAGGGCATATTTGTTGGTTATGCTACAAACTCCCATGCTTACCATGTTCTCAATAAGTCCACGGGACTTATTAAGGAGACGTGTAACATGGAGTTTGATGAGAATAATGGCTCCCAAGTGGAGCAAAGTGGTACTTGTGATGTAGGTGATGAAATTCCTCCCCAAGCCATAAGAAGAATGGGTGTTGGTCATATCCTACCCATTGAGGAACCCCTTGTGGCCGAAGGAGAAGGACAATGTTCCACTCAAGTGGAACCATCACCAACCCAAGACCCACACGCTTCCGAAGAACAAAGTGAAGGCCCTCATCATCATGAACAAGACCAAGGGCAATATCAACCTCAAGACGGTGTTGAATCACCAAGTGATGCCCAAGGTCAAGTTCTCTCCTCCGAGCAAGCTCAAGATCAAGACAAGCTAAAGACGGCACTCAAGATGATCAAGTTTCCGCTCCTCAACTCACCCATGAGGAGAAATTGGTGCGTCGTGCCGCCAAGATTGCATCCAAGCTCTCCACTAAGGGTCATCTCATGAAGAATGTGCTTGGAAGCATTCAAAAGGGGGTAAGCACTCGTAGACAATTGGCAAACTATTGTGAACATCACGCGTTTGTCTCTTGTGTTGAACCCCAAAAGGTCTATGAGGCGCTCGAAGATCCGGATTGGCTCAATGCCATGCATGAAGAACTCAACAACTTCGAGTATAACAAGGTGTGGAGATTGGTGCCAAGGCCAACGGGGAACCACAATGTCATTGGAACCAAGTGGATATTCAAGAACAGGCAAGATACTCATGGGACCATCGTTCACAACAAGGCAAGATTGGTGGCACAAGGCTACTCCCAAGTCGAGGGTATCGACTACGGTGAAACCTTTGCTCCCGTTGCTCGCCTTGAATCCATTCATTTGTTTATTGCATATGCTTCCCATCATAACTTTAAGTTACAACAAATGGATGTGAAGAGTGCTTTTCTTAATGGTCCTATTAATGAGTTAGTGTATGTCAAGCAACCCCCCGGGTTCGAGGATCCCTACTTCCTGGATCATGTGTATCAACTCGATAAGGCACTCTATGGCCTTAAGCAAGCCCCACGTGCGTGGTATGACCACCTTACCGGGTTGTTGCAAGACCGTGGATTTGAAGTTGGGCAAATCGATCCCACTCTTTTTACTAAGAAGGTCAAAGGGGATTTGTTTGTGTGCCAACTATATGTTGATGATATTATATTTGGTTTCCCTAACAAAGCTTTCAATGAGGAATTTTCCGCTCTCATGACCTATAAGTTCAAGATGTCTTCGATGGGAGAGTTGAAGATTTTCCTTGGATTCGAAGTCAAACAAAGAAGAGAAGGAACCTTCATCAACCAAGCCAAATACACTCAAGACATGCTAAAGAGATTCAATCTAAGTGATGTCAAGCCGGCTTCCACTCCAATGCCCACCAAGTGCCAACTTGACATTGATCCCAATGGTAAAGCGGTGGATCAAAATGTATATCGCTCCATGATTGGATCCTTGCTTTACCTTTGTGCATCTAGACCGGATATCATGTTGAGTGTGGGAATTTGTGCACGGTTTCAAGCCGCACCTAAGGAAAGCCACTTTGTGGCGGTCAAGCGAATCTTTCGATATTTGGCTCATACCCCAAACTTGGCTTATGGTACCCAAGAGGAGAAAACTTCAAGCTTGTAGGTTATTCGGACTCGGATTGTGCGGGAGACAAAGTGGATAGGAAGTCCACTTCCGGAGGGTACCAATTCCTCGGTTGCACTTTGGTAAGTTGGTCTTCTAAGAAGCAAAGTTGTGTGTCTCTCTCATCCTCCGAAGCGGAGTATGTGGCGGCCGATAGTTGTTGTGCACAAATTCTATGGATGAGACAAACTTTAAAGGATTACGGTGTCATTTGTGACAAAGTGCCTCTTTGGTGTGACAATGAAAGTGCCATCAAGATTTCTCCCAACCCCATGCAACACTTCAAGACGAAGCATATTGAGTTTCGGTATCGCTTCATCCGGGATCACATTAGGCGAGGGGAGATCGAGCTCAACTACGTCAACACTCATGATAACCTTGTAGATATTTTCACAAAGCCCTTGGATGAAGCAAGATTTCACGAGTTAAGGCATGAGCTAAATGTCATTGATTCAAGCAATGTTGCTTGAACCCGTGCACACGTCATCATACTCAACGTGATATCTTGTTTAGGTGTAGGCATGGACATAGGGGGAGTGTTGTTCTCTCAATGAACTCTCCCTCCCCCCATTGTGCATAAATTGCTCAACTCTTTCACATTAACCATTGTTGATGGTACTTGTGCTTCAATGACAAGTTTTGGTCATGGGCCCAAGCATAATTCTTCGCGGTGCCATACCAATTGACTCAAACATAGGTGGCTCCAGCCACCGCCCTCTTTGAAGAGGTTGTGCTTCGAGTTTTGTCCATGTTGTCTTTGTTCTCGTTTGTTTTCTTAGGCTCTAGGTGTTGTGGTCTCCAAGTGTGGTTTTTTCCTTCGTTGTTGTCCTTTTAGTCTCTTGGAGATCCTCACACCATATTCCAGTCCCGTGCCCTATCCCAAGCCTTCCGATTCCCTTGAGTACCCTCTACTCCAATTGCATACACTTGATCTTGTCTTTGGTAATGGTGACGGGGCGGTACAACCGGTGTTATGGGTGGTTCTACCGCTGGTACTCTCGGGTTGTCCCGCCCCAGGAGGACTCCCAGCGGTGCTTGAGCGGTTCCACCGCTCAATCATTAGGATGCCCGTCTGGCCGGTGCTACCGGTTGGTTACAGGCGGAACTACCGTTGCCTACTTGGCGACTGTCGTGGTTTTGTCATGGCAGATATCCTCATGAAAGGACTTAGTCGCGGAGCCATCGTTACGGGTTAACTTGGAGGGGTTAAAGCGGACGCAAAGACACGAGAGTTATACTAGTTCGGCCCCTTCGATGAAGGTAAAAGCCTACGTCTAGTTTGTGATGGGATTGATGTGGTCTCGATGACTAGGGAGCAAACAGCTTCGCCTAGGCTTTGAGTTGTTGTTCTCTGTCCTTGAACCGCCCCGGGTCGTCCCCTTATATACATGGGTGACGCCCGTCGGTTCAGAGAGTCCCAATCTCCGGTTCATATTCGTATCCGGGTTAGTCTCTCTCTATTCCTAACTTACAATACAAGTTTACATACCAGGCGGTTTACGGCCATGTGTTCTAAACCGACTACAGGCCTTGGGCCCTTACTTTCATGCCTCTTGGGATTTTACACGTTAAACCATCGATGAAATTAACCCGCCCGAGATAGGCGGTTTCGCCATGAGATTAATATCCCCAACATTAGGCCCCAGATTGATTTGAACAGGTTCATGTCAATCCTTGATAAAAAACCTTCATCTTCAAATACCTTCTGGTAATTGTTGAACCGCCGTGATGTCCCCTTCTCTGGCTGCTGTAAACCGCCGTGACATTATCTTCGGAGCATCGTAACGGTCCATCATGACATCACCTCTGCATAAAAAGGATAAAAAAGATTCCCTTCTCATTAATGGTTATCCTGAAAATCTAGGCGACAGGCGCGCCCACTCGGCCCTTTGGACGCCTTGATTCTCGCGCCTGCCTTTCACTCCTTCCCTTATAAATAAAGCCCGAGGGCCCCCCTTTTCTCTTCCTCTTCTGCATCTTCTTCTTCCTCGTGACGACCTCAGCTCTGAAGCTCCGCCGCCGTCCGCGACCTTCGAAAACCGCACCAACCAAGGCCGCTGCATCAACCTGAGCTACATCAGAGACTCATCGCCTCCCTCCGCCACGGTCTGCAGCGGTATACCTCTTCTGTCCTTTGCCTTTAGATCTGTATTAAGCTTTTGCAAGTTCATCCGCAGTTCTCCCTTTTTTCCTCTTCTTCCTACCTTCTGCTGTGGCAGTTTTAATCCAAAAAACAGTTGTAGATCTCTTGCGGTAGTCATTCCGCATCTATTTTTAATACTAGCAGCCCTTCCTTTTCTTCTGGTAGAGCATACATCCTTCTTTGTTTTTCTTGAATGCCTTTTAAAGAACGCAGTAAAAACTGCCTTATAGACAGCTGTAGATCCAAATAGATTTGACTATTGTGTGAAACCTGTTTCATCAACACTTAGCGTAAAACTTGAATCTGGGCCTTTCTGCCTATGGGCGGTTTAATCCTTGATAACCAACCCGCCATATGCCATTAGCCCTCTTTTAAACCGCCAACTGTACCTTGCAGTGTAATTTCACCGGTTTAACACTGAATTTTTCACTTACAAACTGTAAATAGTGAACCGGCACCTGTTTGATTTTCTTTCAGCTCCCCCCTTCCGGAATGGCGAAACAATTTTCTTCTTGCAATTGGGTTCCGTCCCGGATCACGGAAACACAGCTCAATGGCTACGTCACCACTGGCGCTTTAGCCTCAAAAAATGTTCTCCACTGGCGTGTTCCGGAATCGGAATGTCCGCCGGAACCTCAAGAAGGAGAGGTAATTGTTTTTATGCAACACCTAGACCGGGGATTCAGTCCGCCCGGATCAAAATTTTTCCGGGATGTTCTCGCAAGCTTCCAACTCCATCCACAAGATATTGGTCCGAACTTTGTGTCCAATATATGCAACTTTCAAGTCTTCTGCGAAGTCTATCTTCAAGAAGAACCAACTATGGAGTTATTCCGAGATTTCTTTCATTTGAACCGCCGTACAGAGTTTTCAGACGGTCCTAACACAGAACTTGGTGGCGTTTCAATCCAAAAAAGGAAAGAAGTGGACTTTCCTCACGCCAAACATCATAGCCATCCGAAAGATTGGAATCAAACCTGGTTCTATTGCCGGAACACTGCTCCTAACGGAGAAAATCCTTTGCCGGGTTATCGCCCTCACCGGCTTAGCAACAATCATCCCTTGCCTTCGCGCTTGACTGCCGTAGAACGGAAGAACTTTGCCCCCCAAATTATCAAGCTCCGGGCTCTGACGGCCAACGGCTTAACCGGTATTGACCTTGTCCGCTGTTGGGTTTCTTGGGGCATCTTGCCATTAAGCCGCCGCCCCGGATTGAAGCGCAAATACACTGGTGACGTCAAAGATCCTCAACGACATCACGAGCTATCAATAACTGAGCTTGAAATTGCCGAGACAGTGAAGAAAATGCTCGATGAACCGATCTCCGCGTGCAGCCAAACCGGATTGGCCCCGTTCTGCGTCTCCAACAAACCGCCCACGGTAAGGTTCCACTCATTGCTCTACTGATTTTGATTCCATATTGATTGTATTAATCCCTTATTAATTCTCAGGCTAACAGCTCCTTTTGGAAACGAACGAAACCGGCCCGGGTTCCTCGTGTAAAGACCAAGACCACCAAGAAAGCTGGCAAGAGGAAAACCGCCGAGTCTTCTGAACCGCCGGAGGATGAAGAATCAGATGCTGAGGTAGAGCTTGACTTACTTTGTTCCTTTTGTCATTCATCTTCCTGACAGTTACAATTCCCAGGATGACGCTGAGGCCAGCCATGCAGATCCTGTTGAGGTAATCCTTCTTTCTTCCGATTCTGATCTTGTACCGGTTAAAAGAATTCGCCGCACAGTCCAGAAAGTGAAACAATCTCACTCTTGTGCTCATTTGAATCCAAATCTTTCTTTGAAGACACAGCAAACTGAAGAACGCCGTACGACACGACATAGCGGTTAACAAATTACGTCGTCCGGTTTAGCTGACACACCAACCCGGAAACGTCGTCTAAAGGTGACTTGTTCTCCTGAAAAGTGTTATCCTTTGAAAGGTTTCTTCCGATGCCCTCTCAATCCGTCTGACCCGAATTATCAGGCTTCTTCCAACTCGTCTGGCGGCTCATCCACCACTCAGCTGCCTCCTCTCAAAGTTGCTGCTGGGTAAGCATATTACTCCTTAATTTGTTTTTTGTATTTGTCATTCTATCATATTCTAACCCTTGATGTTGTAGCACCAAGGCTCGCCTTAGTAAGAAGGCCAAGACCCTCGACCCTATTGTGGATGTTGATCCGGAGAAGCCTCCAGAGCATCATGGTGAAAATCCTGAAGTTGCTAAAAACAACTCTGTTGGGGTTAATCAAGATGACAATGCTAACCTGCCAGAGGCTGAACCGGATGTCCAAGTTGAGACGTCACATCCTCCTGCTCCACCGAGTCCTGCAGCAGAACAACGGGATTCAATCGCTGATCCGCCAAGCCCGGTATAAAAGCGCCAAGCCCTGTAAAATGCCAATCCGCCAGCCCGACCAAAGATGAGCGATGTCGAGTTACGGGCACCGCATATACCGCTTCGCAATCCGGTTGCTCTATCAAAGCACAACGCCAAGGAAGAGTTTATCGCCATGAGTAAAGGGAAGGAAATAAGCGATATGTCACTTATGACAATTTCTCGCCAAGATCTTCACTCGGCTTCTGAACCGGCTCTACACAAGTCGTGATTTCGAAGCCGGTCTGGTAAATCTTATGAAGGAGCGCTATGAGGTAAAGAGTTATGCCTTTCTCTTGTACCTTCATTGCGTAGTAGCCCCCAAGGGTGTGTTTGTAATATTCTTACAAGCCGGTACTTGATATAGAACTCAATACTTTCAGAGTCCACTGTTGTAGTCCCCAAGGGCCGGTTCAACTTAGTATAGTTAAACCGGGACTTAATATAAAACTCAAATTTTTCAGACTTCATTGATGTAGCCCCCAAGGGCCGGTTCAACTTAGTATAGTTAAACCGGGACTGTAACTTATATCGCCGCAGCAGAACATGTTCGAGCAAATAGCCATTAGCCCCAAAGTGCCAAGTTGAATACCTGTATTGAGCTTGGGACTTTGTGATGAAACTAACATGCTCCCTTTTTGTCACAGAGTGAGATACGCCAACAAACCTCACAAATCAATGATCTTCATGTCAATCTGAAATCTCAACAAGCAGAAACCTCCAAGGCCAAGGATGAGCTGAAAACCGCCTTGACTACTATGGAGCAGCTCAAGGAGTGGTTTAAGTCCGAGCAGACCAACTGGGATACTGAGAAAGCGGGCTTGCTAAAACGGGCGGAAGATGCTGAAGCAGCCATTAAACCGGTGACGGAAGAGCTCACTGGATTAAAGCACCAAATTAACGCCATGACCTCTGCAATATTTGGTAAGCAATGTTTCACCAAGGTTGTGATGAATATTCCGTTTTGAAATTTCCTCCGGTTTAACCTGAACTTTCTTAAACCGGTATAGGTAAGCGCATTGCTCATCTAGGCTCTGACATGCGGAAGAAACTCAAGGCCGCATATACGCTAATTGAACAACTATATACCGGCACCCAGCGAGTTATTTGCGCCACCTCTTATGATAACACAGCTCCGTCATTGATCAAGGACACACCGACCAGCTATCTATGATACCGCACAGCTAGAAGAATTGAAACGATCCGCTGCCGGGTTGGCACCTTATTGGCACTAACTCGCGCCAAAGCATGGATAGTGACCTTGATCCGGCGACATAGCCAAAGGCTTCCCAAATGCTCAAGAAAATGGCGAAGCATTTGCTAATGATGCTCTCAAACGGGTAACAAGGAGATCGTCCTCTGGCGAGTCAAGCGGCAGCAGAGGCCAACTGACGGTTCACCGCTCCTTCTACGATCTGAACAATGACGGGTTGAAGCTGTTATTCCGAAGTGCGTAACCTTGTTCCACCAACCCGTAAGCACACTTATGCCCCGACGTTGATCCGGCTGAGCTTATAAGTGAAGAGGCTGTCTTCGTGCTTTAACCTGGATTGATTGGATCACCAATGACTTCCGCCATTGGGTGGTGAGGAGGAAGAAGTTGAACCGGCGCCAGACGACCCATCTTCTTCACGCCAACCCGTAATGAAGCTTAATCCGTCAAGCGGTTGATGCATCGAAGCCGTTATGACGCCATTCCAAATTTTGGGCCTCGAATGCCTTGTAATAGGATAGCCATCACTTTTGTTTTTAATATGCCTTCGTGCAATGGTGCGGACTCCTTTGATTGAATGATCGAAACCTTCAATTTAAATTGCCTCTGGTCACAAAATCTTAAACTGCCCAGTGATGCGTGCCGCCACCGGTTTGTGACATTCATATATATATGAAATGAAATATTGAGGTATATAATCAAAATTTTGTGATACAAAATACCTGCCGTCGCTGGGCATGAAGTTGGCTTAGCCAATCTTGAAGCGGAGGTTGTATAAACCATTACCGTCAAAGGAGAGAACCGCTCCTGTTTTTATACTGCCGGTTTATCACGTAAACCGTGCCGGGTCATAATAAGCCCCCTGTTACTCCATAATAGGATGTTAACAGAAAAATCATCAAACCGGTGAAATTATCGCCGGATTAAAAAAAATTGACCGAATTTCATTAACTGACAGTTTTGAAAACGGTTTAAAAATGTTGTCGATTTAAGAAACGCAACAAAAAATCAAATAATAGTTATGACAAACATGGGAGCAAAGGCAATGATAAACCGTTTGCAAAAGATAAAGCTGTACTGAGCCGATCAGATGGTGTTACCATGGTCGGACACGACCAAGCTCCCTATAAGGTGTAGCCATGGTTCGAGTCAGCCAGGTCCCCAACTGAAACCGTGGCATTATGCCGATCAAGTGGCGTGGCAATGGTTGGGTTCGACCAAGCCCCAAGTGACTCTATGGCCTTAGGCGATCAAGAGGCATGACGGTTCAGACTTGACCATGTCCCCAAGTGATCTGGTGGCTTTCGCCTATCAAAAGGTGTTGCATTGGTTCGGACACGACCAAGCCCCCAAGTGATATCACAAAGCTTTTGAAAAGCAAACTCAAGGGGTAAACCGGAGGCCGCTTTGAGACAGAACAACTCCATGTAACCACGCATGATGTAACAGAACATATACCCCGCTTTAGCTGAGGCTCCGGTTTATTACTTTATAATATATAAAGTCAGAATATGTACATAAGTAGAGCCGATGGCTCAGGTATAATAAGGCCGAAGATGAGCTATGTTCCACGGCCTGTTGGTCTCCTCTTCTGACGTGCGTGAGTCTTTATGCTCTCGAACATCGATCAGATAGTACGACCCATTGTGTAGATTCTTGCTGACCACGAAAGGCCCCTCCCAAGGTGGGGATAACTTGTGCATATCAGTCTTGTCTTGGATGAGTCGAAGCACAAAATCTCCTTCTTGGAAAGTTCTGGTTCTGACCCGGCGACTATGATAACGACGAAGATCCTGCTGGTAAATCGCCGAGCGGGCAGCTGCTATGTCACGCTCTTCATCCAGCCGATCCAAAGCGTCCTGTCGTGCTGTCTCGTTATCCGCTTCAACATAGGCTGCCACACGAGGTGAGTCATGACGGATGTCGCTGGGGAGAACCGCCTCCGGTCCATAAACCATAAAGAACGGCGTGTATCCTGTGGATCTGTTAGGTGTAGTATTTATACTTCATAACACAGATGGTAGCTCTTCTACCCAACAAACCGGCGTCCTCTGCAAAGGGACCATAAGCCAGGGCTTGATGCCTCTCAAGATCTCTTGATTGGCTCTTTCCGCTTGACCATTGGACTGTGGGTGAGCTACTGAAGAAACGTCAAGCTGGATGTGCTCACGTTCGCAGAACTCCTTCATGGCACCTTTGGACAAATTGGTACCATTATCTGTAATGATATTGTGTGGAAAACCAAACCGTAAAATCACCTTTTTGACGAACTGAACCGCCGTGGCCGCATCACACTTGCTAACAGGTTCTGCCTCTACCCACTTTGTAAATTTGTCAACCGCCACCAACAGGTGGGTCTTCTTGTCCTTGGACCTTTTGAAAGGTCCAACCATATCCAGCCCCCAAGTCGCAAACGGCCAAGTAATGGGAATCATCCTCAATTCTTGGGCCGGTACATGAGGACGTCTGGAAAACTTTTGGCAACCATCACATCGTCTGACCAGATCTTCCGCATCAGCATGGGCAGTCAACCAATAGAAACCGTGGCGGAACGCTTTAGCCACCAAGGATTTTGAACCGCCGTGGTGACCACAATCTCCTTCATGGATCTCATGCAATATTTCACAGCCTTCCTCAGGGGACACACAACGTTGAAACGCCTCTGACACACTGCAATGATGCAATTCACCATTAACAATGGCCATAGACTTAGATCGCCGAACTATCTGTCGAGCCAACGTCTCATCTTCTGGTAACTCGCCCCGGTTCATGTACACCAGATAAGGAAGCGTCCAATCCGGAATGACGTGCAGAGCTGCCACCAATTGAACCTCCGGATCAGGAATAGCCAAATCCGCTTCACCAGGGAGCTTGACTGACGGGTTGTGCAGTACGTCAAGAAAAACATTGGGCGGGACCGGTTTGTGTTGAGAGCCCAGCCGGCTCAAAGCGTCTGCCGCTTCATTCTTCCGACGGTCCACGTGGTCCACCTGATAGCCCTTGAAATGACCTGCGATAACATCCACCTCACGACGATATGCAGCCATGAGTGGGTCCTTTGAATCCCAAGTGCCAGACACCTGTTGAACCACTAGGTCCAAGTCACCGAAGCACTTAACCCGGCTTAGATTCATCTCCTTAGCCATCCGAAGACCATGGAGCAAGGCCTCATACTCAGCTGCATTGTTAGTACAAGGGAACATTAAGCGGAGAACGTAACAAAACTTTTCACCTCGTGGGGAAGTTAATACGACTCCAGCCCCCGAGCCCTCCAACTGCCTGGATCCGTCAAAATGGATGGTCCTATATGTATGATCCGGCCTTTCTTCAGGCGTTTGCAATTCCGTCCGATCATTAATGAAATCCACAAGTGCTTGAGACTTCACCGCCGTCCGAGGCACATACTTCAAACCGTGCGGCCCAAGCTCTATAGCCCACTTGGCAATCCGCCATCGCCCCGGTTCTCAGTATGATATCACCTAAGGGAGCTGAATCGACCACCGTGATGGGGTGCCTTGAAATCTTGCTTCAGCTTCCGCTTGCCATAAAAACTCCATACACCAGCTTACGCCAATGCGGATATCTTTGCTTAGATTCAATAAGCACCTCGCTGATATAATAAACCGGATGTTGAACCGGATGTTCCTTCCCTGCCTCCTTCCGCTCTACCACAATGGCCACGCTAACCGCCCTGGCGTTGGCAGCAACATATAGCAGGAGCGGATCCTTGTCGATGGGAGCGGCGAGCACAGGCGGGTTGGCCAATTGCCGCTTTAAATCCTCGAATGCTTCATCAGCGGCTGGACTCCAGACAAACGGATCTGTCTTCTTCAAAGATTCGGTACAAGGGATGGCCTTCTCCGAGGCGGCCGATAAACCGCTCAAAGGCAATCCGCCCGCCAAACGCTGGACATCATTAATACACTTTGGTTTAGCCAGGAGGTGATAGCCATAATCTTCTCGGATTAGCTTCAATCCTCGTTAGACACGAGAAAACCCAATAACTTGCTCGCGGAACACCAAAAACACATTTTGCCGGGTTGAGCATCATCTTGTAAACCCGCAGGTTGTCAAAGGTTTCTTTCAAATCATCAATCGGTGTTTCCTTCCTCCTTGACTTAACCACAATATCATCCACATAGGCATGCACATTACGGCCGATCTGTTTATGCAAGCAATTTCATACACAAGCCGATAAGTTGCTTGGGCGCTCTTGAGCCCAAAAGGCATAGACACATAGCAGAAGGCTCCAAAGGGAGTGATAAACGCTGTCTTCTCCTGGTCCTTAACCGCCATCTTGATCTGATGATATCCAGAATACGCATCCAAAAAGCTCAAACGCTCACAACCCGCAGTAGCATCAATAATCTGGTCAATGCGAGGAAGGGCAAAAGGATCTGCTGGACAAGCCTTGTTAAGATCTGTGTAATCCACACACATGCGCCAAGTGTCGTTTTTCTTAAGGACCAGCACCGGATTAGCAAGCCACTCTGGATGGAAAACTTCAACGATAAAACCTGCTGCTAAGAGCCTGGCAACCTCCTCTCCAATGGCCTTACGCCTCTCCTCGTTAAATCGGCGGAGAAACTGCTTCACCGGTTTGTACTTGGGATCAACATTAAGTGTGTGCTCAGCGAGCTCCCTCGGTACACCTGGTATGTCAGAAGGCTTCCATGAAAAAATGGCCCGATTCTCACGGATGAACTCGATGAGCGCGCTTTCCTATTTCGGATCCAAGTTGGCATTGATGCTGAATTTCTTGGACGAATCGCCAGGTACGAAGTCAACAAGCTTAGTCTCAGCTACCGATTTGAACTTCAGGGCCGGATCGTGCTCTGTAGTTGGCTTCTTTAATGGAGTCATGTCCGCCGGATCAACATTGTCCTTATAATACTTCAGCTCCTCGGTGGCACAAACCGACTCTGCGTAAGCCGCATCACCTTCCTCACACTCCAAAGCGATCTTGCGGCTCCCATGAACCGTTATTGTCCCTTTGTGACCCGGCATCTTGAGCTGCAAATAGATATAACAAGGTCGTGCCATGAACTTGGCATAAGCCGGCGCCCAAACAGGGCGTGATATGGACTTTGAATTTTCACCACTTCAAACGCCAATGTTTCCGATCTGAGTCATATTCATCCTCAAGGCCACCTCCGAGCTATTTTACCAACCGGATACGCTGACTTGCGGGCACCACACCATGGAACACACTCCGGTGCGAATCCGGTCTCATCTGAGGCGATGAGAACCACGGTATCGTGAGAATTCAATGTGGCTTTGGACATTGAAAACCTCCATAATGGCGAGGTTGAAAGCATGTTTAATAAATTCATTGAAGGGCTTAAAATATATTTGCGCCGTTGAAAGTGGGTGATCCCACTAACAAGGTGACGGATGCTAACTCGATAAGGGGAAGCTACTAGTGAAAATCTCATTCTTCTAGTGGTAAGAATGGCACGGAATCTTTGCCCATGGATCCTCCACTTGTTTATGGTGGACCGATTCCTTCTACTCATTTGAATCATGCGGTCCTCCCCTAAGATTGTGAAAATGAGGACTTTGATTCTTGGGTTTATCGCTTTAGCGTTTTAAATCATGTGAATACTAATCTTTGGAGAATCATTGATGAAGGTTTCTATCCATGACCCAAACAACTTCACCCCTAGAGCGCGGATAATCAATTCAATGAGAATGCTCTCTTCATCATCAAG
Source organism: Aegilops longissima (assembly GCA_021605205.1). Lineage (NCBI taxonomy): Eukaryota > Viridiplantae > Streptophyta > Magnoliopsida > Poales > Poaceae > Aegilops > Aegilops longissima. Next base: position 461,030,416 of record CM038680.1, read on the forward strand.
ATGCAATTCCACCGAAGATCTCCCTCATCTTGATATATCCTTAGCAAGATGGCATTGGGTTTATCCCTCTACGGGGTAGCGCAAGCATTCAATGCTCCAACTATGAAGTGGTGCAAGATGAAGCTGATGAGTTTGCAATGAAAAAGATGAAGAACCTCGTGAGCTCTATCGGAGACTAACCAAACTGCGGTTTGGTCGAGATCATGGGAGCGAGGACACGGATGACAATTGGATCAAGCGCCAAATTCCTCAAAATGATGCCTTACCACAAAGCCATCCTCCGTCATTCGTCAAAGGCGGACTTCCACACTTTGTCCTCAAGTGAAGTGTTGGATGAGTTTGTGGCTATGAGCATCTGGACAAGACCGCCCGACAATGCGCCTCATTCTCAAAGCAAAGAAGCTAACCTTGCATTGAAGGCCAAGGTTAGTGTGGAAGAAAGAAGAAGAAGAGGAAGAAGAGGAGGGCAACCCGAAGATACAAAGTATGATTATCATGCGCCGCCATCCCTGGCGTCTGCAGCTGCGAGATCCGCTTAGCCTCGAGTGATTTCCTCCTTCACCTTCGCAATTCCATGTTATGAACGCCCTGGTCCGCGGGTTAACCTCTCGCCATGAGCACGCCTAACGATCGAATAGTTACGATAAAACTTGAGCGGCGGGCACACGGGGGCCTCTGCGCGGCTGCCGTCACCGCTGTTGAACCGGCAACCATTGTCACAGCGGTCGAAGAGTGAAGTATTGCTTGTGTACCGGCCATGAATATTCCAACCCGGTTGGGCAGATCGGAGGGGTCCGGAATACTGTCGCCGTCGGAACAGCCCCCAATCCGGCCATCTTGCAGCTGATACAGAGACTGAGTTTCTCCGGTTGACGACTCGTCATCAGAGTAGACGACGGTTTCGCCGCCAGATTCTGATCCGTCCTCATAATTTCCTCCGTGGATGACTCCCACGAAAGAACGCTTGACGGCCGGTTTAGCCTGGGCAGGTTTTGCACGCTTAGCCGTCTCGACGAGGTCGGTCACAGATGTCCGCTCAGCCCTGCTCACCGATCTTGCCGATGAAAACGTGTATGCCACCAAAGGGGACCCGGTACCCGTACTCAATCGAGCCGGCCTCGGGGCACCAGCCTGCATCGTCGATGAAGAGCCGACCGCGACGACTCTTGGTCATCCGGCCCACAGCGTAGCCTTCGAGTCCTTCGAGCTTGCCCTCCAAGATCATCAAACCATCGTGCGATAGCCCCACGGTGGGCGCCAACTGTCGTGGTTTTGTCACGGCAGATGTCCTCATGAAAGGACTTAGTCGCGGAGCCATCGTTACGGGTTAACTTGGAGGGGTTAAAGCGGACGCAAAGACACGAGAGTTATACTAGTTCGGCCCCTTCGATGAAGGTAAAATCCTACGTCTAGTTTGTAATGGGATTCATGTGGTCTCGATGACTAGGGAGCAAACAACTTCGCCTAGCCTTCGAGTTGTTGTTCTCTGTCCTTGAACCGCCCCGGGTCGTCCCCTTATATACATGGGTGACGCCCGTCGGTTCAGAGAGTCCCAATCTCTGGTTCATATTCGTATCCGGGTTGGTCTCTCTCTATTCCTAACTTACAATACAAGTTTACATACCAGGCGGTTTACGGCCATGAGGTTCTAAACCGACTACGTGCCTTGGGCCCTTACTTTCATGCCTCTTGGGCTTTTACACCGTTGAACTACTGATGAAGTTAACCCGGCCCAGATAGGCCGGTTTACGCCCAGTAGTAATATCCCCAACAGCGACGGAAGTACCGCCCGCAACCACTGGCTCGTACCAGGTAGCGGTACAACCGCTCTCTTGAGCGGTACAACCGCCGCGCGTCTAGGGGCCTATATATTGCAAACGGGGCTTGTCGGTGTCAAAATCGGCAGATCTCGGGTAGGGGGTCCCGAACTGTGCGTCTAGGCGGATGGTAACAGGAGACAAGGGACACGATGTTTTTACCCAGGTTCGGGCCCTCTCGATGGAGGTAATACCCTACTCCTGCTTGATTAATATTGATGATATGGGTAGTACAAGAGTAGATCTACCACGAGATCAAGGAGGCTAAACCCTAGAAGCTAGCCTATGGTATGATTGTTATTCGTCCTACGGACTAAAACCCTCCGGTTTATATAGACACGGATAGGTTAGGGTTACACAGAGTCGGTTACAATGGTAGGAGATCTACATATCCGTATCGCCAACCTTGCCTTCCACGCCAAGGAAAGTCCCATCCGGACACGGGACGAAGTCTTCAATCTTGTATCTTCATAGTCTTGGAGTCCGGCCGTGACGATAGTCCGGCTATCCGGACACCCCCTAGTCCAGGACTCCTCAAGAGCCCCTAACCAGGCCTCAATGACGATGAGTCCGGCGCGTTGATTGTCTTCGGCATTGCGAGGCGGGTTCTTCTCCAAATTCCATATACTTGTTGAATAGTGCTCGGCTTTTGATAAATGATGCGCTCCTCGGCTTCTGCGCCCAATAATGGCCATCTTCCACGTGTTTGAATGAATGCGAAAAGCCAGGTATTTTTACAATATTCCCCTAGCCGCAAAGGAGCCTCTTATAAAGGGGCAAGGATCTAGATCTGAGTCACACCATCCCCCTTTTGAAGCTTTCATCGGAGCGCCTCGACCAAAGCCCATTCCATCATGGACAGCCGACGCGGCTCCTCCTCTCGCGCTCCCGGCCCCAGCCAGAAAGTGGGAGAGATGCTCAGCCCCGCATAGCGAGCTAGTTATACTCCAAGCCAAGGGATTTCTCCTCCGGCCTTCATGGTTCCAGTTCGAGCCGGACTTGCCACCTACAAGGGCGGAAAGCAAGCGGAGCGTCCCGATCCCTCTAAAGGAGAGCGGGTGTGCTTCATCTCTTATCTAGTAAGAGGACTCGGATTTCCAATCCATCCGTTTCTCCGGGGCTCTTGGAGTTCTCGGCCTCCAATCGCACCATCTTACTCTTGCCTCCATCTTGCACATCACGGGCTTCGTGGCCCTTTGCGAACTGTTCTGGCGCCGAGGCTCATTTCGGCTGTGGAAGAGAATATTCTGCCTAGTTCCGCGTTCTCATGAGGGGTCAATATATCAAGTGGGCGGAGCCGAGCTATGGCGCATCGCGGGACCGGATACCTGTCCGGAACCCCAAAGAAGGCGTCCAAGACTGGCCTTGAATGGTTTTACATGGAGGACGTCCGCTGCCGATCCTGTTGGATCGGCCTTCCGGAGTTCAGCAATGCTCCATCAAGAAGCGCCTAAGCCTGGCGCCCTCGGAGCCCCCGAGAGAAGATGACCGGGATGTCCGTTATTTGATGAGCGAATAAGGTTCTTGGCTCATGCCGGATGACCATGACATGAGTCATGGCAATCTGCATTATGAGGGAGTGCAGCCACTCCAATACGAGGCCACCCCATGTGGGACTTCAACGGGAGGACGATGCCACCCGCCATGGCCGCAAAGGGCCGAGGATCGGTCACCGAACTGGTGAAGATCTTGTGCGCCATGTACAAAGGAGAGGAGGAGGATTTCCTCCGTGTCGACCCACGAAGGAGTTTTCTTGAATAACCTTGAAGCTGGGTAAGCAAACATCCTTGTGACCTGTCCGATCCATATTCCGTAGTTAAATATCTCATTTCATGGTTTTTTAAGGAACTGCGCGGATATGGAGAAGATACACAGCCGCCCCACAAACCGAGGATCCGGGCGATCCTCGATCCGACCTTCAAGAGGATCCGGATATAACGGTGGAGTTGATTGACGGGGTGTTCTACCAACTTAGCATCGACAATGCTTTGGTAGCCATTACGATAATTACCGGAATACTTCCATTACAGTAATCGAGACCAAGATCCCAAAACCCCGATAATGACCCATCCATGCTTATTTTTTATCACCGTATACCAATGGTGCTTCGCAGGGGGTACCTTCAAGGCAGGAAGCCGAGCCTGCGGCGGCTGGCCAACAAGGAGCAGCGCGGCCCCGCAGGTTAAAAAGAAGTGCGGTCCGGATCGAAACTCCACCGCAACAGTATGGCATGTCACCATACTCCCAAGATTGGTTCCTGGAAGGCGTACTAACGCTGATGCTCTTTTCAGGAAAAAGAGCGCTCGCCGGACTGAGTCCGGAGAGGCTGCCGATCGAACCTTCACCGGACAAGCTTCAAAGCCGGGTCCGGAGGTTGAGGCGAGCACGAGGCGTGCGTCGGATGCTCCTCCGACAGAGGATGCCGACAGGTTGTCCGCCACCAACTCCGAGGTGGAGAGCGCCTTGAATCATAGGCGCCGCCGGACAGTTCTTCATGACGCGTGTTTCTCCCCAGAGGCCTTGAATGCCTTTGATTCGGGAGATGCGCACCTCCGTGCCGCTCAAGATGGTCTAGCCAGAGCCACGGAGCAGTATGTGAAGGACATACGGGTAAGGAAATTTGTGATTATATATGCCAAGAGCCCGAGACTTAAAATAGTTAGGATAACTGATTTAAGGATCATTTTATTATGCAGGATCTTACATAAAATAATACCCGACTGTCCCAGGAGCTGGAAGATTGCAGGGCCCAACTTGAGGCCGCACTAGCCGCTACGAGGGGAGCCACAGAGACCCCCTCTGGTAATATACGCTTCAGAAGATAAATAATTTATGAAGTGCGACGGGTGTGTAAATCTGACAAAAATATTGCAGACGGCGCCGGACTAGATCCGGACAAGCAACAGCTCTTCGCGGTTAAAGGCGGCGAGCATGCTTACGAGGGTGCGGCAGAGAAGAATAACCTCCAAGATGCCAACACCAAGCTGGGTGAGGAACTAAAGGACGTTCGTGCTCAGTTAGCGACTCCGTAAAGGAGAATCGGCGGCTTTGCCGCGGCATTTTCAGTAAGTGCTTGAGCGAACTTTGAAAAGAGTTCGGCGAGGAAGGCCACTAACATAAACATGTTTGTAGGTTTGCTCACAGTGTCGCCCCGAGGAGGAGATGCCCAGTTCTTGGTGATCTTCTTCCCGAATGCGTCGGCACGAACGAGTCCGCGGTGATGAAAGGCATCGGCCAAGCCTTGTGGCCATCTATCTCCCTGCCGAAGGCGTTGGGGAGCTGGCGGAGCGGCTTCAAGGAGCACGGCGGCGCTTCCGCTATGGAAGATATCGGCCTGCCGTCAAAGGCGCCAGGAGGCTGGGCCATGGTGAAGACGTGGTACACAAAGGCTGACCCAAACCACATGGCCGAGGTCGGACCTGTGGGGCGGATGGGATGGAGATCCTGTAAGTTAGTGTACGCCAAGTAGAATTGGCCAAGTATTCCCAACAAGATTGTAAATTAGATAGCCTATTAGATGGCATTGAGGAGGAATACAATGAGTCGAGTTGACTATGTAAAACTATGACATGAAAGAATGCCTTCTAGCGGATTGTAGATCGTTTGTCATAGCGGACCTTTTAACCCGACCTCCGGACCCAATAGTCCGGAGTGTGTCGAATACCTTCGTGGTTATATAAGAACCGTGGTATGCATGGAGACCAGGCGTAGGGGTCATTCTTGCTGTATCAGACAAGTGCCCAACTAGTTATGTTATATTACATGGGTAGTAAGAAACATCTTCCAGGGAGAATAGTTCCGTTAAGGGTTCCTTTCGCTGGGATGCATGCCCTAAAGTGCATGTCAAAGCTGCTATAAAAGCAGAAAATCATCTGGGGGCAGATGGGTAAATAGTTAAAAATCATCTTCAGTTCACCGACCGAATATTCCCTTAAGAACGCTAGCTTTCGGCTTCACCCAGTCTGAGGTACACATCCGCTGACCCGGCAAGAATAATCGCAGAGGTGCTCCTTTACCACCTAGCCGAACAATCGGGAACGAGGGGTAAGCACAGAGCCGAGCAACCCAGGTTGGCCAAAACTTAAGTCATATCGATGCATATAATGGTGAATAAAAGGTACATGCGGAAGTTTAACACATGTGTTGGGCATGAAGCCCGTATAAATAAGCTTCATTAAAGAAGCCCCAGTATAATGAGCGCAGACAGTGGCGTCAAGTGTGTCTTGGAAAAAGCAAACGAGCCTCTAGAGGCTACAAGAAGAAGAGGAAGGAGAGAAATAAAAGACAGCAAAAAGCAAAAATAAAGAATGCAGACGGAGGAAGGAGACGAACTTGGAGTCCGGCACTTTAGGCGTAGAATCTTCGTAGACGGACTGCGTTCCATGTGTTCGGCTCGAGTCGGTTATCCGATGCGTTTCGCAGACGGTATGCTCCGCCGGTCAGGACTTGGTCGATGATGAAGGGACCTTCCCATTTGGGCTTGAGTTTGTCCTTTTTCTTGTCCGGCAGGTGTAGAACTAGTTCGCCAACGTTATAAGCTTTGGCCCATACTTCCCTGCTTTGATATCTTCGAGCCTGCTGTTGATAGAATGCGGAACGAGCTTTTGCCACGTCGCGCTCCTCCTCCAACGCGTCCAAACTGTCCTGCCGATCGAGCTCGGCTTCTCTTTCTTCGTACATGCGCTTTTCGAGGTGAGTCATGTATTATGTCGCAGGCAAGACTGCCTCTGCGCCGTACACCATGAAGAATGGTGTGAATCCGTAGTACGATTCGGCGTGGTCCGCAGCCCCAGTACTGAGTCGAGCTCCTCAACCCAGTGCGTGTTAGATTCCTTGAGGGACCGCACTAGTCTGGGTTTAATGCTGCTCATTATTACACCATTTGCCCGTTCGACTTGGCCGTTGGTTTGAGGGTGATAGACTGAGGCGTAATCGAGCTTGATGCCCATGTTTTTGCACCATGATTTGACCTCGTCGGCCGTGAAGTTGGTGCCATTATCGGTGATGATACTGTGGGGGATACCGTAATGGTGCACTACCCCTGATATGAAGTCTATCACTGGTCCGGATTCGGCCGTTTTAACAGGTTTTGCCTCTATCCATTTGGTGAATTTGTCCACCATGACCAATAGGTATTTTTGCTTGTGGGTTCCTCCCTTGAGGGGTCCAACCATGTCAAGCCCCCAGACCGCGAACGGCCAGGTGATGGGTATAGTTTTAAGTGCGGTGGGAGGCATGTGGCTTTGGTTAGCAAAAAGCTGGCAACCGATGCATCGTTGGACTAAGTCCTCAAGATCTGCCGGGCCGTCGGCCAATAAAATCTCAGACGGAAGGCCTTGCCTACAAGGGCCGGGCTGCGGCGTGGTGCCCACCCAGTCCGGCATGAATTTCAGCCGGAGGTTTCGCCTTCCTCTTCGGAGATACACCTTTGAAGGACTCCGGTAGTGCTTTTCTTATAAAGCTCTCCCTCATGGACTCTATAGGCTTTAGAGCGCCGTACTATGCAGCGAGCCTCATTTTGGTCTTCGGGGAGTTCCTTCCTAGTTAGGTAGGCTAGGAATGGTTCCGTCCAAGGGGCGATAACCGCCATTATTTCGTGAGCAGAGGGTGTTATCTCGGGGGCGGAGCCTCCGGTTGTGTCAGAGTGTTCGGCGTCAGGCGGTGCGGTTGGGTCCGGATTGTTATTGCCGGACTCCCCTTCCCATAGTACGGATGGCTTGAACAGCCGCTCCAAAAAGATATTGTGTGGGATGGCATCGCGTTTTGCACCGATGCGTGCCAATATATCCGCCGCCTGGTTGTTATCCCGGGCTATATGATGAAATTCGAGCCCTTCGAATCGTGCTGACATTTTTAGGACCGCATTGCCGTATGCTGCCATTTTTGGATCTTTGGCGTCAAAGTCTCCGTTTATTTGAGATATTGCGAGGTTTGAATCCCGCACACCTCTAGGCGTTGAATGCCCATGGAGATCGCCATCCGGAGGCCATGCGAAGGGCCTCGATTCGCCACGTTGTTGGAGTCCGTATACATTATGTGAAGGACGTATTGGACTGTGTCCCCGGTTGGGGACGTCAGGACGATGCCAGCCCCCAGGCCAGCCAACATTTTGGAGTTCGGCTTCAGTCCATTCGGCCACGAAGTCGGCCAAAACCTGCGACTTAATAGCTCATCGTGGCTTATAAGTTATGTCGAATGGGAGGAGCTCTATGGCCCATTTAGCAATCCGGCCCGTCGCGTCACGGTTGTTTATAATGTCATTAAGAGGTACTTCGGAGGCTACTGTTATCGAACACTCTTGAAAGTAGTGTCGCAGCTTCCGGGATGCCATGAACACCGCGTATGCTATCTTTTGATAGTGTGGGTACCGGGACTTGCATGGAGTTAGGACAGTGGACATAATAAACTGGTTTTTGAATAGGGAACCAGTGTCCGTCCGTTTCTCGTTCGACAACGAGCACCGCGCAGACAACTTGATGTGTTGCGGCGATGTATAATAGCATTGGTTCGCCCACGTTGGGCGCGGCCAGGACCGGATTTGTTGCCAAAATGGCCTATATTTCTTCGAGTCCGGCCGTGGCGGCATCCAATCCACTCGAAATGTTGGTGCGGCGGAGGAGGCGGTAAAGAGGTAATGCCTTTTCTCCTAAACGGGAGATAAAGCGGCTTAGAGCCGCTACGCATCCCGTCAATTTTTGTATTTGTTTGAGGTCTTTTGGAATATCCAATTGTGATAGAGCTCGAATCTTGGCTGGGTTTGCTTCAATTCCTCTACCGGACACAATGAAGCCCAGGAGCTTTCCGGCTGGAACGCCGAAGACCCATTTTTCCGGATTGAGCTTGATGTCATATTTTCGAAGATTGTCGAATGTGAGCCTCAAGTCGTCTACTAGAGTTTCGACGTGCTTGGATTTGACGACCACGTCATCTACATATGCTTCCACCGTTTTGCCGATCTGGTTTGCGGACATGTCCGAATCATGCGCCGATATGTTGCGCGGCGTTTTTGAGCCCAAAGGGCATTGTGTTGAAGCAGAATGGGCCGATGGAGTGATGAATGCTGTTGTAGCTTGGTGCTGCTCCGCCATCTTGATTTGGTGGTAGCCGGAGTACGCGTCGAGGAAGCACAATGAATCGCGTCCTGCTGTAGCGTCAATGATTTGATCAATTCGAGGGAGGGGGAAGGGATCCTTTGGGCAAGCCTTATTAAGGTCTTTGAAATCAACACATAGGCGCCAGGATTTATCCTTCTTTGGTACCATCACCAGGTTCGCTAGCCAGTCTGGATGTTTTATATCTCTGATGAATCCGGCCTCCAAAAGTTTGGCTAGCTCCTCTCCCATGGCCTGTTTGACTGGCTTGAATCCTTTTAGGATATTTAGGCTGTGCTCGGCCAGCTGACGTGGGATTCCTGGCATGTCTGAAGGGTGCCAGGCAAAGATGTCCCAGTTTTCTTGTAGAAATTCTCGTAGTGCAGCGTCTACATCAGGGTTTAATTGTGCCCCGATGGAGGCCGTCTTTGCAGGGTCCGTTGGGTGGACTTGGAATTTGACTATTTCATCCGCTGGTTTAAAAGAGGTGGACTTGGATCTTTTATCAAGTATCACATCGTCCCTGTTCACCATGGAGCGCATCGCGGTGAGTTCCTCGGCCGCTAGGGCTTCGGATAGTGCCTCGAGGGCTAGTGCGGCTGTCTTATTTTCGGCGCGGAGTGCTATGTTCGGATCACTAGCGAGAGTGATGATTCCGTTAGGTCCGGGCATTTTAAGCTTCATGTACCCATAATGGGGTATAGCTTGAAAAATTGTGAATGCCTCTCGTCCTAATAAAGCATGATATCCGCTGTTGAACGGGGCCACTTGAAATGTGACCTCCTCGGACCTGTAATTGTCCGGCGAGCCGAACACTACGTCCAGCGTGATTTTTCCTGTGCAGCATGCTTCCCGACCGGGATTATTCCTCTAAAGGTTGTGCTGCTTCGCTCAATGCGGTTCCATCTATTTCCATTTTGGAGGGTTTCCTCATAGATGAGGTTTAGTCCGCTGCCGCCATCCATGAGTACCTTAGTAAGGCGAAATCTACTATCGGGCTGAGGACCAATGCGGCTGGTGCCGGGCAGTTCGAATTTAGGTTAAATCACTTGGCATTGAAGGTAATAGCTGTGTCACCCATGGATTTATTGTTGCTACTTGGTAGACTTGAGCAAGGTTATGGAGTTGTCGTTTTTGCATGTTATTTGATGCGAAAGTCTCAAGACTATTAACACCGTGCATGGTGTTTCGGGCTGGGATTCAAGCTAGAAGCTCTTCGCCACTTTTGGCCACCTGCCAGTAATATCCAACATGCTCGAAGGCTATGAGTTGGAGTGGCGCCCTCTGTGCTATGAATTTTGCAGGGTCCGTTTAGCCAACCCTCCAGTACGGTTCCGTATCCTTTAGGGGGTTTTGGTTTTTTGGTATTCAACCCAGGTGCTTGATAATGATGCACCCTTTTGTTCCGGATTAGGGATGTATTCGGGGCCGGATTATCCCAATTCACGTTCAGTTTTCCAAGCGCTTTCCATCGCACAGTATTTTTGTACGATGGTCACCAAGTCAGCAAAGCGTGTAATTTCGCGACAACTTATGGCGTTGAGGATTCCCTTGTCCGTGCAATTATTGCAGAAGATTGGTATTGCGTCTTCCTCTCGGCAGTACTTTATCCTGTTCATAACCAGGAGGAATCTGGCCCAGTAATGATGTACTGTTTCAGCGGGCTCTTGCCGAATTCGAGAGAGCTCGCTAATGTTTGGGTGGGTGGGTGGCACTAAATCCGGAACCCCGTCCAATTTAGGACTCAAGGGCCGGGAAGTTTCTGAACTCGGAAGTTTGGATTTTTGAGTGCTATCCAGCGAGTCCGACCCGCCGCCTGATTTTAAATTCAGGGCTTGATTGACATCCGTCCCTCCGCGGGAATCCGGCATGGAGGGATCGGAAATCCGGACATAGCTAATCCTTAAGATAGGAGAAGAGTCGCCGCATTGCTCCTCTATCACAGCAACATGATGGGTAGCCTGGGGAGAGTTGATCTCTCTCAGATCGGTTTTAGGCCCAATCCGGTCGTAATCTGTGGCGACTCCCAGGGCGGCAATGCGATCCAAGAGCTCGTTTACGGAGGAGAGATCGATCAGATCTAACTGTTCGGCAAGTTCCGAACTAACATGGAGATTGGTTTCGATGACTCGAGAGGTCATCGTCGGCGCGACGGCCGAACTAGCGGTCATGAGAAAACCGCCTAGCCGAAGAGTCTGACCAGTGGCCAAGGCTTCTTTGGCGATGGTGTCGTCTTTAAAGATGAGATGAGGCATCCTACCTGATGGCGACGACACAGAGGAACTCTCAATGAAAGCACCAATGTCGGTGTCAAAACCGGCGGATCTCGGGTAGGGGGTCCCGAACTATGCGTCTAGGCGGATGGTAACAGGAGACAAGGGACACGATGTTTTTACCCAGGTTCGGGCCCTCTCGATGGAGGTAATACCCTACTCCTGCTTGATTAATATTGATGATATGGGTAGTACAAGAGTAGATCTAAGGAGGCTAAACCCTAGAAGCTAGCCTATGGTATGATTGTTGTTCGTCCTACGGACAAAAACCCTCCGGTTTATATAGACACCGGATAGGTTAGGGTTACACAGAGTCGGTTACAATGGTAGGAGATCTACATATCCGTATCGCCAAGCTTTCCTTCCACGCCAAGGAAAGTCCCATCCGGACACGGGACGAAGTCTTCAATCTTGTATCTTCATAGTCTTGGAGTCCGGCCGTGACGATAGTCCGGCTATCCGGACACCCCCTAGTCCGGGACTCCCTCAGGGCTGAAGGGAGTTTCTTTTCCCCCCTCATCCCCTGTTCTTCCCATCTTGTGCCCTAGCCGTCGGTCGCCATTGCCACTACCCCAGAGTGCTTCTCGCGCTTCGGATCCATGGGGCCTCCGTGGATCCTCTCCGAGGAGGCCTCTTCCCTCCCGATCTCTTCCCATGGATGCCGGTAATGCCCCATGTCCTTCGTTCTTCGTTCTAGGGTTCTTTCCCTACTTCTAGGGCATTACTTGACATTCCATGTTTATTTTTTAAACTATTGGGTGGAAGAGATCTATATTTGCCTCCTGCTTAGATTGCACTTCTTAGAGATCAGAATATGGCTAGTGTGATTCATATCTCGCGGCTAGATCTATTTCCTACTGGTAGTACCACTGATCAGCGGTTCTACCGCCTCTACGGGCGGTTGTGGAGCAGTACTACCGGTAGGAGAACCGGTACAACCGGGATATCTGCACCACGTAGTCCTGTTCTGTTTTCTATGTTTGTGCAATCTATCTATTCCTCTGTTTGTGTGTGCAATCCTCTCATCTTTGCTGGGTTTCTTGTGTTCTCCTCGTGCGGGTGTACAGGTGGCTCTAGTTCTCGCTCTGCTCCTCGCAAGACCAAGAAGAGGGCTCGAAGGACCTTGCGCCCGGCTGCGTCTGATGACGAAGAAGAGGTTGTGATTCCCACCAAGCCCACTCGCTGTGAAAAGTCTGGCGCTGCCAAGCAACGTGTGGTTTTGCCTTTGCACCGTTGGAAAGCCAAGGATTGGGAAGCCTTATGCTCGAAGAATCCTTATGAGGTTCCCATCGCTCCTCGTTGGACCACCGTTCAGTTCCGGAATGACATGCAAGTGCGGATTGTTCATGAACTATTTGAGCACAACAAGAACAGGTATGCCAAGCAGTGGACCATCGATCTTGACCATTGGAGGAACAACTTGGAGTACTTTGGTGAGGCCTTGGCTCTCTGTGAGGAGTTCGATCCAGTCAAGCTCATGTCTGTTAACTGTGACTTTGATGTTCAGCTTGTCCATCAGTTCTATGCCACTGTTCACTTTGGAGAAGATGACGCTCGCACTCTCACATTCATGTGCTGTGTGTTGTGGAAGGTAGTAATTTCAAAAAATGTCCTACGCACACGCAAGATCATGGTGATGTATAGCAACGAGAGGGGAGAGTGTTGTCCACGTACCCTCGTAGACCATAAGCGGAAGCGTTATGATAACACGGTTGATGTAGTCGTACGTCTTCACGATCCGACCGTTCCAAGTACCGAACGTACGGCACCTCCGAGTTCAGCACACGTTCAGCTCGATGACGATCCCCGGACTCTGATCCAGCAGGGTGTCGGGGATGAGTTCCGTCAGCACGACGGCGTGGTGACGATGATGATGTTCTACCGACACAGGGCTTCGCCTAAGCACCGCAACGATATGACCGAGGTGGAATATGGTGGAGGGATGCACCGCACACGGCTAAGGAACGATCACGAAGATCAACTTGTGTGTTCTGGGGTGCCCCCCTGCCCCCGTATATAAAGGAGTGGAGGAGGGGGAGGGCCGGCCCTCTCTATGGCGCGCCCTAGGGGAGTCCTACTCCCACCGGGAGTAGGATTCCCCCTTTCCAAGTAGAACTAAGAGCCCTTCCAAGTAGTAGGAGTAGGAGGGAAGGAAAGGGAAGGGAAAAGAAGAAGGAAGGAAGGGGGCGCCCCCCTTCCCTAGTCCAATTCGGACTAGCCAATGGGGAGGGGTGCGGCCACCTTTTGAGGTCTTTCTCTCCGTTCCTGTATGGCCCATTAAGGCCCAATACGAATTCCCGTAACTCCCCGGTACTCCCGAAAATACCCGAATCACTCGGAACCTTTTCGATGTGCGAATATAGTCGTCCAATATATCGATCTTTACGTCTCGACCATTTGGAGACTCCTCGTCATGTCCCCGATCTCATCCGGGACTCCGAACTCCTTCGGTACTTCAAAACTCATAAACTCATAATATAATTGTCATCGAAACCTTAAGCGTGCGGACCCTACGGGTTCGAGAACAATGTAGACATGACCGAGACACATCTCCGGTCAATAACAAATAGCGGAACCTGGATGCTCATATTGGCTCCACATATTCTCGAAGATCTTTATCGGTCGACCGCATAACAACATACGTTGTTCCTTTGTCATCGGTATGTTACTTGCCCGAGATTCGATCGTCGGTATCTCAATACCTAGTTCAATCTCATTACCGGCAAGTCTCTTTACTCGTTCTGTAATACATCATCCCGCAACTAACTCATTAGTTGCAATGCTTGCAAGGATTAAGTGATGTGCATTACTGAGAGGGCCCAGAGATACCTCTCCGACAATCGGAGTGACAAATCCTAATCTCGAAATACGCCAACTCAACATGTACCTTCGGAGACACCTGTAGAGCTCCTTTATAATCACCCAGTTACGTTGTGACATTTGGTAGCAGATAAAGTGTTCCTCCGGTAAACGGGAGTTGCATAATCTCATATTCATAGGAACATATATAAGTCATGAAGAAAGCAATAGCAACATACTAAACGATCAAGTGCTAAGCTAACGGAATGGGTCGAGTCAATCAAATCATTCTCCTAATGATGTGATCCCGTTAATCAAATGACAACTCATGTCCATGGCTAGGAAACTTAACCATCTTTGATTCACGAGCTAGTCAAGTAGAGGCATACTAGTGACACTATGTTTGTCTATGTATTCACACATGTAGTATGTTTCCGGTTAATACAATTCTAGCATGAATAATAAACATTTATCATGAAATAAGGAAATAAATAATAACTTTATTATTGCCTCTAGAGCATATTTCCTTCACTGTGATGTGCTCTTTCAAGTGCCCTGGAGGGCCTTCTGCAATGCTATTGGGTATGGCGATACCAGTCTGGAAGGAAGGGGTGGCATTCGTCCTCATGACCATCCTGAGTCCATGCCTAAGGAGAAGCTTGCCCCTCTGTACATTCGGGGCTGTGGTATTATTGGAGAATCTAAGGATTTGGTGAAGGTCTATGACATCATGCATCGCGTGTTTCGCAATGTTCTTCTGCCCAAGGTGGGGAATTGTAACGCCCCGGATTCGATGCGCCAGGTGTCCGCCAGTTATTCGTCGTCGTTGCCATGTCATTTGCTTGCGTGTTGCATTTTGCCATGTCATCATCTGCATTTTATCATGTCATCATATGCATTGCATTGCATACGTGTTCGTCTCTTGAATCCGAGCATTTTCCCCGTTGTCCGTTTTGCAATCCGGCACTCCTATGTCTCCCGGCGCCCCCTTTTACCTCTTTTCGTGTGCGGGTATTAAACTTTCTCGGAATGGACCGAGGTTTGTCAAGCGGCCTTTGTATACCACCGGTAGACCGCCTGTCAACTTTCGTGCCATTTGGAGGTCGTTTGGTACTCCAACGGTTAACCGGGTAACCGCAAAAGCCTCTTTCTCTTTGCAGCCCAACACCCCTTTCAAAGTAGCCCAAAACCCAGCAAACTCCCCTCCATGCTCTCGTTCGTTCGATCACGATCGTGTGGGCGAAAACTGCTCCTCATTTGGACTCTCCTAGCTCCCTCTACCTATAAATATGTGTCTTCCCCCAAAAATTCCGGGTCCAAACCTACCCTAATCTTCCCCTTGCCGGACATTTCATCCAGCGCCGACGGACGTGTCCACCCGCTCCCGCCGCCGCCCGCAGCCAGTGGCCGCCGCCACGTGGCCTCCCAGCAGCGCGCCCGCCACCGGCCAGCGAGCCCAGAAGCGGCCCGCCCGCCATCATCCGCCGCCGCCCGCCTTGACGACGCCCGCGCTGAAGCGCCATGGCGCCGCCGACCCGCCGCCGCCGTGCTCGGTCTCGCCGCCGCTCAACCCGCCCGCCGCCCGGTCGCCGCCGCCTCCCTCCCGCCCGCCCGCCGGACCGGCCATCCGCTTTCGGCCCGGCCGCCGCCGCCGCTTTCCCCGCCGAGCTCCGCGCCTCCTCCTCCACCTCCGGCCAGATCCGGCCGCGGGAGGACCGGATCCGGCCGGCCCCGAGCTTCTTCCGGCCGCCTCCTTCTTCTTCTTCCCCGACGCCTCCCCGGCGATCCTCGGTTCCCGTGCCGCCCCGGATCCAAATCTGAAGAGGTTGACCCCGAATCCTCTAAGTCCCTGAGATTTCTGATATTTTCATGCCATTTTCAACCTGCTGTATCTCTGCATCCGTAGCTCCGTTTCATGCGTGTAATATGTCGAATTGTTCGTCTCGACGAGTACATCATTTCATCTCATTGCATCATTTGCATTGGAGCGCATCTTGATGCCCGAAATGCTGTTAGAAGAGGGCTATGTGATGTTAGTTTCAGATTCTTATCAGAACATGCACTTTTGTCATTTTTGCCATGATTGATGTGTGCACCCTATGAACTTGAGTCCTACATGTGTTTTGTAATATGCCATGCCATCTTTACAGGGGTGTATGCCATGTTTTTTTGTGATCTCTGTGGTGACTAGCACAAGCATGCAAACTAGGCTTCATGATGTTGCTGATTTCAACCCCTGTTTTGCTGATATTTTTATGCCATGTTAACTTGATTCTACCGAGAGATCCATGCTTATTTTGAGATACTTCAGTAAGGATGTTTTGAACATATGGTTATTCCCTATCCATCCATGCCCTTGTTTGCAATTATGGAGTGCCATAGCTTGAGTCAATCGAGCTCTACTTTTGCTATAAAATGTTCCTGGCAGGTTGTTTACATGTTATTCAATTTTGCCAAGGTTGTTGTAGTTGATCCGTGCATGCTATTATGTTTTTCTTGCCATGTATAGCTTCTATGCCATGTCTTCTTACTGTGAGTTGCCTTGCCATGCCATGTATTGCTCTGTGGTGAGTGGTTCAAGCTCACCAACATGCCTACTTGTTATCTGTTTATGCCATGCTCCAGTTTTGCACTAAGTCTGAATCTGTAATATAACTTGCCATGTTTACATGGGTGCCATCATATCTTCTGATCCTTTTTGGCTCATGGTCAGTAAGGGACTTTTGTTCTATGCAATTAGTAGTATCATGCCATGCCTTTGTTTTCCATGATAAGTTCCTGTAACATGTCGTTTGATAGCTCTAAACATTGCAACCTGATGTTATTTCCTGATAAGTCTGAAACTGTTATTATTTACAATCTTGCCATGTGTGTTTGAGCATGTTCTAGTGATTTATGGAGATAGCTCAGTGTTCATGTTTTGTCATGATTTACCTGTAAATCATGACCATGCCTTTTTTTTGTTATGTTGAGGTCCTGTAGCATGTTGTTTTGATGCTTGCAATATGCCTAGTTGTTGTTTTGGACAGATTGTTGTCATGACTTGTATAGTGTATGTGTTGAACCGTTGCTCCGTTTTGAGTGTGCTCTATATGAAACTTGCTTGATTTTGCATGTAGTTTCATATTATCATGTTGCATCCTTGTTTTGAGGTGTTTTCTTGATGTTTGTATGCATTTTGCATCAATGCCATGTTTAACTTGTTTTGCTCATATCTTCTAGGCCGTATCTCCGAATCTAATGAACTTTATATGTAACTTGACTAGAATTTCGTGTAGATCATCGTGGTGCATCTTAACTTGCTGTTTAACAACTTGAACATAAGGTTTATTCAGATCTGGTCCAATTTCGAAATTTGCATATGAGGACTTACCGGAGTTGTTCTATGTTGTTCCCGTCCTCATTTAAACTTGCTTTGATTTGTTGCTCTTGTTTGCATCATCTCTTGCCATGAGTAGCCTCATCTAGCTTTGTCATGCATCATGCTTGTTGTGCATCATGTCTTGTCTATGTGTGGTGTGTTTACTATGTTGTGTGCTTCTTCTTGTTAGTTCCTGTTTCGTTGCTATCGTGAGGATTCGTTCGTCTACGCTTGGTTCGGCTTCATCCGTTCGTCTTCTTCATGGACTTGTTCTTCTTCCTTGCGGGATTTCAGGCAAGATGACCGCTACCCTGGATCTCACTACTATCATTGCTATGCTAGTTGCTTCGTTCTATCGCTATGCTGCGTTACCTATCTTTTGCTCCTCAAGCCTCCTAAATTGCCATGAACCTCTAACCTTTTGCACCCTTCCTAGCAAACCGTTGTTTGGCTATGTTACCGCTTTGCTCAGCCCCTCTTACAGCGTTGTTAGTTGCAGGGGAAGATGAAGTTTGTTCCTTGTTGGAACATGGAGATGTTGTTCCTTGTTGGAACATGTTTACTTGTTGGGATATCACAATATATCTTATTTAATTAATGCATCTATATACTTGGTAAAGGGTGGAAGGCTCGGCCTTATGCCCTGTGTTTTGTTCCACTCTTGCCGCCTAGTTTCCGTCATATCGGTATTATGTTCCGGAGTTTTGCGTCCCTAACGCGGTCGGGTGATTTATGGGACCCCTTGACAGTTCGCTTTGAATAAGACTTTTCCAGCAAGGCCCAACATTGGTTTTACCATTTGCCTGACCTATTACCTTTTTCCCTTGGGAGTCGCGCATCCCAAGGGTCATCTTTATTTATCCCCGGGCGGTGCTTGTCTAGCGTTGGTCCAAACTAGAGCACCGTATGGGACCATCCCTTGGCAACTTGGGTTACGTCGGTACTGACGCTTAGCTTATCCGGTCGTGGCCTGAGACGAGATACGCGCGGCTACTATCAGGATGTCGGCACGCCGGGAGGTCTTGCTGGTCTTGTTTTATTGCTGTCGAAATGTCTTGTAGCTGGGATTCCGAGACTGATCGGGTCTTCCCGGGGAGAAGGAATATCCTTCGTTGATCGCGAGAGCTTATCATGGGCTAAGTTGGGACACCCCTGCAGGGTATAAACTTTCGAGAGCCGTGCCCGCGGTTATGTGGCAGATGGGAATTTGTTAATATCCGGTTGTAGTAAACTTAAAGCAAACACTTCTAAAATACACCAACCGTGAGTGTCTCTTTTCGGGGTTGATCGAGAGGAGAACACGGTTTCTGGGTTATGTCTGACGTAAGTAGGAGTTCAGGATCACTTCTTGATCATTACTAGTTGACGACCGTTCCTTTGTTTTCTCTTCTCGCTCTCATTTGCGTATGTTAGCCACCATATATGCTTAGCCGCTGCTGCAACCTCACCACTTTATCCCTTCCTTTCCCATTAAGCTTTGCTAGTCTTGATACCCATGGTAATGGGATTGCTGTGTCCTCGTGGCTCACAGATTACTACACCAACAGTTGCAGGTGCAGGTTTGCGATGATCATGACGTGAGAGCGATGTTTGCTTGTATTGGAGTTCTTCTTCTGCTTCTTCTTCGATCAGGGGATAGGTTCCAGGTCCGCAGCCTGGGCTAGCAGGGTGGATGTCGTTTGAGTTTCTGTTTATGTTTCATCCGTAATCGGATGTTGATCTTGTATATGATGTTGATGTATTCTTGTGGCATTTGTGCCTTATGTATGTATCCCCATCTATTATGTAATGTTGATGTAATGATATCCACCTTGCAAAAGCGTTTCAATATGCGGGTCTATCCTTGGTGGGACCGTCGAGTTCCTTTTGGATAGGGTCGCATATTGGGCGTGACAGGAATCAAGATGAAATCCATGGCTATCTTGTTGACTTAATGTTTGCAATGAAGACCAACGTGGGCTCTGGGGAAACGTTTGATGTGTCCAACTGGCTGTGGCACGAGATGTACAACATGGTCATCTACAGGAAGGTCCCCATTTATGCTCTGTTTGTCATGTGCTTTCTGAACTCAGTTTGGGAGGTGCGGCGTCCTAGAGAGGCTCTCAATTCTCCCGATAATCTCACTATTCATGAGGTCAAGCTACTCAAGAAGAAGAAGCATGCCGAGCCTCGCTTTCCTGCTAAAGCTCCTGAGGATGTCTATGCCACTTCTGACGATGAGGACTTTGAGATGGAGCCAGGGACCAAGCCCTCTTGGGTGGACAAACTCACTGCCAAGGTGAAGAAGACTTTCTGCCTCCAGTCTGACATCCAGAAGAGGATGTATGAGGAGCATGTCAATGAGAAGCATGCCCGGCGTCGTCAGATTGCGATGATGAGGCACCTCAACATGCCTATCCAGAGTGATTCTGAGAAGAGCATCACACCGGAGGAGCGATGGATCTCTGCACACAGCACGTGGTCTGATGATGAGGTCCCTCGCCAGCCCTCCACCTCATTTTTTGCAGCTGATGATATGTTGGAGGAATCCGATCATGATGATGATGACGAGTCTGCTGATGATGAGGATCCAGATGCTACCGAGGAGTCAGAGGACGACGACTGAGCTTTGGGGCGCTAGCTTTGCTCTTTTCCTTTTTGGTGTCTTGATGCCAAAGGGGGAGAGAGTTCTATAGGTCTCGGGATTTGCATGGGTTTTTGCCTCGCTTGGGTTTGTGCTTTCCTTTCGTTCGTGTTGTTGAACTTTGGCTTGTGAACCTTGTTGCTTATCTCGTCGTGCATGGTGTAAGACATGCACTTCTCTATCTATCTATCTATCTTTATTATCGGTGATATTGTTGCTTTATTCGTTATAGTCCAAACATTCTTAGTATGGTCCTATTGCTTACATTCGCATGTCTAGTAGGAGTGGCGAGTGGCGAGTCTATAAAATCTAGGGGGAGTCTCATCCCTAATGAGTGCTCTCAAATAGTCTTCTAAATTTGGGGCAAACATCTAGGGGGAGTCCCGTCTACATTTTCTAGACTTCCCTCTTGCAAATCGTGTTGTTGTCATCATCCACCAAAAAGGGGGAGATTGTAAGGGCATTTCCCTACTTTGTGTTTTGGATGATGATGACAACCCTTTGTTGGTCTAATCTTGTGCTAAGTGCTTCAGGTTCTCGGTGGTTAGGCCTTCATTGGATAGCTATTCTCTCTGGAAGGAAAAGAATGAAGACGGAGTTGTCTACGCTTTTTATCTCTTTGGTCATAGGGAACCCGTACTATCAAGAGGGAATCCACATTGGAAGGTGTTGGGGGAATCTTCTCATGTACACTTGCATCACCCCTCTATTGCCTTTCTTAGTTGTGAGAGAGAGCTCTTCCCTTCTTATCCTACTGCTTACTGTGGCTTCCCAGCGGTTGTACCGCTCTTTGCAGCGGTTGTACCGCTCTTTGGAGCGGTTGTACCGCTGGTTCTCGGCGCTTACCTGTCTTGATCGAGCGGTTGTACCGCTGCTTCCGGGCGGTGGTACCGCCACCATGCTCAGCAAAGACTACGATGGTAGTTCCGGCCAAGTACCACCCAAGTACCGGTCAGACTTCTGTTTTGATGCGGTACTCGGGCAGTGGTGGCCCGGCTGGTCTGGTCGTACCGGTACCACCGGTGCCCGGAGCGGTTCTACCGCTCAGGACTTAGCCGCCCGAGCGCTCAAGGCCAAGTGGTTGCACCGGTCCTGTACCGCTCGACTACCGCACTCAGGGGTGACTCCCTACTGTTTCTATGCGGTGGTTGAGCGGTGGCTGGACGGTTGGTCCGGTTGTTCTCTTAAACCGGTACTACCGCCTAGTCGCCCGGTTGTACCGCCTGGTAGGGTTTTGCACGTAAATCGTGAGTCCCGGTTGTACCGGGACAAGGAGCGGTTGTACCGAGTACAGAAAACGCAGTAACGATTGGATTTTCAGGGTTGCTATATAAGGTGCTTCTTCCACCTACCACATTTACCTCTTACCTCTCTCACTCAACCATTAATGCTACTCAAGCTCTCTTGCCCGATCTCTCTCTCTCTCTCTCTCTAGCCACTCAAACTTGTTGATTTGCTAGGGATTGAAGGAGGAGACCTAGATCTATACTTCCACCAAAGGATATTTGCATCCCCCATACTTTCTTGTGTGGATTTTGTTACTCTTGGGTGTTTGAGTACCCTAGACGGTTGAGGTCACCTCGAAGCCATATTCCATTGTGGTGAAGCTCCGTGGTTTCGCTGGGAGCCTCCAATTCATTTGTGCAGAGAGCCCCAACCTTGTTTGTAAAGGTCTGGTTGCCGCCTCCAAGGGCACCAATAGTGGAATCACGGCATGTCGCATTGTGTGAGGGCGTGAGGAGAATACGGTGGCCCTAGTGGCTTCTTGGGGAGCATTGTCCCTCCACACCGCTCCAACGGAGACGTACTTCCTCTCAAAAGGAAGGAACTTCGGTAACACATCCTCGTCTTCACCGGCTCCACTTTTGGTTATTTCGTCCCTTTACTTGTGCAAGCTTATTTGTGTCATATCCCTTCCTTGCTTTGTTGCTTGTTGTTGTTGCATCATATAGGTTGCCCACCTAGTTGCATTTCTAGACAAGCTACTTTGATGCAAAGTTTAATTTGGTAAGGAAAAGCTAAAAATTGTTAGTTGCCTATTCACCCCCCTCCCTCTAGTCAACTATATCGATCCTTTCAGTCTAGCTATGCATTTGTGTGATCTCTCACAGTGTGGCTAAATGTTTGTGTACAATAATTGCAAGGTAGGATTCATTGGTCCCATGGGAGATGAGACCACTCTTTCTCATGGGGGTTGTTTGAATGCAAGGATTTGTAAGTAAATTTTAAGATAAGACAAAATTGTTGTGCCTGAATGCTTCTATACCCGAGCCCCCATCATTTCTAGAGTTCAAACATTTACCCAAGCAACCTAACATTATGGTCTTAAGTCACCATCCTCGTCTGACCAAAAGAAACACCGTCTATGTTGATCAAGTCATCCTATGATCATTTTTTCAAGGAAGGAGCCCATGAAATAAGTAGGGGCTATCCAAAACTGCGGAGGGGAGGACAGGCCAACCCCCTTTCCTGAGAAGAAGAGCTCGCCAGTTGAAGATGAAATTGTCGCAGTTGGTTACGAGGCTACAACAGATTAGTTGGGAATGGGGTAGGCTTAGTTATGTTTGTGGAAGAAGGCAATGACAATGCCATGGTCATTTGCTAGCAGGATGCTAGTTCCTGAGAGAAACATTGATGGGGTAGAAAGTAGTTTCTTGAACTATATTATTTTGTGAAAACCCGAGTCTATTATAAAAGTTCATCAAAAATATAAAGCAAAATCAACATAATAAAAATTATATCAATGTTTCTAGACATCCGAACGACAACTACTAATGCCAGAATGAGCTGACGAAGTGCCGATGTCATCCCTCCCATGCTGGAGCTGGCCCGACTTTGTCAATATAAGTCGGGAAGTTTATGTCCATGTACCCCTACGGACCAATGCCCTGTAGCCACAATTGTCGTTGCTGAGCCCTTGAATCGATCAAATGTGGTTGACAATGGATCTCGCCGCTGCACAAGCATGACGAGAAACCCTAACCTCGTCGTCCCAAGGAGATGACAGGAATCTACATTGCAATTTCATTGACTCCGTCCTGAGGGATAGTTTCGAGGTGGACCGAAGCCCAGTTGACGAACTCGAAGATGAAGCGCCACCACCGCAAAGGCTAAAAAGTCTAACCTAAACTACTAACCGAAGTCGAGGAATCGGTGTTCCCTTTCCTGCCACCAGTCGGCAGAGCGGCAGGTAGAGGAGAGGAGAATTCTCATTTGGTCGGGGAAGATACATAGTAGTTTCTTGAAATTAATATGGAGTCCAATGGCCTTGGCAAAGTCATCAAGAATTTTCAGAGTTATCAATGTTTGTGATGTTGCCCTAGCTAGGATTAGGGTGTCCTCTGCGAATCGTACCATAGGGCAGGAGGGTGGATCATCTATTGGGTGAGGACGTCAGCAACTATGATGGAATTTGCTGTTGGTACGAAATTTCTTTAAATGTGCATTTTCAGTGTACCGTAACCCGAAGGAAGCAGAGTAAGTTGCTCTGGAGAACCTCGTACCAAGCAAAGCAATGAAAGCACACAGACGTAATCATTTTAGTACAGCAGAACCACTGCTTCGGCAGTAAAATTGCGTTATGGTGTCAGCCTCGTACTTTCACGACAATATTAGTATTTGTCTGCAAAACATTGGACACCTTGTTATAGAAAAAAGGAAGTTGAAGGCCACACGCACGTACGTATACATGCAGAAGGAACTAGGCACCCCCGTTCCCCTTTGACCACCTCCTGTGTTCAAAGAGGCATTCAAGAAAACTTAATCTAAGTTCTGATTTGAATTAGGATTAAGTATAAATCCTACACTCAACCACCTCATCTTCCGTCTATTTAAGCAGTCTCGGGCTCTCAGCCCATACCACCATTCTGCAGAGTCATCACGAGCAAAAGAAGAAACCCATACCACCACCCGGCCAGCTGATTGCTAGCTTCCGCGCACGTCTCCGACGGTCGAGACGGCTGAGCATCCCTATATGGCGTCCGAGCAGCTGCTGCCCGCCGTGCCGAGGTGGCGGCCGAGCCCGCCGCGGGAGCAGAGCCGTCCCGGCCACGCCGCAGACGACGAGGGGCCGTCCGACACGGCCTCCGACGTCCTCGGCGGCTCCCTGCGCAGCACTGACGGCTTCCCTTTCGGCAGCGGGAGCTCGTTCCCGCCGCCGCCGTTCGCTCCGATGCCGGTGACCCTGCCGCGGTCGCGGACCTCCTCGTCGCTCGAGATCAGCGTGGAGAACGGCACCGGCGCTGTGCCCGCCGTGGTTCGCGAGACGTCGTTGCGTCGGGTTGACCAGGGCGTCGTAATCTCGTGGGAGGACCTGTGGGTGTCGGCGGCCGGCGGCAAGGCCGGCCGCGTCCCCATCCTGCGCGGCCTCAACGGCTATGCGCGCCCCGGCGAGGTCCTCGCCATCATGGGGCCCTCCGGCTGCGGCAAATCC
Organism: Aegilops longissima; assembly: GCA_021605205.1. Lineage (NCBI taxonomy): Eukaryota > Viridiplantae > Streptophyta > Magnoliopsida > Poales > Poaceae > Aegilops > Aegilops longissima. Next base: position 461,054,812 of record CM038680.1, read on the forward strand.
ACCCTTCTGGACGCTCTCGCAGGTTGGTGCAGCCGTATACATGCCCGTGAATAATACCCCTATACGATATCGTATCCGGGTCCGGGCTGGCCTTCGTTAGTCAGACAGCCAGCCTTCGTGATAAACTACTCGAAGATTTTGTTCGCCAGCTAGCGTCGTAGCGACTCGTACGAGTAGTATCTAGATAGAATTATAATTTTTGTGGTGAGAAGATTGAAGAATTAATTCCGACGAGCTTCCGTGGTACAAAATTACAGGAAGGCTAGGCTCTGGTGTCAGCCAGAAGGGAGACATCTTGATCAATGGCAGGAGGCAGAAGCTATCCTACGGAACATCGGTAAACCTAGTGCATGCATGGATGAGCTATATCAATTCGGAGAATCTCATTTTCATTCTTGTTGATCATGAACGCATCCTTTTCGTGTTGCAGGCGTACGTGACGCAGGACGACGTGCTGATGACGACGCTGACGGTGCGGGAGGCGGTGCGCTACTCGGCGTCGCTGCAGCTGCCGAGCGGCATGTCGGCGGCGGCGAAGCGAGAGCGGGCGGAGGAGACGCTGCGGGAGATGGGGCTGGAGAGCGCGGCGGACACGCGCATCGGCGGGTGGATGCACAAGGGGATCAGCGGCGGCCAGCGGCGCCGGGTCAGCATCTGCATGGAGATCCTCACCCGGCCGGCGCTGCTGTTCCTCGACGAGCCCACCAGCGGCCTCGACAGCGCCGCGTCCTTCCACGTCGTCAGCCGGATCGCCAGGCTCGCGCGCCGGGAGGGCATGACCGTCGTCGCCGCCGTGCACCAGCCCAGCACCGAGGTCTTCGGCCTGTTCCACGGGCTCTGCCTCCTCGCCTACGGCAAGACCGTCTTCTTCGGTCCCGCCGCCGAGACCAACCAGGTACGTCTGTACATACTGTTGTATGCGTGTACGTACGAATACGTGCACGGTGCTGTTGATTGTTGCCTGTTGCTGTCGCTATCGTATGTACGTGTTTGGACTTTGGACATGATCGCGACTCTACTAGGCGTATTCGCAGTTTCACACTGCTGGACGGTGGTAATACAAATTATTTGATCTTTAGGCTTGGATCTGTTGGTGAGATCATATGATCATACTGATTTTTAAAACATATATACTGTTTTTTAGCACACCTATGGGGTATATCTGCAAGTCCAAAACATTTCAGTCAAAATTTACATCTAAATCTAGAGATGTACGGAGGGAGTAATAATAATAAAAAGCTTCTTCTGTAAGTAATAATAATAAAAAGTTTCTTCAGGTTTGGTTGGGTACACCATTCATTGCCTTCCTTTCTTCTTTTTTGTTTCTAAGTGTGGGTCGAATGTGAAGCAGCAATTTATTGTGGTTAGTTGTTACAGTTTTTGTTTCTGTTTTTGAGATTTTTCATCTAAAAAAAGTTTTTGAGGTTTATCATCTAAAAAAACTTTTTAAAGATCTTTTAACCATGTTTAGTATTATTGAAAGGACGTTGATCCCACAAATCATATCTGAGGAGAGATCCTACCCTAGTTGCCCCCGCACACTCAGGTTGGCGAAACGATGTTTTTTTTTTCTGTGGAGAAGCAAACTTGCATCATATTTATATAAGTGTAGACCCTCGACCGTCCTTTTAAGTCCGTTATATAATGAATTCTAATTTTCCCCTAAGAGCAGCTAAGACTAATTTGCATTTCAAAATTAGTTAAACGGAATCTTCCTGCAAATAAAAGTTCCTTGTGTGACCCAATTTCGTATATGGATTTATCTTAGCCATATATATATGGCCCCGTACAGGGGTTAGATGCGTGTAGGTAATCATCGGTTAAACCTAGCATTGTGAGAGGGCACATAACAAAAACCTGAGTACCAGACGTACACCATAATGCAAAAAATAGATAATGAGATGCTAGTCATTTGGTCACAGAAAGCATGCTATTTGCTACTCCATCTAATGCATATTATTTATCGCTGATTTAGTACTTACCGTTCTGGTGTCATTTAACTTAGTTATCCATCCACAATAGAATTGCTCTAAAAGATTTCAGAAAAATAGTTTATTTACTTTCAAAGATATCGCAACTGCCAAAGAAGTAGGAGTAGGTTTTTGGTCGATGATGCCGCCTAACTCAACTGCGGCGTCGCGTTCATAGCACAGTGGCAAAGATGTGCTTGTATTCTGGACAGTTTTTTCAGTGGTGACAGCTGAGCCTGAAAGCTCAGTTTGGTTGTAGACGACTGTGGAGGGATCGTGTAGTACTCTACTCGTATTCGGTAATCCACTGTGCCAAGCAAGTCTCCTGATACAACAAATTAATTCCCCGCAACAAAAAATATACAACAGATTAATCGGTGTATTGATGAAATATTAGGTGAGAGTAATTTTGTGGGGTGACTAAATTGACCACATGGTTTGACAAACACGCGTGTTTTCCTAGCTGACGGTGTGACGGTCACGGAGGAGAAAAATGTGTTTTGGTCGGTCGGTCCGTAGGTAGATAACTGAAGAAAATGGTATTGCTAATGATTATGCGAAATTTCAGACATGCCATCTGTTCCTATCTTCCTCACTTGCTGGACTTAGATTACTACAGTCAAAGTACAGAAGAAACTCTTGAAGTCACCGAATTGTGTTACCTAATTTCTTTGCTTGTTTGTTTGTTGCAGTTCTTTGCTCTGAGCGGGTTTCCTTGCCCGTCACTAATGAACCCTTCCGACCACTTTTTGAGGACCGTCAACAAGGACTTCGACAACGTGAGCACATCGTCACCGTTCAATCAACAAGGACCTTAATTGTCATATCTGAAATATTCCTGGTGAATAGTATTCCTAACCATACGCTCCATTAATTGATTCTTCAGGACATCGAGGAAGGCCTCGGCGGGAAGAAGATGACCACCATTGAGAACATCGACGCGCTGGTGGCCTCCTACAAATCCTCCGCGCACATGGACAAGGTGACGCGGCAGATCGCCGACATACGCGGCACTGTGAGTAGCCCAGACTCCACGTACATTCTGAAACATTCAATTGGAGTGCATGATTTTGCTAATTATAAGCGTGTATGTGGTTTGTCGTGTGGTTTCAGGGAGGAGAGGTGGTGAAGATGGAAGGGCAGCAACCGAGCTTCCTGATGCAGTCCTTCGTGCTAACCAAGAGGTCCTTCATCAACATGTACAGGGACCTCGGCTACTACTGGCTCCGCTTCGCTATCTACATCGCCCTCTGCCTCTGCTGCGGCACCATCTTCTATGACATCGGCCATAGCTATGGATCCATACAGGTGCGTAGCAAGACGTCTCTCGTTGCAGTTACCACCGCCATTGATCACTGTTGCGTTAACTGTGTGATTGAAAACTCTGCATGTAGGCTCGTGGCTCCATGCTCATGTTCGTCGGCGCCTTCCTCACCTTCATGGCCATCGGAGGCTTCCCGTCTTTTGTCGAGGACATGAAGGTGCAGTTTCGGGTTGAGTTCCATCTCATCTCACGTCTCACGATACATTGATCTGATGTGCTTTCGGTATGCGCAATGCAGATATTTGGAAGGGAGAGATTGAACGGGCACTACGGGGTGTCATCGTTCGTGATCGCCAACACAGTGTCGGCGACACCGTACTTGCTCCTTATTTCCTTGGTGCCGGGTGCGATGGCCTACTACCTGGTCGGCCTGCAGAGGAGCTTCGACCACTTTGCCTACTTCGCGCTGGTGCTCTTCATGACCATGATGCTGGTGGAGGGCCTGATGATGATCGTTGCTAGTGCCGTACCGGACTTCCTCATGGGCATCATCACCGGCGCCGGCATCCAGGGCGTCATGATGCTCAACGGCGGCTTCTTCCGCCTGCCCCACGACCTTCCCAAGCCGGTGTGGAGGTACCCCATGTACTACGTCGCCTTCCACAAGTATGCCAACCAGGGGTTCTACAAGAACGAGTTCCTCGGCCTCAGCTTCCCAAACAACCAGGCCGGCGGCGCCACCACCATCACTGGCGACGAGATCCTCAGGCAGTACTGGCAGGTGGAGATGGGGTACAACAAGTGGGTCGATCTCGCGGTCTTGTTCGGGATGGTCATATTGTACAGGGTGCTCTTCTTGGTCATCATGAAGCTCACCGAGAAGGTGAAGCCCATGGTGAATGGGCTTAGTTTTAGGAGGACCCAGCCGTCGGTGCACATCGCCGACCAGAGTTTCGAAGCAAATGGAGCAAAGTGAGGCCAGAGAGATCATCACAATTGTTTTGTTAATGGAGGGTTGTTGCTTATGAGTACTGTAGTGTTGCAGCGTTGTGCAGTATATGTAAAGTCTGCAAAAGAAAGAAGTGCACAAATCTTGTCAAATTCGCATTGACAAAAGGAACTTTTACAAAATGTAATTAGTTCATAGGCTGGCTGTAAGCGGTTTGTCGATATACTAGTATTAGTATTTTGAAAAAAGGTTTCACTGCCTAATTTTCATTTTTCTAAAAATTGATTACACAAGCACCCATCAAGTTCCTGTTAAGACATGAGTCTCAGTGTCACATGACGGGTTAACGAGCACCCTCTAACAACAAGAGACGTCCACTGAGCAAAATCTAGACCTTATTACAGAACCACACGACCAGGCACCGAAGCTTTTTGAAGTAAAGCTGGATACAAACTATACACATTATCTAAAACCACAACAACATATCTCCAGAGGCATCATCCAACAATCCTGAGCATGACATGCGCCCTTGCTGAAGACATCAGCCACCACCCACAACATTTGCCTTGCCCCTCTGAAGACCCCCTTCCTGGCCAGTTTCGGGAGCAGGCCATCAAATGCTACTTGTGAGCTGCGTTGGGATTTTCCCAAAGAGGAAAGGTGAAGCAATATAGTAGCTGATAATTATTTCTCTCAGTGAGAACCAACGTTATCGAACCAATTGGGGAATCACACCAAGCCTATGGAATAACAACTGCAAGAAGTGGAAACAATACTGGCAGTGGGGCGTCGGTAGCAGCTGGGTGGAGGATCCGGGGGTGGCAAAGAGGACAAAAGCTGGGTGGCGGCGGCGAGGGCGAAGATGCCAGGGAGGTCGAAATCGATGGGGTTGGGAGAGTACTACTTGTGTGCCATCAACAGGCGAGATAGAGAGCACAAGGAGGTGACAATGCAGACGTCCGTAGCGTGTCCGCGCGGACACAAATCCAGCCCAAATTTGGACTGTAAACAGGTCAACGCGAACGTCTGTCCATTTTCATCATTGCGTCGGGCTGTAGTTTTTATCCGCACTTACCGACGCTGGAGGACGAAATGCTTCGGACCAGTTGGAGTTGGCGGTCTTAAAAAACGGTACCCTCCCATCCCGAGGCAAGAAACGGTGTTGACCCGGCCAGCTGGTCACTTTCCACGGGCGTGCGCACGACCCATCGCACATACGCACTGTGTACGTCGAGTCAAGAGACAATGGGAAGGGGCACCGTACGCGAAGACCCGACGGGAGGAAAACACTTGGGTAGGCCACGATAGCTTTTTGGGGCGAGGCGGTCGATGTCATGCCCGTCCGGCGTGCCGGTAGATACCGATTGACCTGTTTGCACACGCTTCCCGTCGATGCCATACAAGTCGGCGGCACCGCCAGCTACGTGGTGCCAACTGCTAGCTAGTACTAGGAGTTGCCAGTGCTAGCAGCTCCGGTTGTCAAAAGAGAAATAACAATCGGTCGGTGCTTCGGAGAGAGTAGACTTTGCCTGATGGAGTGCGTGGAGACAGTGCCTAGGTGGCTCCCTCGGTTACTTCGGTGTGGGAAACTACCGTTCAAACCCACACGTGCCATGCGTTCAAGTTCTTGTAGACTCGAATTCAGGTCCTTATCTCTTCTCTAGTGCTTCAAACTTTTTTGAGTTATTGGCTTATTATCGAAAAGGCTTTCGCCCCGCTTTATAAATAAAACAAACCGAGCACATACAAGACTAGTTCAACACACACAGCCAAGTCGCACAAATAAGGTCCAGAGGATCTGCTGAGGGCACACCTCAACAAGCCCAGAAACGCAACATAACATAAAAAGACAGCTCAGCCAGGGCCAAGACCGTAGCCGGAGCTGGATAGCAACACACGACTAATCAGGCTCAGGAGGAGGCGGTGGAGGGGGCGGCGACAGACGAACGACCATCGAGCGGAGGTCGGCGATGAAGGCGGAGATGGCGTCCCAGTCCCGAGGGCGGCTAAGCGGCCGCCAGAGCTGCAAGTAACCAGACAATTTGTAGAGGGCGTCAGTAGAGCGTCGGAGAGGGGAGCGCTGAATCACAAGTTTATTGCGAATGGTCCAAAGCGTCCACGCGAGAACCCCAATCTCAAGCCACCTAATGTGGCGAGATGGAGGCGGGGAGGCCTGTAGTTGGCGAAGAGGTCGGGAAGTTGGAGTGGCACCAATTCCGTCAATTGCCTCCCTAAAGCAGCCTGCATTTAACTACGCAGACACACAGGAGAATAAAATGTGGTTCGAGTCTTGGGAATCACAAAGGGGCAGATGCGAGCCGGGCCATTGCGCTTATGGACCTCAACACCGACGGAAGCCGACCGCGGATCCACCGCCACATGAAGATCCGGATTTTAAGGGACGGTCGAATGGACCAAACCGCTGAAGGGGGGAGGGCGGAGGAGGGGCGATAGCCGATAGAGGACTTGGTGGAGAATTGTCCGAAGGCTCAAGGTGCCACCGAACCTCATCCGGCCAACATCGACAATCGGTTCATGGAGCGCAATACAATCAAGCAGCTCATGCCGGCGGTCACTTCGGAGGCCCAAATGGCCTCCGAACGCGAGGCGCCCTAAGTCAATAAGGGCCTGCTGAACTGAGATTGTAGGGCGATCGCGATGGAGAAGAGGTCGGGAAAGCGGGCGCGAAGGGGCGCCCCAGCCTAGCGGTCAAACCAGAACAAGGTCGCCGCCCGGAACCAACCGAGATGGAGGTCCCAATGCGGAGGACGGGAAGCAGCTGGATGACCGACTGCGAGTAATGGGACCCGCCCGACCGCTGGCAGAAGGCCAAGGGTTGACCACGCAGGTATTTGTTCCGGATGATGTCTAACCACAGACCGCCATGTCCCCGAGAGATGCGCCAGAGCCAGCGGAAAGGGAGGCAATGTTCATGCGCTTAGAGCACATGATGCCAAGGCCTCCTGGTCCCGAGGTTTGCGATGTCGGGCCAACTAACCATATGATACTTCTGCACTGTTATTGTCTCCGCCCAATAGAAGCGAGATTGAATTATAGCAATCTCGTGATGGAGGGTCTCGTGGAGACTATAGAAGCTCATAAGGAATATGAGGAGACTAGAGAGCGAGGAGTTGATGAGGATTGTCCGGGCCGCCTTCGAGAGCCAACGACCTTGCCACGGCTCCATTCGCGTTTGCAACTTGGAGACCGTAGGGCGAAGGTCCGCCCTGATGAGCCGGAGTCACTAATGGGCGTTCCCAAGTAAGTCGTTGGGAAGGATCCCAGGCGGCAGTTGAGGCGGTTGGCAATGCCGAGGGCCTCAGCCGGAGAGTAGCCCATCACCATCACATCGCTTTTTCGAAATTGATCTTGAGACCAGACATTTGCTGGAAGCAGAGGAGGAGGAATTTCAGACTAGCGATGTCCGCATCCGAGCCTTCGACCATGATGATGGTGTCGTCAGCGTACTGGAGCAGGGAGATGCCAGTGCCACCGGTCACGTGAGGGGTGATCCCACGAATATGACCAGCAGCCTTGGCCTTGTCCAGGATGGCCACAAGAGCATCAACCACCATATTAAACAAGAACGGGGAAAAAGGGTCACCCTGTCTCACCCCACAGAACGTGGGGAAGTAGGGACCAATCTCTCGTTGATGTTAACGGCCGTGCACCCACACGAAACCATCTGCATCACCCGAGTGACCCAACGTTCATCGAAGCCTTTTCGCAGAAGAACTTCCCGAAGGAAGGGCCAACTAACAGTGTCATAGGCCTTATGGAAATCGATCTTCAGAAAGACCGCTTTGAGGTGCATGGAGCGGACTTCATGGAGGATTTCGTGGAGGACCAACACCCCATCCAGAATATACCGGCCTTGGATGAAAGCCGATTGGTTGGGGTCGGTAATACAGGTCGGCAAGCAGGGTCACCCTATTGGTGTACCCTTTAGCAAGAGTCCGAAAGATCACGTTAATCACTTATTGGCTTATTGCCTAGCTAGGTTGCTCAAAGTCCTGAATTAGCTGGTTTGTGCAACTGTGCTCACATTGCAATGCATGATGCATGTGTACGGCCGTAGACTAGACTGCGTAGGAGTAGTTAGGTGGGTAATTACCATCTCATCGGGTCGATAGGGCGGAAAACTGGAACATGACGTGTGGTTTGTTAACTAGCACTTAGGTTATTATCATCGATGACAAAAGTGTTTTCCTGTGCTAGACTAAATCAGTAAGGTCACATCATGGAGGGAAACAGTACACAGGTCCATGGTCGCAAGACGAACTGGGATTTTTTTATTGGCTGCGCGTGGTAGTACGACTCATGTGTTGGATCTTTTGTTGGCACCTAGTATAGTTTGGGTCATTTTACGGTGCATCCGGACGATATGGACCGTCCGTTGGAGCGAATTCGACGGTCCAGATCCGATGCAATACGCTGATGTCACATGTATTATATCAGACCCCGAGGGGCATTTTCGGGAGAAAAAATATTTCGAACTGATCTGATTTTCCCTCCCAAATATTTCGAGGGTATTCTCGGTATGAATTTCAGGGCTTTTTTTGGTTCGGTTTTTATCCCGGTCTTATTCCTCGCCGCCGCTAGGGTTTTATCCCGTTCTTATTCCTCGTCGCGGCCCCTCCCTGCCTCGTCGCTGGCAGGATCTAGCCGCGCGTCGCGGCCCCTCCCTCCCTCGTCGCCGGCAAGATCTAACTCCCTCGCGATCTCGCACCACCTTTTCAACGAATAGTAGAGAAGGCCCACTGCCCTCCACGCGGCGGCCGCCGGCGAAGAGTCGGCGCCATCCCACCTCCCAGTCCTCCATGCGGGTCCTCCAATTGGTTGTTAATTTGCGTCCTCTACATATCATTTCTCAGCCATGGCTACAGCTTTGATCTGGCCATGCATTATGGATCATGTTCGAGGGACTAGATGAAGCCGGCCGCCGGCCTCGACGGCCAGCCCCATTCGTCCAACCCCGACTGCATGATCTACGAACGTTCAATCGTTGCAATCAACATGTATTCTTTCAATTTGGCTGATAGGTGAGATTTGGAGATCAATAGGGATGATAAGCTATTAATTTTAGAATGTACTATAAACAATTCATAGCTTATGTTGCTCAATATTTATGATGCTCGCTTCTTCTTGTGCAATAGCTGGACTGGGATCAACAGACTTGGCATGTGCTTTATATGAAAAATTAGATTCACATGGGATATCCACCTTTTCAAGATTGCTGTTAATTCTTATTATGATGTTTTAGCCTTGTTAAAGGGAGAGTAATGGTCCTCATAAAAGCAGAGAAAGGAATGAGCATTTCATTCTTCCATATGTTGCATTTCATTCTTCCGTGTTTAGTTATGTCCAACATTTGTTACATGCACACACTTGACAAGGTTAGTACAAGTAGTAATTTTTCCTCTATTTTGCAGGGCTATGACAGAACATGCTATGTGATTCCCTGAGGCAGGATGGATGTACCATGGCCACACCACTGTGCTCCTGAAGGTGATCGCTTCAATTCAGCGTTGCAGCACCTGCAGAGGCCCCCTATGGTACGTGCTTTACTTTTGTTATCCTATGCTCTATTTTTTTGGCTTTGCGGCCTGCCTACGAGACATAGCTGGGATTGCTATTTCTCTCGTATGAAAATAGACATATCATAATACACTATTCTTCTAGGGTTGCCCCAGGCACCATTACTGTCACATGGTACTAAAAAGTAAATATAGATTTCTACGAGATACCGTAGAGACCAAATTTATTTCAAGCAAAATATAGTAACCAATATTATTGAAGTTTTACAACTTGACTCATGTGCAATGGACTAAGAACACGGCTAGGAAACCTTCTTCAGGACTAAAACCCAACCACACCCTACTCTATCGCTTTATGGCCAAGTGAACACTCCAAACTGCTGGACTAACTGCTTGCATCTTTGTCGTCTTCAACCACAGCTGCATCCGATAGCCTAGCATGTTACTGCTTGAACCTATTCCTGTACTTCATTTTGTTGTAGGGTGAATCGACAAGCACAACATGTAGCTCTTTTCTGAATTTCTCGATGTACGCCTGCATGCAAGGATATGTTAGTATCGTTCCTTTACCTTCAGAAAATGACAAAATTTTAGGTGTTACTCTACGTACTTTGTCATACTGCTTGCTCAGTTTTAGTCCCATAAATAATTTGATGTTCTTCAGCATGTACAATGCACAACAAGAACTGCAACATTTTATGTTGTTAGATCAGCATTTCACATATTAACAATCTAAAACAAAAACAAAAGCTAATATTTTTACTGACGTTTCATCGGATTTTGGCACATTAATGTTCCGTACTGGCCATTGCGTCATGTTAATGTCTTCCCATGCATTACTTTCTATCCCATTGACTCGCCTCGCTGCTCTCAGATGTGCTTCCATCCCACGTACCTGCAAGCCCAATGGGATGAGAAGTTGCCTACGACTAATACTAACATACGATGTCAAATCCTTTGTTATAATTAAATATGTTGAAATTCTCACCACGTTATGTACTTCTTTGGGTACCATACAGTGGAAAAGTGAATCAAGAACATGTAATCTCCTTCCTTCTGGGGTTTATGACCACAAGTAACCAGTGGACGCCTTTGCTGTTCGTAGGTAGGAAAACCTGGATTGCACAGATAATTTGATCAACGTGTATAGTAATAAAATAATCTGTTCAAAGTCAGGTTAAAATACCATATCATGTTTCAGGTAGCTAGTGCCTTGTGTTGTTCCAGGAATGCCTGCCAAAGCGTCCTCGTAGCACTCCTCTATCCTACCATCTCTTTCGAGCTTATGACGCCGGCCACCCTCTCAATGTAAACCAGTTGGCCGTCCCTTGTGTCAATTGGGTCATCATGACGCATGAGCTGGATCGCAGCATCAACCACCTACAACAATAATCAAGTTAATTGTATTGTACAAAAATGAAACTTCATAAACTAATTTATGAAATATCTTACTTCGTCACCCAACCATACGGCTTCTTCAGATCCATCTTTTTGGGTGAGGCATTGCAAATGCTTTGATAGCACGACAATGTCATCAACTAAGACCATTTGTTTTTCATTATTTGTACTGTTGATCAGTGACGCCACGAAATCCTGTCGAACCACATCTAGCTGGTCCCTCTGGGTTTCAGTAACTTCTGACCTCTTTTTAAGTTACTAGAGCCGATTTTCCTCTTTTTATTGTTCGTGTCCTCGGAATCATTTGTAGACTCTGATGGAGTCTTGTTTTTCCTTTTTTCTTCTCAGTATCATACAAGCATACTCGTCATTCTTAAATAATTGCAATACCACATTTTTCTTTTCGCCCCCATGATTTGGTGGCGTCGATTCAACCACACTTACTTCTTGCTGCTTTCGAAAGGATTCATCATGGCAGTCATCATCTGCAAAGGCACGGGGCTCTTCGGGCACTCGCGATCCCGTAGCCTTCACAGAGTGCTGCTTACTCCATATGTTGAACGGAATCTGTCATAAGAAATAAACCGCATGTTAGCCTTTAGCAGATTCTTCCTCAATTATAGGTAAAATGTGCATCACCTGGAATTCTTCAAGGCTTGTGGTGGCTTTGGAATGCATTTGCTTATCCAAACTAGGAGCACCCTGGATATCATCCACCTCTTTCAAAAGCTTATGAATACCACTGAGATCCTGTTTGATTTTTCTATCAGCTCTTTCAAATGCTTCATCTTGTCCATGGAAGATCACATGTTATTTCTGAAACGACAATGATTGTTTCATAATTAAGTTAATATGCGTACGTCAAATTCTTCATCAAGGTTCTTCATTGGGGGCTCCATGTCATCATTTTTTATTCCCTGCTTACAATGGTGCTTAGCAGCGACCTCCGTGACATCATTTTGTTTCCCCTGGTCAGAAGCCTGCTCAGCATTCTCAACAGAGGCCTCCATTGGGTGTGAAGGTGCCCCGAGGTCAGAAAGATGTATGTCCTCCAGTCCTGGAAATATTCCGTCGCATTTTGTCTTTAAAAAGTACATGTTAGTCTGGGGTGTTTTCATAGTAAACTAATTTAGAAAAAACCTTCTACACGTAAATTTCCAATTATATATACTAATCTCATAATTCTAGGCTTACGTTCAATTCTTTGATGAGGTCCTCTGTGAGCTTTCCATTTGTATGGGTACGCCTAAGGCACTCATCCATTTTCTTTTCAAGGGTGCACATCCTATCAACTTGTTGTGCACCAGCCTCCCGCACGAGGGAGGCAACTTCTTGCAAATCAGTTAATACACGTCCGACGAGTACCTTAATCTGAGACTTTGAAACAGTTAGAATCATATAACTTCATACTAGTTGCAATGTTACAATATATATTGGGTGCCTGATGTAACTCATTTACCTGACCGCCAGTCTTCGGTTTGGCCAGCGTACTATCTCGTGCTGGAATGAAAGGCCTCATCAGGTCCTCAACATACTGCAGTTTAGTGTCGTTAGTATGATTTAGTAAATATACATGTTACATAATCCAGGCAATGTGCTGACATTTTACCTCTCCAACTCCCAGATAATTATTCTGGATTATAGTCTCAACCTTTTTTGCCTTCTCCTCGCTCCAGTTCTGGATCAGCGGCCTTAACCTTGATTCATACGAGATGCTAGAGTCCAATTGGTGCACTCTGAACTTCTCGTAGTACCATGTCTGCATGACAACAAAGCAGTTTACAAATATTCTCGTACATTATGTAATGTATGTTAGGTAAGTGATAATTGTACTACTACGAGTTACCTGCAGCAGTGGTAGATTCCCCTCCAGAATTGCCTCACCATTTACAAAATTCTTCACGCTATCCATAAGATAGTCAAGCGTTAGCTGTCGAAGATTTGTGCCCTTTATCGTATCAACGTTTCTAACAATCCCAATATATTTGTTATCCACATACTCCTCTTTTGTTTGGCATACAAATTTGCCTATGGTGTACAAGACAAATGGCCTGACAAAATTTGGTGTGTTGTCGCCTTTCATCTTGGCTAGCAATCCTTTGAAAGTTATTTTGGTGTCATTACGGTCTTTCAGTTTCTTCCACAACTCCATATTATCATCAAGATTTGAAGGGATGTGCTTCTTCCCATGGTAGGGCATGCCTGTTATATGCGCTACATCTTCTAGTGTGATCCTACATGGTCTCCCGTTGATGATAAAGGCATCCTGCTCTGCATCATATGAATTAGCGATGGCCATGCATAGTACACGTCTGATTTTGATGCTAGGTGTCTTGAGAAGTCCACCCAGTCCTATCAACTGGATGTACATCCTTTGCTGCGTGTTTAATCCCTTTATGAACTCCTCATATGGCGGCAAAGAAGCATCCTGGGTTCAATGGAAGTGCAAGTGTGATTAGATTCAGCAAGGTATACAATTTAAACACTCATACAGACGAATACAACTTATATATACCAACATAAAAATTGTGCTCTACGCTACTTCATGAGGTAATTTGTTTACAAGCAAGCTGAATTCCATGAATGTGCAAATACTAGCATTAGATTCAGCTTGGTTACGTTTGAACGGTCATATAAGGTAATCTCCATTGCAAGGCACTGATCCGAAATAAAATCAAGATTCGAAAATAAAAAACTATCCAACCGTGGTCTCCTCAACTCTAGGCGTTAATCATGGTCAGTAGTATGGAATTAAAACATGTGCCATCGATGCCTTCCATAACTCGTGCGGAAGGAAAAAAGAAGGCAAGCGCCCGCTGCCCTAATTGGAATTAATCAATGAACTGCCAGTCTGGCAGGAAAAAATTCCTAGCTCCCTCCCCTAACGCCCCCCCAACTTAATTTGTTTAAAAACATGCTGAGTTACATGAATATGCAAACAATGAGTGGGGTTGCAGCAAGAGATCATGGGATTAAGATCGTGGCACGAAAAATAGCAGCGGCTGCAGCAGGAGATTGTGGGGAGTTACCTGAGGATTCATGTTTGGCTCCGTCGTTCGGTCTTGCTGGATTCCTGGGTTGCTCCGTCCTTCGGTCTTGCTGAGTAAAGGCGGCGCAGAAGGACGAACTATGATCTATGAGGTTTCAAAGGATCCCTATTTATAGGGATCGTAACAACCCGGGCATATATCCATGTATAGATTTCTTCGGTTGGAGCAAATCAAGGGAGGGGACCCACCTGGTTGAATATTAGGGGCGTCGAGAGTTTAGCAAAGGTAAGTTATGGTGTAAAAAAAACAAAGGTAAGTTGCGTAACAACACTTAGGTCTCCTGAGAATCATGATCGTCAAAAAGATATAGTTCCCATTTCTTTGAAAAACAGCCAAAAGAACTGGACCGCTTTTTTTAGGTCAAGCATTTAGCTTTATTACGGCCACTAGCTCGGTGCTGAAAGCATCCGCGGCATGATCAACGCGTCCAGCCCGCGCAGCCACCACCTCTCATGTGTGATCCCGTGCAACCACGCCCCATCCCCCTTGCATGCCATCTTCAATGAATGCCCCGTCGACTGGAGGAGGGGACCAGCGAGGCGCGCTTGCTGGCGGGGAGGTTGTTTTGCAGAAACACCCCTGGTACTCTCCGGCCGTGCATGCAACCCTAGCAGCGAATTGCGTGTGATCCATCGGCTTGTCTCCCTCTCGGACTTTGTTGCGCTGAGCCCACCATTGCCACCACATGATGATAACCAACATCCGGTCCTAAAGTCAACTAGGATTAACTGTTCACACGTGAAGTATTTTCCTCTCTCTTGTTAAGCTATTTTATTGCCCATCCGTGCTCATACCTTTTCTCCTCGTATATGTGAGACCAAATTTTGTTGACAATACTGAATCATGTCTGGTGCTGCTCAAGATGGCACGACACCATGGTTTTCGCTTCGGTGAGATTCAGCACTCACTGCAATATTTGCCTTTCAGCCAAAACATATCAGCCTCACTGAATTTCGGCCAAAATATTTCAGCACTCGCTGAAATTTTTCTGGAACTTCTAACTAGCGATGTTAAAAAAATTCTGAAACTTCTAACTAGCGACGTAATTGTTCTGAATCTTGTCCAGACTCCGACGAAACTTAAATATAAATTTAAGAATTGAGTTAACCTTCCTAAGCTTCAAATTCTTGTCAAAAGCAAATATATG
Source organism: Aegilops longissima (assembly GCA_021605205.1). NCBI lineage: Eukaryota > Viridiplantae > Streptophyta > Magnoliopsida > Poales > Poaceae > Aegilops > Aegilops longissima. The sequence goes on from CM038680.1 coordinate 461,070,127, forward strand.
TTTCAGCGTCTCCCATGCAGACCAAATTAATTTCAAGAATAGTATTTGGAACCAGTACTGTGAAGTATTACAAGTTGATTAATCCGCACTAGACTAAGAACATGGCTAGGAAACCTTCTTCGGGACTAAAACCAAACCATACCCTACTCTACCGCTTCATAACCAAATGTACACTCCATGTCTAAGAATGGACCATTGCTGGACTAAATGCTTGCATCTTCATGATCTTCAACCGCAGCTGCATCCGATAGGCTAGCATTGTACGTCTTCAGCCTTTTCATGGACTTCAATTTGTTGTAGGGCGAATTAAGAAGGACAACAGGCAGCTCTCTTCTATAATTGTCGATGTATGCCTGCATGGGAGGATATGTTAGTATCGTTCCATATGTTTACAAAATTGAGAGAACTTTAGGTGTTACTCTGCGCACTTGGTCATAATGCATTCTAAGATCTTATCCCGTAAAGAATTCGATGTTCTTCAACATGTAGAGTGCACAAGAAGAACTACAACAATTAATTCTGTTAGCAGCATTTCACGTATTAACAATGAAAAACATAATTAGAAGCTAATACTGTTGACTGACTTGTCATCTTGTCTTGGCACAGGCACATGCTTTACTGCCCATTGGGTCACGTTAATGTCTTGCCATGCATGGCTTTGTGGTCCATTGATTTGCAGCGATGCTCTCAGATGTGCTTCCACCCCACGTATCTGCCAAAGTCCATGGTATGAGAAGTTGATCACTGTTCATGGCTAGGTATGATGCTAAATCCTGTGTTATATTGAAAGACGTTTAAAATCTCACCACGTGAACCACTTGTGTGCGTTCTAGGTAGCCGAAAAGTGAATCAAGAATCTGAATCTCCCTCCTTCTGGGGTTTACGACCACAAGGAACCAGTGGGTGTTCGCCATGTTCGTAGGCAGAAAAACCTGGACAACAAAGATGATCACATCAACATGCATAATAATTAGATAAATAAATGTGTTTATGTCATGGTGAGATGGTACCAGATCATGTCTGAGGTAGTTGTCTCCTTCTGTTGTTCCATGACTACCCGCCAAAGCGGCCTCGTGGCAGTTCTCTACATTACCATCTCTTTCGAGCATAGCAACGCCGACCACCCTCTCAATGTAAACCAGCTGCCCATCCCTTATGTCATTAGGATGATCATGACGCATGATCTGAATCACAGCATCAACCAACTAAAACAAAATTCAAGTTAAATTGTGGCATTCAAAAAAAATCAAGTTAATTTTACTGTGCAAAAGAAAATTGATAAACTAATTTGGGCAAATATCTTACTTTATCACCCAACCATTTGTCATCTTCGCCTACATCTGTCATGGTGAGGCATTGCAAATGCTTCTGTTGCAGAACAATGTCATCAATTACCACCAATTGTTTATCAAGATCTGAGGTGTTGATAATTTCGGCCACATAACTCTGTCGAAACTTGTCAAGGTTGGTCTCCAGCATCGAAGCACATGTGTCTGTATCTTTTAAATTGCTTGCACGGTTTTTCCTCTTTGTATTCTTTGTGTCCTTGGAATGGTTGGTAGACTCCGATGGAGTCCTGCTTTTCTTTCTCTTCTTCTCACTATCGTACAGAACAAAATCTTCATTGCACAATAATGAAGATGCCACTCTTTTCCGGCTGCTCGCACGAGTTGGTAGCATGGAATCAACCCCACTATCTTGTCGCTGCTTTGCTAAAGAATCATCATAGTTGTCCTCATCAACTGGGAAGACATGGGGCTCTTCGACTCCCTTATTCCCTTAGCCTTGGCAGACCGGTGGTTGCTTTTGGTACCTGCCTCTGCACCCACATCAATTCTGACATCTTCATCATCTTGATTTCTTCTTTCTTCAGTCTTTCACACATTCTCATTGTGCCTCAAATTCAGAGGATCCTGTGATTCAAAATGAAGCACTTGTTAGCTTGCAATATGCGTGAAATCAAAAAAAAAACCAGTTAACTGTAAAATGTGCATCACCAGGAAAGCTTCAAGGCTTGTGGTGGCTTTGGAATGCTTTCACGAATCCAAACTCGGAGCACCCTGCGATGCATCCACCTCTTTATAAAGCTGTGAAACATTTTGAGACTCTCCATGCAAGCTACAGCAACAACTCTGTCTTCTTCATCCTGAACGTGGAAGATCATATGTTAGCTACGAATCTGCATTAACTTAAAACAAAATCAGTTAGATGTAAAATGTGTATCACCATGAAAGCTTCAAGGCTAATCTTGGCTTTTGAATGCTTTCGCGATTGCAAACTAGGACCAGGCTGCAAATCTTCAGATACGTTCTTCTTGGGGGCATCCATGTAATCTTTTTGTATTCCCTTAGCAGAAATGCCTTTGGCAATGACCTCCGTGTCAGCTTTTTGTTTTTGCTGGCAAGTAGTATTCTCTCCTGGGACCTCCATTGGGTCCGCAGGTACTCCCAGGTCAGATAGCTGTATGTCCTCGACTCCTAGGCGATCAACATCAAATATTCCATAGCGGTGGTTCTTTAAAAAAATGTGTTAGTGTGGAGAGTATTGACAGTAAAATTATTTATAGAAACTCACAATGGTATTCTTACATTGAATTTTGTGATGAGGTCGTCCGTGCATCTGCCGTTCGCAAGGGTACGCCTAAGGCACTCGTCCATTTTTTTCAAGGGTGCACATCCTATCAAATTTTTGTGCACTGGCCTCCCGCACAATGGAGACAACTTCTTTCAAATCAGCCAATACACGGCCCATGAGTGCCTTATCCTGCAAATTCCAAGCAGTTAGGAGCATATGACTTTGATTGTACTTGCAAAGTTACAATATATATTTGTGCGTGATGTTCATCATTTACCTGGCCGTCATTCTTTGGTTTGACCGGCGTCCCAACTGGTGGCGGATTGAAAGGCCGCAGCAGGTCATCGACATACTGCATGTTAGTGTCGTTAGTATCATTCAAAACATATGGTACATAATCCAGGCACACAGTACTAACACTTTACCTCTCCAACCCCTATATAATTTTTGTTGATTATGTTGTCAACCTTCTATGCCTTCTCGTCACTCCAGTTTTGGATCAGCGGCCTTAACCTTGATGCATACGAGATGGTAGAGTCCAATTGGTGCACCCTCCACTTCTCGTAGTACCACGTCTGCATTATTACAACAAAAACAGCTAAGACAATTTTCCATAAAATTAAATGTACGATATGTTAATTATGATTGTATTACCTGCAGCAGTGGTAGGTTGCCCTCCAGATTTGCTCCACCATTTACAAATTTGCTGACGCTAGCCATCAGATGGTCAAGCGTAAGCTGTCCAAAATTGGTGCTCTTTATTGTCTCAACGTTTCTAACAATCCCAAGGTATCTGTTGTCCACATACTGCTGTGTTGTCGGGCATACATATTTGCCTATGGTGTACAAGACAAATGGCCTGACAAAATTAGGTGTGCTGTCGCCTTTCATCTTGGCTAGCAATCCTTTCAAAGTTACTTTTGTGTCACTGGGGTCTTTCAGTTCCTTCCACAAGTCCAAAGTGTCGTTGTGATTTGAAGAGACGTGATTCTTCCCCATGCAGGGCAGGCCTGTTATATGCTCCACATCTTTTAGTGTGATCCTACATGGTCTCCCATTAATTATAAAGGCATCCTGCTCTGTATCATATGAATAAGCGATGGCCTGGCACAGTAGACGTCTCATTCTCATGCCAGGAGTCTTGAGAAGTTCACCCACTCCAATCAACTTGATGTACGTCAGTTGCTATGTGTTTAAATCTTTTATGAACTTCTCGTATTGCAGCAAAGAAGCAACCTGAGTTCCCTGAATGTACAAATAGTGTGATTAGATTTTGTATGGTATTCATTTAAACACGCATAGAACTGACTAATCTATGCCAATATCAAAATTGTGATCTGAGACTGCATGAAATCATAGAGCTTCGGGCCATATAATGAACACGGACATAGAAAAACAAGCTATCTCTATTGGCAAATTGACTGATAATAGTATTGATTTTTAGTAGAAAGAGCAGACTTTGGTCTATGTACACTACTAAAGTTTCAGGCGTCACGCTTACGAAAATAATTGCATACATGATCAGAAGATCAATAGTTTATAGATAATCTCGAAAAAGGAATGTAGCAGTTCCATTGCAAGCATTCAAGAGCACATACTCCTTAGTTCCGATCAGATTAAAAAAGATCAATTAGTAAAGACCATGCAAAATTAAGGGGAATCACCAACAGTTTCAATCACTGGAGATTAAGAACTCATTTAGAAAGCCTATGCCAAAAAATTAGCAATTTCCAAATTTTAAGGCATATAAACAGAGACGATAACCCTGATTTTATTGCACATCTAAGTCCTATGTCATTGATTTTATGCTAAGATTCTTCCAAGCCTTTTTTTTTCATTTTTTCTTTTCTTTCAGACACACCCATCTCCCTTCAGTAAAATAGGGAAAATTATGGGATTGCATGCAGACTTGGGAAGGAGGGAGTATGCAGAATACAAGGATCTCGATCGTTACCGGAGGATTCTCTCGATGGCGACCGGCTCCATTGCCGTTCGTTTTCATCTTTTGCTTCGCTAGCTTCTCCGACATGCCCTTCTCTTTTGTCGGCTTCTCTGACATGCCCTTCTCATTCATCTCAGGATTATCCGACGCAGGCTTCGAAGATGACGGCTCCGTCGGTTCCACCGACCTGGGAGCTACTTTGGGCGGCGTGGGGTGGTAATTCGGTGTAGTCATGGAAGGCTAGGTATGGGAGGCGTGGGGTGGGAGGCGTGGGGTGGAGTATTTATAGGGGATTTGGGATCTCACGAAGAGGTAGTTTTAGATCACGTAATGTTTTTTTGGGCGATGCTATTGCGTGCGCGCTCGCTCTGGCGAGCGATTTCCCACTAGACAGGCTTTATTTGGTAACCACGTCCAAACAAGAATCCCTTTAAATTAGGAAGGAGAGAGATAACTGAAGAGATTTTACAGAGAATATCTTACCTGCCCACGTTGAAATCAGGGGGCATAGAGATTAGAGGGGAGATCTCTTTAGGCCCACCTGAAAATCAGGGGGCAGAAAGATTAGAATCGTGGGGGGAGAGAGAGATTGGGATCAAGCGTTGCCAGGCTCGCTCGTCAAAGAGCGTTTTCGGTTGTTGTTTTTTATCAAGTTTTTTTTTGAGAATTTTTTTTATCAACTTAATCTCAACCGTGAAGCGTTTGGGCTTCTTGTGCTTTCTTATACGGGCCTATTACAATGGGATGAGCCCATTTTAAATGAGAACAGAAGAAAGAAAGCGAGGACTCCAACAGGCGGGACGAGCCCCGTCCCAATTATTTAGGACGGGCATGCACGAGGGCGCTTCGTCCTCACTGCCACGACTCTCCAAAAACGGTTCCTCTGCCTCTGCGTCTTCTTGATTCCCTCTTCCTCTGCGTCGCCCACTCTCCCAATGATCTGGCTTCTGGAATGGTGAGTTCTCCTTCCTGTCAATTTTGTTAGTAGTTCTCCAGTAGCAGCACATACGATGGCCTTCTTCTTGTCAATTTCTTGTTCTCCTGCTTCTTTATTTTGTGCGCACAGATTCAACTGCCTTCAACATGCGTTGCCTTATGAGAATTTTGCACACAGATTCATCTGCATGCAACATCTAGTCCATTGTCTTGTCAATTTATTATTTTTCTCCTGCTTCTTTAGTTTGTACACATAGATTCATCTGCATGGGCGATGAACAATTCATAGATACATGTTTATTCTTGATTGTTGATGCAGTTGTTTAGATAAATATTTCAAGAGCATAAATTTTGATTGTTAACTCGCATATACTCCCTCTACAAGGAAATATAACAACTTTTGGCTCACTACTTTAGTGATTTCTTTATAGAGGGAGTACATGTTTAGTTTAGATTTTTCATGCACTTGTTTACATAAACTTTCAATAGTGCCAGAATTACTATACTATCTTTCATCTCGGCTTATTGTTATCATGTTATTGTCATGCTTCATGTCTTATACTGGTTTCATCAATTACAGTCCTTCGGCATGGCGTTCGAGAAAGATTATGCTGCTAGGGCAGATGGAAATACCGAAATTTTTGTGAAGTACACGAACATGGCTAGCTGTGTTGAATACTGCATTGGCAGATTCAAATACTGGCTGCGGAACCACGACCAGAAGATAGTTGCACTGGATGTGGAGTTCACCTGGCCTCGTGGTCCGACACAGAAGGCTGCCGTGGTCCAGTTATGCGTTGGCATCTACGTCCTCGTGTACCACATAAGCGTTGTTGATGAGCACTGCGGCCTGCTTGCCGCCTTCCTGCTCGACGAGGAGTACACCTTTGTTGGGGTGGACATCAACAATAACGAGAAAAAACTCAAGCTTGTTGGTCTGGTGGTAAGAAACTTTGTGGATATCCAGAATATGTGGAGAGTTCCTGATCCAGTGACGATTAAGCCAAAGTATGGCTTAGCTGACTACGCTGGTTCCATCATCCACCACAGCTACAAGATGAAGGATGCTATCACAGAAGATGACCACCATATATGGGTAGAAGCGCCCTTACCCTTGAAGAACATCTATTATGCTTCCAGGGACGCGAATGCCACCTACGATGTATACAGGCGACTGGTGAACTTCCAAATGGGGTTCGAGAGTCTGCGCCAGCATCTCACCAAACCATCTAGGCGGTCGAGGAAGTCCAGAAGGAAGAATGAATCAAACTAAAATGTTTCTTCTATTTATCTAGCTGATAGTCTATAAACTTTATTATACTTCTAGTAAGTCGTAAGTTCAAATTTCATGCAAGTTGAATCATCCTTTATTCTAGCTGTCTTGCCTAATTTGATCCGCGTTCAAGAGATATTATACTTAAGACATTTATTTTGTTTCGGTTTCGCTAGCTATGATACAGAATGCATAGCCATTTTTACCAAAAATTATTTCAGATTTATAATGAATATTGTTCTCAACTGGGTTTGAATGGAGAAAAATTATTTTTTTAATTTCATAGAGAAAGTTCATATTTTTTAATCAAAAGAAAGGTCGCCCCCTGATTTTCCATTAACATAAACCACATGGTCTTTGAAGCCCCTGATACAAACTACAGCTAGAAACTAAAGTAATCAACTAGAAGCACAAATCATACATGGTAGCAAACCCAGCCAGACTTAACATCAAGGTCCAAAAAATAAGACTACGGCAAAGGACAGAAAATATAGCTGAGAGATGCGCAGGCGACACCGCAGTACCCTGTGACTCCACACTTGCGATGAACTGTACAATCCACCTGCTACATGCTCTAGCCTCATGCATATAGACCATCAGCACCTCTTTGTTTATCACCTTCATCTGCAATATAGACCATCCCATGATCAACAAGCAAATTAGCTAAACAAGAATCATAAGATCACTATACCATTTATTTTGTAATCTCACATTATTCCTGCATTACCAAAGAGTGAAGAACACAAATGATGCCCTTCCCGCATGTCCAACGCAAACACTCATAGGTAGTTCTACCATCTTAACTCTATGATTTAAATTATTAATAAAACCCCCTTAAAGATTCCATTTGCATTACCATCGTTCATGATTATAGCCAGGGAAACAACAGCCAATAAAGCAACCACCTGTGTAAGCCCTATTTTGAGTCATGAATAGGACCCAATCGTAGCATTTACTCTAACTGCAACATGTCCTCCTCTCATAGTCATCATCACCCAAGACAGAATGAAGACATAACCCAGAGATGCATAACTGCTATCAACATAGTTTTCGCACCATACCTAGTGTAAAGGACACTCTTGCGTTGTCATGCTACTTTTGTGGCTCCTCGGTCAGCATGTTCATAACCACCTCGATCTGAAGATCTTCACGGGTGGTGGTCCTGAAACCGAAAAGAACGGCTTTATGAACCTTGAGCTCTTCACTGCCAACAAAATCACTCCATCCCTTGCCGAAGATGATGCGGCCATCATCACACTTGTGGTACTTGACCGGCATGACACTGTCCTTGCACAGCCGAATGCCAGCAAGCCCATCTCCCGGTATCTCCCCATCTCTTGGGGTCTTCAGATCATCGACAACTTTCGCCGGTAATCTCTGTATGCACCATCATAGGAAGAAAAATTATCAAATATGTGAAGGAGCAGTAAACAAAAATTTGATCTTCAGCTACATCTACATATATTACATAAGGATCTTCAGTTATGGGAAACAAAAGGATATGCAAAAATACAAATCAATGTATTCACTGGTTTCAGCTACAATAGCATATCATTAATCTTTCTCTCCATGAAAAAACAAAGAAAATTGCATACAAAATAAAAATACTAGTACACCAAAAACATACCATCGTCTTTCCCTCTATGTTCGACTTGGTGAAGCGGTGGACAAAGAATACACCTATATAACCTTTCTTCATTGCCAAAAGGTCATGTAGGTTACACTCCTCTTGCTTCGCCAGATTAATTCCCTTTGTTATGACAGCTGATTCTAGAGGATTATGCTCTTTGTTTTGATCGCATGTCCTTGGCAGGTTGCAGCAGTACACCATAGGAATGTCTTTAGTCAAATCAAAGGAGACAAAGTCGCCTTCTCGCAGGTCAAAGTCTTCAACAAACCTGCACTAGTTTTCACCACCGATGATCGCCCTTGAATTCCCTTTGTACATGCCAAAATCATACGTGCAGCTCCCTCTCGCTTTAAAAAGCAATGAATTGTCTGGGATGGCGCTGAACTGGTGCCATGCGTAGCATGGCACAATCTGTAGATGTAGAATTAAATTGCTATCTATTTCCTACATTTTGTTAATCTTCAAAGTAGAGGGGAACAAACACAATACAAGTAAAAATTGACATGGTTATTTATACCACAGCTGAAGTGTCCCCATCTAGCCTGATGGTAAATGTCAACCCATCAGCATCGGGCCTGTTGCAGTCCTGTCGACAGGTTATGAACTAAACAAAATAAAATGAAGAAAAGCAAAGGATGAGAATTTAAGAAATGGGCTTATGAATGTAAACACACTAGGCAACAATCATACAGTATAATCAACACAGGTACTGCATCAGTAATCAACAATCATACACTAGAACTGCATGGGTTTCTCGCCCTTCACTCCTCATAACCCCGCAACGCAGCGCGTGCCCGCCGTACCACAGCTTGTTCAGACATGTCCTTCTCTTGATCCTCGACCGGCAGCATGGGCTCACCCCGAGCGTCGACGCGCGGCATTGGCCCCTCCTCCTCTGCAGCACAACTGAGGTAGTGTTTAGTTGACTTGCAATCTAGGACTACAAGTTAATGGCTGCTTTACATGTCAGAATTTCTTCATATATCATTTATTTCTCTTTGGCCTTGCCAAACAGCAACAATTCACTTTTATGGAAATTGATTTTGAGCCCAGACATTTGCTCAAAAGTCCCTAGAATGAATTTGAGATTTTTTACACTTTCCACCTCATCTTTGATCAAGAATATAGTGTCATCAGCATATTGTAGCATATTAACCCCCTTGTCTTCTCCTTTACTTAACACCCCTTTAACCAGATCATGCTTCAGAGCATTATTCATTAGAATGGCTAAGGCATCAACAGCTATGTCAAACAATAAAGGTGACATATCATCTCCTTGCCTTAAACCTTTAAAAGTTTTAAAATATGGACCAATTTCATCATTCACTCTAACTCCAACATGCCCCCCCTCATAGTTTCCATTACCCAGTCACACCATTTATCAGGAAATCATTTCATTTTTAAAATTTGAATCACAAAGGGCCATTTTATTTTGTCATATGCCTTCTCAAAATCTACTTTGAATATTAGGGCATCTTGTTTATTCTTGTGGAAGGAATTCAAGTCCTCATGTAGTATTACCACCCCCTCCATTATATATCTGCCCATGATAAAGGCAGTTTGGGTTCTGGAGATCACAGGGGCCACACATTTAGCCAGCCTATTCATCAGTACTTTAGTAATGATTTTAAAACTAACATTTAAAAGACAAATAGGTCTAAATTTCTGAATTTGTTTAGCATCATTGGTTTTTGGGACCAAAGTGATTATGCCATAATTAAGTCTGGCAATATAGATTTCCCCTTTTGCAAAATTGTCCACTAGGGCTTTCAGATCCCACTTAACCACTTCCCAGAAATCTTGATAAAAATCAGCAGGGAATCCATCAGGGCCTGGTCTTTTCATCCCAAAGACAACCTGATGTATTTCAGTTAGGGAAAAAGGTGCCAAAAGTTCCTCTTTAACCTGTGTTACCCAACCTAATATCGGCCTAAAAGGAATTTAATCCACTAGCCCAGCTTATAAGTTTTGGGCCCACCCTCCGGTTTCTTCCTGGATTCGCCACTTCACAATGCCAAAAAATTCTAAGTTTTTAAAGAATTGTTTGCTGATATTTGCTGCTATTGTGCTACGCATCTACACTTGCTCATTGTTATGAAAACCCTGGAATACCGAGACCCTAGGAAAAAATTACCGACCAAGCTACCGATGTAGAAAACTTCCTTCAATCTCTGCATCGCCTTCCATCTAACCTCCGATTGAAAATCCTAACTATTTAATCTCCAACTTTGAAAACCATATCCAACTCCCGAAACGGAAACACAACAAGGAACAAAGAAGTCGAAGATTACAAGTTAGGGTTTCTCACTTCACCTAGTCGCCGATAGTCGCTAGGTGCTTGCTGGCGGCCTCCCAATCTCACTCCGTGTTCTTCTGCTCCAACCGTCGAGAGCAGCGGCGGGGTCGCGGCGGGGTGGTTTGTGGGGAGGGTGGGGATGAGGGGGGCGGGGTGTGTGGGCGATGGGGGTGATGACACGGACCCTATCCGTGTCAAGCACAGAAAATAACGGCCCGTGGGTCCAGTTCGTAAAGAAACAACCAAACAGGCACACAGGCCGCTTACCTGTCACAAAATAAAACCCTATGTTACTAATAAAAAAACACAAAGGAAAATCCTTTTGTCTAAAAAACAAAAACAAAGGAAAATCGTAAAAATAAGGAAATCCTTTTTGGGTGAGTTCAACGTGAACGTGATGGTGAGAGGATCAAGGAGGAGTTTTGTGCGTTTACAACACCTTTGTTTTAGAGAAAAAAATGCAGCTTACAATGTCAAATTATAAAATAGTTATTAATAAGTGCTAAAAATTCCTTATTTATAAAAATATGTTTCTTTCCAGATAAAACAAACTTCAATAATGTGGGTAGGTGCTACGTCTCGAGCTTGCGTTGGTTTTCCCCGAAGAGGAGAGGATGATGCAGCACAGTAGCGTAAGTATTTCCCTCAGTTTTTGAGAACCAAGGTATCAATCCAGTAGGAGGCCACGCGCAAGTCCCTCGTACCTACACAAAACGATAGCTACTCGCAACCAACGCTATTAGGGGTTGTCAATCCCTTCACGGTCACTTACGAGAGTGAGATCTGATACATATAATGTTTTTGGTATTTTTGGTATAAAGATGCAAAGTAAAAAGTAAAATCAAAGCAAGTAAATAAAGTGATGGAGATTGATATGATGAGAATAGACCCGGGGGCCATAGGTTTCACTAGTGGCTTCTCTCAAGAGCATAGATATTCTACGGTGGATGAACAAATTACTGTTGAGCAATTGACAGAATTGAGCATAGTTATGAGTATATCTAGGCAATGATCATGTATATAGGCATCACGTCCGTGACAAGTAGATCGAAACGATTCTGCATCTACTACTATGACTCCACTCATCGACCGCTATCCAGCATGCATCTAGAGTATTAAGTTAAAAACAGAGTAACGCCTTAAGCAAGATGACATGATGTAGAGGAATAAATTCATGCAATATGATAAATACCCCATCTTGTTATCCTCGATGGCAACAATACAATACGTGCCTTGCAACCCTTTTTGTCACTCGGTAAGGACACCGCAAGATTGAACCCAAAGCTAAGCACTTCTCCCATTGCAAGAACTACCAATCTAGTTGGCCAAACCAAACGGATAATTCAAAGAGACTTGCAAAGATAACTCAATCATACATAAAACAATTCAGAGAAGAATCAAATATTTTCCATAGATAAGCTGGATCATAAACCCACAATTCATCGGTCTCAACAATCACACTGCAAAAATAAGATTACATCGAATAGATTTCCACAAGAGAGGGGGAGAACATTGTATTGAGATCCAAAAAGAGAGAAGAAGACATCTAGCTACTAGCTATGGACCCGAAGGTCTGAAGTAAACTACTCACACTTCATCGGAGGGGCTATGGTGTTGATGTAGAAGCCCTCCATGGTGGATGCCCCCTCCGGCGGAGCTCCGGAACAGGCCCCAAGATGGGATCTCGTGGATACAGAAAGTTGCGGCGGTGGAATTAGGTTTTTGGCTCCTCCCGATCTGTTGAAGTGCGAGGTATATATAGGAGGAAGGAGTACGTCGGTGGAGCGTCAGGGGGCCCACGAGGCAGGGAGGCGCGCCCAGGGGGGCGCCCTCCACCCTCGTGACCACCTCTGGAACTTCTTGGAGTAGGGTCCAAGTCTCCTGGATCATGTTCGGTGAGAAGATCACGTTCCCGAAGGTTTCATTCCGTTTGGACTCCGTTTGATATTCCGTTTCTTCGAAACACTGAAATAGGGAAAAAAACAGCAATTCTGGGCTGGGCCTCCGGTTAATAGGTGAGTCCCAAAAGTAATATAAAAGTGGAAAATAAAGCCCATTATAGTCCAAAACAATATATAAAGTAGCATGGAGCAATAAAAAATTATAGATACGTTGGAGACGTATCAGGCATCCCCAAGCTTAATTCCTGCTCGTCCTCGAGTAGGTAAATGATAAAAGAGAATTTTTGATGCAGAGTGATACTTTGGCATAATTTCAATGTAAAACTTCTTAATTGTGATATGAATATTCAGATCCGAAAGATTCAAGACAAAAGTTCATATTGACATAAAAATAATAATACTTCAAGCATACTAATCAAAATAATCATGTCTTCTCAAAATAGAATGGCAAAAGAAAGTTTATCCGTACAAAATCATATAGTTAAGCTATGCTTCATTTTCGTCACACAAAGATGTTCCCAACTTCTATACCCCCGATGACAAGCCAAGCAATTGTTTCATACTTAAATAATCTCAAACTTTTTAAACCTTCACGCAATACATGAGCATGAGCCATGGATATAGCACTATGAGTGGAATAGAATATGATGATGGGGATTGTGTGGAGAAGACAAAAAAGGAGAAAGTCTCACATTGACGAGGATAATCAACGGGCTATGGAGATGCCCATCAATTGATGTCAACATGAGGAGTAGGGATTGCCATGCAACGGATGCACTAGAGCTATGAATGCTCAACAAAAGAAAACTAGTGGGTGTGCATCCAACTTGCTTGCTCATGAAGACCTAGGGCATTTGAGGAAGCCCATCGTAGGAATATACAAGCCAAGTTCTATTATGAAAAATTCCCACTAGTATGAAAAAGACAACTTATGAGACTCACTATATGAAAAACAAGGTGCTACTTTTAAGCACAATATATGAGACTCACTACATGAAGAACAAGGTGCTACTTTGAAGCACAAGTGTGGAAAAAGAGATAGTAGCATTGCCCTTTCTTTTCTTTTTTTTGGGCCTTCCTTTTTTTTATTTTGGCCTTTCTCTTTTTTTTGGGCAATGCTCTAATAATGATGATCATCACACTTCTATTGATTACAACATAAGGATTACAACTCGAAGCCTATAACAAGATATGACTCTATATGAATGCCTCCGGCGGTGTACCGGGATGGTGCAATGAATCAAGAGTGACATGTATGAAAATAATGCATGGTGGCTTTGCCACAAATACGATGTCAACTACATGATCATGCAAGGGCAATATGACAAAAGTAATGTATGTCATGATGATGATGAACAGAACGGTGGAAAGTTGCATGGCAATATATCTCGTAATGGCTATGGAAATGCCATAATAGGTAGGTATGGTGGCTGTTTTGAGGAAGATATAAGGGGGTTTATGTGTGAAAGAGCGTATCATATCACGGGGTTTGGATGCACCGGCGAAGTTTGCACCAACTCTCGAGGTGAGAAAGGGCAGTGCACGGTACCGAAGAGGCTAGCAAAGGTGGAAAGGTAAAAGTGCGTATAATCCATGGACTCAACATTAGTCAAAAGAACTCATATACTTATTGCAAAAATTTAGAAGTCATCAAAAATCAAGTACTACGCGCATGCTCCTAGGGGGATAGATTGGTAGGAAAGGACCATCGCTCGTCCCCGACCGCCACTCATAAGATGCACAAGCCAGGTACACTTCATGTTTCAAATTTGTAACACAACTTTAACCATACGTGCCTGCTACAGGATTTGCTAACTTCAACACAAGCATTTCTCAAATTCACAACTACTCAACTAGCATGACTTTGATATTATCACCTCCATATCTCAAAACAGTTATCAAGCATCAAACTTATATTAGTATTCAACGCACTCAAAAGAAAATTTCACATATCTTGAATACCAAGTATATTAACATTAAGCAAATTACCATGCTATTAACAACTCTCAAAATAATCTAAGTGAAGCATGAGAGATCAAGTTTCTTTAAAACAAATCCACCACCGTGCTCTAAAAGATCTAAGTGAAGCACTAGAGCAAAAATTATCATGCTCAGAAATATATAAGTGAAGCACTATGAGGACAACTATCAAGCTCAAGAGATATAAGTGAAGCACATAGAGTATTCTATCAAATTTCAATTCATGTATGGCTCTCTCAAAAGGTGTGTACAGCAAGGATGATTGTGGTAAACTAACAAGCAAAGACTCAAATAATACAAGATGCTCCAAGCAAAACGCATATCATGTTGGTGAATAAAAATATAGCTCCAAGTAAATTACCGATGGAAGTAGACGAAAGAGGGGATGCCTTCCGGGGCATACCCAAGCTTTGACTTTTTGGTGTCCTTGGATTATCTTGGGGGTGCCATGGACATCCCCAAGCTTAGGCTCTTGCCACTCCTTGTTCCATAATCCATCAAAAGAATTCATCCAAAACTTGAAAACTTCACAACACAAAACTCAATAGAAATCTCGTGAGCTCCGTTAGAGAAAGAAAACAAAAGACTACTTTAAGGTACTGTAATGAACTCATTCTTTATTTATATTGGTGTTAAACCTACTGTATTCCAACTTCTCTATGGATTGTAAACTATTTTACTAACCATAGGTTCATCAAAATAAGCAAACAACACACGCAAAACAGAATCTGTCAAAAACAGAACAGTCTGTAGTAATCTGTAACTAACGCAAACTTCTGGAACCCAAAAAATTCTACCAAAATTAGACGACCTGGAAAATTTGTTTATTGATCAGCAGCAATTGGAATCTGTATTTTATCATGTTCTGATGATTTTAACAATTCGGGCACTAAGCGCAAAGATTCTGGAAATTACAGCAAGATCAAATAACTATCATCCAAGAAGATCCAATAGGTTCAACTTGGCACAAACACTAAATAAAAGATAAAACCACATCTAAACAGAGGCTAGATGGATTATTTATTCCTAAACAGAAGCAAAAACAAAAAACTAAAATAAAATTGGGTTGCCTCCCAACAAGAGCTATCGTTTAACGCCCCTAGCTAGGCATTAAGATTTCAATGATGCTCACGTGAAAGACAAGAATTGAAGCATAAAGAGAGCATCATAAAACATGTGACAAACACACTTAATTCTAACATACTTCCTATGCATAGGCATATTATAGGCAAACAATTTATAATAGCAAGCAAAAACTAGCATATGCAAGGAAGCGGAAAGGAATAATAGCAATCTCAACATAACGAGAGGTAATTTAGTAACATGAAAATTTCTATTACCATATTTTCCTCTCTCATAATAATTACATGTAGGATCATAAGAAAGTCCAACAATATATCTATCACATAACATATTCTCAACACGATCCACATGCATGCGAAGTTGACACTCTTCCGAAATAGTGGGATTAATATTAACTAAATTTTTGACCTCTCCAAACCCACTTTTATCAAAAACTTCATAAGATTGAACATTATCGAAATATGTGGGATCTAATGTTGACACTCTTCCAAACCCACTTTCAATATTATTGCAAACAATATTATCAATCTCATATTCATCATAGGGATTAAATAAAATTTCAAGATCAAAACAAGAATCTCCCCAATCATGATCATTGCAACAAGTAGTAGACATAGCAAAACTAGCATCCCCAAGCTTAGGCTTTTGCATATTATTAGCATAATTGACATCAAGAGAATTTGTAGTAAAATCATTGGAATCATGCTTTTCATCGAAGGAACTATCAAGTATGAGTGCAATAGCAACGATCTCATGTTTAACATAAGGAACTATAGCAAATTCATCTTCATAAATATTGGCATCATAGCCACAAGAATAGCAAGCATCATGTTCATCAAGGGATATTTCAATCAAATCATCAGAATCATCATTATCTATATATTCATGCGTATCATTATTTTCTTCCAAAGCAACGGTCGTTCTCTCAATAAATTCTTTGACACAGACATTATGAGCATAGTTTTCATAGCAATATTTATATATGTCAAAATTTTCAGATTCGTAGAGAGTAATATCATACTTTTCAATCAAAGAAGCAACTTCATAAGCACCCTTAAAAGCAACAAATTCTTCAATTTGTTCGATATCATAGTAACTATAAACACCCTTCGCATAAGATGATAAGATTTCATTTTCATTAAACTCACATAGGTAAGGAAGGTGTTTTTTAGGGTTCTTAGAGCAACAAGTAAAATCATAAATTTCACAAAGATTCCGAGGATAACACATCAATATGTTTATTTGACTCCATAAGAGTCTCCCTTTTTCAGACAAACGGTGACGAACATAATGAGCATGCTCATCTAAAGATTTCCCATCAACTAGGTTGGTTGGGGTTTCAGCACGAGCGCATAAGGATCGAAGATGATCCAAGTAGAACACTTTAAGTGGATCCATAACAATAGACTTTTAGCAAGCAAAGATGCAAGCAAATTTAAGGCACATGGTAACACAAGCAAACAAGAAGCAAGCGGAAAAGAGAGGGCGAATAAAATGGCAAGGGTGAAGAGGGAGAGGAAACCGAGAGGCAAATGGCAAATAATGTAATGCGAGAGATAGGGATTGCGATGGGTACTTGGTATGGTTGACTTGCTTGCGTGAGCCTCCCCGACAACGGCGCCGGAAATCCATCTTGCTGCGTCTCGAGCTTGCGTTGGTTTTCCCCGAAGAGGAGAGGATGATGCAGCACAATAGCGTAAGTATTTCCCTTAGTTTTTGAGAACCAAGGTATCAATCCAGTAGGAGGCCACGCGCAAGTCCCTCATACCTGCACAAAACGATAGCTACTCGCAACCAACACGATTAGGGGTTGTCAATCCCTTCACGGTCACTTACGAGAGTGAGATCTGATAGAGATAATATTTTTGGTATTTTTGGTATAAAGATGCAAAGTAAAAAGTAAAAGCAAAGCAAGTAAATAAAGTGATGGAGATTGATATGATGAGAATAGACCTGGGGGCCATAGGTTTCACTAGTGGCTTCTCTCAAGAGCCTAGATATTCTACGGTGGGTGAACAAATTACTGTTGATCAATTGACATAATTGAGCATAGTTATGAGTATATCTAGGCAATGATCATGTATATAGGCATCACTTTCATGACAATTAGATCGAAACGATTCTGCATCTACTACTATTACTCCACTCATCGACCGCTATCCAGCATGCATCTAGAGTATTAAGTTAAAAATAGAGTAACGCCTTAAGCAAGATGACATGATGTAGAGGAATAAATTCATGCAATATGATTAATACCCCATCTTGTTATCCTCGATGGCAACAATACAATACGTGCCTTGCAACCCTTTCTGTCAATGGGTAAGGACGCCGCAAGATTGAACCCAAAGCTAATCACTTCTCGCATTGCAAGAACTACCAATCTAGTTAGCCAAACCAAACGGATAATTCGAAGAGAGTTGCAAAGATAACTCAATCATGCATAAAAGAATTTAGAGAAGAATCAAATATTTTCCATAGATAAGCTGGATCATAAACCCACAATTCATCGGTCTCAACAAACACACTGCAAAAAGAAGATTACATCGAATAGATCTCCACAAGAGAGGGGGAGAACATTGTATTGAGATCCAAAAAGAGAGAAGAAGACATCTAGCTACTAGCTATGGACCCGAAGGTCTGAAGTAAACTACTCACACTTCATCGGAGGGGCTATGGTGTTGATGTAGAAGCCCTCCGTGGTGGATGCCCCCTCCGGCGGAGCTCCGGAACAAGCCCCAAGATGGGATCTCGTGGATACAGAAAGTTGCGGCGGTGGAATTAGGTTTTTGGCTCCTCTCCAGATCTGTTGGGGGTACGTACGTATATATAGGAGGAAGGAGTATGTCGGTGGAGCGTCAGGGGGCCCACGAGGCAGGGGGGCGCGCCCAGGGGGCGCCCTCCACCCTCGTGACCGCCTCTGGCACTTCTTGGAGTAGGGTCCAAGTCTCCTGGATCATGTTCGGTGAGAAGATCACGTTCCCGAAGGTTTCATTCCGTTTGGACTCCGTTTGATATTCCGTTTCTTCGAAACACTGAAATAGGCAAAAACAACAATTACAGGCTGGGCCTTGGTTAATAGGTTAGTCCCAAAAGTAATATAAAAGTGGAAAATAAATCCCATTATAGTCCAAAACAATAGATAAAGTAGCATGGAGCAATCAAAAATTATAGATACGTTGGAGACGTATCAGGCATCCCCAAGCTTAATTCCTGCTCGTCCTCGAGTAGGTAAATGACAAAAAGAGAATTTTTGATGCGGAGTGATACTTTGGCATAATTTCAATGTAAAACTTCTTAATTGTGATATGAATATTCAGATCCGAAAGATTCAAGACAAAAGTTCATATGGACATAAACATAATACTTCAAGCATACTAATGAAAATAATCATGTCTTCTCAAAATAGCATGGCAAAAGAAAGTTTATCCCTACAAAATCATATAGTTAAGCTGTGCTTCATTTTCGTCACACAAAGATGTTCCCAACTTCTATACCCCCGATGACAAGCCAAGCAATTGTTTCATACTTAAATAATCTCAAACTTTTTCAACCTTCACGCAATACATGAGCGTGAGCCATGGATATAGCACTATGGGTGGAATAGAATATGATGATGGGGATTGTGTGGAGAAGAAAAAAAAGGAGAAAGTATCACATTGACGAGGATAAACAACGGGCTATGGAGATGCCCATCAATTGATGTCAACATGAGGAGTAGGGATTGCCATGCAACGGATGCACTAGAGCTATGAATGCTCAACAAAAGAAAACTAGTGGGTGTGCATCCAACTTGCTTGCTCATGAAGACCTAGGGCATTTGAGGAAGCCCATCGTAGGAATATACAAGCCAAGTTCTATTATGAAAAATTCCCACTAGTATGAAAAAGGCAACTTATGAGACTCACTATATGAAAAACACGGTGCTACTTTGAAGCACAATATATGAGACTCACTACATGAATAACAAGGTGCTACTTTGAAGCACAAGTGTGGAAAAAGAGATAGTAGCATTGCCCTTTTTTTTGGGCCTTCCTTTTTTTTATTTTGGCCATTCTCTTTTTTTTGGGCAATGCTCTAATAATGATGATCATCACACTTCTATTGATTACAACATAAGGATTACAACTCGAAACCTAGAACAAGATATGACTCTATATGAATGCCTCCGGCGGTGTACCGGGATGGTGCAATGAATCAAGAGTGACATGTATGAAAATAATGCATGGTGGCTTTGCCACAAATACGATGTCAACTACATGATCATGCAAGGGCAATATGACAAAAGTAATGTATGTCATGATGATGATGAACAGAACGGTGGAAAGTTGCATGGCAATATATCTCGAAATGGCTATGGAAATGCCATAATAGGTAGGTATGGTGGCTGTTTTGAGGAAGATATAAGGGGGTTTATATGTCAAAGAGTATCATATCACGGGGTTTGGATGCACCGGCGAAGTTTGCACCAACTCTCGAGGTGAGAAAGGGCAGTGCACGGTACCAAAGAGGCTAGCAAAGGTGGAAAGGTAAAAGTGCCTATAATCCATGGACTCAACATTAGTCAAAAGAACTCATATACTTATTGCAAAAATTTAGAAGTCATCAAAAATCAAGTACTACGCACATGCTCCTAGGGGGATAGATTGGTAGGAAAAGACCATCGCTCGTCCCCGACCGCCACTCATAAGGCTGCACAAGCCAGGTACACTTCATGTGTCAAATTTGTTACACAAATTTAACCATACGTGCATGCTACGAGATTTGCTAACTTCAACACAAGCATTTCTCAAATTCACAACTACTCAACTAGCATGACTTTGATATTATCACCTCCATATCTCAAAACAGTTATCAAGCATCAAACTTATCTTAGTATTCAACGCACTCAAAAGAAAATTTCACATATCTTGAATACCAAGTATATTAACATTAAGCAAATTACCATGCTATTAACGACTCTCAGAATAATCTAAGTGAAGCATGAGAGATCAAGTTTCTTTAAAAAATCCACCACCGTGCTCTAAAAGATCTAAGTGAAGCACTAGAGCAAAAATTATCACGCTCAAAAAGATATAAGCACTACTAGGAAAAGGCATGCTAGTGGCGCACCAGTTTTGCCTTCTAATGGCGCACCACTGGTGCGCCACTAGCATCACGCCATTAGAATTTTTTTCTAATGGCGCACCACCTGTGCGCCATTAGGATATGGTGTTCTAATGGCGCACCACATAGTGCGCCATTAGTATTGCCTACAGTGCGCCACTATTATCTGCTATACTAATAGCGCACCACATGGTAGTGCGCCATTAGTAACTATTTTTTTAATTTTTTTTGTTTTTTCTTAATCTCAGGTCACTATTTCACTTATGAGATATTCAACACATATATATATATACAACAAGCATCCATATAACAATCATATCCAACACACAAGTTTCATCATATATACATACATAGCCAACACATAGTTCCATCGTTACATATTACAAAAGTTTCACATTGTTCATCCAACACCATTATCCATCAATTCACAAAAGTTTCACATTGATAAAAAATAAAAACACAAATGGAAAAGAAGCACTCCATCCATGCAAGCTTCCGTGAATTAAATCAAATCTGCAAAATGATAAACAAGAAGTTAGAAGAAGAAGAAGAAGAAGAGAAGAAGAAGAAGAAGAAGACTAGAAGAATACTAGAAGAAGAATAAGAAGAAGAATAAGAAGAAGAATAAGAAGAATGAGAAGAAGACTATAAGCTTATTATGTAAACTTGATCATTTTGTGCTAACATAAGTAATTTTGGAGCTAACCTATAGGAAACTAAGCATACAAGCTCTAAGTTAGCATATTAGAGCCAACTTAGGTAAAATGAAGCTAACCTATGTCATTTTGGAAAAGAAGAAGAATAAGAAGAAGACTATAAGCTTATTATGTAAACTTGATCATTTTGTGCTAACATAAGTAATTTTGGAGCTAACCTATAGGAAACTAAGCATATAAGCTCTAAGTTAGCATATTAGAGCCAACTTAGGTAAAATGAAGCTAACCTATGTCATTTTGGAAAAGAAGAAGAATAAGAAGAAGACTATAAGGTTATTATGTAAACTTGATCATTTTGTGCTAACATAAGTTATTTTGGAGCTAACCTATAGGAAACTAAGCATATTAGCTCTAAGTTAGCATATTAGAGCCAACTTAGGTAAAATGAAGCTAACCTATAGGAAACTAAGCATATTAGAGATAACATAGGTCACTATATATATATATATATATATATATATATATATATATATATATATATATATATATATATATATATATATATATATATATATATATATCATTTTGGAGATCGACATACCGACATAGTTCAGTTCTCATTGTTCTTCTTCTCCTTCCTCAGCCTGATGCGCCAAGAGCGGCGAGGCGGTGGAGGCAGTGGAGGCAGCGGGATGTAGTCTTCTACCACAATTGGCGTGGTCATATCGCCTAGCTGTGGGATCGCCGGCGCCACCACCGGTGCGTGGTCATTGTCAGGCACCACCACCATCGCGAGGCCACCTTCAGGCAGGACGGGCACGACCATCGCTAGATCATCCTCAGCCACCTCTATCTCTTGCCCATGGTCAGCCACCACCACCATCTCCTGCCCATGGTCAGCCACCACCATCTCTTGCCCTTGGTCAGCCACCACCAGCGCTAGGTCATCCTTAGCCTCATGCCCATCGTCATCCTGCAGCTCCTCATCCCCACTCTGCTCCTCTTCTCCCGCACTCTAGTCTAGATCATCCTTCTTGTTGTCTTTGCTGCTGCCAGAATCGCTGCTGATGTCGCTAAAGCCAGAATCGCTGTTGCTTTTGCTACAGCCATAGTCGCTGCTGCTTTGGCTGTAGCGATGTCGCCGCTGCTGCTCCCATTGCTGTCCAAATGCAACAATGACCGTTAACAATCGATGTGAGACAAAGCCAAATGTAGAGGAATAAGAAGAGGCGAACGCATCTTGGCATCATCATCGCGGCCAGAAGCGCATGCACACATAGTCGTGTTGAACACCTTCACGATGAGCATGGTGGCGTCGTCGTCGTACCTGAAGAGAAGGAAGTACCCCAGCCGCAGGTCGTAGGCACGGAAGAACTCTCCCACCCACGTTACAAGTACATGTGGCCCTCCTTGATCACCAACTCCACATCCCACAACCTATGTAACCCGCTGCCGGCGTGTCGCAGCTTCACATTATTTGGCGGATCTTCACCCAGCATGTTCATAAAACTGTTGGGCAGCCTCTGCAGTTTAGGACAATGAGTGATGTAGCAAACAACAGATATCATAATGAGATGGGTGAAGGGAGATCTCGCTTTATATACCTGCGCCATGGATGATACTAAAGTCCCAAGTATGATATCAAGAACTCGAAGCATCCAACTCGTGTCATGTGTGGCAGAGCGGCGGTGGCTGCTTCCCCATCTCGATAAGCAGCAGAAGAGACCAATTAGTACCCTTACAACAGATCATAAAACATGCATGATAACAGGTTGTCTTGAAAGTCCAATTGTCTTGGACTATAAATTAGGGTAACAATGACACGTAAGATGGGAGCACCTAGTACACATTAGCAAAACAAAAAGGTACCACGCTTAAAAGGAAAGACCACTTGGCTCTATTGCCGATATGGTTTAATGCAACAAGAATGGCGGGCAGTTGATCCTACTTAATTAAGTACTAAGATACCCCGCCCATGCATTAGTCATAAGTATTTATATGTCCTATTTTAGCAAAGTCATGCTAAAATTCACGGAAAATTTCAGCATGAACTTTGCTGAAAATAGGACATATGGAGTACCGAATTTGCCGGAACGGAAGTTAATCGACATTCCGGCAAACTCAAGGGCCTCTCGGGGTACCTGCAAAATCATTATCCCCACTTAATGAAGTCGCCAATGGGTCATTTCAGAAGATCACAAGTAGCATCATCACAAGTACAACATCATCCATAACTTTATATTGACAAAGCATCAGCACATATACAAAAGACCACTTATGCCAACAGTATGGTTTATATCAGATTCAGAGTTAGAAACAAGAAAAACTGGTGCTTCAAAGCCTACTGGACACAATTTACATCTATCAGTACAGGATGTCCTGACTAATTTCAAGTGTTCACAGGTGAACTTGTACCATGGATGAGCCTAGTGCTTCATTAGTCACCCTGTGCATGAAATGTATCATGTATCAAACCATCAATTAACTGCTGAAAAACAAAAACTTTCAGGACAGAGTGAAAATAGTTACCGAACTTAATGACTAAAGATATGTAAAATGTATGACACAGAAAATAAAGAAATCATGTTGATGAATAAATTTATAGAGTATATAACCACAATTACTAAAACCCATCAAAATAGTATTGTGTCAAGTTCAGTTTGAAAATTCAGTTACTTCTTGAGTGATTTGACACCAAAAATTACTCCCAAAAATTACAATGACTGTATATTGACTGCATATGCTTGTTTTGATTGTAACTTGGTGAAGTAGTCACTACTGTACTACTAGTGTGCAGCGATTGGGGAGAAGAGCTCATCGATTAGATTGTAACTTGGTGCACTTGCATTCAGTCACCACCACCAAATCCTAGTGCAACTGTGGTTCTAAAATCCTAGTGCACTTGCACTTGGTGCACTTGGAGAACATGATTGGGCATTCTGAAACATAATTGCTCTAGTGCGGCTATGGTTCCAATTGAGGTGTTCCATATGGTCTTATACATAAGCCAAACAAACTAATTAGGGTTCAGCAGCAAGCAGCTGCACAACTGCATCACTCCCTGTCTCCCTCCCTTCAGATACAGTAGCTCAAAAGTCAATTAAACTGAAGATTAATCTAACAAGCCTGACAGTAGCTAACTGTACCTAACTGTACCTAACTAATGCTAACTGTACCTAACTGAATTTTTTTATGACAACTAACGGATGCTAACTGTACCTAACTGATGCTAACTGTACCTAACTGATGCTAATTGTCACAAATATGATATTTTTATGATAAAATACATCATTATCAGGGCACATTATGGCCATTTTCTTACATGATGCTAACTATACCTAACTGAATTTTTTGACAGTAGCTAACTGTATTTAGTAATTTTTCAGTAACAGTCTTGCCCCTATTTGAAGGACAAGCAAATAGATACCTAAAATCCACTAGTATTTCCTCTAAAAAAGCCTAACTGGATTTTTTTGTAACTGTACCTAACTGAATTTTTCTGTAACAGTCTTGCCCCTATTTTTCCGTAAAAAATCCTAAAATCCACTAGTATTGCCTCTAAAAAAGCCTTAAAAGTCCACTATTATTGACAATCAAAATATGATCTGAACTGTAAGGAGTTAATTGAAATTCACTAGTATTGCCTCTAAAAAAGCCTAAAGTCCACTATTATCTACTTTAGGCACAATCATACACAATTCTGAATGTACTGTAACAATTGTACTCCATCAAAATGTTGAAATTTTGACATTCGGAGGGTCACCTGCGTGGTGGTGCCCTGCACAGCGGTCGTTGAGCTCGCGCGGTGTGGTGATCTCCCCGGAGATGGACGGGCCCTGCACAACGGTCGAGACTCAGAGCAGAGGTTGAGGGCAAGAGGAAGAAGAAGAAGAAGAAGGAAGTGGAGGGGAGGGGCTCACCTGCAGTCGAGGGCGTACACGGCGCCGGCCGGCCGCCTTGGACCCGGAGGAAGCCGCGGTCGTGCCGGATCCCTAGGGCTCGGGGCCGGCACAAGACCATGCCACAGCAGAGCAGAGCAGCGCGCGGACGGCGGCATCGCGTGGCCTGGCTGAGCTGAGGTAGAGGCGGTCGTCGTCTCCTCCTCCTCCTCATCCTCCTCCTGGTCCTCCTCCTCCGGCTCGGGGCGCGGGGGCGGGGGGCGGCGCTGGGAGCTGCAGTGGTGGGGCGTGGGGGCGGCGCGCTGGGAGCTGCAGTGGTGGGGGGCGCGGGGGCGGCGGGGGTGGAGTCCAGCGAGGGTCGGGGCGGCGGCGGCGGGGGTCGATCAGGGTAGCGGGTGGATCTGGCAAGGGAGAGCAAGGGACAAAGGGATCTGGCGAGGGAGAGGGTGGAATTAGCTGGGGGGGAGAGATTACTAATGGCGCACCCCGCAGCGGTGCGCAATTAGTATTTTTTTATTACAGTTCGAACCCTCAGGTTATATTCCACCTAACCCAATCTACATCAGAACCCGCCCACTAGCCTGACTGGTCAACACGCAGCACACACACTAGGAGGTCCTGGGTTCGATTCCCAGGCTCCCCAATTTTTATTTTTATGCATTCAAAATGTTGTTTGATATTTATTTGTGTTTAAATATCTTCAAACTTGTTTAAATCATAACAGTAATATTTTTATAAAAACAGTAATAATTTTAAAAAAATATGTTCAAATTTGTTATTTGAAAATATTTATGAATATGAAAAGGTGGAGTGGAGGTGCGGTGGGTCATCGGCGACGATGGAGTGGGGGGTGCGGGCGGGGCGGCGGCCGGTGGAGCGGGAGGTGCGGTTGGTCGGCGGCGGTGGAGTGGGGAGGTGCGGGCCGGGTCGGCGGCGGTGGAGTGGGGCGATGGTCGAGTGGGGGACTGGATCTGGCGAGGTGGGATAGCGATCGAGATGGAGGGGGATCGAGATCGAGTGTCCATGAAATTCAAAAACATTCATGAGTTCAAATAGTAATATTTTTAAATATCTTCAAACTTGTTTAAATCATAACAGTAATATTTTTATAAAAACAGTAATAATTTTTTTAAAAATATGTTCAAATTTGTTATTTGAAAATATTTATGAATATGAAAAGGTGGAGTGGAGGTGCGGTGGGTCATGCGACGATGGAGTGGGGGAGGTGCGGGCGGGGGTGGCGGCGGCGGTGGAGCGGGGAGGTGCGGTTGGTCGACGGCGGTGGAGTGGGGAGGTGCGGGCGGGGTTGGCGGCGGCCGGTGGAGCGGGGGAGGGTGCGGTGGGTCATCGGCGATGGTGGAGTGGGGGACCGGATCTGGCGAGGTGGGATAGCGATCGAGATGGAGGGGGATAGAGATCGAGTGTCCATGAAATTCAAAAACATTCATGAGTTTAAAAAGTGCCCATGAAATACAATCGAGAAATGAAGACTACGATTTAAATACAATCTATCTTAGCTAGCTATTTGTTCACAATCTTCTTGCCCTTCTTTTTCGCAAATGGAGTTCTTTTGTGGAACGGACATCCTTTAGGTAGGGTGGTCCTGCTTCTTCTTGTGGTGTATGCTTCTACTTCATCGTCGTCGTCATGTTCGATCTTCGGGTCGCCGTACTTGTCGAAGTCTTGCTCATTGGCTACTCCATCCATTCCGATGATCTTCCTTTTGCCTCTCCTCACGACAACACGACTGGGCTTTAACGGGTTGGTAATGAAGAAGCATTGGTCTACTTGGGAAGCCAGTACCCATGGCTCATTTTTCGCGGTGACGTTTGCGCCCGCGGTCTTGGATTTGGCTTCGGGTATAACCATGGTGGTGAAATATCGGTCTTCTTTTAGGACGCTCTTGGCCCATCTGACACGGAACATCGAGACCTTCTCTCCAGCGTAGCTCAGCTCCCAGATCTCCTCGATCCTTCCGTAGTATCTGTCCTTGTCGTTACGGTGTAGGATTCCATCGTTACCCCGGAGTTCTGATAACCATCACTCTTCATGTCCTTGTCCTCGGTGTAGAATGTGTAGCCGTTGATATCGTACGCCTCATAGGTCATCAGGTTGTGCTCGGCGCCCTGTGACAAGGCGAATATGAGTTGTTCTTCCGCGGAAGAATCCTCATGTAAAGGGTACGACAGAAGCTTCTTCTTGAACCAACGCGTGAAACATGAGTTGTGCTCTTTGATTATATCTCCGTCCATCCTCTGTTGGCCTCGGTCATTGTATGTCTTCTCAATAAAGGTTTTGTGCTCTACCACCCAAGGATCGACCACGTCTATGTGTTGTAGCGCGACTAGGTTTGCTCTTTCAAAGTCGGTGAGTTGACCCTCGAAGTCGACATGCATTTCGCGGCGACCCTCACGGTGACCCCATCCAGCGAGCCTGCCGAGTTTCCTGTTGACGAGCAGACCAATGGGGTCCTCGATGCCTAGATAATTCGTGTAGTAGGAGATGCACTCTTCGGTCAGAAAGCCCCTGGATATGCTTTCCTCTGGACGTGACATCTTGCGAACGTATCCTTTGATGACACCATTCATCCTTTCGAACGGCATCATGTTGTGCAGGAATGTCGGCCCGAGTTGGATGATATCCTCCACGATATGGACCAGCAGATGCACTATAACGTTGAAGAATGCGGGCGGGAAGTACATCTCAAGCTCGCATAGTATCACCACGACCTCTTCTTGTAGCCTTCTGAGTTGCCTCACGCCAACCGACTTCCGAGACATGACGTCGAAAAAGTTGCATAGGACAAATAGCGTTTCATGGACGTGCGCGTCCATGATCCCAAGGATTGCAACTGGAAGTATCTGCGTCATCAGCACGTGACAGTCGTGAGACTTCATCCCGCTGAACTTCTGCTTCGCTGGGTCTAGGTATCTGCTTATCTTCCCCGCGTAACCGTAAGGAAGTTTTACTCCTACGAGGCAGGTGACTTGCGTTTTACTCCTATGAGGTCTAGGTATCTGCTTATCTTTCCCGGCAGTGGGCAATCTTTCCAATTTTTCAACAACTGGTCTATTTCCTCGCCGCTCCTCGTACGCGGGCGTCTTCGGGGTTCGGTTTCACCATCGAACAGATCCTTGTGTTTCCTCCACGGGTCATCATCGCGAAGCCACCTTCGATGTCCCATGAATACGGTTTTCGAAGACCCGAGATGTCTATCTAGCTGGCGATATGTTGTGTCATCCATGCACCTGACGCATCCAGAAAATCCGTGGACCACCTGCCCCGCGAGATATCCCTAACCGAGATAGTCGTGCACCGTCGTGAGCAGTGCGGCTCTCATAGGGAAATATTCTTTCTCTGCAGCGTCCCACGTATTGGCTGGCATTTTCCACAGAGTGTCTAGCTCCTCTTTCAGCAGCCCCAGATATAGATTGATGTCGTTCCCTGGTTGTTTCGGCCCTTCGATTAGCATACTCATGTGAATGTACTTCCTCTTCATGCACAACCAGGGGGAAGGTTGTACATCCACACAAACACGGGCCAGGTGCTATGTGTGCTTCTCTGGCTGCCAAACGGATTGACTCCATCGGTGCTCGCGCCCAGCACGATGTTCCTTGGATCCTTCCCAAATTCTGGGTGTTCAAAGTTCAACGCTTGCCACTGGCTCGCATCCTTTGGGTGACTCAGCATCTTGTCTTTTTTATTTATCTCCGAATCATTTGCGTCATCTTCTCGCTTCTTCTCCTCCATATCCGCGTGCCAACGCAGGAGCTTTGCTACCTTAGGGTCCGTGAAATACCGCTACAGACGAGGAGTTATCGGAAAGTACCACACCACTTTTCGAGGAGCTTTCTTCCTCTTCTTGTATCGAGTGACACCGCACATCGGACATATGGTAGACTCCGCGTGCTCGTCCCGATAAATGATGCAATTGTTCATGCACACATGGTATTTCACGTGCGGTAAGTCCAGAGGACACACGATTTTCTTCGCCTCCTCGAAACTGGTCGGGCACTTGTTCCCCTTGGGAAGATGTTCGTGCCAGAATGACATGTTCTCGTCGAAGCATGCGTCGGTCATTTTTGTGTTTTACCTTCATCTCCAGAGCCATGAGCGTTACTTTCAAGCGGGTATCCTCGGGCCTGCATCCTTCATACAATGGAGTAACCGCGTCTATCTCCAGTTGATCCAGCTTGGCTTTCTCTCGGGCGGCAGCTCTTTTGTTATCCATCTCCTTGAGAAGCAGCTCTTGAACATGAGGGTCCTGCACCCAGCCCATCGATGGTCCATCGTCATCTGCTCCGCCGGCATCTTCATCTTCATGATCATGCCCTTCGTCTGCTCCGGCATCTTCCTCATCATCATGTCCTGCATCTTCTACATGATGACTTTGTACAGCATCACCGTCGTGATCATATCCTGGAGATTCTTCATCTTCTCGCCCGCCCGAGTCTTGCTCATTTCTTGCCGCCGCCCGGCCCCCATGGACGACTTCATAGTCATCTTCATCACCTTGCCACCGATAGCCATCCATGAAACCACGCAAGAGCAGGTGGTCCCGCACCTGCCCGGAATCCGGGTCCGCAATAAGGCTCTTCAGCTTGCATCTTCGACACGGACATCTTATCTCCGTCTCGTTCTTTTGAAGCATCTCGGCCTTCGCGGAGCTCAAAAACCTATTCACAATGCCTTCGGTCATCGTGCGGACCATGATCGCCTGCGAGGTAGAGCAAAACGATATTTTAGAACCAAGAAAAAATTTGGCATGACTTTCCCTAAAAATAGGACCAAAAAGAATGCACAGTGCCAAAATTCTCGCCGAAATGGAAATGAATCAACATTCTGGCAAAATATTGGCAACTATCGCATTTCAAATACCGGTATCCGCAAAGACAAACATATATGCAACACCACAAACATATGCAACACCACGAACATACATAGATCTAGCTAGGCCATGAAAAGTGCATGTGCACGTTGTTGGAGAGTGAGAACAACATAAAGATAGCTTCCCCCCTTACTTACCTATCAAAAAAAGGTAATGTAACCACTTAATTTGGATGAATATATGGTGCAAATGAGGTGAGGAGGAGGAGGCAGCCGAGACAAGCTTGGAGGAGGAGGTGGAGAGAATGAAGTGGGGAAAGTGAGTGGGTAGGTGGGCTGTCCAAAATATCTTGTTGGTCCCAGCTTACTAATGGCGCACCAGATGCAAATGCGCCATTAGTAACCCTGGTTACTAATGGCGCACCTGCTTCTGGTGCGCCATTAGAAGTTTTGCAAAAAAATAAAAAAATTATATATTCTAATGGCGCACCGAGGCACAGTGCGCCATCACCGAGGCACAGTGCGCCATTACTAGTTTACACTAGTAATGGCGCACTGTGCCACGGTGCGCCATTAGAATGTTTGGAAAAAATTTGTTACTAATGGCGCACCTTGTGCTTGGTGCGCCATTAGTATCTTCCACACTAATGGCGCACCGGAACGTGATGCGCCTTTAGTATATACAAATGGCGCACCACCTGACAGGTGCGCCATTAGTGTCCATCCCATCTATAGCCCTTTTCCTAGTAGTGAAGTGAAGCACTATGAGGAAAACTATCAAGCTCAAGAGATATAAGTGAAGCACATAGAGTATTCTATCAAATTTCAATTCATGTATGGCTCTCTCAAAAGGTGTGTACATAAAGGATGATTGTGGTAAACTAACAAGCAAAGACTCAAATAATACAATATGCTCCAAGCAAAACGCATATCATGTTGGTGAATAAAAATATAGCTCCAAGTAAATTACCGATGGAAGTAGACGAAAGAGGGGATGCCTTCCGGGGCATCCCCAAGCTTTGACTTTTTGGTGTCCTTGGATTATCTTGGGGGTTCCATTGGCATCCCTAAGCTTAGGCTCTTGCCACTCCTTATTCCATAATCCATCAAAAGAATTCACCCAAAACTTGAAAACTTCACAACACAAAACTCAATAGAAATCTCGTGAGCTCCGTTAGAGAAACAAAACAAAAGACTACTTTAAGGTACTGTAATTAACTCATTCTTTATTTATATTGGTGTTAAACCTACTGTATTCCAACTTCTCTATGGATTGTAAACTATTTTACTAACCATAGGTTCATCAAAATAAGCAAACAACACACGCAAAACAGAATCTGTAAAAAACAGAACAGTCTATAGTAATCTGTAACTAACGCAAACTTCTGGAACCCAAAAAATTCTACCAAAATTAGACGACCTGGAAAATTTGTTTATTGGTCAGCAGCAATTGAAATCAGTATTGTATCACGTTCTGGTGATTTTTAACAATTCGGGCCCTAAGCGCAAAGATTCTGGAAATTACAGCAAGATCAAATAACTATCATCCAAGAAGATCCAATAGGTTCAACTTGGCACAAACACTAAATAAAAGATAAAACCACATCTAAACAGAGGCTAGATGGATTATTTATTCCTAAACAGAAGCAAAAACAAAAATCTAAAATAAAATTGGGTTGCCTCCCAACAAGCGCTATCGTTTAACGCCCCTAGCTAGCCATTAAGATTTCAATGACGCTCACGTGAAAGACAAGAATTGAAGCATAAAGAGAGCATCATAAAACATGTGACAAACACACTTAAGTCTAACATACTTCCTATGCATAGGCATATTATAGGCAAACAATTTATAATAGCAAGCAAAAACTAGCATATGCAAGGAAGTATAAAGGAACAATAGCAATCTCAACATAACGAGAGGTAATTTAGTAACATGAAAATTTCTATCACCATATTTTCCTCTCTCATAATAATTACATGTAGGATCATAAGAAAGTCCAACAATATAGCTATCACATAACATATTCTCAACACGATCCACATGCATGCGAAGTTGACACTCTTCCGAAATAGTGGGATTAATATTAACTAAAGTCATGACCTCTCCAAACACACTTTTACCAAAAACTTCATAAGATTGAACATTATCCAAATATGTGGGATCTAAAGTTTACACTCTTCCAAACCCACTTTCAATATTTTTGCAAACAATATTATCAATCTCATATTCATCATAGGGATTAGATAAATTTTCCAGATCAAAACAAGAATCTCCCCAATCATGATCATTGCAACAACTAGTAGACATAGCAAAACTAGCATCCCCAAGCTTAGGGTTTTGCATATTATTAGCATAATTGACATCAAGAGAATTTATAGTAAAATCATTGGAATCATGCTTTTCATCGAAGGAACTATCAAGTATGGGTGCAATAGCAACGATCTCACGTTTAACATAAGGAACTATAGCAAATTCATCTTCATAAATATTGGCATCATAGCCACAAGAATAGAAAGCATCATGTTCATCAAGGGATATTTCAATCAAATCATCGGAATCATCATTATCTATATATTCATGCGTATCATTATTTTCTTCCAAAGCAACGGTCGTTCTCTCAATAAATTCTTTGACACAGACATTATGAGCATAGTTTTCATAGCAATATTTATGTATGTCAAAATTTTCAGATTAGTAGAGAGTAATATCATACTTTTCAATCAAAGAAGCAACTTCATAAGCACCCTTAAAAGCAACAAATTCTTCAATTTGTTCGATATCATAGTAACTATAAACACCCTTCGCATAAGAAGATAAGATTTCATTTTCATTAAACTCACATAGGTAAGGAAGGTGTTTTTTATGGTTCTTAGAGCAACAAGTAAAATCATAAATTTCACAAAGATTCCGAGCATAACACAACAATATGTTTATTTGACTCCATAAGAGTCTCCCTTTTTCAGACAAACGGTGACGAACATAATGAGCATGCTCATTTAAAGATTTCCCATCAACTAGGCTGGTTGGGGTTTCAACACGAGCGCATAAGGATCGAAGATGATCCAAGTAGAACACTTTAAGTGGATCCATAACAATAGACTTTTAGCAAGCAAAGATGCAAGCAAATTTAAGGCACATGGTAACACAAGCAAACAAGAAGCAAGCGGAAAAGAGAGGGCGAATAAAACGGCAAGGGTGAAGAGGGGGAGAGGAAAACGAGAGGCAAATGGCAAATAATGTAATGTGAGAGATAGGGATTGCGATGGGTACTTGGTATGGTTGACTTGCTTGCGTGAGCCTCCACGGCAACGGTGCCAGAAATCCTTCTTGCTACGTCTCGAGCTTGCGTTGGTTTTCCCCGAAGAAGAGAGGATGATGCAGCACAGTAGCATAAGTATTTCCCTCAGTTTTTGAGAACCAAGGTATCAATCTAGTAGGAGGCCACGCGCAAGTCCCTCGTACCTGCACAAAACGATAGCTACTCGCAACCAACGCGATTAGGGGTTGTCAATCCCTTCACGGTCACTTACGAGAGTGAGATCTGATAGAGATAATATTTTTGGTATTTTTTGTACAAAGATGCAAAGTAAAAAGTAAAAGCAAAGCAAGTAAATAAAGTGATGGAGATTGATATTATGAGAATAGACCCGGGGGCCATAGGTTTCACTAGTGGCTTCTCTCAAGAGCATAGATATTCTACGGTGGGTGAACAAATTACTGTTGAGCAATTGAATGAATTGAGCATAGTTATGAGTATATCTAGGCAATGATCATGTATATAGGCATCACGTCCATGACAATTAGATCGAAACGATTCTGCATCTACTACTATTACTCCACTCATCGACCACTATCCAGCATGCATCTAGAGTATTAAGTTAAAAACAGAGTAACGCCTTAAGCAAGATGACATGATGTAGAGGAATAAATTCATGCAATATGATAAATACCCCATCTTGTTATCCTCGATGGCAACAATACAATACGTGCCTTGCAACCATTTCTGTCACTAAGTAAGGACACCGCAAGATTGAACCCAAAGCTAAGCACTTCTCCCATTACAAGAACTACCAATCTAGTTGGCCAAACCAAACGGAT
The DNA here is from genome assembly GCA_021605205.1 of Aegilops longissima. Classification (NCBI taxonomy): domain Eukaryota; kingdom Viridiplantae; phylum Streptophyta; class Magnoliopsida; order Poales; family Poaceae; genus Aegilops; species Aegilops longissima. Next base: position 461,104,326 of record CM038680.1, read on the forward strand.
AATTCGAAGAGACTTGCAAAGATAACTCAATCATACATAAAAGAATTCAGAGAAGAATCAAATATTTTCCATAGATAAGCTGGATCATAAACCCACAATTCATCGGTCTCAACAAACACACCGCAAAAAGAAGATTACATCGAATAGATCTCCACAAGAGAGGGGCGAGAACATTGTATTGAGATCCAAAAAGAGAGAAGAAGCCATCTAGCTACTAGCTATGGACCCGAAGGTCTGAAGTAAACTACTCACACTTCATCGGAGGGGCTATGGTGTTGATGTAGAAGCCCTCCGTGGTGGATGCCCCCTCCGGGAGCTCGAACAGGCCCCAAGATGAGATCTCGTGGATACAGAAAGTTGCGGCGGTGGAATTAGGTTTTTGGCTCCTCTCCTGATCTGTTGGGGGTACGTAGGTATATATAGGAGGAAGGAGTACGTCGGTGGAGCATCACGGGGCCCTCGAGGCAGGGGGGCGCGCCGAGGGGGCTCCACCCTCGTGACCGCCTCTGGCACTTCTTGGAGTAGGGTCCTAGTCTCCTGGATCACGTTCGGTGAGAAGATCACGTTCCCTAAGGTTTCATTCCGTTTGGACTCTGTTTGATATTCCGTTTCTTCGAAACCCTGAAATAGGCAAAAAATAGCAATTCTGGGTTGGGCCTCCGGTTAATAGGTTAGTCCCAAAAGTAATATAAAAGTGGAAAATAAAGCCCATTATAGTCCAAAACAGTAGATAAAGTAGCATGGAGCAATAAAAAATTATAGATACGTTGGAGACGTATCAGTAGGTAATTGAGTGGCCTTTCTCGCCCCCACCCCCGTCCATCCCTCGCATATTCGGGCCATTTACCACATTTCTATGGTTGTAACCTCGAAAGTTCAAGATCTTACGCGGCCACATGAAATCATAGCAGGGAATGGGATGAGTGCCCCATGTTAATCTCTTTGGTCCATATATGTGCCATATGTTACCAACGGGAGGCGTGGCCTCGATGCATGCAATCTAGGGCTATGATGCCCAGCTGCTGTCGTTATAATCAATGCAAATTCACGAGGGGCTAAAAATTCACGGGACCTGGCATGGTGTCATCATACAACCCCTAGAGGGTGTGGTAAAACATCGAGAGCGGCATGCGTCGGCCCTCACATAGGCTGTGTGCAAACGGGGCCATATCGCATGTCGGGTCAAGCCATCGAGCGAGAATGTGTCCGGCCTGTCAAAGGACTGCGGGGCACGTTCCTTCATTTTCCTCAAATCTCGATGCCACGTGATGTTAGACCTAGTAACCAAGGCCTGTCTCGTGCATCACACTCAACTGGACCCACAACATGCATGCACACATGTCCACGTATGAGTCTGAATGGCGGGGATGCATGGTTCGGGGACTGGCGTAAGTGGTGTGAGTCCAGTTTGGATCTAGCTACCAATAGGTAACACATGAGTCTAAACGTCTACCAAGAGGATGCATGTCCACGTATGAGTCTCTAAACATCTATGTGATGCTCCACACATGGGTCTAGACGGTGGGGGTGCATATGGTTTGGATCTAGCTACCAATGGGTAACGCGTCCGATTTGTGCCTAGGCGGTGGTTCACGGGGCCTGGCGTGGTCTCATAGTATGACCCATGAATGGTGTGGTCAAACACCGAGAGCGGCACCCATAAGGCCTAACACGGGCTATGTGGAAACGATGCGATATCGCATGCTGGATCTAGCCAATGGAGGGAACGAGTTCGGCATGCGGATGGAGTGTGGGGCCCGTTCCTTCATTTTCCTCAAAATTTGGTGCCGCTTCATGTGGGCCCTATCCAAAACGGCCCGTCTAGCGCATCACAAACAGCTGGATTCACACCATGCAGGCACACTTGGCCACGTAGACACCCATCGTAAACCTTTAGCCAAGTTGACCCACACCATCCATCCACCCTTGACCCCACCTCGGTTCGTTGGATCTCCGACGAGTCCCTTCCCTCGGTATGCCAAGCATGTTAAAACGACACACGGCTACGCGTCTTGCACATCGAGATTGGCGCATCATGCACTAGTGCCAACAAACATGTCCAGCTGAGCATCTTTGCCCATGGTCCGGATCGAGGCGGCTAGCGTGCATGTTGTCGGCCTGGTTGCCTAGCGATGCATGCTATGGGTAGACATGAATCACATCGCATCGGATCAAGATTCCCCTCTATTGTACCCGACGCCGGAGCAGCACACACGCATGGTAGAAGAATCTGTGCGGTTGATGTGGGAGCTTGGATGAGACGCCATGGGATAGGTGCATGCTGAAATTCAAGATTTAGAAATTGATAACAAAATAAAAATGAAAATTCAATTGTTTGTACAGGTGTACAACATGTTTTAAGGATAATGTGGAATATGACACGTTCACATGCATTTTGGCAACAAGTGCACTTTCGGAGGGGGAAAAACAGGTAGCCCCGTGCCTCCCATGATTTTTGTTCCATGTATTTCGCCACAAATATTGGAGGAAAAAAGAAAAATGTATTTTCCCCTCAAAAAACGACTTGGGAAGAAAATATGGAAAATCTGAAGTAACCATATTTAGCTACTCTGTGAAGGTTGTCCCCCGTGGGGAGATTTGATCTCCTCTCCTTGATTTTAGGGTGAGTTCAACGTGAACGTGATGGTGAGAGGCTGAAGAAGGAATTTTGTGTGTTTACAACAACCTTTGTTTTACAACTGTATAATAACAAATGAAAGAGAATATGTGAAAAACAAAAAAGAAAAAGGATATGCATACATGATGGGCCAGCCCAACCATCTACAGGGACGCGTGGTCCAGCACGCGGGTGAGGTTCGCCTGGGACAGCCCAACAAAATTTGGCCTAACGCTGAGACGCACCGGGCGCAACTGACGGGTGGTGGGAGTTTAGTCCCACCTCGCCAAGCGAAACGCGCATGCACCTACTTATATACGTGGCTGAGAGACAACTTGCATGAGCCTCTCTCATTGAAACAACACGTTCCCTATCCACTTCTGTGTATGGCCTATGGGGCCTACTAGCAGGAGTAATCAACATCCCATGGGCCTGCATCCTGGCCCATATGGTTGGGTTTCTAGCCGTATGCAGGCCGTGGGGTTTGATACGTCCTGTTAGAAGGTGGGCTTTTTCTTTTCCAAATCACCCAATTTTTTTTACACAGTCACATCCATGTAATAAACATGATTATAAAAGAAAATTCAGCAATAATGAAGTTTACACTTTGCCCTTAAGGTAAAGTCAGAGGTATGTTGGGTCATCTATTTTGGAACGGAGGGAGTACATGAGTTTCACTGAGCCACTATAAATTATATAAAATTCTAAAAAAATGGAAAACTTTCAAATTCAGTCTATGTTAATGAAAAGATCATGTGTACAAAATTTCAGGTGATTTGGATGTGGTCGAAAAAACCACCTTGTTAGAAAAACTCGCTTAAGTGAGACCGAACGGTCCATCTATAATGAAGTGATTTTTTGACCAACTCCAAAATAACCCCAAATTTTTTGTACACGGTGCCATAAATGTAACAAACAGGATATCCAAAAAAATCAAAAAATTTAGGTTTACACTGTCCCCTTATGAAAAATTTCGTGGTAAGGCAAGTGAGGTAGCTCATGACCATACGCATGGAATACATTGTTCAAATGGCCTCAAACCGTTCCCCTTTAGCCAAGTTGACCCACACCATCCATCCACCCTTGACCCCACCTCGGTTCGTTAGTTCTCCAACGAGTCCCTCCCTCCATAAGCCAAGCATGTCAAAGCGACACACGGATACCCGTCTTGCACACCGAAATTGGGCATCATGCACTAGTGCCAGCAAACATGTCCAACTGAGCATCTTTGCCCATCGTGGACACTACCGCATGGTCTAGATCGAGGTGGCTAGCGGTGCATGTTGTCGTCCTAGTTGGCTAAGGGTGCATGATATGGGTCAACATGAATTGTACTGCATGACATCTAGATTCCCCTGTCCGGTACCGGACACCACAGGCCCGGAGCAGCACGTGCATGGTAAAAGAATCTGCACGGTCGCTGGCGGAGCTTGGATAAAACATATTTGACCTAACTGACATGGGGTAGGTGCATGCTGAAATTCAATATTTAGGAATTGTTAACAAAAAAACGACAATTCAATTCTTTGTACAGGTGACACGTTCACATGCAATATGGCAACTAGTGCACTTTTGGAGGGGAAAAAAGGTGCACTCGTTCCACCGTGCCTCCCACGATTTTTCTTCCATGTATTTCACCACAATATTGGAGGAAAAAGAAGAATGTGATTTTGCCTCAAAAAACGACTTGGGGAGAAATTCTCAACTAACCATATTTAGCTACTAGGTGGAGGTTGCCCCCCGTGGGGAGATTCGATCTACCTCTCCTTGATTTTAGGGTGAGTTCAACGTGAACGTGATGGTGAGAGGCTCAATGTGGAGCTTTGTGCGTTTACAACACCTTTGTTTTAGGAAAAAATAAGCACCTTCTAATGTCAAATTATAAAATCCTTATTAAAACATGCTTAAAATCCTTATTTAAAAAACTTGTTTGTCTTGCCAGATAAAACAAACATAAAATTATGGGGATAGTTTATTGCGTGGCCTTTCTCCCCCCCCCCCAAGCCCCCCTCCTCCCTCCCATATTCGGGACATTTACCGCATTTCTAGGGTTGTAACATCGAAAGTTCAAGATCTACGGCGGCCACATGAAATCATAGCAAGGATTGCGATGAAAGCCCCATGTTAAGCTCTTTGGTCCATATATGAACCATATGCTACCAAAGGGAGGGGTGGCCTCGACGCCATTCTCTAGGCTAGGATGCTCATCAGCTGCCGTTATAATCCATGCGAATTATCGAGGGGCCGAAAATTCACGGGACCTAGCGCAAGTGTAATCATACGACCCCTAGAGGGTGTGGTAAAACATCGAGAGCGGCATGCGTAGGCCCTCACGTAGGCTGTGGGCAAATGGGGCCATATCCCATGCTGGATCAAGCCACAGAGTGGGAATGCGTCCGTCACTGTGAAGGGAGTGCGGGGCCCGTTCCATCATTTGCCTCAAATCGCGTTGCCGCATGATGTTAGACCTAGTAACCAAGGTCCGTCCCGTGCATAACACTCAGCTGGAACCACAACATGCATGCACACATGGCCATATATACGTCTACACGGCGGGGATGCATGGTTTGGGGGCTGGCACAAGTATCGCGGGTCATGTGTCTAGGTGCTACTCCACTTGGGTCTAAACAGCGGGGGTGCATGGTTTACCGAGAGGTAACGCATCCGGTTTGTGCCTAGGCGGTGCATCACGGGGCCTGGCATGGTCTCATCATATGACCCATGAAGGGTATGGTCAAACACCGAGAGGGGCATGCATAAACCCTCACGCGGGATAAGTGTAAACGAGGCCATATCACATGTTGGATCTAGCCAACGGGAGGGAACATGTCATAATAGTGGGGATACATACATAAGGCACAAATGCCACAAGAATACATCAACATCATATACAAGATCAACATCCGACTACGGATGAAACATAAACAGAAGCTCAAACGACATCCACCCTACTAGCCCAGGCTGCCGACCTGGAACCTATCCCCTGATCGAAGAAGAAGCAGAAGAAGAACTCCAAAACAATCAACATCGCTCTCGCGTCAAGATCATCGCACAACCTGTACCTGCAACTGTTGTTGTAGTAATCTGTGAGCCACGAGGACTCAGCAATCCCGTTACCATGGGTATCAAGACTAGCAAAGCTTAAAGGGAAAGGAAGGGGTAAAGTGGTGAGGTTGCAGCAGCGACTAAGCATATATGGTGGCTAACCAACGCAAATAAGAGCGAGAAGAGAGCAAGCGGAACGGTCGTCAACTAGCAATGATCAAGAAGTGATCCTGAACTCCTACTTACGTCAAACATAACCCAGAAACCGTGTTCTCCTCTCGATCAACCCCGAAAAGAGACACTCACGGTTACGCACACGGTTGGTGTATTTTAGAAGAGTTTGCTTCAAGTTTCACTACAACCGGATATTAACAAATTCCCATCTGCCACATAACATGGGCACGGCTCTCGAAAGTTTATACCTGCAGGGTGTCCCAACTTAGCCCATGATAAGCTCTCGCGATCAACGAAGGATATTCCTTCTCCCCGGGAAGACCCGATCAGTCTCGGAATCCCGGCTACAAGACATTTGGACAGCAATAAAACAAGACCAGCAAGACCTCCCGGCATGCCGACACCCTGATAGTAGCGCACAGATCTCGCCTCGAGCCACGACCGGATGAGCAGTCCGTACAACTAAAACCAGCCCTCAAGTTTCCCGAGGTGGCGCTGCAAAGGGTTTCTAGTTTGGACCAACACTTAGACAAGCATTGGCCTGGGGGCTAAAATGAAGATGACCCTTGAGAGCGCGACTCCCAAGGGAAAAAGGTAATAGGTCAGGCAAATGGTAAAACCAATGTTGGGCCTTGCTGGAAAAGTCTTATTCAAAGCGAACTGTCAAGGGGGTCCCATAAATCACCCGACCGCGTTAGGGACGCAAAATTCGGGAACATAATACCGATATGACGGAAACTAGGGCGGCAAGAGTGGAACAAAACACCAGGCATAAGGCCGAGCCTTCCACCCTTTACCAAGTATATAGATGCATTAATTAAATACGATATATTGTGATATCCCAACAAGTAAACATGTTCCAACAAGGAACAACATCTCCATGTTCCGACAAGGAACAAACTTCATCTTCACCTGAAACTAACAATGCTATAAGAGGGGCTGAGCAAAGCGGTAACATAGCTAAACAACGGTTTGCATAGGCAGGGTGCAAAAGGTTAGAGGCTGACATGGCAATTAGGTAGGCTTGAGCAACAAGTGATAGGTAGCGCAGCATAGCGATAGAACGAAGCAACTAGCATAGCAATGATAGTAGTGAGATCCAGGGTGACGGTCATCTTGCCTGAAATCCCGCTAGGAAGAAGAACGAGTCAATGAAGAAGATGAACAGATGAAGCCGAACCAAGCGTAGACGAACGAATCCTTACGATCGCAACGAAACAGGAACTAACAAGAAGAAGCACACAACATAGGTAAACACACCACACATGAACAAGGCATGATGCACAACAAACATGATGCATGACAAAGCTACATGAAGCTACTCATGGCAAGAGATGATGCAAACAAGAGCAACACATCAAAGCAAGTTTAAATGAGGCCGGAAGCAACATATAACAATTCCGGTAAGTCCTCATATGCAAATTTCGAAATTGGTCTAGAACTGAATAAACCTTATGTTCAAGTGGTTAAACAGCAATTTAAAATGCACCAAGATGATCTACGCGAAATTCTAGTCAAGTTACATATAAAGTTCATTTAGTTCGGAGCTACGGCCTAGAAGATATGAGCAAAACAAGATGAGCATGGCATTAATGCAAAATGCATTCAAACATCAAGCAAACACTCTCAAAACATGGATGCAACATGATAATATGAAGCTACATGCAAAATCAAGCAAGTTTCATATAGAGCACAATCAAAACGTAGCAACGGATCAACACATACACCCTATACAAGTCATGACAACAATCTGTCCAAAACAGCAACTAGGCATATTGCAAGCATCAAAACAACATGCTAAAGCAACTCAACATGATAACAAAAGGCATGGACATGATGTACAGGTAAAGCATGACAAAACATGAACACTGAGATATCTCCAGAAATCACTAGAACATGCTCAAACACACATGGCAAGATTGCAAATAATAAAAGTTTCAGACTTATCAGGAAATAACATCAGGTTGCAAAGTTTAGAGCTATCAAACAACATGTTACAGGAACTTATCAATTCAAACAAAGGCATGGCATGAATCTACTAATTTCATAGAACAAAAGTCCTTTACTGACCAAGAGCCAAAAAGGATCGGAAAATATGATGGCACCCATGTAAACATAGCAAGTTATATTACAGATTCATACATGGCAGGAACAACAATAAGTAGGCATGTTGGTGAGCTTGAACCACTCACCACAGAGCAATACATGGCATGGCAAGGCAACTCACAATAAGAAGACATGGCATAGAAGCTATACATGGCAAGAACAACATCATAGCATACATGGATCAACTACAACATCCTTGGCAAAATTAAACAAGAAGTAAACAACCTGTCAGGAAACATTTTATAGCAAAAGTAGAGCTTGAATGACTCAAGCTATTGCACTCCATAATTGCAAACAAGGGCATGGATGGATAGAGAATAACCATATGTTCAAAACATCCTTATTGAAGTATCTCAAAATAAGCATGGATCTCTCTGTAGCATCAAGTTTACATGGCATAAAATATCGCAGTAGCAGGGCTGAAATCAGCAACATCATGAAGCCTAGTTTCCATGCTTGTGCTAGTCACCACAGAGATCACAAAAATACATGGCATACACCCCTGTAAATATGGCATGTCATATTACAAAACACATGAAGGACTCAAGTTCATAGGGTGCACACATCAATCATGGCAAAAATGACAAAAGTGCATGTTCTGATAAGAATCTGAACCTAACATCACATAGCCCTCTTCCAATAGCATTTAGGGCGTCAAGATAAGCTCAAATGAAAATGATGCAATGAGATGAAATGATGTACTCGTCGAGTCGAACAATTTGACATATTACACGCGCAAAACGGAGCTACGGATGCGGAGATACGGCATGACGAACATGGCATGATAATAACAGCAAATCTGGGACTTAGTGGAAAATATACCCCGCGAAAAACGTGGACGAGGACGTTCCGGGACGAGGGGATCCAGGACGGGGCGCCGTTTGGTTCGGATCCCGGTGGATCTCATCCCGATCCACCGGATCCGGCCGGCGAGCTCCGGCGAGGAGGCGGTCTCCGGCGAGGGCGACGCGAGGAGGAGGCGGCGGCGGGCGGCGGCGACGAGGAGGCGGCGGGCCGGAGCGAGGGAGGCGCGGAGAGCTCCGCAGGGGCGGCGGCTCCGGCGAGAGGTGGCGGAGCATGCAACGCTGGGCGGCGAGGGGCACTGGCGCAGCGGCGGGCGACGAGGCGGCGGGCGGCCGAGGGCGAGGGCTCCGGCGAGCCCATGGCGCCGGCGAACGGGCGACCGGCTGCTGGTCCGACCGGGCCCAGATGGGCTCGGCGGGATGGCTGCGGGCTGCGACGGGCCGGGCGGCGGGGACGGCGGCGCGGGCCACGTGGCAGCGCGTGATTGGGCGAGGAGCGGCGGCGCGGACATGTCCGGCACGATATGGACAGGTCCGGCGGCGGGAGGAGGACGAAAGCTAGGGTTAGGGTGGATTCATCCGCGAATTTCGGGGGAGAGCACCTATTTATAGGTAGAGGGAGCTAGGAGACTCCAAATGAGGAGCGGTTTTCGGCCACGCGATCGTGATCGAACGACCGAGAGCATGGAGGGGAGTTTGCTGGGATTTGGGCCACTTTGAAAGGGGTGTTGGGCTGCAAAGAGAAGGAGGCTTTACAGTTACCCGGTTAACCGTTGGAGTATCAAACGACCTCCAAATGACACGAAACTTGACAGGCGGTCTATCGGTGCTATACCAAGGCCGCTTGGCAAACCTCGGGTCATTCCGATAAAGTTTAACACCCGCTCACAAGGAGAGACAAAAGGGGAACGCCGGGGAACATAGGAGCGCCGGATTGCAAAACGGACAACGGGGAAAATGCTCGGATGCATGAGACGAACACGTATGCAAAATGAAATACACATGATGACATGATATAAAATGCAGATGATGACATGGCAAAGTGCAACACGCAAGCACATGACATGGCAACGACGGCGAATAACTGGCAAACACCTGGCGCATCGAATCCGGGGCGTTACAGAACAAGTCCGGCATGCGGACGATGTGTGGGGCTCGTTCCTTCACTTTCCTCAAAATTCGGTGCCGCTTCATGTGGGCCCTAACCACAAAGGCCCGTCCCGTGCATCACACTCACCTGGACCCACACCATGCAAGCACACTTGGCCACGTAGACACACACCGTAAACCTTGACAATAGCTAGGGTTTTATAATTATCCATTCATTTTACCTAATCGGTACAACATAGCTAGCGATGAACAAAAAAGCTAGATGCCATGTGAAATTAAATGTGCCAACTGTCCCTTCTAGTAGTATTTTTTTCAGTAGTTCTCCCTTCTAGTATTTAGTAGTACTGCGCAAAACAAAAAAATGTCCCTCCTATTTTGCTATTTTTTAACACACTATTTTGGTGTTCGGTTTATGTTGCCACGTTTGTGGACCGACATTGTGCACTTTTTCTTTTGCTTGGTTGGTCGATTGGTTGGTTCGGGCAAATCTCTGGATGTGCATGACGTCGTATACGTGCATGTTTCTACCTAAATTTCAAAAGTGACGAATTGTGCGCGGCCTTGACCTCTCTCTCCCAAACAAATTGAATTTTCACTCCACAAATCTCGCTCCCGCCTCCAGCCTTCGATCGCCTCTGCCTATCCACCCACGTCTTCGTCGCTGCCCACTACTCGCCGCCGCCAAAAAGCCCACATTCTTGCCGGTGAGGATGATCCTACCTGCCGGGGGAGGGGGCGTGGCTGGTGCGCTCCGTGCGGCGGATGTGGACCCCATGAAGGAACTGGTCGACAAGGACGTCGTCGCTGCCGATTCGCAGCCGCAGCTGGTCCAACACAGCACCAACGATGACGAATCGGTTAGTGTCTGCAGATATTAACCCTAGAATTTGCCTTCTCGAGTTTAACCCTAGAAATTGCTCTCTTGTTATTCATCGCTATTCGTATAGACAATCCTACTGTTCGCCTTTTTTTTATTAATCGTACGGTTATCAGTCCTAGGGTTTGCAAATTTAGATGAATGGATCATTTGTATTCCATTTTATGCATGTCTTTCATATAACCAAAGTTTTAGTAAACCAATACAAAGAAAAAACAATCCATTTATGCCTGCCTTTGATATAATGTACAATTCGCTGGCATGAGATTGTTTTTCTTCTAATACCAGATTGCAGATTTGGAAGAATGGGAGAACTACCTACAACTGAGGGAAGCTTTCAGAAAGAAAATCTTCAAGTGGCTCATGGCTGCAAAAATTGTGTATCGGTGTAACGGTCGCTATAAATGCCCATTCTGCAGGAAAGAGAACCAGCATTCCAAAACCACAGCAATTGCAGCTTACAGAAAGAGGTGGCATCTTAAGGCAAAACCTGTTGAGATGGCCAACAAATTGGGGAGGGTGAAGACCTAAAAGCATATAGTCAATGTTTGTTTTTTGTGTTCTATCGACACCAAATGTAAGAAAAAATATATGGGCCCACATGGCAAGTATCAATCTTTATCTCCTTCGACGGTCGGTGCCACATTAGCCAACATGAACAAGTGTTGACCTCATTGGACTTACATCCTGGCAAAATTCGGTATCAATCTGAACCTGCTACATGGGAGGCCTTTCGGGACGGGAAGGGTCCGTCTCGAAGCATGTTTTTGTCGACATCCTTGAAGCTTGAAGTGGACCAACAACCTTGTACCAACATGACTAGCATCATTGCCAAGTTTCGTAGCTTTTTGACGTTGTAAGGATTATCTAGGGCTTTCGCGTCGATAAATCATATAATACTTACGTTTTTTTTCTGCGCTCGAGGGTGGACTGCCATTCATGCGTGTCGTTGGGTTGTGTAAAGAAGCCCACCCGTTGGACCGAGCGATGTCCGCCGCCGTTGCATGCGCCCGAGCGAGCCTATGTTGCATGCGGTTGCATGCATGTGTCCGCTTCAGCCTACGTTGCATGCGTGCACATACTCGAAGGAGCACGCGCCGCAGAGCCGTTCCCGTTGACCCGACCGACGGCACATAGGGCAGCACTTAAACTTCGCGTTTTGATTCACACTACAGTTTCCCACGCGTGTACACTCCCGATGCCGCGGTGGGTGGAAAATTTGTTCACACTTGACCGCATTACTGCCACGATGGCTATTTAAGCCACCTATCATGTTCCGCTTCCTCTCACACCCTTCATCCATCTCCCATACTCTCCCACCTGTATTTTGCGCCTGCCCTTCTTCTTCTTCACCACAAACAGCCCCAAGAACCAGCCCGCCGCAGCCATGCAGTACACCGGGCCAACCTACCGCTTCCCCCCCACCGTGCCGGAGATGCTCTACCCCGACGGGGTGTACGTCGAGAGCACCCTTCGTGTGTGGGCGATGTCAAGGTGGAGGGGCGCAAGGGGGTTCACCGACTTCTTCCTTGGGGCGGCACGGGCACCTCCTCGGGATCTCCAAGGATGTACCGAGTCAAGGAGGTCATCCACAACGGGGTTGTGGTTGCTATCCTTGCCCACTTCACCAACCCCTTCGACGCGTTCTACCTCCTCGGTCGCGTGTTCTGGTGTGGATGTGAGTTCATAGCTTTCACCACCCATAACATCTTCATGGACTACGACAACATCTTCCCCACCGAAGAGCGCATGCACACTATGTCGTACCCCATCAACAACACCGCGGAGGAGCAGTGAAGGGCGCCCGGAGGAGGAGCAAGGAGGAGTCTGGTGGAGAAGCGGCGGCCATCTATCTATCTATCTATCTTTTGTAGCTAAAAAATCTATGTATCTATATTTGTCTTGGTGTTATTTTAGTTGTAAGCGTACTATTAATTCATGTTGTGGGCTTTGGTTGACCCGAATTATCTACATTTATTATACAAAGTTTTACAGTGGTTGGGCTTTTTTGGAACCGTCTTAATCTCTAGCATTTTAGTCATAGGAAAAAATTGTCTCGAAAAAAGTCATAGGAAGAAAGCAATCACGCGCCGCCCGTCTCATCCAATGCAGAACCGCCGCCGCCATCGTCCTTCCCCTCACCCATCGCCATTACAACCGCGACATCTCCTCCCTCTCCTTCTCCTCCTTATCACGGCCGCAACTTTGCTCGTCTCCTCTTCCACATCCCACCCCCTTCTTCCATCCATGCAAGAACCTCGATGGAGGAGCAGATCGCCGGCGGCGAGAACGCCGACTTTGTGGAGATTGCCAGCGGCGACCAGGTCAAGATGGCCAGGTTGATGGAGATCCGTTCTTGGTTTAACAACATAAGGTAGTTGAACTGGACGGCAATGGCCACTTTGAGGGAAATGACATCCAGGGAGAAGAAAAAGCTCCCCCCCGCCTCGCCCGCACAACCGAGGCACCACATCGAGATCCTCTTGTGGGTGATGGAGCAGGCCAATTCGTCCAGCCCGTGGGACAGGCGCGGGTGGTGGGCGTTCAGATCCAGGGTAGAGCATCCACTGGATCAGGAACCCACGGTGCACGAGGTGCCGTTGCAGATTGTGGAGCCTCCAACCGAGTCGGAGATGACTCCGAAGCGCAAGAGGAGGAGGACAGTCGTCGCGACATCGCTTCCCCGCCGTTCTCCACGCTTCCCTCGCCGCTCCCCTCGTCTGAACGGCGGCGGTACCGTTGTTTAGAATAAGCTTCCCCACTCCTAATCTTCCTACTGCTCGTGCTTACAGTTGTGGTGGTAGTGATTGAGTACATGCTTTTGGGGGCTGTATTATGATGTATATGAACCCTAGGCTAAATTTGTACTGTTGTAGTGGTAGTATTTGATGTTCACCTGCACTTCTACTCCAAAAATTTGTTATGTGTCTTTCTATTTTAAGTGCTTGATACTATATTTGAACCTTTTTTTTGAGTTGTTGATTGCTTTTGGTAGAGCTACCAGCTCTTATGGAGATGCTCATGTTGTATGTCTTGTTCTCCATGATTTGTACTAGCATTCTGTGCAATTAGATGCCATGACAAGCCATGTAGCATATTTATTTATTGCCTCCAACATGCCATCATTTTACTCTGTGCATCTCAGCAAGTATAAATCTGTCAGCTATAAAACTTTGCGAATTTGCTTGATGGTTCCCACTAAACTATAAACCCCCCCTTTTGCTTTCAAAGTAAGCCACTGACATCTGGGTCCCACGGCAGTCACGCACACACAAATGCTCCCAGTCATGTGGCCCCTGGCCTACTGGTCATCCTCGATGGCTAGCCAACCTCAGTGTGCCTCTACCAATAACAACAGCCCTTTCTGTTATAAAACTATGCAACTTTGCTTGAAGGTTGCCACTAAAAATCTAACTCCTATGGCCATGCTTCCTAAAAATTATTTGCATTATGTTGTCGATACTTTCATGCCATGCCTTTTGTTGCTATGACAAGTTTATGTTGCATGGTAAAATCTTGCACTAAAGTGGCCATGTTAATATAATTGTTTGATGTTAAAAGTAAGTTGCACTTGTGAGCTTGGTTTTGTTTGCTTGTTGTAACCATCATGTCAACACTGTTTGTCATTATAACTGTTTCAGCATAACTGTAATTTTCACTAAGTCCTAACATGTAACAACAACTTTGCCATTCGTGTTTCGTAGAAAAAAACGGAGCTCACAAGGCTGGAGACCTGGAGTTGTGAGGCTAGGAGGCTGATGGCGCTGCTGCTGGCTGATCCTTCTTCTTCCAGCTTTTGTTCCTCCTTTTCTCTCTACTCGTTGGATTCCTGGGCTACATCCTTATGTGTTGTTAATGTATAAGTTGATCCTTTGAATTTATTGTATTAGATTTAATGTGGAAGTACCTTAATCTCTACGAAAGAGATGTTGGTTCTATGACTGATAATTTCTAGGTGCATGCTTAAATTCAATATTTAGGGATTTTTTCGTATTGTTTGGATTGCTTACCACATGTGTCACATGGTCAATATATAGGGATTATTAACATATGAAAACAACAATTTGATCGCCTATTTATATGTGTACAACATAATTTTCAAGATAAATTGAAACATGTCACGTGCACATGCAATTTGCCAAGAAGTCCAGTTGTAGTAGAAAAAGACAGCATGTGCACGTATCCAACCGTGCCTCCTATGATTTTGTCCCATGCTTTTGTCGCCACATGTCTTTGTAAGTAAAAAATATAAGGTGATTTTCTCATAATAAACCGTTTTGGAGAGAAATTTGCAACCAACCAAAAATATCTATTGCGTGCAACTTGGCCCCCGTGGGGAGATTGGATCGACTCCTAGATTATAGGGTGAGGCCATCGTGATCGTGAGAGAAGAATTCTTTTTTTCAAGGGAAGGTAGGAATTTTGTGTGGTTACAAAATGGACCTTATTGTAATTATTAAGGAATTTTGTGTGATTACAGAAACCTTGCTATTTTCAAGCCATTATAAAAATAACTAAATTGCTTTGGCAAAAAAAAGTTGATTATGGGTTAGTTCGTTTTGTGGACACGTACGTGTAGTGGTGCATGCTGTGGGCCCAGGTGGCTCTAGGTGCATGCAGTGTATCATGCTGGCTAGGGGTGCATAAGGTTAACCTGATGAATCGGGGTGGAAGTCTTGTGCTAATTCTAATTTTTGGTGTGCGACATATGAGTCTACCCGGGGGGAAGTGTTGGCTTGGGGGCCGGTATAAGTGGTGTGGGTCTACTGATAAAGTGGTGCACCACGTGAGTCTAGACGGCGGGGGTGCATGGTTTGGATCTAGCTACCTTGAGGTAATGCATCCGGTTTGTGCACCGAAAAGGCCCGCTCCTCCGCTTTCATCGGTGCTTTCTCTGGGTCAACGGAGAACAATACAAACGCGCATGCTAGGTCTCGGCCTTTCTTGGGTCCCGCGTGCCATATTCGGGACAGTTGCCGCATTTCTAGGGTAGTATCATCGGGAATTCACGATCATAGCAGTGAATGGGGTAACAATCACATGTTAAGCTCTTTGGTCCAAATATATGGGCCATGTGCCACAAAAAGAGAAGGGCCGCCTCGGAGCCATTATCCATTGAGAGGAAACGAGTCTGGCCTATGAACGGTGTGCGGGGCCTGCCCCTTCATCTGCTTCAGAACTCTATGCCGCAAGATGTGGACCCTAGCAACCAAGGCTCGTCCCGTGTGCCGCACGCCAACTGGACCCACTCCATGCATGCACGCGTGGCCAAGTAGACACTCACCGGTCAACCTTGACAATGTACACAAGACGTGCACACTCATTAGCCATCTAGTCCCCAGCCATGCACACCTAGCCAACTTCACTCAAACCGTGCACCGTTTGCCAGGTTCACCCACACCATCCATCCATTATTGACCCCACCTCGGTTCGTTGGACCTCCGACACGAGTCCCTTTCCTTAGCATACCAGGTATGTCAAAGCAACACACGACTACACATATTCCACACCGAGATACGACGTCATTCACTAGTGCCAACAAACCTGTGCACCTGAGCATCTCTACCCATGGTGGACACTAGCGCATGGTTAGGATCGAGAAGCCTAGCGGCACATGATGTCGGCCCGATTGGCTGGGGGTGCATGACATGGGTCCAGATGAAATGCATGGCATCGCATGGATCCACATTCCCCCGCCCAATACCAGACAACGGGCATATACCAAACGAATCCAAGCGGTCGCTGACGAAGCTTGGAAGCCATGTGTTATGTGCATGCTGAATTTCAATATTTAGGAATTATTAACATACGAAAACAATAATTCAAGCGTCTATGTAAAGGTGTACAACATAATTTTCAATAAAAAAATGAAACATGACACGTGCACATGCAACTTGCCAACAAGTGCACTTGTAGTACAAAAAGACAACATGTGCACGTATCCCACCATGCCTTCTACAATTTTTGTTCCATGTTTTTTCGCCACATATCTTTGGAAGGAAAAACAAAAGAATGTGATTTTCCCATAAAAAAAGTGATGGCGAGATGGTTGCAACCAACCAAGATAGATAGTGCGTGGAAGTTGTCCCCCATGGGGAGATTGGATCGACCACTCCTAGATTACAGGGCGAGGCCACCGTGAACGTGAACGTGATCATGAGAGGGTGAAGAAGGATTCGTTTTTCAAGGGAAAGGAAGTAATTTTGTGGGTTTACAAAAAAGGAATGCACCCCTTTTTGAGGGACAAAAAATGCACGTTATAATGTGTAATTAATGAAATTATAATTTAACAGAAACCCTGCTATTTTCAAGCAATTTAAAAACAACTTACTTGTTTTGGCAAAAAAATGTTGATAATGCGATAGTCCATTTTTTGGACACTTACGTGTAGTGGTGCATGTTGTGGAAATCGGGGTGGAAGTCTTGTGCTAAGCTATTTTGCGGGGTGCAGGATATGAGTCTACATGGGGAATGGTTGGCTTGGGGGCCGGTGTAAGTTGTGTGGGTCTACTGCGTAAGTGGTGCGCCATGTGAGTCTAGACGGCGGGGGTGCATGGTTTGGATCTAGCTACTTTGAGGTAATGCATCCGGTATGCTCACTGAGTGCGGGCCTGTTCCTCCGTTTTCATCAATGCTTTCTCTCGGGTCAACGGAGAACAATCCAAACCTAGCCACCTAAACTCAAACCATGCACCATTATCCATGTTGACCCACACCATACATCCATCATTGACCCCACCGCGGTTCGTTGGACCTTCGACGAGTCCCTTCGGTATGGCAGGCACGCCAAAGAGACACGCGGCTACACATATTGCATGCCGAGATCCGACGTCATTCACTAGTGCTAGCACACCTGTCCAAATGAGCACTAGTGCTAGCAAACCTATCCACATGAGCATCTCTGCGCATGGTGGACACTAGCTCGTTGTTTGGATCGAGAAGGCTAGCGGCGCATGTTTTGACCCGGTTGGCTCGAGCTGCATGATATGGGTCCAGACGAGACACATGGCATCGCGTGGATCAAACATTCCCCTCCTCAGTACCGGACATCGGATATATGGCTGATGAATCCGCGCGGTTGCTGACGAAGTTTTGTCACATCCATTTGCCATTCCATTGTTTGTAAAGTTTTACAACATATTTTAGGACAATACAAAACATGACACGTGCATATGAAACAAGCCTACAAATTCAGTTGTCCCACTATATGATTTTTTTTCTGTGTAATGAGGGAGCAGTTGCATTACACAAATTTTTTTTGGAGGGAAGTTGCATTACACAATTTTTTGAAAGGAAGTTGCATTACTCCTAAATCATGGGTGTGCACGATCGGACTATTAGGCTATTCATTCTAGCGAGAAGTGAGAAGTTACGTTTTGACGTGCCAAGACATGGTGGTGTGAACAACGCACGGGGAGGTGTGAACGTGGCAACAACTCCTTTTGACTGCCCAGGAATAAATCGGCGGCTCCGCTTCCCCATAGCACGCTCCGCTTCCCCATAAATGGGCCATTAGCATTTATCTCATCGCCGCCCCCCTCTTCCCGTCCTCTTATCCATCCAGAAACACGAGGGTTTTCTCCTCCCACGCCTCACCACTCCCCTGCCCATCCCGCCGCTGCTCCTTTCCCGCCGCTGCACCTCCGCCGTCGAGATGCCCAAGCGCACCATGGGAGGGAGGGACGACATCGGGGCCGACGCCATGGCGCACGAAGCATCCAAGCGCCGGGTGCAGCTGCACATGGAGAAACCCCTCCCCGCCGGCGAGGTGTCCAGCCGGCAACAGGGCGGCCTTGACGTCGTCGACCACGTCCAGGCTCCGGTGCAGGTGTCACCTACACCGGAGCAGGTGGCTCCTCCGCCGGAGCAGGTGACTCATCTGCCGCAGTCCGTGGTCAACGTCGACGGCGACGACGACGAAGAAGAGGTCAGTCCTATTTTAGGAAATATCCTAGGTTTCCTTGTTCAGTCCCTTATCTATTTTTGGGCATGGCTAGGGTTTATGCTTTTCTTCCATCTACGAAATCCATACCTAGATTCGTTAGATCCGGTAGGTTTCAAGGGCGGATCCACATGGGCGCATCGGTGTGGGGGTCGGCTCCTCATTGTATAGGTTATCTTGTTTTTAAGATCTACCAACCACTCCGATCCAAGGCTCTCGTGCATCCAAAATGTTTTGATGCCAAATTTTAAGATAGATCTACCAACCAACCGAAATTTTCTGCCCGAAATTTCTTATATATGATTCTTTTATTGCTAAATGGACTAAAGTGGTGTAGTTTGTGCACTAAACTTCATGTCAATTTGTATAAAACTAGCCTCTCACGCTTAATCCAGCAGACATATTTTTTGTCGTTCAATTTGCTCAACACCAATTGCTTTATTCCTGGAGTCCAATTACCATAGGCTATATTATTTTACACATGTTATCATCCCAACTTGAAATATATTATTTGGTTGCATATTTTCAGCATAATATTTTCTGCAAGTAAAGGATAACAACACCATGCCTTGTTTACGAAAATGTCATAGTAAATAATCTTCATTTTCTGTCATTCATGTGTGTTTGGTCAATATGATGGAAAAATAATATTTTCACATAAACATTTTAG
The DNA here is from genome assembly GCA_021605205.1 of Aegilops longissima. Taxonomy (NCBI): domain Eukaryota; kingdom Viridiplantae; phylum Streptophyta; class Magnoliopsida; order Poales; family Poaceae; genus Aegilops; species Aegilops longissima. Next base: position 461,123,670 of record CM038680.1, read on the forward strand.
ATATTACTCCTAACTCTTTAATTTCTTGAGTAACAGAAGTAGAGCTAGAAGAATGCCTTCTAGACTCAAAAGCTGACTTGATCTCAGCCGTTTGAAAAATATTGTTGTGGTTTTGGTTTGCAATAATTTTTTGAACACCTGCTACGTCTTGAGCTTGCGTTGGTTTTCCCCGAAGAGGAGAGGATGATGCAGCACAGTAGCATAAGTATTTCCCTCAGTTTTGAGAACCAAGGTATCAATCTAGTAGGAGGCCACGCGCAAGTCCCTCGTACCTGCACAAAACGATAGCTACTCGCAACCAACGCGATTAGGGGTTGTCAATCCCTTCACGGTCACTCACGAGAGTGAGATCTGATAGAGATAATATTTTTGGTATTTTGGTCTAGTGAAGAGTAAAAGCAAAGCAAGTAAATAAAGTGATGGAGATTGATATGATGAGAATAGACCCGGGGGCCATAGGTTTCACTAGTGGCTTCTCTCAAGAGCATAGATATTCTACGGTGGGTGAACAAATTACTGTTGAGCAATTGACAGAATTGAGCATAGTTATGAGGTTATCCAGGCAATGATCATGTATATAGGCATCACGTCCAAAACAAGTAGATCGAAACGATTGTGCATCTACTACTATTACTCCACTCATCGACCGCTATCCAGCATGCATCTAGAGTATTAAGTTAAAAACAGAGTAACGCCTTAAGCAAGATGACATGATGTAGAGGAATAAATTCATGCAATATGATAAATACCCCATCTTGTTATCCTCGATGGCAACAATACAATACGTGCCTTGCAACCCCTTCTATCACTAGGTAAGGACACCGCAAGATTGAACCCAAAGCTAAGCACTTCTCCCATTGCAAGAACTACCAATCTAGTTGGCCAAACCAAACGGATAATTCGAAGAGACTTGCAAAGATAAATCAATCATACATAAAAGAATTCAGAGAAGAATCAAATATTTTCCATAGATAAGCTGGATCATAAACCCACAATTATTCGGTCTCAACAAACACACCGCAAAAAGAAGATTACATTGAATAGATCTCCACAAGAGAGGGGGAGAACATTGTATTGAGATCCAAAAAGAGAGAAGAAGCCATCTAGTTACTAACTATGGACCCGAAGGTCTGAAGTAAACTACTCACACTTCATCGGAGGGGCTATGGTGATGATGTAGAAGCCCTCCGTGGTGGATGCCCCCTCCGGCGGAGCTCCGGAACAGGCCCAAAGATGGGATCTCGTGGATATAGGAAGTTGCGTCTGTGGAATTAGGTTTTTGGCTCCGTCCCTGATCTGTTGGGGATAAGTAGGTATATATAGGAGGAAGGAGTACGTCGGTGGAGCGTCAGGGGGCCCATGAGGCAGGGGGCGCGCCCAGGGGGGAGGGCGCGCCCCCCACCCTCGTGACCGCCTCTGGTACTCCTTGGAGTAGGGTCCAAGTCTCCTGGATCATGTTCGGTGAGAAGATAACGTTCCCGAAGGTTTCATTCTGTTTGGACTCCGTTTGATATTCCGTTTCTTCGAAACACTGACATAGGCAAAAAACAAAAATTCTGGGCTGGGCCTCCGGTTAATAGGTTAGTCCCAAAAGTAATATAAAAGTGGAAAATAAAGCCCATTATAGTCCAAAACAATAGATAAAGTAGCATGGAGCAATCAAAAATTATAGATATGTTGGAGACGTATCAGGCATCCCCAAGCTTAATTCCTGCTCGTCCTCGAGTAGGTAAATGATAAAAAGAGAATTTTTGACGCGGAGTGATACTTTGGCATAATTTCAATGTAAATCTTCTTAATTGTGATATGAATATTCAGATCCGAAAGATTCAAGACAAAAGTTCATATTGACATAAAAATAATAATACTTCAAGCATACTAATCGAAATAATTATGTCATCTCAAAATAACATGGCCAAAGAAGGTTCATCCCTACAAAATCATATAGTTAGGCTATGCTTCATTTTCGTCACACAAAGATGTTCCCAACTTCTATACCCCCGATGACAAGCCAAGCAATTGTTTCATACTTAAATAATCTCAAACTTTTTCAACCTTCACGCAATACATGAGCGTGAGCCATGGATATAGCACTATGGGTGGAATAGAGTATGATGATGGGGATTGTGTGGAGAAGACAAAAGGAGAAAGTCTCACATTGACGAGGATAATCAACGGCTATGGAGATGCCCATCAATTGATGTCAACATGAGGAGTAGGGATTGCCATGCAACGGATGCACTAGAGCTATGAATGCTCAACAAAAGAAAACTAGTGGGTGTGCATCCAACTTGCTTGCTCATGAAGACCTAGGGCATTTGAGGAAGCCCATCGTAGGAATATACAAGCCAAGTTCTATAATGAAAAATTCCCACTAGTATGAAAAAGACAACTTATGAGACTCACTATATGATAAGCATGGTGCTACTTTGAAGCACAATATATGAGACTCACTACATGAAGAACATGGTGCTACTTTGAAGCACAATATATGAGACTCACTACATGAAGAACATGGTGCTACTTTCAAGCACAAGTGTGGAAAAAGAGATAGTAGCATTGCCCTTTTATTTTCTTTTTTTTGGGCCTTTCCTTTTTTTTTGGCCTTTCTCTTTTTTTTTTGGTTAATGCTCTAATAATGATGATCATCACACTTCTATTGATTACTACATAAAGATTACAACTCGAAACTAGAACAAGGTATGACTCTATATGAATGCCTCCGTGATGTATCGGGATGGTGCAATGAATCAAGAGTGACATGTATGAAAATAATGCATGGTGGCTTTGCCACAAATACGATGTCAACTACATGATCATGCAATGGCAATATGACAAAAGTAATGCATGTCATAATAATGATGATGGAAGTTGCATGGAAATATATCTCGGAATGGCTATGGAAATGTCATAATAGGTAGGTATGGTGGCTGTTTTGAGGAAGATATAAGGAGGTTTATGTGTGATAGAGTGTATCATATCACGGGGTTTGGATGCACCGGCGAAGTTTGCGCCAACTCTCAATGTGAGAAAGGGCAATGCACGGCAATCAAGAGGCTAGCAATGGCGGAAAGGTAAGAGTGCGTATAATCCATGGACTCAACATTAGTCAAAAGAACTCATATACTTATTGCAAAAATTTAGAAGTCATCAAAAATCAAGTACTACGCGCATGCTCCTAGGGGGATAGATTGGTAGGAAAAGACCATCGCTCGTCCCCGACCGCCACTCATAAGGATGCACAAGCCAGGTACACTTCATGTTTCAAATTTGTTACATAACTTTAACCACATGTGCATGCTATGGGATTTACTAACTTCAACACAAGCATTTCTCAAATTCACAACTACTCAACTAGCACGACTTTGATATTATCACCTCCATATCTCAAAACAATTATCAAGCATCAAACTTATCTTAGTATTCAACGCACTCAAAAGAAAGTTTCACATATCTTGAATACCAAGTATATTAACATTAAGCAAATTACCATGCTATTAACGACTCTCAAAATAATCTAAGTGAAGCATGAGAGATCAAGTTTCTTTAAAACAAATCCACCACCGTGCTCTAAAAGATCTAAGTGAAGCACTAGAGCAAAAATTATCAAGCTCAAAAGATATAAGTGAAGCACTATGAGCAAACTATCAAGCTCAAAAGATATAAGTGAAGCACATAGAGTATTCTATCAAATTTCAATTCATATATGGCTCTCTCAAAAGGTGTGTACAGCAAGGATGATTGTGGTAACTAACAAGCAAAGACTCAAATAATACAAGACGCCCAAGCAAAACACATATCATGTTGGTGAATAAAATATATCTCCAAGTAAATTACCGATGGAAGTAGATTTAAAGAGGGATGCCTTCCGGGGCATCCCCAAGCTTTGACTTGTTGGTGTCCTTGTATTATCTTGGGGGTGCCATGGGCATCCCCAAGCTTAGGCTCTTGCCACTCCTTGTTCCATAATCCATCAAAAGAATTCACCCAAAACTTGAAAACTTCACAACACAAAACTCAATAGAAATCTCGTGAGCTCCGTTAGAGAAAGAAAACAAAAGACTACTTTAAGATACTGTAATGAACTCATTCTTTATTTATATTTGTGTTAAACCTATTGTATTCCAACTTCTCTATGGATCATAAATTATTTTACTAGCCATAGATTCATCAAAATAAGCAAACAACACACGCAAAACAGAATCTGTCAAAAACAGAACAGTCTGTAGTAATCTGTAACTAACGCAAACTTCTAGAACCCAAAGAATTCTACCAAAATTAGACGAGCTGGAAAATTTGTTTATTGATCAGCAGCAATTGGAATCAGTATTTTATCACGTTCTGGTGATTTTTAACAATTCGGGCACTGAGCACAAAGATTCTGGAAATTACAGCAAGATCAAATAACTATCATCCAAGAAGATCCAATAGGTTCAACTTGGCACAAACACTAATTTAAACATAAAACCACATCTAAACAGAGGCTAGATGGATTATTTATTCCTAAACAGAAGCAAAAACAAAAAAACTAAAAATAAAATTGGGTTGCCTCCCAACAAGCGCTATCGTTTAACGCCCCTAGATAGGCATAAAAGCAAGGATAGATCTAGGTATTGCCATCTTTAATTTTCAGTTTTTTAGCTGAGTCGTGCTCGAATCCGGGGGGTTCTTTAAGCTTCCCTTCATACTCGGAAATTTTTAGATCTAAAGAATCCAACCGCTTATTACAAAGAGTAATCAACATATTCATGCGATGAAGATTTCCGCTAACACCTTTAAGAGGCTCGAGAGACTTTTGTAAAAAAATTGTTACTTTGCAAATCTTCTCAAACACTTGGGTTTCTTCCTGGGTAGGATGAGATCCTCCCTTTTGGGCTATTGTTCCCACTATTCCCTCTATAATTTCATGCGCAATACTAGGATCAATCTCAATGAAATTTCCCTTGGCAATGCAATCCAAGAGTTGTGTATGCGTCATATTTAACCCAACATAAAAATTGCGAAGAAGAATTCTAAAGTTCACCTCTAGGGTACACTTACGATAAGATTCCATCATCCTATACCAAGCATCTTTTAAGTTTTCTCCTTGCCTTTGCTTGAAGTGAAGAACTTCAAACTCGGGAGACATAGGAGCGGATAAGGAATTCGACATGACGACAAGCAAGCGAACTAATACATGAGCAAATTAAAGGCAAAGGAAAAAAAGGAGGAGATTGGGAAAGAGAGGGCAAATAAAACGGCAAGGGTGAAGTGGGGGAGAGGAAAACAAGAGGCAAATGGCAAATAATGTAATGCGAGAGATAGGGATTGTGATGGGTACTTGGTATGTTGACTTTTGGGTAGACTCCCCGGCAACGGCGCCAGAAATCCTTCTTGCTACGTCTTGAGCTTGCGTTGGTTTTCCCCGAAGAGGAGAGGATGATGCAGCACAAGAGCGTAAGTATTTCCCTCAGTTTTGAGAACCAAGGTATCAATCCAGTAGGAGGCCACGCGCAAGTCCCTCGTACCTGCACAAAACGATAGCTACTCGCAACCAACTCGATTAGGGGTTGTCAATCCCTTCACGGTCACTTACGAGAGTGAGATCTGATAGAGATAATATTTTTGGTATTTTGGTATAAAGATGCAAAGTGAAGAGTAAAAGCAAAGCAAGTAAATAAAGTGATGGAGATTGATATGATGAGAATAGACCCGGGGGCCATAGGTTTCACTAGTGGCTTCTCTCAAGAGCATAGATATTCTACGGTGGGTGAACAAATTACTATTGAGCAATTGACAGAATTGAGCATAGTTATGAGGTTATCCAGGCAATGATCATGTATATAGGCATCACGTCCAAAACAAGTAGATCGAAATGATTCTGCATCTACTACTATTACTCCACTCATCGACCGCTATCTAGCATGCATCTAGAGTATTAAGTTAAAAACAGAGTAACGCCTTAAGCAAGATGACATGATGTAGAGGGATAAATTCATGCAATATGATAAATAGCCCATCTTGTTATCCTTGATGGCAACAATACAATACGTGCCTTGCAACCCTTTCATCACTAGGTAAGGACACCGCAAGATTGAACCCAAAGCTAAGCACTTCTCCCATTGCAAGAACTACCAATCTAGTTGGCCAAACCAAACGGATAATTCGAAGAGACTTGCAAAGATAACTCAATCATACATAAAAGAATTCAGAGAAGAATCAAATATTTTCCATAGATAAGCTGGATCATAAACCCACAATTCATCGGTCTCAACAAACACACCGCCAAAAGAAGATTACATTGAATAGATCTCCACAAGAGAGGGGGAGAACATTGTATTGAGATCCAAAAAGAGAGAAGAAGCCATCTAGCTACTAACTATGGACCCGAAGGTCTGAAGTAAACTATTCACACTTCATCGGAGGGGCTATGGTGATTATGTAGAAGCCCTCCGTGGTGGATGCCCCCTCCAGCGGAGCTCCGGAACAGGCCCGAAGATGGGATCTCGTGGATACAGGAAGTTGCGGCGGTGGAATTAGGTTTTTGGCTCCGTCCCAGATCTGTTGGGGGTACGTAGGTATATATAGAAGGAAGGAGTACGTCGGTGGAGCGTCAGGGGGCCCACGAGGCAGGGGGCGCGCCCAGGGGGGAGGGCGCGCCCCCCACCCTCGTGACCGCCTCTGGCACTCCTTGGAGTAGGGTCCAAGTCTCTTGGATCATGTTCGGTGAGAAGATCACGTTCCCGAAGGTTTCATTCCGTTTGGACTCCGTTTGATATTCCGTTTCTTCGAAACACTGAAATAGGCAAAAAAAACAGCAATTCTGGGCTGGGCCTCCGGTTAATAGGTTAGTGTTAAAAGTAATATAAAAGTGGAAAATAAAGCCCATTACAGTCCAAAACAATAGATAAAGTAGCATGGAGCAATCAAAAATTATAGATACGTTGGAGACGTATCAACACCCAACTTTGAAATCATGTGTCCGAAGATGTGTTGCTAGGTTGCATTAGTTTAGGCATGTATATGACATTTTTTGATCTATGTAAAATATTCTGCTATATATGTGGGACCAGGTAGCTGCTCTGGCTCCTCACACGGAGCAGGTGTCTCCTTTGCCGCGGGTGACGCCTCCTATGCCCGAGCCTGTGGTCGTCGGCGATGTCAACAGAGAAGACGTTAGTCATCTATCTCCTTTATTTTTTTTAATCCTAGGTGTGCTCTGTTCAGTCCTTTTGTCTATTTTTGGGAAGACTAGGGTTTCTATTTATCTTTGATCGATGGACTCCATATCAATATTCTGTAGATGTGTTAGGTAACTAGCTAGGTTACATGTGTTGCGCCCTGTATAGGCAATATTTTGATCTAGATAAATTATTCTGCTAATAAATCCACCTAGGTTTGGTGACTATGCTAATACAAGTACATAGCTTGACCTTGGAATTGAATTGCCTACGTAGGTGATTGTGAAAATATTTTTTGCAACTTAAGGATAACAACACCATGCCTTGTTTATGAAAATGTCATATTCTATGGTCATGAAGTAAATAATCTTCATTTTCTGTCATTCATATCAGTACTGTCATTACGATGGACAAAGAATCTTTTCACATGAAAATTTTAGATATTACTCCCTCCATTTGAAAAATATTGTTGTGGTTTTAGTTTGCAATATAAATTTTTGAACACCCAAGTATGAAATCCTGGATCCGCAGCTGTGTAGCTATATTACATTTATTGAGGCATGCTTATGTCAGTTTTTGACCTATATAAATTATTTTGCTAATAATCCGGAACAGGTAGCTCCTCTGGCTTCTCTGCCGGAGTAGGTGGTGGCTCCTCAGCCTCAGCCGGTTGTTCTTCTGCCGCAATTGTTGCCTCCCCTGCCCCCACCTGTGGTCATCGCCGACGAGAATGAAGAAGAGGTTAGTCAATCCCCTTTATTTATTTATTTATTTATTTTGTAATATCCTAGGTTTTCCCTCGTCAGTACAAGGAAAATAAGGTATTAAAATGTTGAGTACATGTTTGGTTGCACTTGATCAATCTTTGGTTTAAATGTTCCATAAGTGGTTGTAGCAATGTTTTTAAACATTGATTATCTCCAAGCAATGGCTATTTTAGTAAGAAATTGGAGATCATCAATGTTTTACTTGAGTTGTTTTAATTAGTTCTTTTTTAGGGTTTTTATCATTTATGCCACCAGTTGTATCCCACTACTCAGTTTTCCCTTAGAAGTTATAGCCGCTCAAAAATGGCGTCGGTTCGTGAGATGCTTACTAAAAAATGCCATTAGATGTATAAAAAATGCCATCATTCCGTTAGATGTTTGCTCAATAATGCCATTAGAAATTGTTATTTTCATGTAAAACTTGTTGACCATCCAATATGATAAAAAAAGTCGAGGCCCACATTTCAGTTCTCTCTATCTCACAATGATAAGTGTGGCCCCACTTGTGAGGAGTAAGTAAGCGAATAATTTTACAGGAAAATAAGAACGCTGTTGGGATCAAGTGGGCCCACACTTTATTGTAGTGAGATAGAGGGAGAGCTGGCATGTTGATCCATAGGTATTGGTGCCATTATAGCATGTCAAGATAGATTTGATATCACAATAATGATGTGCAGTGGCATTTTTGAGCATGTGTCTAATGAAGCGATGGCTTTTTTTAGCAGTAGATATTCCTAGTGGTGATACTTAGTTGTGGGACACAACTGGTGGCATAAATGATTAAAACCCTTTTTTGTAAGTACAACATCTGGGATCACTTATTGTCAGAATTCATAATAATTAACTACTTCACCTAGAACGTTGAATGGTTCAGGAACATTGATGGGTGGGGTATCGATCAACAGGGGAAACTTCCACGACGATAACATGGGGACTTTCAATATCCATCATCATAAGCACACAAAATTCTAACCCTAAATAGATACAGCTCACGAGCTATTTTATGTAGTCATGCATGTAAGTTATAAGTCTTTTTTTGCATTAGTACATCTGTATGCTGCTCTGCCATGTTACATCATCAGTTCATGCATTTTTACGTAACAAATGAATTTTGTTGCACTAAAGTGTTGTTTGGTTTGTGACTAACTTTGCCAAAGATTGCCATACCTAAGGCTAGGCAAGTTTGACCAACTTAAGTGAGTGTTTGGTTCCAGCCACACCTTAGGCAAGCCACACTTGGGTCCCACATGGCATACACACAATAAGTGTGGCAAGGTTCCTTAGGCTTGTCAACTTGTGGCTCTCATTTTGATGAACTAACCTTAGGCAAGCTTGGGAAAAATGTGTGGCAAAATGTGGCAATGCTAGTGCTCTCTTCGACATGTATGGTTGATCCTTCATTTTTTTTACTATATGGTACTATCCCATTTAGTTGCTTATGTAGCAACTAATAAGTTATGCATTTATTTTTTCAACATCATTTGAAGATATTTTACGCTGTCATCAATTACATTATGTTTCATAGACTCTGTGCCTGCTGAATTCTCATATTAGATATACTTACGCAACATTTGGTACTACATGTAGGTCCTAAGTGACGACGTCGACAGCGACCAAGAAACCCAGAGGATCTACAGGAGGCAGAAGGCAAGGGAGCTGAACAGTGGTGTGCTCGAGAAACATATCAGGCCAAGAATCGGAAGGGGGGCTACGGATGCCCTTACTGCAACAAGCTGATGAAAGGCGACCTGAGAAGTACCATCAACCATGCAGTTGGAACATCCCAAGGCAGCATCAAGAATGGCTACGCTTTCAGGGTGAAGCACGCCGCGTATGCCGAGTACTTGATGAGGCTTCTTTGAGGCTTTAGGGAAGTGCGCACCCTCGTAGCTAGAACTGAGGCTCTTTGGTTTTAACTATGCTAAGTACTACCCTATGCTATACTTTGTTGGTGAACATTTATGGTCGAACTATGTGCACCAGTACTACTAAGTGGTGCTTGCTTTTGTATATATGCATGGAAGCGTTGAACTAAGGTAGAACTATGCTAATTGGTGTGTGGTTTGGCATTTCTGCTTGTTAAACTCGTGCTCATTAATCATCGGCTCATTTAGATTAAGTAGCATAAAACCCTAATTGGCTAGGTTCGTTTGAAGCTAGTTAAGCTTGTGAGCGCTCGTTAACAGATTTTGATGTGTTATGGTATACATGATGAGTGTGTACATGTGGTTTTCAAGAAGGAAGATGGTGACTCAAGAAGGAAATGCACTAGTTTGCTGCCTAAGGTGTTGATCCAAGTAATACTAGAACCATCATGTTTGTGGCGTGGCTATATGATGATAACAAAGTCTCGATCCAAGTAATACTAGATCACTTGATGACAATTTCATCTGATGATTTCACAAGTCTTGAGCATTAGGGTTTATGTACACAATTTTCAATCCCCAACCCATCCACCCCGGACACGATCTTTGGATTGCATCACGTAGATGTACAAAATCCAGTTCCTAGGTCCTGCCCCAAGCGCCTACGCTTGTGATTTTTTTCCAGGATCCTAATTAAGCGCCTAAATAAGCGCCGCTGCATTGAAGGTGCCCAACGCCGACCAATCATTTTTTCTCATAAGTATTTCTACTATAGTAGGTAACTACCAATTACTCCCCGCATCTCTCCCCCTAGGTTACGCTCTAAAACCATCGCCGCCGCTCACACGCCCGCGTCCCTGCCGCCGGGTATGAAATCCACTCGTGGAGGTCGATTGGCCGTCGTGACAGATCGTGGCCATGGACGTGAGGGGCCTGTCATGGAAGGCGTCGTGACTAATCGTGGACTTGCGGGGCTAACCACCGACGTCGTCGTCCATCTTATGGATCAGGATCCCCACGAGAAAGCTTTGGACTACTCGGTGTCCGACCCAGAGAAGCATCGTGTCAACGAGGTGCAGTACTCCGTCGTCGATCACAAGCAGCAGCACATGCACGGCATGGACTGGAATTCCGTTACGGTAATTTTAATTTATTAACCGTAGATCTTTCTTCAAGTTTAAGGTTAGAGGTTAATCATTAAACCATCAATACATTGTTGAATTGGCATAATGAAATCTAGCTCTAAATATAATGTTGATCATCAGTACGTAATGATCATTATTTATTCAATCAATCTTTGAGAAATTAATGGTTCATCCACTCCACAATTTAGTGCGTTTTGGTTTTATGCCAAAAGTCAGACATCATAAAGGTTGTGCATGTTTATTGAATTTTTTTTTAAAAGTACATTATATGATTTATGCTTTCATATGATTTGATATTGCCTTTTTCTCCTTAAATTTTGAAATTTAATAAATATTTAATTTAAAAATAATTTATAGGCACTACAGTATGAAACTTAGGAAATATTAGGTACTGTAAACAATGGTGCAGCTTATATCATACATGATTTTAACTTGCAGCCTTATTCTCATGATTATGCGGACATTTCCGAAGGAGAGATGGGTGCACACACTCAGAAAACCCTTGAAGAATTGCAGAATGGACAGTGCAACGTGCTTAAGCGTATGGCGATCGTTATGCTGCTCGTGGCAAATATCTGGACCCGGCTTTCCTTAGTATTCTTGAGCACGCCGAAGGAGTTGCCAAAGGATACCAAATGAAGCATGGTGTGAGGGCGAAACACAAGGCGCTAGCCCAATATCTCAGGAATTTGTCGGACAAAGAGAAGGCCCAAGAAGGCGTTATGAGAACCAGCATGCCAAAGAATAGATGAATAAACGTAACCCTAAAGAAGTTCTTGTTGGCATAAGTAGTCATCTGCGGTTGTTTTTTTTAAATACCAATGAATATTTTAATTATCATAGTTTTTGCAGAAATGTTACATTTATTAAATTTAATCTAAAAATGCATACAATTCAATTATTGATTTTTTCAAATATGTTTAACCTTGCATCTAATAGTTTACCATTTTATTGGTTAACCATTATTTTCATATATATATATATATATATATATATATATATATATATATATATATATATATATATATATATATATATATATATATACGGTGGAGTTCTTAAAATTATTCAAGATCAATTGGTGTACTGAAAAACTCTTCCACATCCAATATGAACAACAGTGTATTTTTAGGGTTTCTTCAAAAGAACACCTGTGGTCATGCTGATCTTTTCTGTTTGGCCAGAATTGGTAAAGCTGCCAAATCTGGATCTGATCCGGCCCAACACTTTGTTCCTTTTGTGGGCCTGTACAAGTGGGAGGCTGAGAGAAAAGTGGGCGATGGCCCCAACCCCACCCCCATCCCAATCCCACCCCACTTCGTTCTACTTCGTTCTTTGCAGAGACAGAGAGGCGACGGGGAGGGCGACGGCTAGGGTTTGCCAAGCCGTCACCTTAGCCGCCCCCGTCGTCGTCAAATCCGCCGGATCCGCGAGGCCACCCACTCCCCCTGCTCCGGCCACGATCCTCCACTGCGGCTGCCGCCCTATCCCGACCCTAGTCGCGCCGCCCCCCATCCCCTCCCCAACTCCGGTGTCGCCCCGCCCCCGCCCCAACACCACGATCGCCCATCCCTCCCCACCGCCCGACCGCCCCCATCGCTCGCGCCGCCCCATCCCTCCCCACCACCGCCCAGACCGCCCTACCGCCCGCACCACCTTAAGACCGCCGTCGACGCCGCCAGCCGGCCCGTCCGTCCTCGGCCGCCCGTCCCGGCGGCCCCATCTCGCTGCGGCCGCCGTCTCGATCAAGGCTGGCCGCCGACGCCATCGCCCCGCCCGTCGCCGCCCTTCTCCGCCCCGACCTCGTCGCCGCCCCGCCCTGCTCCGCCCCGCCTCTGCTTTGCCGGTGAGCCCCTGCTGCTGCCGCTGCCGCTGGTTGCTACTTCCTGCTGCTATGTTAGGTTAGTTAGTCTAGGGTTTAGATGGATAGATTAGTTAGATATATAAATAGTTAGATAGATGGATTATAAGATATAAAAATTTTGTTGATAGGTTAGTTGAGAAAAAAATTTGTTGTTGATATATAGATGGATAGATGAGCGGATACTACATCATGATATATAGATGGATAGATGAGCGGATACTACATCATGATATATAGATGGATAGATATAAAACTGTTTGATATTTTATGTGAAAATGCTATATATGTGGTTCGATGAGATGCTATATATTGCATATCCTGCAAAAAAAAGGTTCGATGAGATGAATCAATGATGATGACGAATAGATGATGATGATGAATATGTGACGAATAAATGATGATGATTATAGTTTATTTGCCTACATGATGCAAAAAATAAATGAATGCATGTTTAAATGTTTTAAATATGATCTATGAGTTGTGATGTTCTAAAAAAATTGTCGCGATGGAATTTGCGGGCTTTGTGGTGTTGGTCCCTGAGCATCCCTCTGTTGTTCGACTCCTTCCCCTACAGCCGAGGGTGAGCTACAAGTCCATCTCCTCCATTTTTTCATGTCACGGCCGAGGGTGTACACATGTAGTATTTTTGGTTGGTGCATATTTTTGCTGATTGTTGTTCCTACTTACTTGAATTATGTCAGCCTATCTCCAAGATATGGTATGGGCTTGTTGGGGTCAATGAAAAATTGCTGTGAGCTAGTAGTTCACATTGCAACAAATTCCTCACTGTTGGATTTTCTGCCATTATACTTCATAATCATGATTTTACTTGTTGGTATGGGTAGTAATAAGTAAATAAATAGCAAGTATACAAAAGGGTGACTATTGGTCAGCATACCTTGCTTGTTCTCATAGCCTTCACTATGTTGTCATCTTGCTTGAGAGATTCTATCATGTCCTTATTCTCACTGGAAATTGGAAAATTAACCTCCACAGCTACCTCTAAAAATGGTATGTACAGCAGCAAATGCATTATTTGTTTTATTGGGACAATTTAAAGACTTCATATTTATTACCTGATGGTACCACACAACATCCCATCAGGAAATTTGCAGTGATTAAAGGCAGATTAGTTATAGTTTCACGTATTGCTCGATGAGAGCAGTCAATCATGGTTCATTTGTACATGGCTACTAATTGGTTGGTTACCAAGTTTTCTTGTCCAGCTCACAAAATTGTAACCATGAAATATCCTAATTGCTTATGTCTGCCAATGATTATGAGTCTAACCACTACTCTTGACTAGTCGTGCGAATAGTTGTCGATTAGCTTTTTCGTGTAGATGTGTATACATGAACTACATACTTAGCGAGAAGTATGCGAAAATATTATTCACATTGTATATGGTGCTAACAATTCCTAATGGAAGACTGATTTCATATATCAATAACTAACATTTGTTCATTGCAACTCATGCAACAGGTTTGAATGGCAAGGGAAACCATCCTCATTAGCAGTGAAGAGAGTGATCACCGGACAACCTCAGATGATGCTTCAGATGGCACTTCACGTGGGAGTGACGGCTATAGCGCTGATGACGACACCTCTAGCGACTATGACACTGATGATAGTTCTGATGGAGATGGAGATGTGGACCACGATCCTATCTTGGCACTATGGTGTAAAGTTCTATATGGCTGGTCAGATATTAAATGAACCGTGAAATATCAAAAGTTGATGTTTGAGTGACACTTGATTACCACACATTACTCTGTTTGGGTTCTAGATGACCTTCCAAATCAACATTGACTGAACTAGAGCTTACATAGAGGAGTGTTTAGTTGTATAAATCAAATATTCAATTTTCCCATGTTTCTACGAGATATTGCTGGGTGGATGTGATTGGGTTATATATGTCCTTCATTTCTTGATCATTGGAGTAGGCATTGATCATTAACCCACTGTTGATGTTCTAGATCTTATGTATGAAATTATTTACTACTCTGTCATCTTAATTTTTTTGATACATGTCCAGGATACATTGTGAGAAAAGGAACTTTCGAGGATCGCATCTTCTACGGCAACCATGTATCGCTAAACGAGGATCGGTGGGAGTGTCTCAAATCCATAGTAACGCAGTGCCAACCTCCCATACCATACTATGTCAGCATCGTCACTCGCTCGGCAGTCATCAGAGGGAAGAGCAAGATGGTAAACACTTGGAATTTTCTTTTTGCAAATCATACTTCACTAGTGAAAATGCCATCATGTAGAGACAGAGAGGAGGACGGGCGTGGTTGTGCAAATCATACTTACTTTTTGTGTGTGCAAATCATACTTAATTTTTTATGTAACATTATTTATTTCCTGTGCAATCAGATCTTCTCAAAGGATTACAGTCAGGCCTACCTCAAAGATTATGTGCGAAAGCCCATGGTTGTGCGTGTCACCAACGAACATTTTGAAGGTAATAAAAATGTCTTGTTCAAGATGGGCAAGAAGGACGGGCGTGCGATCATGACGAAGAACTGGAGAGAAGTCGTTGAGGGAGCCAGAATGAAAGAAGATCAAATGGCTATCTTCAGGTTCATGGAAAGGAGTGGAGGTGGGCTTAGGGTGAACATGGTTAGTGGCATGAGGATTCGTTGACCCATGGCAGTAGTTTGACACTAGTTTTATTATCTGTATGTAGTAGCCAGAATCGCAAGTTGGTAGTATCGCTTTTGGGTCCGATAAGTGCAACTTAGTAGTAATTGGTACTTGGTAGTAACTGGTACTTTGGTGGTTAACTTTTGGGTCCGACTAGGTATGAAGATCGCCGAGAAGTGGAACTTGGCAGAACTTGGTGGTACCCTATGTGGCGTAATGTACTTGCTATGCAAGTCTATATATATAACGCACCCTAGTACCCTCCTTGATATAATTACCTTTATGGACTGCAATTATATTTCCTTTGTTTGCCACAGTGATGCTTGTATTTTTAGAATCAAATCTAACCGGGTTTCAAATGGATTGGACACTACTTTCATTTTTGAACGAGGTTTTTGTGTTGGCTAGTACGAGTTATTTTGTAAATGCGGTTTGTATGTGTGTCGCACAAAAAAATGCAATGCAATACAAAAACTTGCGGGTCAAAATGCAATGCAAAAAATGATGTTTATGTTACTTTCGAAATGGCATGGCATGCTATTTTCAAAAACAGATCAAACCAGCATGTTTTTTTCTTTTAAAAAGCGTAATTTAAAAAAACTGTTGTTTTCAAAATCAGCACGCTACTTTCAAAACAGCATATAATTTTTGAAATCAGCATGTATTTTAAAAACAGCGTTATATTTTGAGAATCAGGCTGTTATTTTGAAAGCAGCATGCTATTTTTAAAAACAGCGTTATATTTTTAAAAACAACGTTATATTTTTAGAATGAGGCTGTTATTTTGAAATCAGCATGCTATTTTTAAAAATATCAAATTGAAAAGAACATGATTTTTTTAAATCAGCATGCTATTTTAAAAGTAGCATATTGAAAGAGCATGCTATTTTAAAAATAAGCATGCTATTTTAAAATAGCATGCTATTTTAAAATAGCATGCTATTTTAAAATAGCATGCTATTTTAAAAGTAGCATATTGAAAAATCATTATATTTTTAAAAGTAGCATGCTATTTTTAAATTAGCATGATATTTTTGAAATCAGCATGTTATTTTGAAAGTAGCATATTGAAAAGAGCATTATAATTTTAAAAGAAGCATGCTATTTTTGAAATCATATTTTTAAAATCAGCATGCTATTTTTAAAATAGCAAGGTATTTTAAAAACAGTATATTCAAAGCAGCATGCTATTTTTAAATCCGCATATTCATTCATTTTATTTTCAATTGAACATGCTTTTTCAAATGAGCATGCTTTTTAAAATATCAAGATGCCTATTTTCTATTTGAAAATAAACGATTTTCAAGGTTATTTGAAAACGAGGTTTTGTTAACATTCTATTTTCTTATATATATAAATTTTCGGTTTCTATTTTATATTTCAAGTATGAAATTTGACTACACTTGAACAAATTTCAGCAATATATTATGTAAAAAAATGAAAAAAATACAGAAAACCAACTTCACTATAAATTCATTGTTTCATCGATGTTGATAAATCATAACTAGCCTACCATGTCGTCCCGTCCATAATAAAATGAGGGTGTACCAAGCAAACGAGGAATTCAGAAAAATAGTGGCACTCCATCAAATAGGTCTAATACATCAGAAACAAGGTGGATCACGGCATGGAAAACCGTCTAATTTACTTTGTTTTCAATTTTTCGACCCTAGAAATCCTTTTGTTTTCTCTGCTTGACCCTATGCATCTAAACATCCTGTCTCTACTTCACTCTAGCTTTCCTACATGAAACAACGTTTGTTAATAGGATAGCAAAGAAGATTTGAGCATGTACAGTACACTATAACAGAAAAGACACTAACTTCACTGATTTTTGCGTCATAGCTACAGAAGCTAACTTGACAGCTCTTATTCGCTCAGCCTGTGGTACATTCCTAGCAGGCCTTTTTGTCTTCATCACCCCTTTGGCCTGTTCTTTACCGCCCTTCCTAGAGTCTTTCCTGGATAAGTTAACAAACTGTCAACACAGTACTAGCAAATACCCGACTTCTAGAGCGGACATGTAAGTACAGACACTAACTTCACTGGTTTTCCTCGCGCACCCTTGTCATCGTTCTTTTTCTTCCTCCCGGCATTGACATTTGGAGCGCCCTTGCATTTCCTGCAAAAATGAAATAGATGAATCTGCAGCCAGCATTCGAAAACATGTTTAGCACGCACAATTGTGCTGATGCCCACTTGTTTGGTTTTATGTAATCCTCTTCGCAACCTCCAATGGTCTCTTCCTAGCCCTCCTCAGCCCACCATCTTTCGCATCTGAATCTTCGTCTTCTTCCGATCTGAATCTCCTCTTGTTCTGGATCTAAATCTCCCTCTTCTTCGCATCTAAATCTTCCTCTTCTTCTATACCTGAATCTTCCTCTTCTTCTATACCCGAATCTTCCTCTTCTTCAGATCGCCTCTGTCTCTTCTTCAGATCTGCCTCTGTCTCTTCTTCTATCTTCCTCTGTCTCTTCTTCAGATTCGACTCTGTCTCTTCTTTTGCTTCTTCCTCCTTGTGCTATTTGATTTCCCGATTTTTCCTCGTAAATTGAAGAAAAACATGTGAACACTCTCCGGGAGAACATATTAACACTGTAAGCATGTATGGAAATGAACAATGAGATTAACATGTGCACTAACTTCGTTGCTTTTTTGAATCTTCCTCTTCTGTATCTGAATCCGTGTCTTCTTCTGTCTCTGAGTCTTTCTCTTTTCGCTTCTTCCTCCCTGTGACCTTTGATTTCCCCGATTTGTTCCTGAGTAAATTGAAGAAAAAGAGAGAACATATTGACATTGTAAGCATGTATGGAAATGAACAATGAGATAAACATGTGCACTAACTTCGTTGCTTTTTTTCCCTCTCATCCGCTCGCGCCTGGATTTAATCCTCTTGTTCGATTCTTCGGTAGTTGGTCTCCCTTTTGGAACTATTTTGATTGGATTTTCCACGTCATCAGTGCAGCATTCGCGAGCAGTAGAGAAGTATGCCGGCAAAGGAACAAACGGTTTATGGCCTTCATCCAAATCAGTTTTTTCTCCATCAACCAATATACTCCGGAGGAGCTCCATCACCTGTTCTGACTGTGAATCGCTAGCTGCGGCTGTGAATAAAGCGTCACTAGCCATGTTGCGTAGTTGATGATACTTATTCATGTGATCAGACCATACATGAGTATTTGCAGTCCTCAAATAAGGGAATGCTGGCTTGGCATGCATTGTCCTTCTTTTCTTGACAATTTTTTTTGGAAATGTGCGTACACCTAGATGATCCAGAACGCAGAATATATGTGCGCATGGGTAATCCTGACTTTCCAACTTTTTACATTTACAAGCTGCATCATCCAGTCTTGCTCCTGTAAACAGACAAGTCACGTGATATATAAAATCCACAGGCTTAACATCCACGCCTTGTGCATCCAACTTTTTTGCATCCAACTCCTCACTGTCCTTACTTTCCAAGTCATTGGGATCCTTAGCATCCAGGTTTTTGGCATGCAAGTCCACACCATCCTTGCCTTCCAAGTCAATGGGATCCTCAGCATCCAAGTTTTTTGCATGCAAGTCCTCAGCATCCTTACCTTCCAAGTAATTGGGATCCTCAAGATCTAAGTTTTTGCATGCAAGTCCTCAAGATCCTTACCTTGCAAGTCATTGGGATCCTCAGCATCCAATTTTTTTGCATGCAAGTCCTCAGTATCCTTACCTTCCATACCTTGCAATTCTGTAGCATCCCAGCCATATGGGACTTTATCATATGGGGCTTTGCGCAAAACTCCAAACACGACCAAACCATCACATGCTACCCGGTCTGTGACCTGCCAATTTGTCCCTTCGACAATCTGACGCTTTACCTTTGGAAACATCACAATTGTATAAATTTAAGAGGCAGCAATCTCCAGAGGGTGTGCATTCAGCTTAGTGAAGGGTATCGTATGTGTTGCTACTGCGTCTAATGCTGCTTCATTCTTATGCATTATGGATACACAGTGCTCAACATGCTGCAACAAATCAACAAGCTGCATCTTCCTGTTCAGGTGCACATGAAGCCTTGAGTTGAGAGACTCACTCCTCTGATTACTCATCATGCCAAGGAAATATCTACCCTTTGTGTACGCAGCAGCCCATTTGTGTCGCAGCTCGTACATCATGTAAACCCATGAGGACCTCTTTCCTGTTGGTTTTATTTTGAACCGGACCTTATAAGCCTCCCATCTTTTCTCAAACTCATCAACACCCCAACGACGGTAAATGAATTCCCTAAATTCCTCAAGATTTTTCTTGCGGAGGTGCATCACCATATTCTCCTCGATATGCCACGTGCACAAACAATGATCTGTTCCAATCCAGACAATAGCTATTGCTTTAGCCATTGAACCGTCCCCGTCGGTGATTGCTGAAATGGGTGCCCTCTGGGACATTGCCTCCAAAAATACGTGAAGAAGCCACTGGTATGATGCAACTGTCTCGTCTGACACTAGACCGACCCCAAACAAAACTGTGCTGCGGTGATGGTTCAGACCAACAAATGGAACAAACGGAAGCCTGTACTTGTTATAACGGTATGTACTGTCGAACACCACGATACCACCAAAGACAACATAGTCAATCCGGGATTGTGAATCAGCCCATAATATGTTCCTCAAATGGCCTTCTTTGTCTTTTGTGTATTTGAAAAAGAATTCCGGGTCTGCGTTTTTCTGTGCAATCATATAGGTGAGCAAATATCTAGCGTCACTGCCTTCTATCTTGCGCTTCTTCTGGACTGAAACATGGTTGTATAGGTCTCGATCTATAAATCCAAGCTTGTCGGGACCTCCGCCATTCTTCTCCATTACATTCATAATCTGATGTGTTCGAAGTCCACCAACAGCATACTCGATGACATCGGCCTTTTGTGCGTCAATCATTCTACGATGAGCCAATAAGTAGGGAGTCAGGTCAGCAGGGACAAACAGATGGTTATGCTTGTCCACAAAATTCTTGACGAACTAGAGGCCAGTACTATCTTGTAGCTCAACCTGAAAAGAGCGGGACACCCACACCGAGAAAGACCGCTCGGTGTTCTTTTTCTATCAGCTCTTTTAAAGTGCTTAAGGGCCTGCCATCCTTGTTTGCAGCACTTGTATGTCCTTCTGTATGAATTTTGTTTTGGACCCGGACCCCTGTACTTCAGATCATCCTTTCTAACACCAAACCCTTTTTTCTCGCATACCCTACGTAGAACATGTAGGCTTCTTCCTCAGTCCTGAAAGTCTTCTTCACAATCTCTATGTATTCCATACACTCATTCAGATCTGAACCAGCCATGCCTTTAATATCAATTCCTTTACCTTGCATGTGTACATCATCTAGGTCTATGCCATCCTTGCCTACATCCTCATTATCATTATCATCCGTGCGCATACCATCCATTCCTTTGCCTTCGTTTCGTCTATCACCCATGTCCTTGTCATCCTTGCCTGTATTCCCCAAGTTTTTGCCATCGTTGCCTTTATCATCCATGTCGTTATGCTGCCAACGAAAACCATCAAGATCCATTTATTCTCGATGGCTTGCCGATCATCGGGCAAGTCAACCAAAGTCCACACTTTGTTCTCATACATGGATCCCATCTCAGATTTCATGGCCACAAGCCATTTCACGGAATCTGGGCTCATCATCGCTTCCTCATAGTTCATAGGTTCGTCATGGTCAAGTAACATGACCTCCAGAACAGTATCACCATACCACTCTGGTGCGGATCTTACTATAGTTGACCTACGAGGTTCGGTAGTAACTTGATCTGAAGTTACATGATCATCATCATTAGCTTCCTCACTAATTGGTGTAGGAGTCACAGGAACAGATTTCTGTGATGAACTACTTTCCAATAAGGGAGCAGGTACAGTTACCTCATCAAGTTCTACTTTCCTCCCACTCACTTCTTTCGAGAGAAACTCCTTCTCTAGAAAGGATCCATTCTTAGCAATGAATGTCTTGCCTTCGGATCTTTGATAGAAGGTGTACCCAACAGTTTCCTTTGGGTATCCTATGAAGACACATTTCTCCGATTTGGGTTCGAGCTTATCAAGTTGAAGCTTTTTCACATAAGCATATCGCAGCCCCAAACTTTAGGAAGCGACAACTTTGGTTTCTTGCCAAACCACATCTCATAAGGTGTCATCTCAATGGATTTAGATGGTTCCCTATTTAACGTGAATGTAACCTTCACTAAAGCATAACGCCAAAACGATAGTGGTAAATCAGTAAGAGACATCATAGATCGCACCATATCTAATAAAGTACGATTACGATGTTCAGACACACCATTACGATGTGGTGTCCCGGGTGGCATGAGTTGCGAAACTATTCCGCATTGTTTCAAATGAAGACCAAACTCGTAACTCAAATATTCTCCTCCACGATCAGATCGTAGAAACTTTATTTTCTTGTTACGATGACTTTCCACTTCACTCTGAAATTCTTTGAACTTTTCAAATGTTTCAGACTTATATTTCATCAAGTAGATATACCCATATCTGCTCAAATCATCTGTGAAGGTGAGAAAATAACGATACCCGCCGCGAGCCTCAACATTCATCAGACGACATACATCACACTACTAGAAAAAGGGCTATAGATGGGATTGACACTAATGGCGCACCAGACAAGCGGTGCGCCATTAGTATATACTAATGGCGCACCACCTTCGACACGCCATTAGAGTTGAAACTACTAATGGAGCACTTGGCCCAAGGTGCGCCATTAGTATCAAATTTTTTGAACTAGTGCTTTGTCCAAACATACTAATGGCGCATCAGACTGAGTGCGCCATTACTAGTTGTAACTAGTAATGGCGCACTGCTATCGGAAAGTGCGCCACTAATGTTGTTTTTTATTATATTTTTATTCCTTTTTTGCAAAACTACTAATGGCGCCTTTGTTCACCGTGCGCCATTACTAGTTTAAACTAGTAATGGCGCATTGTGGAACGATGTGCCATTAGTATGTTTTTTTGCAAAACTACTAATGGCGCACCACGGAAGGTGCGCCATTAGTAATCTGGATTACTAATGGCGCATTTAGAGTTGGTGCGCCATTAGTAAGTGGGCAGCAACAAGATATTTGGGACAGCCTCTCCTACCCACACTCACTTTCTTCCCACTTCATTCTCTCCACCTCCTCCTTGTCTCGGGTGCCTCCTCTTTTTCACCTCATTTCCACCATAGATTCATTCAAATTAAGTGGTTAAATTACCTTGTTTTGATAGGTAAGTAAGGGGGGAAGCTATATTTATGTTGTTCTCCCTACAACAATGTGCACATGGACTTTTCATGGCCTAGCTAGATCTATGTATGTTCGTGGTGTTGCATATGTTTGTGGTGTTGCATATGTGTTTGTGTTTGGAGGTGTACCGGTATTTGAAATGCGATAGTTGCCAATATTTTGCGGAATGTTGATTCATTTCCGTTTGGCGAGAATTTTGGCATTAAGCATTCTTTTGGTCCTATTTTAGGGAAAGTCATGCCAAACTTTTTCTTGGTTCTAAAATATCGTTTTGCTCTACCCCGCAGGCGTCCATGGTCCGCACGATGACCGAAGGCATCGTGAATAGGTTTTTGAGGTCCGTGAAGGCGAGATGCTTCAAAAGAACGAGGCGGAGATAAGATGTCCGTGTCGAAGATGCAAGCTGAAGAGCCTTATTGCGGACCGGATTCGGCAGGTGCGGGACCACCTGCTCTTGCGTGGTTTCATGGATGGCTATCGGTGGCAAGGTGATGAAGATGACTACAAAGTCGTCCATGGGGGCGGGCAAGAAATGAGGAAGGGCAGCAAGACAACCACCGCGGCTCGGCGGGCGAGAAGACGAAGAATCCCGGAGATGATCACGACGGTGATGTTGTACACAGATCATCATGTAGAAGATGCAGGACATGATGATGAGGAAGATGCGGAGCAGACGACGGGCATGATCATGAAGATGATGATGCGGCGGAGCGACGACGCTGGACCATCGATGGGCTGGGTGCAGGACCCTCATATTCAAGAACCGCTTCTCAAGCGGACGGATAATGCAAGAGCTGCCGCCGAGAGAAAGCCAAGATGGATCAACAGAGTTAGACGCGGTTACTCCATTGTATGAAGGATGCAGGCCGAGGATACCCGCTGAAAGTAGCGCTCATGGCTCGGAGATGAAGGTAAAACACAAAATGACCGGCGCGTGCTTCGACGAGAACATGTCATTCGCACGAACGTCTTCCCAAGGGGAACAAGTGCCCGACCAGTTTGGAGGAGGCGAAGAAAATCGTGTGTCCTCTGGATTTAACGCCGTGAAATACCATGTGTGCATGAACAATTGCATCATTTATCGGGACGAGCACGCGGAGTCTACCATATGTCGGTGTGCGGCGTCACTCGATACAAGAAGAGGAAGAAAGCTCCTCGAAAAGTGGTGTGGTACTTTCCGATCACTCCTCGTCTGCAGCGGTATTTCGCGGACCCTAAGGTAGCAAAGCTCCTGCGTTGGCACGCAGCGGATAGGGAGGAGAAGAAGCGAGAAGATGGCGCAAATGATCCGGAGATAGATAAAAAGACAAGATGCTGAGTCACCCTAAGGATGCGAGCGGTGGCAAGCGTTGAACTTCGAAGACCTAGAATTTGGGAACGATCCAAGGAACATCGTGCTAGGCGCGAGCACCGATGGAGTCAATCCGTTTGGCAGCCAGAGAAGCACACATAGCACCTGGCCTTTGTTTGTGTGGATGTACAACCTTCCCCCCTGGTTGTGCATGAAGAGGAAGTACATTCACATGAGTATGCTAATTGAAGGACCGAAACAACCAGGGAACGACATCAATCTGTATCTGGGACTGCTGAAAGAGGAGCTTGACACGCTGTGGAAAACGCCAGCCAATACGTGGGACGCCGCAGAGAAAGAATATTTCCCTATGAGAGCCGCACTGCTCACGACGGTGCACGACTATCTCGGTTACGGATATCTCGCGGGGCAGGTGGTCCACGGATTTTCTGGATGCGTAAGGTGCATGGATGACACAACGTATCGCCAGCTAGATAGAGATCCCGGGTCTTCGAGAACCGTGTTCATGGGACATCGAAGGTGGCTTAACAACGATGACCCGTGGAGGAAACGCAAGGATCTGTTCGATGGTGAAACTGAACCCCGAAAACGCCCGTGTACGAGGAGCGGCGAGGAAATAGACAAGCTGTTGAAAAATTGGAAAGACTGCCCACTGTCGGGAAAGAAGCAAAAGGCGCCAGAGCCGGGAAAGAAGCGAAAGGCGCCACAGCCGCTGCTGAAGGTATGGAAAACGAGGTCTGTTTTCTGGGACTTGCCGTACTGGAAGATCCACCGTGTGCCTCACAGCCTTGATGTCATGCATATCACGAAGAACGTGTGCGAGAGTCTGCTTGGTACCCTGCTCAACATGCCAGAGAGGACCAAAGATGGGCGAAAGCAAGGGCAGACTTGAAATCAATGGGCATCGGCGGGAGCTTCACGCTAATGATGATGATGATGATGATGATGATGATGATGATGATGAGGCGAAGCAGGACACGATGAAAGTCGTCGCAAAGGCAAAAGGCCAAGAAGACCGGAAATGACTACCCTCCCGCGTGCTTCACTCTAAGTCGAGGAGATCGAGCAGTTTTCACCTGCCTCCTAGGAGTAAAACTTCCTTACTGATTCGCTGGGAAGATAAGCAGATACCTAGACCCAGTGAAGCGAAGTTCGATGGGATGAAGTCTCACGACGGTCATCGCGTCTTGATGATGCAGATACTTCGGTTGCAATCCATGGGATCATGGACGCGCACGTCCGTGAAAACGCTATTTGGCCTATGCAACTTTTTCGACGTCATCTCTCGAAAGTCGATTGGCGTGAGGCAACTCGAAGGCTACGAGGAAGAGATCGTGGTGATACTATGCGAGCTTGAGATGTACTTCCGCCCGCATTCTTGACGTTATGGTGCATCTGCTGGTCCATATAGTGGAGGATATCATCCAACTCGGGCGGCGTTCCTGCACAGCATGATGCCGTTCAAAAGGATGAATGGTGTCATCAAAGGATACGTTCGCAACATGTCACGTCCAGAGGGAAGTATAGCGGGGCTTTCGACGAAGAGTGCATCTCTTCTCGCATGAATTATCTAGGCATCGAGAACCCGTTGGTCTGCCCGTCAACAGGCACCTCGGCAGGCTCGCTGGATGGGGTCACCGTGAGGGTCGCCGCAAAATGCATGTCGACTTAGAGGGTCGACTTGCCGACTTTGAAAGAGCAAACCTAGTCGCGCTACAACACATAGACGTGGTCGATCCTTGGGTGGTAGAGCACAAAACCTTTATTAAGAAGGCGTACAATGACCGAGGCCAACAGAGGACGGACGGAGATATAATCAAAGAGCACAACTCATGTTTCACGCGTTGGTTCAAGCGAAGCTTCGTCGTACCCTTTACATGAGGATTCTTCCGGGAAGAACAACTCATATTCGCCTTGTCATAGGGCGCCGAGCACAACCTGATGACCTATGAGGCGCACGATATCAACAGCTACACATTCTACACGAGGCCAAGGACATGAAGAGCGATGGTTATCGAACTCCGGGTAACGATGGAATCCTACACGGTAATGACAAGGACAGATACTACGGAAGGATCGAGGAGATCTGGGAGCTGAGCTGTTGGAGAGAAGGTCCCGATGTTCCGTGTCGATGGGCTAAGAGCGTCCTAAAGAAGACCAGTATTTCACCACCATGGTTATACCGAAGCCAAATCCAAGACCGTGGGCATAAGCGTCACCGCGAAAAATGAGCCATGGGTACTGGCTTCCCAAGTTGACCAATGCTTCTTCATTACCGACCCGTCAAAGCCCAGTCGTGTTGTCGTGAGGAGAGGCAAAAGGAAGATCATCGGAATGGATGGAGTAGCCAATGAGCAAGACTTGACAAATCGGCGACCGAGGATCGAACATGACGGCGATGATGAAGTAGCAGCATACACCACAAGAAGAAGCAGGACCACCCTACCTAAAGGGCGTCCGTTCCACAGAAGAACTCCATTTGCGAAAAAGAAGGGCAAGAAGATTGTGAACAGATAGCTAGCTAAGATCGATTGTATTTAAATCGTAGCCTTCATTTCTCGATTGTATTTCATGGGCACTTTTTGAACTATCATGAATATTTTTAAATTTTATGGACACTCGATCTCGATCCCCCTCCATCTCGATCGTATCCCACCTCGCCAGATCCGGTCCACCTCGCTTGAGCACCCCAGTCCACCGCCGCCGCCGCCGACCCCCCCACCTCGATTCCCCTACTCAACCGCCCCGCCGACCCCCGCACCCTCCCTACTCAACCGCCGCCGACCCCCGCACCCCCGCACCTCCCCGCTCCACCGGCATTACTGTTTGATGATATTTTTTAAAAAATTATTACTGTCTTATAAAAAAATATTACTGTTATGATTTAAACAAGTTTGAACATATTTAAACACAAATAAGTATCAAACAACATTTTAAATGCATAAAAAATTGTGGAGCACAGGAATCGAACCCAGACCTCTGGTGTGAGAACTGGCTCTTGACGGTCGAGCTAGTAGAGGGAACTTGATGTGGATCAGGTCGGTGGAAGATAACCTGTTGGCTCGGCGAAATAAAAAAAATACTAATGGCGCACCAGGTGAGGTGCGCCATTAGTATGGATGTACTTATAGGCGCACCGAGGGTGGTGCGCCATTAGTATTGTGCCGTCCCCATCCATATTTCCTCCCGGCCCAAACCTATCCCCTCTCTCCCTCGCCCTCGATCCCCTTCGCTCTCCTCTCCGCGCCGCTACCCGCCGCCTCGGCGCCGCCCAGACGCCGCCTCAACGCCTCGGCCCGACACCTCGGCGCTCGGCCTCCCGCCGCCTCGGCGCCTCGGCCTCCCGATGCCGCTGCCCGCCGCCTCGACGCCGCCCGACGACGCCCCGACGCCTCGCTGCCCGCCGCCTCGGCGCCCAGCGCCGCCTCGGCGCCCGGCGCCCCATCCACCTCTCACGGCAGTAGCCCTTCCACCTCCGCCCCATCGAGTGGTGAGGAGCCTCGAGCTTCAAGGCTGTGTGTGTTTGGTGTGGGTTTTGACTTTCGGGAGGCTGGGATGCTCACTTGCTGTTTTGATTTGGTTCGCAGAGAAGGGAAGAGCAGCGCTAACGGCTCAGCGTGGCGGTGGCCAACCGGTGCTCACTGCGCCTCCGCCACCGACGCCGGCTACCCCAGCAACTTCATCGCCGACCCTTCCTCTACCTCCAGTGCGGTCCGTCAACCCCGTGGAATTGCGCTCTCGCCTTGTACATGTACTGAGACATCTTGCGAAATTCTGGCGTCGGGACTGCAACAAATCCGTGAGCTGCGAAATTCAGGTTGGTGGGTGGATTTTGGTGGCGATTCGGTGTTTCGAATTTAGCTCCTCTGCAAGTGAGGATTGGGAAGGGCTTGCGGTTTGACTCTCGGATGCTTGGGACAGGATTTGGGACTGCGATGTCTAGTCGGGTAGCTGGATATGGTGTTCTGACGGTGTGTTATTAGTATGTGAAAGACATTGTATGAACTGCTCTAGTCGGGGATGCAAAATTAACTAGTAAGCCTGGTGCGTACTGAATTGCCAGTGCACCATGAACAATTTGACTTGATAACTTTACTTGGGGAGGACTGCTACCTTGTTTATCTTTGAAACATGTCTTCATGGCATAATTGAACACTTTAGCTATTAATCCTATAATTTGATTGTCAAACAGGCTAACTACCACTGGAACATGCTTGCATGAAAAAAGAATTAGTGCGATTCTCAAATGTATTTTGAAGGAAATGTAGCTTCTGAAATGCTGCTGATTTGGTTGATGGTTTCAGACTTTCATGCACCAAAGTACCAAACAAAAGCACGTCATTAGCGTGCTTGTACACTCCATGACAACAAAAGTGGATTTGCCCAACAAAATAGTTTTTATAAGGCCCGAACCACGCTTGAGGATATTTATTTGTGCAATTCTCTGTTTTAGATGATATTTATGTTGGATTTCATACAAGACACCTAAACCATGTTTCTTACTAATATTTTTATCAATCTAGAAATGCAATTTTCATGGATTATATGCTTGGACTTATATTCATAGAATTGCATTCTTGAGTCGAGAAAGAACTTCATGCGATGTGCCTTACGCATTCTTTTCTACTTACCATAATATGTGCCTACGCATTCTTTTCTACTTACCATAACTTGTTCCTTTGTGCACCATAAGTAAAACTAGCTAATTTTATGAAAATGTATCATGTCCGTGTCGTGACTCCTCTTTTAAGTCCACATTCTGTTGGTGGCTCGGTTAACTCCTAGGGTTTTAGCAGTTATGTATAAAAAACATAGAAAAGCCGGCGGAATTAACTTTGGATTTTCTGCATTTAACTAAAAAACCCATAAAGGGTACAGTTCATTATTGAATAAAATGAAATGGCAGTTTATTTAGAAATTTGGAGCAGTTGTTCTATGGATTTTTTAGCACAAAAAGTCTGATTATATAAGCAAAAACAATTGTTAGCTTTTAGATGTCGTGGTGGTTCACTTGGGGTATGTGTAGCAGCTTAGCAAAAACAGAGGACTAAAGTGCTCTGTTTTGGCAAACCAAATGCATGCATGCCTTTTTCTTCTTCATTTTTTTCATCGACGGCGAATGTTGGCAACTCGACAAACAGCTAGCTAGCAGTGTTCCTTTACAAGCATAGTAGAGCATAGTATGAATTCTAATGTTCAACTCGACTAAACAGGTTCGAAACGGTCTTTTACTGCACTTGACTAAAGAAGTAGGTGTCTGCTATATCCTGCACTTGAGGTGAGTTGTGTTCTCAGGTTTACATTGCAATGGGCACTCTTCTTGTAAACACAAATTCAGATTTATATACTATATGTTGGCATGACTGTTTTATTAGGCAGGGGCGGTCAGTAGTTGATGTATCTTGGGTTGATTAAAAAGTTGCTTGGGTTTAATATTACTCAGCATGATGATGTATCAATGTAGCGTTAGCATATGATCCAAGTGCTAGTACTGCTAGTAAATAGCTAATACAGTTAATGAAGAAGAAAAAAAACTGCTAGTACAGTTAATGAAGAAGAAAAAAACGGCTACTACTGCTAGTAAATAGCATCAGACTGAATGTCTTTTATATATGCCAATGTATTTTCCATGTTGTGATGGAGGCCTTTTTTGCCTTGTCCACCCGAGAGGCCCTTGAGCTTGGGGCTCATCCTCCTAAGCCCCAAATATTCCATGGCCACGTATTTCGACCCGGACCGTCAGTCGAACGTAGACTACACAAATGTCAAGAAGGTTCTTGATGATGTTCTCCCTGCCACGCCAAATCTGGAGGCACCTTCACCAGCATATTCGTGAAACGGCAAGCACGTGTTCTCCCACAATCGACGTTCGCTGCGTCAAGCAGCCGCTCGGCGGTCGAAGGGTGCCTACTACGCCATCCATCACATGCGAGGCGATCGTGACGGGACCATCATCAACTTCGCTACCGAGTAAACTCAAAGATTGGGCGCGGCGACTCGGCAATCCAGACGCGGACATCGACAAGAATTCTTTCGCATCCAATCGAGTTTGCGAAATCATCCATCAAGATGTCGCCATTACCTCGGGCAGTTCTACCTCGAAATCAACCGTCCAACGGTGACATCGACACAATTCTACAAATGCAGGCTGACAACGCCCGTTATTTCATGACTCCCATGATAGACGGCGGCTTCATCCACGCCCGGTCCCTTGAGTCGAGTCGAAAGCGGTGATGTTGTGTCTAGTTCGAAACATCGATTGGCTCATGTTGTAATTAAACTTTAATGAACTTGTAGTATGTCTCTTTGGTTTTGAGAGTCGTTCAACTCTAGATGTAATCGATGCTATTAATGTCTTGCTTTTCTCTTCCGATCGTTCTGTTGCATACTTATATATTGCTTATGTATTGTCGTGAATTGGTACTAACGTTTACGTTTGGCTAGTGCATAGCGATGCCGTCGTATGTCGCGTACAAGGGTAAGGTTCCGGAGTCTCTGACGACTAGGAGGAGTGTCGGAGATAGGTTCACCGATTCAGCGGTAACAGTTACAAAGGTACACCACTAGGGCGAGGCCGAATCTAGATCGCCCGCTATCTAGCGGAGAGGGAGGGAGCGTTGAGGAACCGGATGAAGACGAGTTTCATCGTGATGATGCTCATCGTGATGACCGCAGCTCTCTTCTATGTGATGGTAGTTTAGATGATCGATATCGACTTGTAATGTGAAGACAAACTCGCTACTCGCGGTCTCGAGACTTGTAATATAATGTTCTATCTTTGTTTGGTCTTTTCAATTCGGAGACTAATATGATGAATTGTATTAGGAGACTAATATGATGAATTGTATTCAGAGACTAATCTTCTATTGTATTCGATGAATTTGTTGTTGATGTGTGCTGTCTATATTTTGTCCAATTATACATTTTGTAACCTGTGCAAAAACAGAAAATAAAAAATAAAAAAACCTAATATTCATACTAATGGCGCATCACACCACGATGCGCCATTAGTATGCCAAAGGATACTAATGGCGCATCATTAAACATGCGCCATTAGTATGCCGGGTTACTAATGGCGCATCTTGTTGTTGTGCGCCATTAGTATGCCAAAGCACCTTGGTATACATGGCCCCCTGGGAGGCATACTAATGGCGCACTGTTGTATATACTAATGGCGCATCTGAGGTCCGCCATTAGTATACCAGATACTAATGGCGCACCACTAATGCGCCATTAATGGCCAAATTAGGTGCGCCATTAGTAGGCCTTTTCCTAGTAGTGTCAGTATGTATGATTTCCAACAAATCTTTTGCTCGCTCCATTGTTTCGGAGAACGGAGGTTTAGTCATCTTGGCCATGAGGCATGGTTCGCAAGTACCAAGTGATTCATAATCAAGTGATTCCAAAAGTCCATCAGAATGGAGTTTCTTCATGCGCTTTACACCAATATGACCCAAATGGAAGTGCCACAAATAAGTTGCACTATCATTATCAACTCTGCATC
Source organism: Aegilops longissima (assembly GCA_021605205.1). NCBI lineage: Eukaryota > Viridiplantae > Streptophyta > Magnoliopsida > Poales > Poaceae > Aegilops > Aegilops longissima. Next base: position 461,155,205 of record CM038680.1, read on the forward strand.
TTTTGGCTTCAATATTATGAATATGTGTGTCACTACTATCAAGATTCAACAAAAATTGACCACTCTTCAATGGTGCATGACCATAAAAGATATTACTCATATAAATAGAACAACCATTATTCTTTGATTTAAATGAATAACCGTCTCGCATCAAACAAGATCCAGATATAATGTTCATGCTTAACGCTGGCACCGAATAACAATTATTCAGGTCTAAAACAAATCCCGGAGGTAGATGTGATGACCCACAAGTATAGGGGATCTATCGTAGTCCTTTCGATAAGTAAGAGTGTCGAACCCAACGAGGAGCAGAAGGAAATGATAAGCGGTTTTCAGCAAGGTATTCTCTGCAAGCACTGATATTATAGGTAACAGATAGTTTTGTGATAAGATAATTTGTAACGAGCAACAAGTAACAAAAGTAAATAAAGTGCAGCAAGGTGGCCCAATCCTTTTTGTAGCAAAGGAAAAGCCTGGAAAAACTCTTATATAGAGAAAAGCGCTCCCGAGGACACATGGGAATTATCGTCAAGCTAGTTTTCATCATGTTCATATGATTCGCGTTCGGTACTTTGATAATTTGATATGTGGGTGGACCGGTGCTTGGGTGCTGCCCTTACTTGGACAAACATCCCACTTATGATTAACTCCTATTGCAAGCATCCGCAACTAGAAAAAAAGTATTAAGGTAAACCTAACCATAGCATGAAACATATGGATCCAAATCAGCCCCTTACGAAGAAACACATAAACTAGGGTTTAAGCTTCTGTCACTCTAGCAACCCATCATCTACTTATTACTTCACAATGCCTTCCTCTAGGCCCAAATAATGGTGAAGTGTCATGTAGTCGACGTTCACATAACACCAATAGAGGAGTGACAACATACATTTCATCAAAATATTGAACGAATACCAAATTCACATGACTACTAATAGCAGGACTTCTCCCATGTCCTCAGGAACAAACGTAACTACTGACAAAGCATATTCATATTCAAAATCAGAGGGGTATTAATATGCATAAAGGATCTGAACATATGATCTTCCACCAAATAAACCAACTAGCATCAACTATAAGGAGTAATTAACACTACTAGCAACCTACAGGTACCAATCCCAGACTTAGAGACAAGAATTGGATACAAGAGATGAACTAGGGTTTGAGAGGAGATGGTGCTGGTGAAGATGTTGATGGAGATTGGCCCCCTCCCAATGAGAGGAGCGTTGGTGATGACGATGGCGATGATTTCCCCGTCCGAAGGGAAGTGTCCCCGGCAGAACAGCTCTGCCAGAGCCCTAGATTGGTTCCGCCTCGTGGCGGCGGAGTCTCGTCCCAAAAGCTTGCTTATGATTTTTTTTCTTGGACAAAAGACTTCATATTGCAGAAGATGGGCACCGGAGGGCCACCAGGGGCCCACGAGGCATGGGGGCGCGCCCCCCACCCTCGTGCCCAGGGTGTGGGTCCCCACTGGTATTCTCTTCACTCAGTATTTTTTATTATTTCCAAAAATAACTTCCGTGGAGTTTCAGGACTTTTGGAGTTGTGCAGAATAGGTCTGTAATATTTGCTCCTTTTCCAGCCCAGAATTCCAGCTGCCGGAATTCTCCCTCTTATGTAAACCTTGTAAAATAAGAGAGAAAAGGCATAATTATTGTGACATAATGTGTAATAACAGCCCATAATGCAATAAATATCGATATAAAAGCATGATGCAAAATGGACGTATCAAGATGTTGAGGTAGCGTGCCGACTGCGATCACATCGACTTTGGAACCATTTCCCACACGCATCGTCACCTCATCCTTAGCCAATCTTCGCTTAATCTATAGTCCCAGTTTCGAGTTGCAAATATTAGCAACAGAACCAGTATCAAATACCCAGGTGCTACTGCGAGCATTAGTAAGGTACACATCAATAACATGTATATCACATATACCTTTGTTCACCTTGCTATCCTTCTTATCCGCCAAATGCATGGGGCAGTTCCGCTTTCAGTGACCAGTTCCTTTGTAGTAAGCACCCAGTGTCAGGCTTAGGTCCAGACTTGGGCTTCTTCACTTGAGCAGAAACTTGCTTGCCGTTCTTCTTGAAGTTCCCCTTCTTCCCTTTACCCTTTTTCTTGAAACTGGTGGTCTTGTTGACCATCAACACTTGATGCTCCTTCTTGATTTCTACCTCCGCAACCTTTAGCATTGCAAAGAGCTCGGGAATAGTCTTTGATAAGTCTCCAACATATCTAAAATTTTTGATTGCTCCATGCTATATTATCTACTGTTTTGGACAATATTGGGCTTTATTATCCACTTTTATATTATTTTTGGGACTAACCTATTAACCGGAGGCCCAGCCCAGAATTGCTGGGTTTTTTTGCCTATTTCAGTGTTTTGAAGAAAAGGAATATCAAACGGAGTCCAATTGACCTGAAACTCGACAGAACTTATTTTTGGACCAGAAGAAGCCCACGGAGTACCGGAAGCTCACCAGGGCAGTCCCGGGCTGCCCACGAGGGTGGGGGGCACGCCCCCTGCCTCGTGGACAGCCCGGAGGTCCACCGACGTACTTCTTTCACCCATATATACCCACGTACCCTAAAACTTCCGAAAAACAGAATAGATCTGGAGTTCCGCCGCCGCAAGCCTCTGTAGCCACCAAAAGTCAATCGGGACCCTGTTCCGGCACCCTGACGGAGGGGGGAACCCTCACCGGTGGCCATCTTCATCATCCCGGCGCTCTCCATGACGAGGAGGGAGTAGTTCACCCTCAGGGCTGAGGGTATATACCAGTAGCTATGTGTTTGATCTCTCTCTCTCTCTCTCTCTCTCTCGTGTTCTTGATTTGGCACGATCTTGATGTATCACGAGCTTTGCTATTATAGTTGGATCTTATGTTTCTTCTCCCCCTCTTCTCTCTTGTAATGGATTGCGTTTTCCCTTTGAGGTAATCTTATCAGATTTAGTCTTTAATGACTTGAGAACACTTGATGTATGTCTTGCCGTGCGTATCTATGGTGGCAATGGGATATCACATGATTCACTTGATGTATGTTTTGGTGATCAACTTGCGGGTTCCTCCCATGAACCTATGCATAGGGGTTGGCACACGTTTTCGTCGTGATTCTCCGGTAGAAACTTTGGGGCACTCTTTGAGGTTCTGTGTGTTGGTTGAATAGATGAATCTGAGATTGTGTGATGCATATCGTATAATCATACCCACAGATACTTGAGGTGACATTGGATTATCTATGTGACATTAGGGTTTTTGTTGATTTGTGTCTTAAGGTGTTATTCTAGTACGAACTCTAGGGCTGTTTGTGGCACTTATAGGAATAGCCCAATGGATTGATTGGAAAGAATAACTTTGAGGTGGTTTCATACCCTACCATAATCTCTTCGTTTGTTCTCCGATATTAGTGACTTTGGAGTGACTCTTTGTTGCATGTTGAGGGATAGTTATATGATCCAATTATGTTATTATTGTTGAGAGAACTTGCACTATTGAAAGTATGAACCCTAGGCCTTGTTTCCTAGCATTGCAATACCGTTTACGCTCACTTTTATCACTTGTTACCTTGCTGTTTTTATATTTTCAGTTTACAAAAACCTATATCTACCATCCATATTGCACATGTATCACCATCTCTTCGCCGAACTAGTGCACCTATACAATTTACAATTGTATTGGGTGTGTTGGGGACACAAGAGACTCTTTGTTAGTTGGTTGCAGGGTTGCTTGAGAGAGACCATCTTCATCCTACGCCTCCCATGGATTGATAAACCTTCCTACAAACCTCTGCACTTGGAGGCCCAACAACGTCTACAAGGAGAAGGTTGCGTAGTAGACATCAAGCTCTTTTCTGGCGCCGTTGCCGGGGAGGCTAGGTAAACGGCACTCACACCCCGTCAACTAAGCTCTTTTCTGGCGCCGTTGCCGGGGAGGTGAGTGCTTGAAGGTATATCTTTAGATCTTGCAATCGAATCTTTTTGTTTCTTGTTTTAGCACTAGTTTAGTTTATAAAATAAAACTACAAAAAATTGGAATTGAGTTTGTCTCATACGCTTCATCTTTTTAATATCTTTCGTGAGTATGATGGAAAGGAAAATTGTGCTCAATTGTTAGAAGAAGAATGCATTAAAATGTTTGGCACTAAATATTTTAATGATGAGCATGATTGCAATGTTGTGAGTATGAATTCCTTGAATATCCATGATGCTAATGATATGCAAAGCCACAAGCTTGGGGAAGCTATGTTTGATGAAGATGATATTTTTTGTCCCCCAAGCTTTGATGAGCAAATTTACTATGATGAAAGCATGCCTCCTATATATGATGATTATTGTGATGACACGTATGCTTTAAAGAATAATGATAACCATGAAACTTGTCATCTTGATCTTAATTTTCAATCATATGATAGTTATTTTGTTGAGTTTGCTCCCACTACATACTATTCATGAGAACAAATTTGCTTATGTGGAGAGTCGTAAAATTTCTATGCAAGTAGATCATGAAAAGAATACTTTAGGTGCTGGTTATATTGTTGAATTAATTCATGATGCTACTGAAAATTATTATGAGGGAGGAATGTATGCTTGTAGGAATTGCAATAATATCAAGTTTCCCCTCTATGTGCTTAAAGTTTTGAAGTTATGCTTGTTTTGCCTTCGTAGGCAAGTTGGTTCTTGTTCCCATAAATTGTTTGATCACAAAATCCCTATGCTTAGGAAGTGGGTTAGACTTAAATGTGCTAGTCATATTCTTCATGATGCTCTCTTTATGTTTCAATTCTTATCTTTTATGTGAGCATCATTGAAATCATCATGCCTAGCTAGGGGCGTTAAACGATAGCGCTTGTTGAGAGGCAACCCAATTTTATTTTAGTTTATTGCCTTTTGGTTCTGTTTAGGAATAAATAATCCATATAGCTTCTGTTTAGATGTGGTTTTATGTTTTCATTAGTGTTTGTGCCAAGTAGAACCTTTGGGATGACTTGGGTGAAGTCTTTATGATCATGCTGTAAAAAACAGAAACTTTAGCGCTCACGAGATTAGTTAAAACTTTTTACTGGAGAGTCCTATTTAGTTTATTATTTTTTCAGATGATTACTAGACAAATTCCTCAGGTCCACCAATTTATTTTAGAATTTGTGGAGTTCCAGAAGTATACATTTGATACAGATTACTACAGACTGTTCTGTTTTTGACAAATTCTGTTTTTCGTGTGTTGTTTGCTTATTTTGATGACTCTATGGCTAGTAAAATAGTTTATAAACCATAGAGAAGTTGGAATAAGGTAGGTTTAACACTAATATAAATAAATAATGAGTTCATTACAGTACCTTGAAGTGGTGTTTTGTTTTCTTTCGCTAACGGAGCTCACGAGATTTTCTGTGAAGTTTTGTGTTGTGAAGTTTTCAAGTTTTGGGTAAAGATTCGATGGACTATGGAATAAGGAGTGGCAAGAGCCTAAGCTTGGGGATGCCCAAGGCACCCCAAGGTAATATTCAAGGACAACCAAGAGCCTAAGCTTGGGGATGCCCCGGATGGCATCCCCTCTTTCGTCTTCGTTCATCGGTAACTTTACTTGGAGCTATATTTTTATTCACCACATGATATGTGTTTTGCTTGGAGCATCATTTTATTTTGTTAGTATTTGCTTGCTGTTACTTAGAATAATGTTTTGCATCTCTATTTTCAATAAAAATGCCAAGGATAGCCTTTACCATGCTTATTTTGCAAGTATACATGTTGCTGTTTCAAAACAGAAAGTTTACCGCTGTTGCAAAAATTTCCTAGAAAATTCAGAATGTGATAAAATGTTGAAACCTTCTGCATAATAAGCTATGATAAATTTAGTATAGTGGGAATTTTCTTTCATAATTTTTTGAGTTAGGGAAGTATGATGAATCTTGCATTCTTTACAGACTGTCCTGTTTTGGCAGATTGCTGTTATGTTTGCATTGTTTGCATATGTTTGCTTGTTTAATGATTCTATTTGAGGATATGAGTATTAAATATGCAGAGCCATTTACTATGCAATGTTGAATAATAATTTTAGTGATTTTCTACAGTATAGTATGATAAGGTTCTTACATTGGTTTATACTAACTTATCTCACAAGTTCTTGTTGAGTATGGTGTGGATTAAGCTTTCGAGATTTAGGAGATCGTGATATGAGAGGAATTAAGGAGACACAAAAGCTTAAGCTTGGGGATGCCCAAGGCACCCCAAGATAATATTTCGAGAAGTCTCAAGCACTTAAGCTTGGGGATGCCCCGGTAGGCATCCCAACCTTTCTTCTTCAACAACTATCGGTTAGTATCGGTTGAGCCTAAGTTTTTGCTTCTTCACAATAATGAGAGATATCCATGAAATTTCGTTTTATTTAGCTTTGCTTTCTATTTTAATAAAATACCAAGTTCTGAAATTATTAAATGGGAGAGTCTTCACATAGTTGCATAATTATTTGACTACTCATTGATTTTTACTTATATCTTTCGGAGTAGTTTGTTTTTGCTCTAGTACTTCACTTATATCTTTTAGAGAACGATGGTGGATTTGTTTTATAGAAACTATTGATCTCTCATGCTTCACTTAGATTATTTTGAGAGTCTTAAATAGCATGGTAATTTTCTTAAATAATCCTAATATGCTAAGCATACAAGATTTGTAAGAATTCTTATGAGTGTGTTGAATACTATGAGAAGTCTGATGCTTGATAATTGTTTTGAGATATGAAGATGGTGATATTAAGTAGTTGTGAATTTGAAAAATAATTGTGTTAAAGTTTGTGATTCCCGTAGCATGCACGTATGGTGAACCATTATGTGATGAAGTCGGAGCATAATTTATTTATTGATTGTCTTCCCTATGAGTGGCGGTCGGGGACGAGCGATGGTCTTTTCCTACCAATCTATCCCCCTAGGAGCATGCGCGTAATACTTTGATTTGATAACTTGTAGATTTTTGCAATAAGTATATGAGTTCTTTATGACTAATGTTGAGTCCATAGATTATACGCACTCTTCTTCCTTCCACCATTGCTAGCCTCTCCGATATCACAAGACTTTTAGCGGTATCATACACCCACCATATACCTTCCTCAAAACAGCCACCATACCTACCTATCATGGCATTTCCATAGCCATTCCGAGATATATTTCCATGCAACTTTCCACCGTTCTGTTTATTATGACACGCTCCATCATTGTCATATTGCTTTGCATGATCATGTAGTTGACATCGTATTTGTGGCTAAGCCACCGTTCATAATTCTTTCATACATGTCACTCTTGATTCATTGCATATCTCGGTACACTGCCGGAGGCATCCATATAGAGTCATATTTTGTTCCAAGTATCGAGTTGTAATTGTTGAGTTGTAAGAAAATAAAAGTGTGATGATCATCATTTTTAGAGCATTGTCCCAAGTGAGGAAAGTATGATGGAGACTATGATTCCCCCACAAGTCGGGATGAGACTCCGGATGAAAAATAAAAAAAGATAAAAAAAGAGGCCATAAAAAAAGAGAAAAGGCCCAAAAATATATATATATAAAATGAGAGAAAAAGAGAGAAGGGGCAATGCTACTATCCTTTTACCACACTTGTGCTTCAAAGTAGCACCATGATCTTCATGATAGAGAGTCTCCTATGTTGTCACTTTCATATACTAGTGGGAATTTTTCATTATAAGAACTTGGCTTGTATATTCCAATGATGGGCTTCCTCAAATGCCCTAGGTCTTCGTGAGCAAGCGAGTTGGATGCACACCCACTTAGTTTCTTTTGTTGAGCTTTCATACACTTATAGCTCTAGTGCATCCGTTGCAGGGCAATCCCTACTCACTCACATTGATATGTATTGATGGGCATCTCCATAGCCCCTTGATACGCCTAGTTGATGTGAGACTATCTTCTCCTTTTTGTCTTCTCCACAACCACCACTCTATTCCACATATAGTGCTATATCCATGGCTCACGCTCATGTATTGCGTGAAGATTGAAAAAGTTTGAGAACATCAAAAGTATGAAACAATTGCTTGGCTTGTCATCAGGGTTGTGCATGATTTAAATACTTTGTGTAGTGAAGATAGAGCATAGCCAGACTATATGATTTTGTAGGGATAACTTTCTTTGGCCATGTTATTTTGAGAAGACATAATTGCTTAGTTAGTATGCTTGAAGTATTATTATTTTTATGTCAATATGAACTTTTGTCTTGAATCTTTCGGATCTGAATATTCATACCACAATTAAGAAGAATTACATTGAAATTATGCCAAGTAGCACTCTGCGTCAAAATTTATCTTTTTTATCATTTACCTACTCGAGGACGAGCAGGAATTAAGCTTGGGGATGCCTGATACGTCTCCAACGTATCTATAATTTTTTTATTTCTCCATGCTATATTATCTACTGTTTTGGACAATACTGGGCTTTATTATCCACTTTTATATTATTTTTGGGACTAACCTATTAACCGGAGGCCCAGCCCAGAATTGCTGTTTTTTGCCTATTTCAGTGTTTGGAAGAAAAGGAATAACAAATGGAGTCCAATTGACCTGAAACTCCACGGAACTTATTTTTGGACTAGAAGAAGCCCACGGAGTACCGGAAGCTCACCAGGGGAGTCCCGGGCGCCCACCCCCCTAGGGTGTGCCCCCTGCCTCGTGGACAGCCCGGAGGTCCACCGACGTACTTCTTTCACCCATATATACCCACGTACACTAAAACTTCCAAAAGAACAGAATAGATCTGGAGTTCCGCCGCCGCAAGCCTCTGTAGCCACCAAAAGTCAATCGGGACCCTGTTCCGGCACCCTGCCAGAGGGGGGGGAACCCTCACCGGTGGCCATCTTCATCATCCCGACGCTTTCCATGACGAGGAGGGAGTAGTTCGCCCTCGGGGCTGAGGGTATGTACCAGTAGCTATGTGTTTGATCTCTCTCTCTCTCTCGTGTTCTTGAATTGGCACGATCTTGATGTATCGCGAGCTTTGCTATTATAGTTGGATCTTATGTTTCTTCTCCCCCTCTTCTCTCTTGTAATGGATTGAGTTTTCCCTTTGAGGTAATCTTATCGGATTGAGTCTTTAATGACTTGAGAACACTTGATGTACGTCTTCCCGTGCGTATCTGTGGTGACAATGGGATATCACGTGATTCACTTGATGTATGTTTTGGTGATCAACTTGCGGGTTCCGCCCATGAACCTATGCATAGGGGTTGGCACACGTTTTCGTCGTGATTCTCCGGTAGAAACTTTGGGGCACTCTTTGAGGTTCTATGTGTTGGTTGAATAGATGAATCTGAGATTGTGTGATTGATACGTCTCCAACGTATCTATAATTTTTTATTGTTCCACGCTATTATATTACCCCTTTTGGATGTTTATGGGCTTTATTTTACACATTTATATCATTTTTGGGACTAACCTACTAACCGGAGGCCCAACCCATATTGTTGTTTTTTTGCCTATTTCAGTATTTCGAAGAAAAGGAATATCAAACGGAGTCCAAACGGAATGAAACCTTCAGGAGCGTGATTTTTGGAACGAACGTGATCCAGAGGACTTGGAGTGCAAGTCAAGAAGGAGCCGAGGTCTCCACGAGATAGGAGGGCGTGCCGCCCTGTCTCGTGGGCCCCTCGGGTGTCCACCGATGTACTTATTCCTCCTATATATTCCTACGTACCCCGAAAACATCCAGGGGGCAGAGGAAACACAAATTCCACCACCGTAACCTTCTGTATCCGCGAGATCCCATCTTGGAGCCTTCGCCGGCGTTCTGCCGGAGGGGGAATCGACCATGGAGGGCATCTACATCAACACCATAGCCCCTCTGAAGAGTTGTGAGTAGTTTACCACAGACCTACGGGTCCATAGTTATTAGCTAGATGGCTTCTTCTCTCTTTTTGGATCTCAATACAATGTTCTCCCCCTCTCTTGTGGAGATCTATTCGATGTAAACTCTTTTTGCGGTGTGTTTTTCGAGATCCGATGAATTGTGGGTTTATGATCAAGTTTATCTATGAATATTATTTGAATCTTCTCTGAATTCTTTTATGTATGATTAAGTTATCTTTGCAAGTCTCTTCGAATGATCTGTTTGGTTTGGCCTACTAGATTGATCTTTCTTGCCATGGGAGAAGTGCTTAGCTTTGGGTTCAATCTTGTGGTGTCCTTACCCAGTGACAGAAAGGGTTGCAAGGCACGTATTGTATTGTTGCCATCGAGGATAACAAGATGGGGTTTATATCATATTGCTTGAGTTTATCCCTCTACATCATGTCATCTTGCTTAATGCATTACTATGTTCTTATGAACTTAATATTCTAGATGCATGCTGGATAGCGGTCGATGTGTGGAGTAATAGTAGTAGATGCAGGCAGGAGTCGGTCTACTTGTTATGGACGTGATGCCTTGATACGTCTCAGTCGTATCTATAATTTTTTATTGTTCCATGCCAGAATTATTCAACTTTCATATACTTTTTGGCAACTTTTTTATATTATTTTTGGGACTAACATATTGATCCAGTGCCCAGTGCCAGTCCCTGTCTGTTGCATGTTTTTGGTTCCGCAGAATATCCATATCAAACGGAGCCCAAACGGGATAAAAATGGACAGAGCTTATTTTTGGAAAATATGGAAAATTTGGAAGGAAAATCAACGCGAACCAGTGCCCGAGGTGGTCACGAGGCAGGGGGACGCGCCTTCCCCCCTGGGCGCGCCCCCTACCCTCGTGAGCCCACCGTAAGGCGGTTGATGCTCTTCTTTTGCCGCAAGAAAGCTAATATTCAGAAAAAAAATCACGGCGAAGGTTTCAGGCCAATCGGAGTTACTGATCTCCATATATACACGAAACGGTGAAACAGAGCCAAAACAGAACACAGAAACAGAGATATAGATCCAATCTCGGAGGGGCTCTCGCCCCTCCCACGCCATGGGAGCCAAGGACCAGAGGGTAAACCCTTCTCCCATCTAGGGAGGAGGTCAAGGAAGAAGAAGAAGAAGGGGGCCTCTCTCCCCCTTGCTTCCGGTGGCGCCGGAGCGTTGCCGGGGGCCATCATCATCATCGCGATCTTCACCAACACCGCCGTCATCTTCACCAACATCTCCATCCCCTTCCCCCTTCTATATTCAGCGGTCCACTCTCCCGCAACCTGCTGTACCCTCTACTTGAACATGGTGCTTTATGCTTCATATTATTATCCAATGATGTGTTGCCATCCTATGATATCTGAGTAGATTTCCATTGTCCTATCGGTGATTGATGAATTGCTATGATTGGTTTGAGTTGCATATTTTATTATTGGTGCTGTCCTATTGTGCCCTCCGTGTCGCGCAAGCGTGAGGGATTCCCGCTGTAGGGTTTGCAATATGTTTATGATTTGCTTATGGTGGGTGGCGTGGAGTGATGTAAGCAGCACCGAGTAAGTAGGTTGTTTGCGTATGGGATAAAGGGGACTTGATACTTTAATTCTATGGTTAGGTTTTACCTTAATAAATCTTTTGTAGTTGCGGATGCTTGCTAGAGTTCCAATCATAAGTGCATATGATCCAAGTAGAGAAAGTATGTTAGCTTATGCCTCTCCCTCAAATAGAATTGCAATAGTGATTACCGGCCTAGTAACATAGTCAATTGCTTAGGGACAATTCCACAACTCCTACCACCACTTTTCCACACTCGCCATATTTACTTTAGTTGTGTTTTTATCTAAGCAACCCCTAGTCTTTATTTACTCGCTCTTTATTTTCTTGATAGCCTTCCGAAAACACCTACTAAGTACTTCTAGTTTCATACTTGTTCTAGGTAAAGCGAATGTCCAGCGTGCGTAGAGTTGTATCGGTGGTCGATAGAACTTGTGGGAATATTTGTTCTACCTTTAGCTCCTCGTTGGGTTCGACACTCTTACTTATCGAAAGAGGCTACAATTGATCCCCTATACTTGTGGGTTATCAAGACCTTTTTCTGGCGCCGTTGCCGGGGAGCAATAGCGTGGGGTGAATATTCTCGTGTGTGCTTGTTTGCTTTATCACTAAGTAATTTTTATTTGCTGTTCTTAGTTGTTCTCACTACTAGAAAAACCACTACTAATGGCGCACCTAATTTGGCCATTAATGGCGCATCACTGGTGCGCCATTAATAGCACGCCATTAGTATATTTTACTAATGGCGCACCACTGGTGCGCCATTAGTATCTGGTATACTAATGGCGGACCTCAGATGCGCCATTAGTATATACAACAAGGCGCCATTAGTATGCCTCCGTGGGGCCATGTATACCAGTGCTTTGGCATACTAATGGCGCACCAACAACAAGATCGCCATTAGTAACCCGGCATACTAATGGCGCACTGCTTAATGATCGCCATTAGTATGCTTTGGCATACTAATGGCGACCGTTATGTGATGATCGCCATTAGTATGAATATTAGGTTTTTTTTTATTTTTTTATTTTCTGTTTTTTGCACAGGTTACAAAATGTATAATTGGACAAAATATAGACAGCACACATCAACAACAAATTCATCGAATACAATAGAAGATTAGTCTCTGAATACAATTCATCATATTAGTCTCCGAATACAATTCATCATATTAGTCTCCGAATTGAAAAGACCAAACAAAGATAGAACATTATATTACAAGTCTCGAGACCGCGAGTAGCGAGTTTGTCTTCACATTACAAGTCGATATCGATCATCTAAACTACCATCACATAGAAGAGCTGCGGTCATCACGATGAGCATCATCACGATGAAACTTCGTCTTCATCCGGTTCCTCAACGCTCCTCCCTCTCCCGCTAGATAGCGGGCGTATCTAGATTCGGCCTCGGCCCTAGTGGTGTACCCTTTGTAACTGTTACCGCTGAATCGGTGAACCTATCTCCGACACTCCTCCTAGTCGTCGTAGACTCCGGGAACCTTACCCTTGTACGCGACATACGACGGCATCGCTATGCACTAGCCAAGCGAAGCGTTAGTACCAATTCACAGACAATACATAAGCAATATATAAGTATGCAGCGAGCGATCGGAAGAGAAAAGCAAGACATTAATAGCATCGATTACATCTAAGTTGAACGACTCTCGAAACCAAAGAGACATACTACAAGTTCATTAAAGTTTAATTACAACATGAGCCAATCGATGTTTGAGAACTAGACAACTCGACTCAAGGGACGGGCGTGGATGAAGCCGCCGTCTATCGTGGGAGTCATGAAAGAGCAGGCGTTGTCATCCTGCATTTGTAGCATTGTGTCGATGTCTTTGTTGGACGGTTGATTTCGAGGTAGAACTGCCCGAGTACGAAGGACATCTTGATGGATGATTTCCGCAAACTCCATTGGATGCGAAAGAATTCTTGTCGAGGTCCGCGTCCTGGATTGCCGACACGCTCGCGGCCCAATCTTGGAGTTTACTCGGTAGCGAAGTTGATGATGGTCCCGTACGATCGCCCGCATGTGATGGATGGCGTAGTAGGCACCCTTCTGACCGCCAGGCGACTGCTTGACGCAGCGAGCGTCGTATTGTGGGAGAACACGTGCTTGCCGTGCTTACGAATAGGCCTGGTGAAGGTGCCTCCAGATTTGGCGTGGCGGGAGAACATCATCAAGAACCTTCTTGACATTTGTGTAGTCTCGTTCGGTGACGGTCCGGGTCGAAATCGTGGCCATGGAATATTTGGGGCTTAGGAGGATGGCGTGCAGCGTGTGTCACTGCAGAAAACACGGAATGTTAAAAGAAAAGCGATCGAAATGTAAGAATTCATATGTTACGGGCGGTTGAGGGAGGACTTACTCGGGAAAGTAAGGCACGAGGAAGTTATCCTTATCTTGGTTTGCGAATGGCGCCTTGAGGTAAGAACTTCGCGACTTGCGGTCCCAGCGCTGCCCAAGATCTTGCACGCATGTAGAAGGGGTCAACTATCACGATGTCCGGGTCTTGTCGCGAATGATCCGCATCTCCATACTCAGCGAAAATAGCGAGCGAAGGTGTAGTGCAGCGGATGAAGGTTCAACATAGCGTGGATTTCATCAAAGCGTGGGACGATCGTCGCCCGATGGAGTTATCCACAAAGCCCTTGCCCTCGGCACCTTGGCGCGAAAACCGGGTATGCCACATCCTTCTCCTTGAGGCGCCGCTTCTCCAAAGAAAGAACACTGTCATGCAGACTCCGCATAGCACGGTTGCAGCATTGAGAATATTTGTCGGTAGCATCGCCCTACCGCCACATGCACCCTCCTCGAGATATCCTGCGGTGAAGGTGGCCCGTCCTGAGCACGGATCGTACTCGGTGCCGGCTGGCTCGCACCCTTCTTAGTCTTTCTTTTGCGTGCCTTCTTCTTCTCCTGTAATGGGACCGAGTTTTGCTCACAGACCGCCTTCTTGAGTGTGTTGGGGCTGATAATATTTCGCACCTCGCCTATCGAGGCTCGGTGAAGTCGGCAGTGAGGCGTCTCACGAGAGCTGAGCGCCGGGCGGCGCTGTTGCAACAGCTTCTCCATGATGCGAGCTAGATCGCACATGTCTTTTGTTGGGTTTGGTTCTTGAGAAGGAGGCCCCATGAAGTCGCCATCGTACCCATGCTCGGCAAAGTCTTGATCGGCGTTGCCAAATGTATCATAGTCGTCGTCGTCGTCGTTACGATCCTGTGCCATATGCATGTTTGGATCGATGGCATAGGGATGTCCGGCACCGTTCTGGCGGTCTTGCCATGGGGCCGACTTGGCGCCGGCACGGTGGCGGTGTTGTCTTTGGGGTGGTGTCCCCGCCCCAAGCGAATCTGACTCTTGCCAAAGCGAGGGCCAGCTCAGGCGGGCGAGGGTCATCACGTCATCATCGTCGGCCCCGACGGGTCGATTCGGAGGTAACAAGTCGTCGCAGCCTGGCAGCACCGAACTAGTTGAACCCTAAACAAGTTGGGTGGCATCTGGGTACCGTGGAACAAGGGTTGCCGGTTGAGCGATTTTGCCCTTGGCGACATCGACCAACTCGTTGTTCACGAAGTGGAGGAGAGTGCAGGCGTCGGCGGCGCCCTGCGAAAACATGTAGGGCGTCGAGGATGCCCGATCAAAAAGGAGATGAAGTCCTCGGCGAGAGAAGCTTAATTAGTTACCGTGATGATGGCGTCGAGCTCGGCTAATGTAGAGGCACCGCCAGCGGCGGGCGTGCGATTGACGGAGGGGCGCTTGCTGCGAGAGGTGCCGGCGGCGTACAACGGGTGCATTAAGCTCCGTGCGGCGTCGGAGACACCAATGCCGCCTCGCCGGGCACCAATGGCCCGCCATCGCATTATGCGAGTTGCTGGCCGTGAAGCTAGGAATCGGGCGGCCCTGTTGGCGCCCGCAATCCACGCACTCAACCCGAGATCAAGGTAGGCACAAAGGCGGTGATCGTCGCTCGAGTCGTTGTTCCACTTGCTCTTGGACAATCTCCGAATCCGCGCCACTGTGCCTTGAGTTCTTGAACCTCTCGCGCTGGCTTTCCGAGCTGGTCTTTTCTCCTTCCGCACACCAGCGGTATAGTATGACCCCATTTTGTCGACAAGCCTTTGCGGCCACCACGACCAGTGACGTCGACTTCTCGAGCTTATCCTTGTTCTTCATTACATTCAACCCCTATTTAGAGTGGTGTCCCAAGGGTTGCTCTGAGTCGACCCGTGCTCTGCTTTCGATCACTGCGGAAGGAATGTGAACCATTTAGAAATTGGCTTCATTAATTAGAATGCAACCATATGGAGCTAATTACGCGGGGTGTATTCCTTACGAGAACAAGCTCAAGCTGCCTGGTCTTGGATCCGTGGTAAGCTCCTTTGTTTTGGGTCCTTCTTGTACGGGCCACGACAAAGTTCCTGGTCTGCTTGTCACCGTATGTATCGAAGAGGCGGTAGGCCTTGCTCGGCGCAGTCCGCCTCCTCCTTGTCCCATATAGGCTCCGCCACTCTGTAACCGCCGGGACGAGTGTGTGTTCCCCTATGTTCAGCTCCGCATTTGTTTCCCCACTCACTTGATTGGGAGCTTGCGGTGCTCGAGCAATTGATCTTGAAGTCGTTGTAGTCATCTTGGTGATCGAAGGATTTTCTCCTTGATCTTGATAACTCTCACCTTTCTCGATCATTCTCTTCACATTGCTTTTCCAGGTAGACAGGGCCTTGCTCATCTTTGTGAGGGCAGCATTGTTCACTTTATTCCCTTTGAGGCTTGTGTTTTCAAATTCAGCGGGGAACTTGTATCGTTCGTGCAGCCGTGAAGAGGAGGTTGCGCAAATTCCCTCGGTCGGGATGCCTCGGGTTCTCGGTGTTGATCGAGATGGTGCTCGAACAATGCACCCGAGCTGAAGCGAGTACCCTTGACTATTCGTTCGGGCGCCGTTGGATTCCGTTGGAGTCCACTTGATAACTTCCTCCTTGAGGGTGCGAACACGATCGGGCGCCAGTCCTTCCGTTGCCTCTTGGTTGGCTGCCATCGTGCGTGCGCCGCCATCATCGATGGTGGCATCCTCGGCGGCACCATCGGTGGTGGCATCGGTGTGGTCATCCTCGGCGGCACCATCCGTGGTCTCGGGATCGGTGGGGAAGGCGGCGGCCTCATACAAGTGAGGTTGTTCCTCCATCTCTGGGACAGCTCCAGAATGCCTTGCCGCCTTGAACCCCGGCCTCATCGTTGTGGGCCATGTTTCTCTCTAAATAGAAACAAAGTTTGGTCAAAAGTTGGTTATTGTCAAGGAACAAGATCTCTAAGTTGACCAAATAACCTAATTCTCGAGGAATGTCGCCAAAAAGTTGGTTATTGTCAAGGAACAATTGAGAGATGTTTGTGATATTGCCTAGGTGTTTTGGGATAGAACCTGTTAGTGTGTTGTTGCTAAGGTCCAAGTCCACGTTCTCAGGGTAACCTAGTTCTTGAGGGGTGTGTCTAGAAAGTTCACTCTTCTTTTTAGAAGACAAGCGTCTGAAATGGTATTGCCTTTCCTTAATTTGTACTATTTTTTCATTGTGCTGAATACTTATGTGGGTGAGTGTATCTGTAATTACTTTTTACTACACATGAGGTGTTCAAACACATGTCAAGCAAGGGTGTCTGAGTGTGTGAATAAAATACTAAACTAATCCAACCACTAAAGCAAATTAATTTTATTTGGTTGAGAATCGGGCACCTTCTAGGTCAAGAAAATTGGGCATGACCTTTGCTAATTTTCTTGACCTAGAATGCCCATTCTCAACGAAGCGGAAAATAATCAACGTTTCAGGAGAAAGGGGTCATTTTAGAAGATCACAAGTAGCAGCAACATCACTTGACAAAATCACAACTAGCAGCACATCACAAGTAGTACAGCAGCAACATCATCACAAGTAGTACAGCAGCAGCAGCATCATCATCACAAGTAATACACTTAGCTACCAGTTCAGAAATACAGCTAAGATAAGATCATCACTTCAAAATAGGTTGCTTAGTAGTGCGAAACAACACACACCAAGCTCCATCAAAACAGAATAAAAAATGGCCATGTCATGCTTGGCAATAGCACAAGTGACATGAAAATTCAGGAGTAGGAGATCACAAAAGTACAGTCCACAGGTTACTCCAAGTTTCTGAATTTTCAGTAAATTTTCTGTAAGAAAAGAACTAAAAGAAAAGAAATCCTAGGGTTAAAAAATCTGGAGCAAGTCCTAGCAGAACCACAAAATGTTCATCTACTCAAATTAATGTCCAAACAGTGTCATATCTGAAATTAACCTGGCACCTCACATGGTGAATTCGTATTCAGAAGTACTTGCTTTTCATTGTGATTTTGTAGCTCCTAAGCCATAGTTTACGGAGGAGTACTTATTTTTGGTGTGATCTCCTCATCACATAAGCTATATAGCATAGTAAAAGCATAGTCAGGTAATCAAAATATGCTTCATATATCTGACAGAGGAGTAGTTACTAAATTGATAGTTAGTTCTATACATTGTAGAGACTAGTTAGGTGCCATGAGTTGCTAGGGAATAAAATGGAACATATGGTATTATCAATCAAGTGATACTTATATTTGGTGAACACACCTCAAGTGCAGTTTTTCAGGTAGCAACAAACATCGCCGTTCTTCTCTACTTTCCCTATTTGTCCGAGCATATATCTTGACCAAACTGTATTACACAAAGGAGAATATTGCTGCTGTTTTTTGCTAAATATAAATTTCTAGTTCATTTTATATATCAATAGCACTATAACTTCTCGACACATACACATGAAACTGTCTAAAAAAGAACAACGATCTATGTGTGAGCTTAAGAATTTGAGTAGCAAGCAAAGATACACTTGAAACAGCTCTGAATTTCGGGAAAGATTCACAAAGACATCGATGAAAAGTAAATCATACGCTTACATGTAGACAAGAGAAATGAATGCACAAAAGTGAGAAAGTGAGTTAAGGCACCTAAATAGCTTAAGAGCTATCGAGACAGCAACAGGTGTGGCACCTAAATAGAATTGGTACCTACAGCATCAGTGCAAATGCCAAATCGGCCAACAAGATCCTCTGTTACAGAAGGTAGCTAGCTAGAGCATCCTTGGAGTTGCTACACAACAAGGCATCGATCATAACCGAAAAACAGAAAATTATTTAACTACACCATGCAGATGCTTAAGTACTCCAGCCTTTATTTACACAAAATATCAGCGTTTGCAACAGGTAAGGTAAGATTCACACTCTACCAAGTCATTCAATACGGGATATATAGTCACACCATGGTGACATAAAGGCTTTAACTAAATAAAGGTTGCAGTATCGACTTTTCTTCCTACAAACCCAACAAATAACAAAGTCGACAAGGATACTAGATTGGTTGTGCCTGTCATTGATCATCTCTGCCTTTTTCTAGTTCTTTTCAAACTAACTAAATTATATTTGCTACTAATATGCACAATAAAATTGACATGAAAATCAGTTATAAATTGGTTGCGATCATTTTTTTCCTAGTGGGTGGGAGAATGATAGTTTGACTAAAAATGAGAGTATGTTGTGTAAATGAGATGGGTAAATTGAACTTCCTATTTTTCTACCTGATTGATGTGCCAAGGGACAAATGTGTATGTTAATTATGGTCCACTAGGAAAATTGCCTAGGATTAACAAGGTTTACTGTGGCCCACAAGAGCATCCTCACTGTCTTTCTCAGGTTAACAAGAAAATGAGAGGAGGGGAGGGAGGAGGGAGGAGGAGGGGAGGAGGGGGAGCTCACGGGGTGGTGGTGCTCGGCGGCAGTGGTGTGGACGGGCGGCGTCCGAGGCGGCGGGTCGCGTCGTCGCGGCGCGTGGGCGGGTCGAGGTGGGGCAGCGGCGTCGGGGCGGGGTCGAGGCGGGGGGCAGCGTCGAGGTGGGGCAGCAGCGTCTGGGCGGGGTCGAGGCGGCGTCAGGGGCTGCGGGCAGCGTCGAGGCGTCGGGCGGCGCGTCGGGCGCGCGTCGAGGCGAGGCGTCGCGGGCGGCGGGCGTCAGGCGTCAGCGCTGGGCAGCGTCAGGCGGCGGGTCAGCGTCGAGGCGGCGGGCAGCGTCGAGTGGCAGGGACGGTGGCGTCGAGGGAGGCGGGCGAGGGAGAGGGAAGGCGAGGAGAGGGAGGAGGGAGGCGAGGCGAGAGGGAGAGGTCAGGGAGGGCGGCGCAGGCGATGGATCGAGAGGAGAGGAACTGGCGAGGGGAGAGGGAAGGGGGATCGGCGAAGGGGAGAGGCAGGGGGATCGGGCACAATACTAATGGCGCACCTCACCGTGGTGCGCCATTAATACATCCATACTAATGGCGCACCTCACCGTGGTGCGCCATTAGTATATTTTTTATTCAACTCGAGCCAACAGGTTATGTACTACCGAACTTATCCACATCAAGTCCCTCTACTAGCTCGATTGGTCGGTAGCCACTTCTCACACCGGGAGGTCTGGGTTCGACTCCAGGCTCCACAAATTTTTTAGCATTTAAAAAGCTGTTTGATACTTATTTATGTTTAAATATGTTCAAACTTGTTTAAATAATAACAATAATATTTTTTATAAGACAGTAGCATTTAAAAAGCTGTTTGATACTTATTTTTTTTATAAGGCGGTGCTGTGAGTGCGGTGGGTGGTGGCGGTTGAGTAGGGAATCGAGGTGCAGAGGTGTGTGGCGGCGGCCGATGGACTGGGGGTGCTCGGGCGAGGGGACGGATCTGGCGAGGTGGGATAGCGATCGAGATGGAGGGATCGAGATCGAGTGTCCATGAAATTTAAAATATTCATGATAGTTCAAAAGTACCCATGAAATACAATCGAGAAATGAAGGCTACGATTTAAATACAATCGATCTTAGCTAGCTATCTGTTCACAATCTTCTTGCCCTTCTTTTTCGCAAATGGAGTTCTTACGTGGAGCGGACGTCCTTTAGGTAGGGTGGTCCTGCTTCTTCTTGTGGTGTATGCTGCTACTTCATCATCGTCGTCATGTTCGATCCTCGGTCGCCGTGCTTGTCGAAGTCTTGCTCATTGGCTACTCCATCCATTCCGATGATCTTCCTTTTGCCTCTCCTCCGACAACACGACTGGGCTTTGGCGGGTCGGTAATGAAAAGCATTGGTCCACTTGGGAAGCCAGTACCCATGGCTCATTTTTAGCGGTGGCGTTTGCGCCCTTGATCTTGGATTAACCGGGTATAACCATGGTGGTGAAATACGGTCTTCTTTTATAGCGTTCTTGGCCCATCGACACGGAACATCGGGACCTTCTCTCCGGCGTAGCTCAGCTCCCAGATCTCCTCGATCCTTCCGTAGTATCTGTCCTTGTCGTTACGGTGTAGGATCCATCGTTACCCGGAGTTCGATAACCATCGCTCTTCATGTCCTTGGCCTCGGTGTAGAATGTGTAGCCGTTGATATCGTGCGCCTCATAGGTCATCAGGTTGTGCTCGGCGCCTGTGACAAAGCGAATATGAGTTGTTCTTCGCGGAAGAATCCTCATGTAAAAGTGCGACGAAGCTTATGCTTGAACCAACGCGTGAAACATGAGTTGTGCTCTTTGAGTGTATCTCCGTCCGTCCTCTGTTGGCCTCGGTCATTGTCGTCTTTTTAATAAAGGTTTTGTGCTCTACCACCCAAGGATCGACCACGTCTATGTGTTGTAGCGCGACTAGGTTTGCTCTTTCAAAGTCGGTGAGTCGACCCTCGAAGTCGACATGCATTTCGTGGCGACCCTCACGGTGACCCCATCCAGCGAGCCTGCCGAGGTGCTGTTGACGGGCAGACCAGCGGGGTTCTCGATGCCTAGATAATTCATGCGATAGGAGATGCACTCTTGATCGAAAGCCCCGGCTATGCTTCCTTACGGGCGTGACATGTTGCGAACGTATCCTTTGATGACACCATTCATCCTTTCGAGCGGCATCATGCTGTGCAGGAGCGTCGGCCCGAGTTGGATGATATCCTCCACTATATGGACCAGCAGATGCACCATAGCGTCGAAGAATGCGGGCGGAAGTACATCTCAAGCTCGCATAGTATCACCACGATCTCTTCCTGTAGCCTTCGAGTTGCCTCCGCCAATCGACTTCCGAGATGGCGTCGAAGAAGTTGCATAGGCCAAATAGCGTTTCACGGACGTGCGCGTCCATGATCCCACGGATTACAAGCTGGAAATATCTGCGTCATCAGCGCGTGACGGTCGTGAGACTTCATCCCGCTGAACTTCGCTTGGCTGGGTCTAGGTATCTGCTTATCTTCCCAGCGTAACCGTAAGGAAGTTTTACTCCTAGGAGGCAGGTGAAAAACTGCTCGATCTCCTCGACTTAGAGTGAAGCCGCGGGAGGGTAGTCATTTCCGGTCTTCTTGGCCTTTTGCCTTTGCGACGACTTTACGTGTCTGCTTCGCCTCATCATCATCATCATCATCATCATCATCATCATCATCATCATCATCATCATCATCATATATAGCATGAAGCTCCTGCACGATGCCCATTGATTTCAAGTCTGCCCTTGCTTTGGCCCATCTTTGGTCCTCTCGGCATGTTGAGCAGGGTACCAAGCAGACTCTCACACACGTTCTTCGTGATATGCATGACATCAAGGCTGTGAGGCACACGGTGGATCTTCCAGTACGGCAAGTCCCAGAAAACAGACCTCGTTTTCCATACCTTCAGCAGCAGCTCTGGCGCCTTCGCTTCTTTCCGGCTCTGGCGCCTTTTGCTTCTTTCGGCGGTGGGCAGTCTTTCCAATTTTTCAACAGCTTGTCTATTTCCTCGCCGCTCCTCGTACACAGGCGTTTTGAGTTCGGTTTCACCATCGAACAGATCCTTGCGTTTCCTCCACGGGTCATCGTCGCGAAGCCACCTTGATGTCCCATGAACACGGTTTTCGAAGACCGGGATCTCTATCTAGCTGGCGATCGTTGTGTCATCCATGCACCTTACGCATCCAGAAAATCCGTGGACTACCTGCCCGCGAGATATCCGTAACCGAGATAGTCGTGCACCGTCGTGAGCGGTGCGGCTCTCATAGGGAAATATTCTTTCTGCGGCGCCCCACGTATTGGCTGGCGTTTTCCACAGCGTGTCAAGCTCCTCTTTCAGCAGCCCGGATCTGATTGATGTCGTTCCTGGTTGTTTGGCCCTTCAATTAGCATACTCATGTGAATGTACTTCCTCTTCATGCACAACCAGGGGAAGGTTGTACATCCACACAAACACAGGCCAGGTGCTATGTGTGCTTCTCGGCTGCCAAGCGGATTGACTCCATCGGTGCTCGCGCCCAGCCACGATGTTCCTTGGATCGTTCCCAAATTCCGAGTCTTGAAGTTCAAC
This sequence comes from Aegilops longissima, assembly GCA_021605205.1. NCBI lineage: Eukaryota > Viridiplantae > Streptophyta > Magnoliopsida > Poales > Poaceae > Aegilops > Aegilops longissima. Next base: position 461,178,006 of record CM038680.1, read on the forward strand.
GCTTGCCACTGGCTCGCATCCTTAGGGTGACTCAGCATCTTGTCTTTTTATCTATCTCCGGATCATTTCGTCATCTTCGCTTCTTCTCCTCCCTATCCGCGTGCCAGCGCAGGAGCTTTGCTACCTTAGGGTCCGCGAAATAGCGCTGCAGACGAGGAGTGATCGGAAAGTACCACACCACTTTTCGAGGAGCTTTCTTCCTCTTCTTGTATCGAGTGGCGCCGCACACGGACATATGGTAGACTCAGCGTGCTCGTCCCGATAAATGATGCAATTGTTCATGCACACATGGTATTTCACGTGCGGTAAATCGAGAGGACACGATTTTCTTCGCCTCCTCCAAACTGGTCGGGCACTTGTTCCCCTTGGGAAGGCGTTCGTGCGAGAATGACATGTTCTCGTCGAAGCATCGTCGGTCATTTTGTGTTTTACCTTCATCTCGAGCCATGGCGTTACTTTCGGCGGGTATCCTCGGGCTGCATCCTTCATACAATGGAGTAACTGCGTCTAACTCAAGTTGATCCATCTTGGCTTTCTCTCGGGCGGCAGCTCTTGCGTTATCCGTGCGCTTGAGAAGCAGCTCTTGAATATGAGGTCCTGCACCCAGCCCATCGATGGTCAGCGTCGTCGCTCCGCCGGCATCATCATCTTCATGATCATGCCCGTCGCCTGCTCGGCATCTTCCTCATCATCATGTCCTGCATCTTCTACATGATGACTGTATACAACATCACGATCGTGATCATCTCTGGGATTCTTCGTCTTCTCGCCCGCCCGAGCGCGGTGGTTGTCTTGCTGCCCTTCCTCATTTCTTGCCCGGCCCGCATGGGCGACTTCGTAGTCATCTTCATCACCTTGCCACCGATAGCCATCCATGAAACCACGCAACAGCAGGTGGTCCCGCACCTGCCGGAATCCGGGTCCGCAATAAGGCTCTTGACTTGCATCTTCGACACGGACATCTTATCTCCGTCTCGTTCTTTTGAAGCATCTCGGCCTTCGCGGACCTCAAAAACCTATTCACGATGCCTTCGGTCATCGTGCGGACCATCAGTCGCCTACGTGGTAGAGCAAAAGCGATATTTTAGAACCAAACAAAAATTTGGCATGACTTTCCCTAAAATAGGACCAAAAGAATGCTTAATGCCAAAATTCTCGCTTGAAGCGGAAATGAATCAACATTCCGGCAAAATATTGGCAACTATAGCATTTCAAATACGGTACACCTCAAACACAAACACATATGCAACACCACAAACATATGCAACACCACGAACATACATAGATCTAGCTAGGCCGTAAAAAGTGCATGTGCACATTGTTGTAGGAGAACAACCTAAATATAGCTTCCCCTTACTTACCTATTAAAACAAGGTAATTTAACCACTTAATTTGAATGAATCTATGGTGGAAATGAGGTGAAAAGAGGAGGCACCGAGACAAGGAGGAGGTGGAGAGAATGAAGTGGGGAGAAAGTGAGTGTGTGGGTAGGAGAGGCTGTCCCAAATATCTTGTTGCTGCCGACTTACTAATGGCGCACCTCTTGCATGGTGCGCCATTAGTAGTTACAACTACTAATGGCGCACTTAAGCAGGATCGCCATTAGTATGTTTGAATAGGCGCACTAGTTCAAAAAAATTCTATACTAATGGCGCACCTTTGCAGTGCGCCATTAGTAATTACAACTACTAATGGCGCACTTGGGCAGGATGCGCCATTAGTATGTTTGGACAGGCGCACTAGTTAAATTTTTTTTTGATACTAATGGCGCACCCTTTGCAAGGTGCGCCATTAGTAGTTTAAACTCTAATGGCGCATCAGAAGGTTTACAGGTTATTCAATTTTGCCAAGGTTGTTGTAGTTGATCCTTGCATGCTATGATGTTGTTCTTGCCATGTATAGCTTCTATGCTATGTATTCTTACTGTTGGTTGCCTTGCCATGCCATGTATTGCTCTGTAGTGAGTGGTTCAAGCTCACCAACATGCCTACTCATTGTTGTTCCTGCCATGTTCAAATCTGTAATATAACTTGCCATGTTTACATGGGTGCCATCATATTTTGTGATCCTTTTTGGCTTATGGTCACTAAGGGACTTTTGTTCTATGCATTTAGTAGTATCATGCCATGCCTTTGTTTGCCATGATAAGTTCCTGTAACATGTTGTTCTGATACCAACTTGTCACGGCCAATATGCGACCCTATCCAAAAGGAACTCGAAGGTCCCACCAAGGATAGACCCGCATATTGAGACGCTTTTGCAAGGTGGATATCATTACATCAACATTACATAATAGTGGGGATACATACATAAGGCACAAATGCCACAAGAATACATCAACATCTTATACAAGAACAACATCCGACTACAGATGAAACATAAACAGAAACTCAAACGACATCCACCCTGCTAGCCCAGGCTGCCGACCTGGAACCTATCCCCTGATCGAAGAAGCAGAAGAACTCCAATACAAGCAAACATCGCTCTCACGTCATGGTCATCGCAAACATGTACCTGTAACTGGTGGTGTAGTAATCTGTGAGCCACGAGGACTCAGCAATCCCATTACCATGGGTATCAAGACTAGCAAAGCTTAAAGGGAAAGGAAGGGGTAAAGTGGTGAGGTTGCAGCAGCGACTAAGCATATATGGTGGCTAACATACGCGAAAGAGAGCGAGAAGAGAAACAAAGGAACGGTCGTCAACTAGTAATGATCAAGAAGTGATCACGAACTCCTACTTACGCCGACATAACCCGAAACCGTGTTCTCCTCTCGATCAACCCGAAAAGAGACACTCACGGTTACGCTACACGGTTGGTGTATTTTAATTAAGATCAACGGGTTTTCTACAACGGACATTAACAAATTCCCATCTGCCACATAACCGCTGGCACGGCTTTGAAAGTTTATACCTGCAGGGTGTCCCAACTTAGCCCATGATAAGCTCTCGCGATCAACGAAGGATATTCCTTCTCCCCGGAAGACCCGATCAGTCTCGGAATCCGGCTACAAAACATTTCGACGATAATAAAGCAAGTCCAGCAAAGCCGCCCGAATGTGCCGACAAATCCTGATAGGAGCTGCACATATCTCGTTCTCGGGGCACACGGATTGTCCAAACTTCCGGTAGGCGAACCCGAGTTGCCCTGGTACACCGGCGGTCGACGGTTTGGACCAGCACTCACGACGAGCACCGGCCGGGGGGTAAAATAAAGATGACCCTTGAGAGCGCGACTCCCAAGGGAAAAAGGGCTAGGTGAGGCAAATGTAAAACCAAGGTTGGGCCTTCTTTGGAAAAGTCTTATTCAAAGCGAACTGTCAATGGGGTCCCATAAATCACCCGACCGCGTTAGGGACGCAAAAATCCGGGAACATGATACCGATATGACGGAAACTAGGGCGGCAAGAGTGGAACAAAACACCAGGCATAAGGCCGAGCCTTCCACCCTTTACCAAGTATATAGATGCATTAATTAAATAAGATATATTGTGATATCCCAACAAGTAAACATGTTCCAACAAGGAACAACATCTCCATGTTCCAACAAGGAACAAACTTCATCTTCACCTGCAACTAACAACGCTATAAGAGGGGCTGAGCAAAGCGGTAACATAGCCAAACAACGGTTGCTAGGAAGGGTGCAAAAAGGTTAGGGGATGACATGGCAATTGGGATGGCTTGATAAACAGGTAATAGGTAGCGCAGCATAGCGATAGAACGAAGCAACTAGCATAGCAATGATAGTAGTGAGATCCAGGGTAGCGGTCATCTTGCCTGAAATCCCGCAAGGAAGAAGAACGAGTCCATGAAGAAGATGAACGGAAGTAGTCGAACGAATCCTCACAATCGCAACATTACCGGAACATGGAAGCAACACCGGAAAGAAACAAACAACATGGTAAACACACCACACATGAACATGACAAGAAGCACAACAAACATGATGCATGACAAGACTACATGAAGCTACTCATGGCAAGGGATGATGCAAACAAGAGCAACACATCAAAGCAAGTTTAAATGAGGCCGGAAACAACATATAACAATTCCGGTAAGTCCTCATATGCAAATTTCGAAATTGGTCCAGATCTGAATAAACCTTATGTTCAAGTTGTTAAACAGCAAGTTAAGATGCACCACGATGATCTACACGAAATTCCTAATGGCGCACCATCTTTCTGGTGCGCCATTAGTGTCAATCCCATCTATAGCCCTTTTTCTAGTAGTGTCTCTTTCTTTAGTTATGGATATGGAACACGAAATACCAAAAAATTAGGTGTGCTTGCTACTCATGAGGATGGGGTAACTCCTAAAACCCCCGATTCTCATTATGTGAGAGATATTATGTACTACTTTGATAGTCCTGAGAAAACCCCATTCAACTTTATAATGGGAGACACGTTGGATCAGCGTGAATACTTTAGGGATTATCGCTCGACACAAAAAGTGAAACTATTATGGGATCAATTTATTATGTTGCGTTGGTATGCCTGGAATCTATGCTTGAAATATGATATTACTTGTTGCTCTAGGATGGAGGCTCCACACCTTCCCTTTTCATGCAAATTTAATGATAATAAAACCTTAGCTTCTTATGCTAATGGTATATATGATTGCTATGATGTGGAACAAATAGAAGAATTTGTTGCTTTTAAGGCTGCTTATGAAATTGAATCTTTGTTTGAAAAGTATGAAGCTTTAGATGATGATGCTTATAGGCCTGAATATCTTGCTATACTTAGATATTGCTATGAAAATTATGAATACAATTACTATATTAATGCTTTTATGAAGAAAGTCAACGCTGTCCAAGAAGAGACTAATATTTTGCCGGAAGCTATGGAAGAACAAATTGATGAAACTGTGAGCTCATTGGATGAAAAAGATGATGAGGAGAGCGAAGAACAAAAGGAGGAAGAGCGGATTAGCTACTCGTGCCCACCTTCTAATGAGAGTAACCCTCCAACTCATACATTGTTTAATTCCCCTTCGTGCTTACCGAAGGATGATTGCTATGATGATTGCTATGATCCCTTGAATTTGTTTGAAATATCCCTTTTTGATGATGCTTGCTATGCTTGTGGCCAAGATGCCAATATGAATTATGCTTATGGAGATGAACTTGCTATAGTTCCTTATGTTAAACATGAAATTGTTGCTATTGCACCCACGCATGATAGTCCTAGTATCTCTTTGAATTCTCCAAACTACACTATATCGGAGAAGTTTGTGCTTATTAAGGATTATATTGATGGGTTGCCTTTTACCATTGCACATGATGATTTTGATGAATGTAATATGCATGTGCTTGCTGCTCCTACTTGCAATTATTATGAGAGAGGAACTATATCTCCGCCTCTTTATGTTTCCAATATGATAGAATTGCAAGAATCTGCTTATACTATGCATTGGCCTTTACTATGTGTGCATGAATTGTTCTTTTATGACATGCCGATGCATAGAAAGAGAGTTAGACTTCGTCATTACATGATATATGCTGCTTTGTGCTCACTACTAAATTACAAATCATTGCTAATTAAAATTGGCTTTGATATACCTTGGGATCCGGGTGGATTCACTACTTGAGCACTATATGCCTAGCTTAATGGCTTTAAAGAAAGCGCTGCCAGGGAGACAACCCGGAAGTGTTAGAGAGTCATTTATTTCTGTTGAGTGCTTTCATATAGTTTAAAAACAACAAAAATAAAGAGGGGAACCCAAAACTTTTTCAAAAAGGAAAGTGAAAGTGAGAAAGACAAGCCTTGTTGAAGTGGGAGAGCTCCTTGAACTTTGTTCATGCTCACGGCAACTTTGTGAATCTTGATTACAGAAAATTTTCAACAAAAATAATTATCCCCTTGTAAAATTCCATTGTATTATAAAAATAATGTGCCAAGGTTTGCCTTTAGGATGGTTACAATGCTTGTTGGTTTGTGCGGTGCAGGACAGAAACTTTGGCTGTAGTGCACGAATTTTAATTTTTTACTGGAACGTCAAATGGTTCTGATTCTTTTTTCACTGTCTTGCTGTACAAATTTTTTATTTTTGCTAAGTTTGGAAGAATTTTTCAAGTATCATAAGTATAGTGAATGTTCAGATTTCTACAGACTGTTCTGTTTTAGACAGATTCTGTTTTTGATGCATAGTTTGCTTGTTTTGATGAAACTATCAATTTATATCAGTGGATTAAGCCATGAAAAAGTTATATTACAGTAGACACAATGCAGAAACAAAATATGAATTGGTTTTCAATAGTACTTAGAGTAGTGATTTGCTTTATTATACTAACGGATCTTACCGAGTTTTCTGTTGAAGTTTTGTGGATGAAGTGTTCGATGATCGAGAAGGTCTCGATGTGAGAAGAAGGAAGAGAGGCAAGAGCTCAAGCTTGGGGATGCCCGAGGCACCCCAAGTAAATATTCAAGGAGACTCAAGCGCCTAAGCTTGGGGATGCTGGGAAGGCATCCCCTCTTTCTTCAACAAGTATCGGTATGTTTTCGGATTCTTTTCGTTCATGCGATATGTGCAATCTTGGAGCGTCTTTTGCTTTTAGTTTTCACTTTTATTTTATGTACCATGCTGGTATGAGATGGTCCTTGGTTGATTTATAAGAATTCTCTTTGCACTTCACTTATATCTTTTGAGTATGGCTTTATAGAATGCTTCATGTGCTTCACTTATATCATTTGAAGTTTGGATTGCCTGTTTCTCTTCACTTAGACAACCGCCATTTGTAGAATGCTCTTTTGCTTCACTTATATTTGTTAGAGCGTGGGCATATCTTTTGTATAAAGAATTAAACTCTCTTGCTTCACTTATATCTATTTAGAGAGATGACAGGAACTGGTCATTCACATGGTTAGTCATAAAATCCTACATAAAACTTGTAGATCACTGAATATGATATGTTTGATTCCTTGCAATAGTTTTGCGATATAAAGGTGGTGATATTAGAGTCGTGCTAGTTGAGTAATTGTGAAATTGAGAAATACTTGTGTTGAGGTTTGCAAGTCCCGTAGCATGCACGTATGGAGAACCGTTATGTAACGAAGTCAGAGCATGAGGTGTTTATTGATTGCCTTCCTTATGAGTGGCGGTCGGGGACGAGCGATGGTCTTTTCCTACCAATCTACCCCCTAGGAGAATGCGCGTAGTACTTTGTTTCGATGACTAATAGATTTTTGCAGTAAGTATGTGAGTTCTTTATGACTAATGTTGAGTCCATGGATTATACGCGACTGTCACCCTTCCATCATTGCTAGCCTCTTGATGCCGTGCATTGCCCTTTCTCACCTCGAGAGTTGGTGCAAACTTCGCCGGTGCATCCAAACCCCGTGATACGATACGCTCTGTCACACATAAGCCTCATTATATCTTCCTCAAAACAGCCACCATACCCACCTATCATGGTCTTTCCATAGCCATTTCGAGATATATTGCCATGCAACTTCCATCATCATCATATACATGACTTGAGAATTTATTGTCATATTGCTTTGCATGATCGTAAGATAGCTAGCATGATGTTTTCATGGCTTGTACGTTTTTTGATGTCATTGCTATGCTAGATCATTGCACATCCTGGTACACCGCTGGAGGCATTCATATAGAGTCATATCTTTGTTCTAGATATCGAGTTGTAATATTGAGTTGTAAGTAAATAAAAGTGTGATGATCATCATTATTAGAGCATTGCTCCAGTGAGGAAAGGATGATGGAGACTATGATTCCCCCACAAGTCGGGATGAGACTCGGACTTTACAAAAAAAATAAAAGAAGCCCAAATAAAAAAAGAGGCCAAAGAAGCCCACCAAAAAATTAAAAAGAAAAAAAGAAAAAAAGAGAAAAAAATGAGAGAAAAAGAGAGAAGGGGCATTGTTACTATCATTTTACCACACTTGTGCTTCAAAGTAGCACCATGTTCTTCATATAGAGAGTCTCTTGAGTTATCACTTTCATATACTCGTGGGAATTTTCATTATAGAACTTGGCTTGTATATTCCAACGATGGGCTTCCTCAAATGCCCTAGGTCTTCATGAGCAAGAAAGTTGGATGCACACCCACTTAGTTTCAGTTTGAGCTTTCATATACTTATAGCTCTAGTGCATCCTTTGCATGGCAATCCCTACTCCTCACGTTGATATCTATTAATGGGCATCTTCATAGCCCGTTGATACGCCTAGTTGATGTGAGACTTTCTCCTTTTTTGTCTTCTCCACATAACCCCCACCATCATATTCTATTCCACCTATAGTGCTATGTCCATGGCTCATGCTCATGTATTGCGTGAAAGTTGAAAAGGTTTGAGAAACGTCAAAAGTATGAAACAATTGCTTGGCTTGTCATCGGGGTTGTGCATGATGTGAATATTTTGTGTGGTGAAGATGGAGCATAGCCAGACTATATGATTTTGTAGGGATGAGCTTTCTTTGGCTATGTTATTTCAATAAGACATAATTGCTTGGTTGGTATGCTTGAAGTATTATTGTTTTTATGTCAAAGGATAGACTATTGCCTTGAATCACTCTTGTCTTAATATTCATGCCATGATTAGACATATGATCAAGATTATGCTAGGTAGCATTCCACATCAAAAATTATCTTTTTTATCATTTACCTACTCGAGGACGAGCAGGAATTAAGCTTGGGGATGCTGATACGTCTCCGTCGTATCTATAATTTTTGATTGTTCCATGCCAATATTATTCAACTTTCATATACTTTTTGGCAACTTTTTATATTATTTTTAGGACTAACATATTGTGATCCAGTGTAACGCCCCGGATACAACTTTCCATTTTCGTAACTCCAACTCTTTCCTTTTCCGGAGATGCGATATGTTATTTCCTTCGTGGTTGGGTTTTTGTCTTTTGTTTTGCATTTTGTTCATGGCGTGCATCTCATCTCATCGCATCATCCGCATTGCATCCGCATGTTTTCATAAAACTCGTAGTCGTCTGTAGTTGCCGCTTCTCTCTTTGTCTCCGTTTATCTTTTGTCAAGCCCTCTTGTCTTCGTCGACCTCTCTCAAACCCCCTTGTGCGTGTCCGAAACCTTCCCCGAACCCGAACCGGTCTGTCGTTACCAATGAGTTCGGATCATCCCCAAACATTCCGAAAGTATCTCCATTTTCTTTGTTGGACTCTCCTAAGTTTTTTTCTCGACCGTTCAATTTTGATCGAAGGGTCCAAACCTAGACTCACTTTGCTATATATAGTCCAACCCTAGACCAATCCCTAAAATCTAGCCCCCTTGTCCCATCCATCCTCCTGCCCGCCGCCACTCTCTACCAAATCCCCCCCTCGGGATCCATCCCCAACCTACCAGCCTCCTCCTTCCCGATCGGGACAGCCAAGCCTCCAGCTTCTCCTCGATTTCCCGCAACCGGCGCTCTCCTCTGGACACCCGAGATTCGGTCAGCCGAGCGCCTCCTCCTTCCTCTGCCTGCTATCTCGCGCCTCCGCTTGTTCTTCTCGAGGACCAGCAGAGCTCACGCGTCTCCTCCGCCTCGTCCCTGCCACCGGCAGCAGGAGCAGCTCCTGCATCCCCGAACCCCGAGCACCTCCACCGTCGTCGTCTAAGATGAGCGCCGCCCTGGTTCCCTTTCACTCCTTCCTCCGGTTCGCTCTTCTCATCTCTCTCTCTCTCTCTCTGCGTTGCAGCAGCAGCCTCGCGCCATGGAGCTCCAAGTCCGCCGGCCCGCCTCTGCTTCGATCCGACAGGGAACGTGACCCCGGCGACCTCCCGCGTCCAGGATCCGGCCACCCGGCGCCTGTGCCTCGGGCCCCGCTGAACCTCCTTCCTCCGGTGCCCCAAGCTCCGCCGCTGCTGTCGTTCCACTGCCATGGCGCCTCGGCCTCCTCTGCTTTCCGCGTCGCCAAGTGCCTTGCCTCGCCGGAGCCTCTGCCCGAGCCCCGATCCGCGCCTCCCCTTGCCGGATTTGGACCCCGCGCTCCGTTCCGCCCGTTCCGGCCGGTTCCCGCTGATTCCGTCGCCAGGACCCCCCGCTGCGTCTTCCTCTCCATCGTCAGAGTCCTGCTGCTCTGCTTGTGTTCTTCAGAAACGAGAGCAGCAGCTCGCTCGTTCCGAGCGTTGACCGCGCCTCTAGCGCCTGGGCCGCAGCCTCCTAGCACAGCTGCGCCCCCTTGTTGGGCCTCCTTCATGAACCAGCCCATGAGGCCTGGTGAGCCGCCCAGTTCCTGTAGCTCCAGATTCGGCCCATGCATGTTTTTTTCCTTGCTGCGATTTATCTAATTTCCAGAGAAACTGCATATTTACAGATTGACCCCTATTGTTCATGCATTAATAATTCACAAACCGTGCATCGGATTAAAATAATTTATACATGTAAAATGCTTAGAATTTCATCTAGTTTCATAATATGCCACTTTCATCCATGATTAAAAATGTTTAAAATGCTGTTTGATTAAATTTGCTCAAATGCCATGTTAAAATGATTTATTTCATAACGAAATAACCGTAGCTCCGAATTTAATAAACTTTATATGTAAATGGGGTGGAAAAATGCCTAGTTTAACATGGTGCACTTTATTTTGCTGTTTAACAACACCAAAATATGCTTTAGGGCAGAACAGTACCAAATTCGAAATATGCATATGGGGATTTTCCGGAATTGTTGTTTCTTATTTCCGGCCTCATTTAAACTTGCCTAGATAGGTAGTTTAATTATGCTTCACCTCTTGCCATGTATAATAACATTTAATATTGTTGGGTACATAACCGAGAGAGAACTAAATAATTGATGTGGTGTTTTGTCAATATGCAACTCGTTGCATATTGAGCTCCACTTAACTTGTAGTATTGTTTATTGCACCTTGCCATGCCATGCCTCATTAAACCGGACATGCATCATACTGGGTTGAGCATCATGCCATGATTATGCTTGCGCGTTTACCATGTTGTTTGTTTCTTTCCGGTGTTGCTTCTCGGTTCCGGTAATGTTGCGATTGTGAGGATTCGTTCGACTACTCCCGTTCATCTTCTTCATGGACTCGTTCTTCTTCCTAGCGGGATTTCAGGCAAGATGACCGTCACCTTGGATCTCATTACTATCATTGCTATGCTAGTTGCTTCGTTCTATCGCTATGCTGCGTTACCTACCACTTGCTGCTCAAGCCTCCCAAATTGCATGAACCTCTAACCTTTGTTACCTTCCTAGCAAACCGTTGTTTGGCTATGTTACCGCTTTTGCTCAGCCCCTCTTATAGCGTTGCTAGTTGCAGGCGAAGATGAAGATTGCTCCACGTTGGTTTATGTTTATATTGGGATATCACAATATCTCTTATATTATTAATGCATCTATATACTTGGTAAAGGATGGAAGGCTCGGCCTTATGCCTGGTGTTTTGTTCCACTCTTGCTGCCCTAGTTTCCGTCATATCGGTATTATGTTCCCGGATTTTGTGTCCCTAACGCGGTTGGGTGATTTATGGGACCCCCTTGAAAGTTTGCTTTGAATAAAACTCCTCCAGCAAGGCCCAACCTTGGTTTTACCATTTGCCTCACCATCACCTATACCTTTCCCTTGGGTCGGCCAACCCGAGGGTCATCTTTATTTTAGCCCCCCCGGGCCAGTGCTTCTCTAAGTGCTGGCCTGAACCGAGCCGCCTGCGGGGCCACCACGGGGAAACTCGAGGCCTGGTTTTACTCGTAGCCTGTCTCATCCGGTGTTGCCCTGAGAACGAGATATGTGCAGCTCCTATCGGGATTGTCGGCGCATCGGGCGGTCTTGCTGGTCTTGTTTTATTACTGTCGAAATGTCTTGTAGCCGGGATTCCAAGACTGATCGGGTCTTCCCGGGGAGAAGGAATATCCTTCGTTGATCGCGAGAGCTTATCATGGGCTAAGTTGGGACACCCTGCAGGTATAAACTTTCGAGAGCCGTGCCCATGGTTATGTGGCAGATGGGAATTTGTTAATATCCGGTTGTAGTAAACTTGAAGCAAACTCTTCTAAAATACACCAACCGTGTGTGTAACCGTGAGTGTCTCTTTTCGGGGTTGATCGAGAGGAGAACACGGTTTCGGGTTATGTCGGCGTAAGTAGGAGTTCAGGATCACTTCTTGATCATTACTAGTTGACGATGTTCCTTTGTTTCTCTTCTCGCTCTCATTTGCGTATGTTAGCCACCATATATGCTTAGTCGCTGCTGCAACCTCACCACTTTACCTCTTCCTTACCCATTAAGCTTTGCTAGTCTTGATACCCATGGTAATGGGATTCTTTGAGTCCTCGTGGCTCACTGATTACTACACCAACAGTTGCAGGTACAGGTTATGCGATGATCTTGATGCGAGAGCGGTGTTACTTGTTTTGGAGTTCTTCTTACGCTTCTTCTTGATCAGGATAGGTTCGTGTCGGCAGCCTGGCTAGCAGTGGTGGATGTCGTTTGAGTTTCTATTTGTGTTCATCCGTAGTCGGATGGTGCTCTTATGTATTGTGATGTTGTATTCTTGCGGCATTTGTATGCCTTGTATGTATCCCCATCTATTATGTAATGTTGATGTAATGATATCCACCTTGCAAAAGCGTCTTCAAGATGCGCTTCTATCCTTGGTGGGACCTTCGAGTTCCTTTAGGATAGGGTCGCATCTTGGGCGTGACATCCAGTGCCTAGTGTTAGTCCCTGTCTGTTGCATGTTTTTGGTTTCGCAGAATATCCATATCAAACGGAGTCCAAATGGGATAAAAACGGATGGAGCTTATTTTTGGAAAATATGGAAAATTTGGAAGGAAAATCAACGCGAACCAGTGCCTGAGGTGGTCACGAGGCAGGGGGCGCGCCTGCCCCCCCCCCCTGGGCATGCCCCTACCCTCGTGAGCCCACCGTAAGGCGGTTGATGCTCTTCTTTTGCCGCAAGAAAGCTAATATTCAGGAAAAAAAATCACGGCGAAGGTTTCAGGCCAATCGGAGTTACGGATCTCCATATATACAAGAAACGGTGAAACAGAGCCAAAACAGAACGCAGAAACAGAGAGATAGATCCAATCTCGAGGGCGCTCGCCTCCCACGCCATGGGAGCCAAGGACCGAGGGGAAACCTTCTCCCATCTAGGAGGAGGTCAAGGAAGAAGAAGAAGAAGGGGTCCTCTCTCCCCCTTGCTTCCGGTGGCGCCGGAGCGCTGCCGGGGGCCATCATCATCACCGCGATCTTCACCAACACCGCCGTCATCTTCACCAACATCTCCATCACCTTCTGTCGGGGATATACCCCGTGGTATGACCCGACTGGAGTTGTAAACCGGCTGGGACTTGGTAAACCGGCGGATGGTAAACCAACGGAGAGTTAAGACAGATGGCTAAGACAGACGGTAAACCGGCGAGTGTTAAACCGGCGGAGAGTTAAGACAGATGGCTAAGACAGACGGTAAACCGGCGAGTGTTAAACCGGCGGAGAGTTAAGACAGATGGTAGCACCGGCAGGTGTTAAGACAATCATAACCCGGCAGACAATGTTAAACCGGCACACCATGTTAAACCGGCAGACAATATTAAACCGGCAGACAATGTTAAACCGGCAGACGTTAAGAAGCGCAGGAAAGGAAGTCAAAATAGTTTAAGTCTTAGTCCGAGATGGACTCTACATGTAACCCCGCCCCTTCAACTTATATATGGAGGGGCATTGTTCCCCAAAGAGGGAGAAGCAAAAAACAATCTTTGGGGCTAGACACAACTGGTGGAGAGCCGGTTTACGGCGACTCCCTCGTGATGATAATGAGATCTAGCCTCAAACAGCATGTAGGGTTGTTACCGGATGATGTTTCCCGGGGCCCGAAGCTGTCTAAACCCTTGTCTTGTGTTGCGTCTCTCGATTCCGCTCAACCCATCTCAAGCTACCACATAGATGCGTTGGCCTCGCGACTAAGTCCTCACACTAAGGACATCTGACGTGTTAATTCCATGATAGTTGGTGCCCACCGTGGGGCTTTCGCACGGTGGTGTTGAGTTCTTGGAGGGATATCTCTGAGGGATCAAGAAATTCGCAATTTTCAGATGAAGAAGAATCATCAACAAAAGATTTATATTGTTTCAACATCAAGCAGTCAGAGCGACAGATATAAGATTTGTCCAAAGTCAAAGAAGTTAGGGCTACGGTCCCATCGTAGCTACTGTCCGGCAGTTTATCTGATCACTTTTGATCCGCCGAGACTGACTGAAGTTTTTCTTCTGAAGTCAGCATACCATCAATCCACCGAAGCCTGTAAGGATTTTAAATCAGTGGCCGGGTTCGATTACTATATTTCAAACATCAATCCAATCCGGCACGTTTGCGTTACTACTGTATATACGCGTTTTCAAGTCCGAGGGTGTCAACCCGGCCCCGCTTCAGAGCTGCTGCCGCCGGTTTACCATCCGCCAAGCCGCGCCCTCTGCTGGCGCTGTGAGCCGTGACTGCACCCCGGGTCGCTGCGGCCCGTTTCTGCTGCCACCCAAACTCTGCCTCCTGCTGACCCGCTTCATCTTCTGCGAACCATCACCATCGACACGTTGGTTTCGTGGCCCTGCCGCCGCCTCTGTAGCCATGGATGCAACCCGGGCTACCCGCGGCAAGCTGGCCGGCCTCCGCAGCAAACCACCTCCAGCCGCACCTGCCGGCGCCCGCGCCAAGCCGTTTTCTGAACCATCGGGCCGTCTCTGCTGTTCTCCGCTTCTGCACCAACTTCTGAGCCGTCCCGGAATCGCCTCTGCCCCCACAGCCGACGCCGCCATGGAAACATGTGCATCAGTCAAACAAGAGAAGGCCAAATTAACACGCATGAAGGCTTCATCAAAAATCCTTCACGTGCTAGTTCCAAGGAACAAATTGCTCTTACACTACGCCCTACGTTCTTATACGTTAATACGTACACTGACGAACGCATGCGGTGGCCAAAACTTGAAGATGGAAGCTGGCGTTGCCTGCATCTCCGCGTCCGTGGCCGGCCTATAGCATCATCGCGTCCACATCCAGCATCTCTGCATTGACAGCCGGCCGTTGGCGTCATCGTGTCCACATCTAGCGTTTCCGCATCGACGGCCAACCTCCAGTGTCTTTGGTGTGATGCTCGTATCTCCGCCTCCACCCCGGTCGACCACGCTCGTATCTCCTTGCACTTTGAGTCGTCCCCGCCGGGTCACTTTGCCGCCTTGCTGTTTCGCTTCAAGTCATCATCGTCTTCATCGCCAAACCGTCCTAGCCTTCGTCGCCTTGAGCTCATGCCCGCCTTACCTCGGGCCGACCCTGCCGTCTCCGCCGCGCAGTCAACGGCTGAACCACCGACCGGTCATACCTCGACTCCTCAAGCCGGCTCGGCCGTGCTTCTCCAACTCACCGGTGCTACTGACGTATCTCGTCGACCTACCGAATCACCGCTGAGCGTCCTCGCTGAATCGCTGCCGGCTCACCGTTCGACCTACCTCAATCAGTACGCTTTGGGCCACCTCGTGTTAAGCCGTCAATGATCCAGTCCGCTGCTGCGGAGACCTCAAACCGCTCGAATATGCTGCTACAGATAGGATGGCCACAGTCGACCCGTTTATGCCACGGCTTTCCACCTCTGAACCGGCTACCTCCTGTTTCCGCTTTGCTTGCGCACCCCGGCCTCGCGCTCAGCTTCAAACCGCCGGCCGGTTTACTTCAACCTCGCTCGAAGGATTCAGATTCTACGGTTACCTCAAAATCGCGCTGAGCCACCAGAGGATCTTGGGCTGTCCCCGCGCCGCCGTGGCTGTGTCCCGCTTCACCTCCTCCGCCGTGCCGCCGTCTCTGCCACGAGCACCCTTGCCGGCTCCGTCTCCCCCTGCAGCCGGCCTGCCTTCAGCCGTCTACGACTCGGACCGGTTCACCGCTGCACGAGGCTACACCTGCGTGCCTCCGCTCCGGTTCATCTTCGCCACGGGCACCCTGTCTGAAGCTGTTTCCGCCAAGTCGATGGTGAGTCAGCTGTCTCTGCCGGCTTGCAATCAGACGCCGCCACATGGATTTAAGATGAGGCCCTTGACCGTCCTTTCCCGGCTATGTTCGGAGCCGCCGGCCGCCTCGATGCCCTTTTCTGTGGCTTCCCTTTGCCACTGGGCCGGTCCACCCAAGCCGCCTCCGACGCCGATGCGCTGAGCAGCCGCTGCACCTTTACTGCTCCAAGCTGCCTGTGCCGTGCCCTGAGTTGACCTCGTCCATGCTGTTGGGTCGCCGTTCAAAGCTGGCCATGCATCACCTCTGAGCTGCCGTTTCCATAGTCTGGCGCCGACTCATTGCCATTGTGGCCTTACCGCGGACTCGTCTCACCCTGGTTAGCCACACTTTGAGTGCGGCCTCGTTCACCTCAAGATGCTCTGCTGCCGACCTCTACCCGCCCCTCGACGGCTTGCCACGGCTGGACCATGACTTCATTGACCCGCCGTCATGGATCGTCTTACTAGCCTTGTTCTTTATCCGTCTGGAAGGTGCCTTGCTGCAGCTAATTTTGACAAGACTTGGAGATTGTGGGACATTGATACTGGAACTGAACTTGTCCTCTAAGAGGGACAACAGAAGTGTATATGATGTTAGTTGTCACCCGGACGTTTCTTTAGCTGTATCTTGAGATCAAGAAAATAAAGACAAAACCAGCCGCTCTGGGTACTAGTTTTTGGAGACAATGCAGCAGGGTCGACAAGATCGGAGCCCAGCCTGTCCTACCAAACGAAAGGGGAGATGATTTCCTTTAAAAAGTCGGATTGTGACGTCCACAGCTGGGTTCAACTTCCGAGGAAGTTGGAGACAAGAAATCGGATAGATGTGTCCCTGGTGTTTCCAAGGTCAGATGAGTTAATAAACAGGGGGAGGGCCGCGGTTGATTTCAATTCCACTGCAGTCATCGTCAACCCTTCGACTGATATTTTCTGACAAATATATCAGGTGAAATCTGTCTGATCTATTTTATGATATATTTTATTTGTTAAAAGAACAATTACTCTGGGATGGTGGTATTTCTCTCGCAGGACCACTATTCGTTACAAAGGTGTCGCAAAGGGGCATGTGCCAAACATTATCTTTGCAGTAGCGCTTATCCATGCCGTGCTGCTCGATGAATATGTGTGCAAGTCGCCGCCCCTGCTACATCAACATGACGTGGTTGATTCGCCCGTCAATACTTGGCGATTGACTCGCCCGTCCGTGCTGGCTCACACTGCCACGACACACTCACTCATGATTGATTTCCGCTTCATCATGGTGATCATCGACTCCGCAGTGGATAAATTCTGGCCTAACATATCAGGTGAAATTTATCCAGCGTATTTTTATATTACATATTGCTTTCTTTAAAAGAGCAATTACTCTGGCTTGCAAAGTTATCTAATGCAGGACCCTAAAACCGCCATATTGGTGCAAGTTTAAAGGCCGTCAGAAAATTTCCGGCTTAACAAGAAGGATTCCGGTTTAAAATCCGGCTCAAGGGGAAGTTATCTCCTACAAAGCATTGAAGCTCTCAGTAGTCGGTTTAAGAATTTCCGGTTCAAAAAGAATAATCTCTCGCAAGTTCGAGTTCTCAGGAAAAATTAAAGGGACCAAAGAGAGTTTGTTGCACAGCACAGCTCAAACATAGGTGCCCATTGAGCACAACTCACAATATCATCTGGGGGCTTCCTGTTCAAACATAGGTGTATTCATCAAAGAGAACATAGCGTTACTACCCTCTTGATTCCGGCTATCAAGCCAATCTTATCATAAGAGCACAACTCTGGTTACTTGGTAATCCGGCTATCAAGCCAATATTATCATAAGGGGCCAAAGAGAGTCTGCTGCACAGCACAGCTCAAACATGGGTATCCCCTGAGCACAGCTCACAGTATCACTTGGGGGCTATGTTCGAAACATAGTCACACCTCTTGATAGGCATAAGGGCCACCAAGGAAATCATTTGGGGGCTTGGTCGTGTCCGAACCATAGTCACACCTCTTGATAGGCATAAGGGCCACCAGGGAAATCACTTGGAGGCTATGGGTTCAAACCATAGCTACACCTCTTGATAGGCATAAGGGCCACCAGGGAAATCACTTGGGGGCTATGGGTTCGAACCATAGCTACACCTCTTGATAAGCATAAGGGCACCAGGGAAATCACTTGGGGGCTTGGTCGTATTCGCACCATAGCTACACCTCTTGATTGGCGCAATGCCACAATTATGACTACTTGGGGCTCTAGTCGTATCTGAACCATAACTTAAACCCTCTTATCATACACATATATCATCATATATTGCATCATATATTGCATCGTCATTACATCATCATAGCATGTATCATATGTCCACGGATATACCGGTTTATATGGCAAGAATTGGTTTTCAAACCAGATTATATTATTCAAATCTTTAATAGTCAACACGGCTGGATTTTTATTATATCCATAACCAATATTATGATTGAGGTTCTCAAAGTCGCTCCAGCGCAATGGATATAATTTATTCTACAATGGAAGGAATAGTCCCGAGTCGCTGCAGGCTTACGACCCGGCACTTGAGGGCTACATTATTTAAGTTGAGATTACATCAAATATGCAAGTCTCATGTCGCTGCAAGCATGCACCATGACACTTGGGGGCTAATGCAAAGTCATTTTTTGCTCATCTTATTGAAGACCCGACTCATCACATTATAATGAGCCGGCCCTTGGGGCTACCAGTTGCTCCTGTCAACAATTCAAGGTACAAAGCTTTTTATCCATTATATTGAAGGGTCCACTGCTCGGTTGGTAAAGCACAATGCTCTTAACCTTGTGGACGTGGATTCAAGCCCCATGATGGGGGTTACATCACATGATGATATTTTCATTGAAGTATATATATCAAAGTCCCAGCTCAATATTATCTTACTGAGCCGACCCTTGGAGGCTACATGTTGCTGTCTACATGATCATATTTTCAAAGTCCCTGCTCATTATTTGCATAATGACCCGGCCCTTGGGGGCTACACTGGTTGAAGTTTTTATGAGCATCAGACAATTACAAGTCCCAGGTTGCTTCAAGCATGACAACCCGACACTTGGGGGCTACATATGTGGAATACTCAATTCTGACTAGTGATTGAGATGAACAACCTGGATTTCTTCAAGCTTGTGACATTCATATTGAAGCAAATCTTAAGATGTTACTACGTTACCTTCTTAAGATTTGAGGGCTACAAGTGATAGGCATATAAGAGGTATATTTTCAAAAGCTGATGTTAACAAACAGTTATGATCCGGTGCCATCAATATTTCTAAACCGGCAAGTTCTACATTCTTAAACCGGCTGAAGATCAGATGAGGATTTCAAGGACCAATATTTTTGTTAAGTAATTAGGAGCTGAGTCAAAGAAGTTATTTTTCACAATATATCTCTGTGAGAAACCAATGTCAGCAAGGAGATTATGAAGCTGGCCTATTAAACCGGATTTTCAAGAAGAAGGAAGTGACAAGGACTTAAGAATGATCAGAGTCAGTTTAACATGGATAAATCCAAATTAAACTGGGGGCTAATGTCGGGGATATAACCCGCGGTATGACCCGGCTGGAGTTGTAAACCGGCTGGGACTTGGTAAACCGGCGGATGGTAAACCGGCGGAGAGTTAAGACAGATGGCTAAGACAGACGGTAAACCGGCGAGTGTTAAACCGGCGGAGAGTTAAGACGTATGGCTAAGACAGACGGTAAACCGGCGAGTGTTAAACCGGCGGAGAGTTAAGATAGATGGTAGCACCGAAAGGTGTTAAGACAATCATAACCCGGCAGACAATGTTAAACCGGCACACCATGTTAAACCGGCAGACAATGTTAAACCGGCAGACAATGTTAAACCGGCAGACGTTAAGAAGCCCAGGAAAGGAAGTCAAAATAGTTTAAGTCTTAGTCCGAGATGGACTCTACATGTAACCCGCCCCTTCAACTTATATAAGGAGGGGCAGGGCTCCCCAAAGAGGGAGAAGCAAAAAACAATCTTTAGAGCTAGACACAACTAGAGGAGAGCCGGTTTACGGTGAATCCCTCGTGATGATAATGAGATCTAGCCTCAAACAGCATGTAGGGTTGTTACCGGATGATGTTTCTCGGGGCCCGAAGCTGTCTAAACCCTTGTCTTGTGTTGCGTCTCTCGATTCCGCTCAACCCCTCTCAAGCTACCACATAGATGCGTTGGCCTCGCGACTAAGTCCTCACACTAAGGACATCTGACGTGTTAATTCCATGACACCTTCCCCCTTTTATATTCAGCGGTCCACTCTCCCGCAACCCGCTGTACCCTCTACTTGAACATGGTGCTTTATGCTTCATATTATTATCCAATGATGTGTTGCCATCCTATGATGTCTGAGTAGATTTCCATTGTCCTATCGGTGATTGATGAATTGCTATGATTGGTTTGAGTTGCATATTTTATTATTAGTGCTTTCCTATTGTTCCTCCGTGTCGCCCAAGCGTGAGGGATTCCCGCTGTAGGGTTTGCAATATGTTTATGATTTGCTTATGGTGGGTGGCGTGAGTGACAGAAGCACAGACCCGAGTAAGTAGGTTGTTTGCGTATGGGATAAAGGGGACTTGATACTTTAATGCTATGGTTGTTTTTTACCTTAATGAATCTTTACTAGTTGCGGATGCTAGCTAGAGTTCTAATCATAAGTGCATATGATCCAAGTAGAGAAAGTATGTTAGCTTATGCCTCTCCCTCAAATAGAATTGCAATAGGGATTACCGGTCTAGTAACATAGTCAATTGCTTAGGGACAATTCCACAACTCCTACCACCACTTTTCCACACTCGCCATATTTACTTTAGTTGTGTTTTTATCTAAGCAGCCCCTAGTCTTTATTTACTCGCTCTATATTTTCTTGCTAGCCTTTCCGAAAACACCTACTAAGTACTTCAAAAATTTCCTACGCACACGCAAGATCATGGTGTTTCATACATTTTCTAGGTAAAGTGAGGACTCCCCTCTGCCGTCCTATTCGGACTAGGGGAGGGGCGTGCCTGCCCTGGCCGGTCCTCCTCTTCTCCCTCATGGCCCACTAAGGCCCATTATCAGTAACCCGGTGTTCCAAGTAAAATCCGATTTCACCGGAACCATTCCGATATCCAAATATAGGCTTCCAATATATCAATCTTTATGTCTCGACCATTTCGAGACTCCTCGTCATGTCCGTGATCACATCCGGACGTACATCAAAACTTATAAACTCGTAATAAACGCCATCGTAACGTTAAGCGTGCGGACCCTACGGGTTCGAGAACGTGATGCCCATATTGGAGTTCCCTTTGTCATCGGTATGTTACTTGCGAGATTCGAGTTGTATCGGTGGTCGATAGAACTTGAGGGAATATTTGTTCTACCTTTAGCTCCTCGTTGGGTTCGACACTCTTACTTATCGAAAGAGGCTACAATTGATCCCCTATACTTGTGGGTTATCATGCCTATATACATGATCATGCCTAGATAATCTCATAATTATTCGCTTTTCTATCAATTGCTCGACAGTAATTTTTTCACCCACTGTAATACCTATGCTATCTTGAGAGAAGCCACTAGTGATACCTATGGCCCCGGGTCTATCTCTTATCATATTTGCTTCCAATCTACTTTTATTTGCATCTTTACTTTTTGCATCTATATTATAAAATACCAAAAATATATCTATCTTTATTAGATCTCACTTTCGCAAGTGGCCGTGAAGGGATTGACAACCCCTTTATTGCGTTGGTTGCGAGTTCTCAGTTCGTGTAGGTGCGTGGGACTTTTGAGGAGCCTCCTAATGGATTGATACCTTGGTTCTCAAAACTGAGGGAAAATACTTACGCTACTCTGCTGCATCACCCTCTCCTCTTCAAGGAAAACCAACGCAAGCTCAAGACATAGCAAGAAGGATTTCTGGCGCCGTTGCCGGGGAGGTCTTCACTCAAGTCAAGACATACCAAGTACCCATCACAAACCCATCTCCCTCGCATTTACATTATTTTCCATTTGCCTCTCGTTTTCCTCCCCCCCCCACTTCACCCTTACCGTTTTATTCGTCCTCTCTTTCCCAATCTCCTCCTCTATTTTCGCTTGACTTTTTGTGTCTACTTGTGTGTTGGATTACTTGTTGCCATGGCGTAAGATAATACCAAATTGTGTGACTTTACCAATACCAACAATAGTGATTTACTTAGCACTCCGGTTGCTCCTCTTACCAATACTGAATCTTGTGAAATCAATGCTGCTTTATTGAATCTTGTTATGAAAGATCAATTCGTCGGCCTTCCTAGTGAAGATGTCGCTACTCATCTAAATAGCTTCGTGGATTTGTGTGATATATGCAAAAGAAGAAAGATGTTGACAATGATGTTGTTAAATTGAAGCTATTTCCTTTTTCGCTTAGAGATCGCGCTAAAGCTTGGTTTTCGTCTTTGCCTAAAAATAGTATTGATTCTTGGAACAAGTGCAAAGATGCTTTTATCTCTAAGTATTTTCCTCCCACTAAGACTATCACTCTTAGGAACGATGTTATGAATTTTAAACAACTTGATCATGAGCATGTTGCACAAGCTTTGAAGAGTATGAAATTAATGATACGTAATTGCCCTACTCATGGTTTGAATTTATGGATGATCATAAAAAAAATTTATGCCGGTTTGAACTTTGCTTCTAGAAATCTCTTAGATTCGGCCGCCGGAGGCACGTTTATGGAAATCACGTTAGGAGATGCTACAAAACTTTTTGATAATATTATGGCTAATCATTCTCAATGGCACACCGAAAGATCTTCTAGTCAAAAAGTGCATGCTATAGAAGAAATCAATGTTTTGAGTTGAAAGATGGATGAACTTATGAAATTGTTTGCTACTAAAAGTACTCCTCTTGATCCCAATGATATGACTTTGTCTTCCTTGATTGATAATAATAATGAATCTATGGATGTGAATTTTGTTGGTAGGAATAGTTTTGGAAACAATGCTTATAGAGGAAACTTAAATGCTAGACCGTTCCCTAGTAACTCCTCTAATAATTATGGAAATTCCTACAATATTTCTTATGGTAATTTTAATAAGATGCCCTCTGATTTTGAGAATAGTGTGAAAGAATTTACGATTTTTCAGAAGAATTTTAATGCTTTGCTTGAAGAAAAACTGCTCAAAGTTGATGATTTGGCTAGGAACGTTGATAGACTTTCGCTTGATGTTGATTCTCTTAAACTTAGATCTTCTCCTCCTAAGCATGATATCAATGAGTCTCTCAAAGTAATGAGAATCTCCATTGACGAGTGCAAGGAAAGAACCGCTAGATTGCATGCTAAAAAGGATAGCTTTATAAAAGCGTGTTCTTCTAGTTTCCATGAAAATAATGATGAGGATCTTAAAGTGATTGATGCGTCTCCTATTAGATCTATGTTTTGCAATATGAATTTTGATGATTATGGGACTGATAATGAATCAACTTTGCCTAGAAGGCGTCCCAAGAATTCGGAGTCTTTAGATCTTGATGCTAAATTTGGTAAAAGTGAGATTAGAGATGTCACAACTTCAAATAACATTGAACCCACTATCTCGGATTTCAAGGAATTTTATTATGATAATTGTTCTTTAGAAGGTTTTATTTCCTTGTTGCAATCCGTTGTTAATTCTCCTCATGCTTATAGTCAAAACAAAGCTTTTACCAAACATATTGTTGATGCCTTGATGCAATCTTATGATGAAAAACTTAATTTGGAAGTTTCTATACCTAGAAAACTTAATGATGAGTGGGAACCTACTATAAAGATTAGAATTAAAGATCATGTGTGTGCTTTGCTTTATGTGATATTCTAGGTGATTTGTGTGATTATTGATATAAAGGAAGAAATATTAGATTATCCTTGATATAGATTGCAATTTCCATTAAAGAAAGGCATGTAGCACTTTCCAATTTCCATTAAAGAAAGGCAGAAATAAAGTCAAATTACCTTATGAATCTATCATGCGGGCTACTTATGAATTTAGTGCCAAAGATGGCACTCAATAGATCTATCCTTGCCTTTATGCCTAGCTAGGGGCGTTAAACGATAGCGCTAGTTGGGAGGCAACCCAATTTTATTTTTAGTTTTTTTTTTGCTCCTGTTTAGTAATAAATAATCCATTTACCTTCTGTTTAGATGTGGTTTTATGTTTTAATTAGTGTTTGTGCCAAGTTAAATCTATAGGATCTTCTTGGATGATAGTTATTTGATCTTGCTGTAATTTTCAGAAACTTTCGGTTCACGAAAACAATTGTTAAAAACCACCAGAACGTGATAAAATAGTGATTCCAATTGCTGCTGATCAATAAACAAATTGCCTAGGTCTTCCTATTTTTCTAGGATTTTTTGAGTTCCATAAATTTGCGTTAGTTACATATTACTACAGACTGTTCTGTTTTTGACAGATTCTGTTTTTCGTGTGTTGTTTGCTTATTTTGATGAATCTATGGCTAGTAAAATAGTTTATAATCCATAGAGAAGTTGTAATACAGTAGGTTTAACACCAAAATAAATAAATAATGAGTTCATTACAGTACCTTATGTGGTGGTTTTTTTTCTTTCACTAACGGAGCTTATAAGATTTCCTGTCGAGTTTTGTGTTGTCAAGTTTTCAAGTTTTGGGTAAAGCTTTTATGGACTATGGAATAAAGGGTGGCAAGAGCCTAAGCTTGGGGATGCCCAAGGCACCCCAAGATATTCAAGGATAGCCAAAAGCCTAAGCTTGGGGATGCCCCGGGAAGGCATCCCCTCTTTCGTCTTCGTTCATTGGTAACTTTACTTGAAGCTATATTTTTATTCGCCACATGATATGTGTTTTGCTTGGAGCGTCGTGTATTATATTAGTCTTTGCTTTTTAGTTTACCACAATCATCCTTGATGTACACACCTTTTTGGAAAAGCCTATTTGATTAGAATTTACTAGAATACTCTATGTGCTTCACTTATATCTTTTGAGCTTGATAGTTTTTGCTCTAGTGCTTCACTTATATCTTTTAGAGCACGGTGGTGTCTTAATTTTCAAGAAATTATTAGTCTCTCATGCTTCACTTATATTATTTTGAGAGTCTTTTAGAACAGCATGGTACTATGGTTACAAATTTGGTCCTAGAATGATGAGCATCCAAGTTGGGTATAATAAAAACTATCATAGAAAGTGAATTGGATGCTATGATCAATTTGATGCTTGACAATTACTTTGAGATATGGAGGTAGTGATATTAAAGTCATGCTAGTTGGGTGATTATGAATTTAAAGAATGCTTGTGATGAAGTTTGTGATTCCCGTAGCATGCACATATGGTGAACCGCTTTGTGATGAAGTTGGAGCACAATTTTATTTATTGATTGACTTCCTTATGAGTGGCGGTCGGGGACGAGCAATGGTCTTTTCCTACCAATCTATCCCCCTAGGAGCATGCGCGTAGTGCTTTGGTTTTTGATGACTTCTAAACAAGTATATGAGTTCTTTTGACTAATGTTGAGTCCATGGATTATACGCACCCTTTCACCTTTCCATCATTGCTAGCCTCTCTTGTGCCGCGCAACTTTCACCGGTACCATACACCCACCATTTACCTTCCTCAAAACAGCCACCATAGCTACCTATTATGGCATTTCCGTAGCCATTCCGAGATATATTGCCATGCAACTTTCCACCGTTCCGTTCCTATGACACGCATTACTTTTGTCATATTGCTTTTTGCATGATCATGTAGTTGAAATTGTATTTGTGGCTAGGCCACCTTCATAATTTTCATACATGTCGCTCTTGATTCATTGCATATCCCGGTACACCGCCGGAGGCATTCCTATAGAGCCATATTTTTTTCTAAGTTTCGAGTTGTAAGAAAAATAAAACTATGATGATCATCATTTTTTAGAGCATTGTCCCAAGTGAGGAAAGGATGATGGAGACTATGATTCCCCCATAAGTCGGGATGAGACTCGGGACGAAAAATAAAAAAAAAGAAAAGAAAAGAGGCCACAAAAAAGGAAGAAAAGGCCCAAATAAAAAAATTTATATGAGAGAAAAAGAGAGAAGGGACTATGCTACTATCTCTTTTTCCACACTTATGATTCAAAATTGCACCATGATCTTCATGATAGAGAGTCTCATATGTTGTCACTTGCATATACTAGTGGGAATTTTTTATTATAGAACTTGTCTTGTATATTCCAATGATGGGCTTCCTCAAATTGCCCTAGGTCTTCGTGAGCAAGCGAGTTGGATGGACACCCACTTAGTTTCTTTTGTTGAGCTTTCATATATTTATAGCTCTAGTGCATCCGTTGCATGGCAATCCCTACTCACTCACATTGATATCTATTAATGGACATCTCCATAGCCCGTTGATACGCCTAGTTGATGTGAGACTATCTTCTCCTTTTTGTCTTGTCCATGGCTCACGCTCATGTATTGCGTAAAAGTTGAAAGAGTTTGAGATTATTAAAGTATGAAACAATTGCTTGGCTTGTCATCGGGGTTGTGCATGATTAAATACTTTGTGTGATGAAGATAGAGCATAGCCAGACTATATGATTTTTGTAGGGATAACTTTCTTTGGCCATGTTATTTTGAGAAGACATGATTACTTTGATTAGTATGCTTGAAGTATTACTATTTGCTATGTCAATACGAACTTTTATTTTGTATCATTTGGATCTGAACATTCATGCCACAATAAAGAAAATTACATTATAAGTTATGCTAGGTAGCATTCCACATCAATAATTTCTTTTTTATCATTTACCTACTCAAGGACGAGCAGGAATTAAGCTTGGGGATGCTTGATACGTCTCCAATGTATCTATAATTTTTTATTGTTCCATGCTATTATATTACCCATTTTGGATGTTTATGGGATTTATTTTACACATTTATATCATTTTTGGGACTAACCTACTAACCGAAGGCCCAACCCATATTGCTGTTTTTTTTTGCCTATTTCAGTATTTCGAAGAAAAGGAATATCAAATGGAGTCCAAACGGAATGAAACCTTCGGGAGCGTGATTTTTGGAACGAACGTGATCCAGAGGACTTGGAGTGCAAGTCAAGAAGCAGCCGAGGCCTCCACGAGATAGGAGGGCGCGCCCCCTGTCTCGTGGGCCCCTCGGGTGTCCACCGACGTACTTCTTCCTCCTATATATACCTACGTACCCCGAAAACATCCAGGGGCAGATGAAACACAATTTCCACCACCGTAACCTTCTGTATCCGCGAGATCCCATCTTGGAGCCTTCGCCGGCATTCTGCCGAAGGGGGAATCGACCACGGAGGGCATCTACATTAACACCATAGCCCCTCCGATGAGTTGTGAGTAGTTTACCACAGACCTACGGGTCCATAGTTATTAGCTAGATGGCTTCTTCTCTCTTTTTGGATCTCAATACAATGTTCTCCCCCTCTCTTGTGGAGATCTATTCGATGTAAACTCTTTTTGCGGTGTGTTTGTCGAGATCCAATGAATTGTGGGTTTATGATCAAGTTTATCTATGAATAATATTTGAATCTTCTCTGAATTCTTTTATGTATGATTAAGTTATCTTTGCAAGTCTCTTCGAATTATCAGTTTGGTTTGGCCTACTAGATTGATCTTTCTTGCCATGGGAGAAGTGCTTAGCTTTGGGTTCAATCTTGCGGTGTCCTTACCCAAATGACGTAAAGGGTTGCAAGGCACGATTGTATTTTGCCATCAAGGATAACAAGATGGGGTTTATATCATATTGCTTGAGTTTATCCCTCTACATCATGTCATCTTGCTTAATGCGTTACTTTGTTCTTACGAACTTAATACTCTAGATGCATGCTGGATAGCGGTCGATGTGTGGAGTAATAGTAGTAGATGCAGGCAGGAGTCGGTCTACTTGTTATGGACGTGATGCCTATATACATGATCATGCCTAGATAATCTCATAATTATTCGCTTTTCTATCAATTGCTCGATAGTAACTTGTTCACCCATCGTAATACCTATGCTATCTTGAGAGAAGCCACTAGTGAAACCTATGGCCCCGGGGTCTATCTCTTATCATATTTGCTTCCAATCTACTTTTATTTGCATCTTTACTTTTTGCATCTATATTGTAAAATACCAAAAATATATCTATCTTTATTAGATCTCACTTTCGCAAGTGGCCGTGAAGGGATTGACAACCCCTTTATTGCGTTGGTTGCGAGTTCTCAGTTTGTTTGTGTAGGTGCATGGGACTTTTGAGGAGCCTCCTACTGGATTGATACCTTGATTCTCAAAAACGGAGGGAAATACTTACGCTACTCTGCTGCATCACCCTGTCCTCTTCGAGGAAAACCAACGCAAGCTCAAGACGTAGCAGTGATGCATATCATATAATCATACCCACGGATACTTGAGGTCACATTGGAGTATCTACGTGACATTAGGGTTTTGGTTGATTTGTGTCTTAAGGTGTTATTCTAGTACGAACTCTAGGGCTGTTTGTGGCACTTATAGGAATAGCCCAATGGATTGATTGGAAAGAATAACTTTGAGGTGGTTTCGTACCCTACCATAATCTCTTCGTTTGTTCTATGCTATTAGTGACTTTGGAGTGACTCTTTGTTGCATGTTGAGGGATAGTTATATGATCCAACTATGTTATTATTGTTGAGGGAACTTGCACTATTGAAAGTATGAACCCTAGGCCTTGTTTCCTAGCATTGCAATACCGTTTACGCTCACTTTTATCACTTGTTACCTTGCTGTTTTTATATTTTCAGTTTACAAAAACCTATATCTACCATCCATATTGCACTTGTATCACCATCTCTTCGCCGAACTAGTGCACCTATATAATTTACCATTGTATTGGGTGTGTTGGGTACACAAGAGACTCTTTTTTTTTGGTTGCAGGGTTGCTTGAGATAGACCATCTTCATCCTACGCCTCCCACGGATTGATAAACCTTAGGTCATCCACTTGAGGGAAATTTGCTACTGTCCTACCAACCTCTGCACTTGGAGGCCCAACAACGTCTACAAGGAGAAGGTTGCGTAGTAGACATCAGTCTTATCCATCCCTTGCATGTTATAGTTCATCACGAAGCTCTTGTAGCTTGGTGGCAGTGATTGAAGAATTCTGTCAATGACACTATCATCAGGAAGATTAACTTCTAGTTGAATCAAGTGATTGTTATACCCAGACATTTTGAGTATATGCTCACTGACAGAACTATTCTCCTCCATCTTCCAGCTGTAGAACTTATTGGAGACTTCATATCTCTCAATCCGGGCATTTTCTTGAAATATTAACTTCAATTCCTAGAACATCTCATATGCTCCATGATGTTCAAAATGTCGTTGAAGTCCCGGTTCTAAGCCATAAAGCATGGTACACTGAACTATCGAGTAGTCATCAGCTTTGCTCTAGCAGGCGTTAATAACATTTGGCGTCGCTCCTGCAGCGGGTTTGGCACCTAGCGGTGCTTCCAGGACGTAATTCTTCTGTGCAACAATGAGGATAATCCTCAAGTTACGGACCTAGTCCGTGTAGTTGCTACCATCATCTTTCAACTTTAGCTTTCTTTAGGAACGCATTAAAATTCAAAGGAACAGTAGCACGGGCCATTGATCTACAACAACATAGACATGCAAAATACTATCGGGTACTAAGTTCATGATAAATTAAAGTTCAATTAATCATATTACTTAGAAGTCCCACTTAGATAGACATCCCTCTAATCATCTAAGTGATCACGTGATCCGAATCAACTAAACCATGTCCGATCATCACGTAAGATGGAGTAGTTTTCAATGGTGAACATCACTATGTTGATCATATCTACTATATGATTCACGCTCGACCTTTCGGTCTCAGTGTTCCGAGGCCATATCTGCATATGCTAGGCTCGTTAAGTTTAACCCGAGTATTCTGCGTGTGCAAAACTGGTTTGCACCCATTGTATGTGAACGTAGAGCTTATCACACCTAATCATCACGTGGTGTCTCGGCACGATGAACTTTCGCAACGGTGCATACTCAGGAGAACACTTGTACCTTGAAATTTAGTGAGAGATCATCTTATAATGATACCTCCGAACTAAGAAAAATAAGATGCATAAAGGATAAACATCACATGCAATCAATATAAGTGATATGACATGGCCATCATCATCTTGTGCCTTTAATCTCCATCTCCAAAGCACCGTCATGATCACCATTGTCACCGGTGCGACACCTTGATCTCCATCGTAGCATCGTTGTCGTCTCGCCAACTATTGCTTCTACGACTATCGCTACCGCTTATGGATAAAGTAAAGCAATTACATGGCGATTGCATTTCATACAATAAAGCGACAACCATATGGCTCCTGCCAGTTGCCGATAATTGTGTTACAAAACATGATCATCTCATACAATAAAATTTAGCATCATGTCTTGACCATATCACATCATAACATGCCCTGCAAAAACAAGTTAGACATCCTCAACTTTGTTGTTGCAAGTTTTACGTGGCTGCTACGGGCTGAGCAAGAACCGTTCTTACCTACGCATCAAAACCACAACGATTTTTCATTAAGTGTGCTGTTTTAACCTTCTACAAGGACCGGGCTTAGTCACAGTCGATTCAACTAAAGTTGGAGAAACTGACACCCGCCAGCCACCTGTGTGCAAAGCATGTCGGTAGAACCAGTCTCGCATAAGCGTACGCGAATGTCGGTCCGGGCCGCTTCATCCAACAATACGACCGAATCAAAATATGACATGCTGGTAAGCAGTATGACTATTATCGCCCACAACTCTTTGTGTTCTACTCGTGCATATAACATCTACGCATAGACCTGGCTCGGATGCCACTGTTTGGGAACGTAGTAATTTCAAAAAAATCCTATGCACATGCAAGATCCATCTAGGTGATGCATAGAAAGGTGAGGGGAGAGTGTTGTCCACGTACCCTCGTAGACCGAAAGCGGAAGCTTTATGAAAACGTGGTTGATGTAGTCGTACGTCTTCACAATCCGACCGATCCTAGTACCGAAAGTACGGCACCTCCGCGATCTGCACACGTTCGGCTCGGTGACGTCCCACAAACTCTCGATCCAGCTGAGTGTCGAGGGAGAGCTTTGTCAGCACGACGGCGTGATGACGGTGATGGTGAAGTTACCGAGGTGGAATCTGTGGACGGGGCACCGCACACGGCTAAGACAATAGTCAACTTGCGTGTCTATCGGGTGCCCCCTCCCTCGTATATAAAGGAATGGAGGAGGGGGAGGGCCGACCCTCTATGTGCGCGCCAGGGGAGTCCTACTCCCACCGGGAGTAGGATCCCCCCCCCCTTCCCTAGTTGGATTAGGAGAGGAAGGAAGGGGGAGAGAGGGGAAAGGAAAGGGGGGTCGGCCCCCCACCCAATTCAGATTGGGCTTGGGGGCGGGGCGCGCCCACTAGTGCAAAACCGGTCTTTAGTGCTGGTTCATGACGGCCTTTAGTGCCGGTTCGCCAACCAGCACTAAAGAGTGGGGACTAAAGGTCCCCCCCTTTTGTACCGGTTCGTCACGAACCGGCGCTAAAGTGCAAACACGTGGCACGAGCCAGGCCCATGTGCGCGTAGGTCTTTAGTACCGGTTGGTAACACCAACCGGTATTAAATGTTTGGGTGTTTTTTTAATTTTTGCTTTAATTTTGTGTTTTCAATTTGGCTTTATTTTCCATTTAATTCTTTTTTGTTTGCTGGTATTTCACGATACAACAAATTGTACACGTTATGCATATATATAAATAGATTTTCTCGTACGTAGAACGCATATATATATATATATATATAGAATATATATATATATATATATATATATATATATATATATCATCGAATGTCTCACAGCCAACACCATTAACTATTCACACATACACATGTATATACATATACAATTTCTCCTACATGTTGCCTTGGTGCCTTGGAGCATGCACGATGACAAGTGGTTCATGGGGCGGTAGCGGGTAATAGTATTCTCTTTTGGGATCTATGACCTGGTCGAGCAAAAATCCGGCTATTTCCTCTTGAAGTGCTAGTATGCGCTCCTCGGGTAGGAGCTTATCCCGCATCTCTCTGAACTGTTAAGAAGGAGATCAATATGCATGTGTATTAGTTGTGTTACAAGATATCTATAATGGTGTGAATAGAGTTCTGACAACGTACCCATTCCTGTCTTTGAGATCTTCTCCTTTCGGACGCCATCACGCGAATGTTCTCGCAAACGTAGAATGCACAAAGATCATTCCCCGGCGCCTGCTTCAGGGCCTTTACGAGAATGGAATTGAATCAGATAATGATTAATCAAGCATGATAACTAATTAATGGTATTGAAACAAGAATTAAAGATATGGCTAGCTAGCTAGTACTACTTAATTATTTACTCTTGGTCGATGCCAAAACAAATTTTTTGGCCATTTGCCTGGAGTCACCTTGATGAACTTTGCCCAAGCCCTGCCCACCGGCAAAGAAAATCAATAAAGGGGTCATTAAATAGTTCATATCAAGAAATGACGAACTAATAATATGCCGAGATATAGTTAATAATGATTGAAATTACCTATTGACTATCCCCTTCATGATGGTGTAGTCTTTATCTTCTTTAAGTAGCGAGTCGAGTACTTCGACTGTTGCTTTGTCAACTTTAATGACTAACAAGATCCAGTGGAAACTGCATGCGCACATGTTTGCATGTCTTAATTAAGCAGGCATGTGTATAAAATTAATCAACTATATATCGTAAACCGTATACACTTAGTTATTAACATCTAGCTAGCTAGTAAGCAAAAACAGAATTTGTATTAACTCACGTGAAGTTGTAAGGAAGTAGTATATCTTCATTGGTATTGAGGCACTTCAAGAACTCTAGCATGCTTTCCTCTACACCTGCTTTAGAAGTTGCAAGATTCCATGTGTACTCATTAATGGTATTTGGGTCAATGAACCCAATGCCATAGCGTCCAGATTTTTTCATTTCATACATCTTCATCTTGCATATAATACCAAAGAAAAGAATATATAGTGAGGATAATTACATGTAATGATTGATAAAAATTACAGAAAGAAATCACTTACAAACAATAGCAATCGACAAGAGATTTGTCGAGTGCGTCTTGATTGTATAACTGATATAGTTCTGAATACTCAACGCAGAGCTTTCTCATGGTAGTAATGCTCCTTCTTGACATTCACCATGAGGGACTCTCGATTGAAATCTTGGTAATGTTCATGTACCATTGATGCAATTCATACATTCTCGTTGGGAGGTTCTTGACCTTGTGCAGGTGGACCAAAGGTTTGCCCGGGCATATTTCCATTTATTTCCTCCTCTCTAAGCGGAGACATGGGCTCAATTTCGAGGAGTTGTCCAACAGAGATCTTGAGCATTTCAGCCTGCATTATATGCTCCTCCGTTATTACCACATCGCCTAGCTGGGGAACTTTAACGGTTTGCCCACAATAATATTGGGCGCGCGGCCTCCTCTCATGTGTTGTTGTTGGCACAACAAGCGGGGAGATCGATTGCGCCGCCTGTTCTCCGAGCTGGGGAACAGTTTTCCCGCATTTTTTGCCCGCTGCTTGTTGGCTCGAGCTCGAGCTCGCTTCCTCCTTTAGCCGTTCTCGATGTAGTTTCCTGATTTGGCGCTCATAGTCCGAGTCAACAGGCTTGGGAGCTGGTTCTCTAGCCATTTTAATGAAGTGGTCAATTACTTTCTCAGGCACTTTCTCCTTTGGCGGCGATGCCGGTTTCGGTCCAAAATGGGCGTCCACTTGGGCCTGCACTATGGCTGCGTTTTGCTCCTTAGTCATGTCGTAAGGCCTCTGAGGAAGAGGAGCGAGGCTTGGACCATATTTACATCGCTTGTCTCCGCATGTACTTCTTGAACTACCTCAACTCGTACCGCTACGCACCATAGCTGCGGCATGTCTCTTCTGCGATTCTTTGAGATGGCGAGAGGGGTGGCGTGGCTGAGTTGGACCAGGAGAAGTGGCATGACGATGTGTCGGACTTGAAGCAGGAGGTGTGGCTCGACACGGTGCGGACTTGAAACCGGAGAAGTGGCATGACACATGCGGACTTGAAACCGGAGGAGTCAGCTCTCGCGTTCGGGGACTTGGAGGAGGTGGCGGACTTGAGGAGGAGTCGGCTCACGCGTTCGTGGACTTGGAGGAGCGGGAGTCTGCTGACTCGGTGGCGGAGTCGGCAGACGACGCGGTGTCGGTGGACTTCGAAAGATGATGCAATCCTTTCTCCATAGGATGATACGATGTATGGCCTCTCCCAGTGTGCGCTCGTCTTCACCTCCAGAAAAGTCAAGCTGTAGCCCCGAATATGGGTCCACCACTTCATCAACCATGACATGAGCATAGCCCTCTTGAATCGGGATGCAATGGAAGGTTGCTTCAGGGGTAACTAGAAAAGCAACGTCGTCCGCCACCTTCATGGATATGTTCTTTATTTTGGAGTGTAGCTCACAGTTAGTGTTCTCTATGATGTCATCCACAGGGTATGTATCCAACAGTGTGTCGCCCGGGGCAGAACCAACGCTGCTTCTCGGCATGGATGGGACGGTGCTATCCAATGCTGGACGATCATCCGCTTGCTGCTGCCGCTGCTGAGACCCCCTTTCCTGGCTAAGTGAGTCGATCTGCTGCTGCTGGAATTTGAGTGCCAGGTCCGCGTGCCTTGCTTCTAGGCCTTGAAGGCGTTCTGCGTCCTACTTCCTCTGCTCCTCCTCCAGCTTCCTTTTCTTCTCCTCCTCCATCTTCCTTCTTGCACGGGTCCTGTAGTCCTCGTTCCATTCTGAAAATCCCTCATACCAGGGAATAACGCCCTTGCCTCGTGTTCTTCTGGGGTGTTTAGGATTTCCCAGGGCGCGCTTAAGCTCGTCGTTCTCTCTGTTGGGCGTGAACACCCCCTTTCGACCTTCTTCTATTGCGTCAATTATTTTGTGTTCGGCTCCTTTTAGACTTTCCTTCCGTGAAACTTCGCCTGTCTTCGGGTCCAACGCACCCCCATGCACATAGAACCAAGTTCTGCACCTGGGGGGCCAGTTCCTAGTAACCGGTGTGACCCCTGCATCCTCCATCTCTTGCTCAGACTTATCCCACTTAGGCAATCCCACCGCGTAGCCACCTAGACCCAGCCTATGGAAATGCATCTTTTTTGCGGCATTTGCCTTGTTTTTCATCGACCGTTCCTTAGCTAATTCTGAATCCTTGAAGGTCACGAAATCGTCCCAGTGCTCTTTTTGCTTCTCCAGTGTTCCCGTGAATTCTGGAGTCTTCCTTTCATTAGCGAGGTAGTTGGCCCATACAGTTTTCTTGTGGGTGTTGAATGCAATTGCCATCTTCTTAAGAGCAGCGCCCTTCACTTTGTCCACATCTGCTTTAGTGAAATGATCTGGTAGGGTGAAATGTTCCATCAGAGATTTCCAAAGGGCTTCTTTGGCTCTGCCGTCGACCCAAGTAACACCTGGACGTTTAGTCTTTGGCTATTTCCATTCTTGAATGGAGATCGGGAGTTTGTCCTTCACAAGAACTCCGCACTGACGAGTCCACTTGTTCGCAATGTTCTTAGGCGTGAGGGGTTCACCACTAGGTTTGATGGATTCGATGTTGTACTTTACACCATCCTTCAACAATCTGCCTGGCCTCGCTTTGTCCTGCTGTCTGTAGAAGCAAAGTTGCTCGATCCAGAGGGCTGAAAGAAGAATGATCGATTCGTTAATATATCTTCAATAAAAAACATGTGATGATCACCATGATGCCTGCTTATATAAACATACCTCGCCGGTAGTCTTTGTTATTTGAAGATCAACATTGTCTGTGTCATCACAAACATTGTCTGTGTCATCATAATCATAATCATAGTTCATGACTTCATCAGCTCGGTCGTCTAGATCGAATATCTTTTCATCACCCTCTCCGGTATTGTTCAGATATTGGGAGCCGTCATCTGCTTCATTCAGATCATCTAGCCTGTGAGGGCTGCGTATGATGTCGAACAATTCCTCTTCTCTCTCTCTGCCGGTATTGTCCGCCATAGCTTTTACTTAACTAATACAGAAGAAATATAAAACAATTTAATTAGTATTCAAATTACAATGCATGGATGCAATCAATAAGGAAAAACTGAATCTCGAATACATCGTCTTAATATATATAATCTCGAATACATCATCATCGTAATATATATAATCTCGAATACATCGTCTCGAATATTATATATCGAATACATCATTGGCTAGGTACCTAATAAAGATCGAGTACTACAGAAGAATCTAGGGCGCCACTCGCGGTTCTCGGGCGTGGCGGTGCACACCCAAAGAGAAGGAACCATCACAGGATCATATCTCTGGTCATCTGCCCAAAGAACCCGCCAAGTAGTGGAGAACCTGATGTCGTCCATAGCAGCCATGTAGCGATGGACGTGCTCATCTTCCTCCCTGAGACGACGATGCACCACCTCCGGCGGGGCCGGCTGCCTCTGCACCGAATGTGGCCCACGCGAACGCCACCAAAGAAGATCAGGGTCGACGACGGGACCCGAGGTCGGGTTCCTCACCAAGCGGCGCGCCCCTCCAGGTAGCACCTCCTAATGCCAGCCCGGCGAGCCCAGTCCCGGACATGGGTCCTCTGAAGCAGGACGTCGTCGCGAACGGCTCGACGGCGAGGATGCGTGCCGGGCATATCGTTGAGAACAAATACTATATGCCCATAAAAAGTAACATTTTTAAATGATTTGATTGTGATAACTAAAATTTATATATATGCAAATTCTAAGAATTTGACATTAATCTAATTCATCTAACTAAAACTAATTATAAAATTTAACAAATACTATAGGCCCATAAAAACTATTTATATAACTAAAAACAAAAAATTGCTAACATTTCTATAAATATTTCTATAACTAAAAACAGAAAACATTTATAACATTTCTATATAACTAACAATTCTAATATTTATATAACTAAAAACAGAAAAATTGCTAATATTTCTATAACTAAAAACAGAAAACATTTATAACATTTCTATATAACTAACAATTCTAATATTTATATTACTAAAAAACAGAAAAATTGCTAACATTTCTATAAATATTTCTATAACTAAAAAACAGAAAACATTTATAACATTTCTATATAACTAACAATTCTAATATTTATATTACTAAAAAACAGAAAAATTGCTAACATTTCTATAAAAATGGTGTGTGTGTGTGTAGTGTGTGTGTTTATGTGTGTAGTGTGTGTGTGTGTGTGTGTGTAGTGTGTGTGTGTGTGTGTGTGTGTAGTGTGTGTGTGTGGACAACTAGACATGGCGGCCGGGGCGAGCTCACTGGCAAGGCGACGACGGGGCGGAGGCGACGGAGGCGGGGCGGCGACGACGGGGCGACGGGCGGCGACGACGGGCGGACGGGGCGGGCGGCGGGACGACGACGGGACGGGTGGCGACGTCGACGGGCGGCGATGAGGGGCGGAACGGCCGGGTCGGTGACGAGGGCGGGGCGGCGACGTGACGGGAACGGCGTCGATCGGGGCAGGGCGGCGCGACGGAGGGAGGAAACAGAGGGAAACTGAATTTTTTTCAAATGTTCTATATATAGAATGGACCTTTAGTACCGGTTGGAGCCACCAACTAAAGGTCTGTTTTGGCCAGCCGAAGCGGCGGGAAGCACCCACCCTTTAGTACCGGGTCGTGGCACCAACCGGTACTAAAGACCGGTACTAAAGACCCACCCTTTAGTACCGGTTGGTGCCACGATCCGGTACTAAAGGGGTCTTGTTGCAAGCTTGATGCGGTGTGGCAAGTTTGGTCCCACCTCGCTAGCCGAGGGCTACCGTGACTGGTTTATAAGCCCGGTCGCGGTAGCTCTCGAGCTCCTCTCCTAAGCAGGCCTACTGGGCCTACCTGTTCTCTTCTGCCTAGTGGGCCTACTGGGCCTTTGCGGGCCTACATCCTGGCCCAACAAAAGGTTGGGTTCCTAGTCGCATGCAGGCCGCTTTGGCCCAGTAGGCGGGCTTTTTTATTTTCTTAATTTTTTTCGCTTTATTTATTTTGTTTTATTTATTTTTGAGTTATTTTTTGCTGTATTTAGAGTTTATTTGTGAATATTTTTGCTTTAGGTACAAAAAATTACAAACTTTCTGTTAGTGCCGGTAGTTTTCAAATTTGAATAGTTTAAATTTTGAATTATTTGAAATTTGTGTGAATCACTAGTTTGTGAATAACTTAACTTTGAAAAAAGATTTTTCAGTGATTCTTTTTTTCTTATATTTAATATTAGTGTGTTTTATCATTATGTTCAATTTGGTAATGCTTAGGTTATTTAAAAAATGAAATGCCTTTGTAACAGTTGAGTTTTAAATGAAACCTTGATACTTGAAAGAGATTGTCCATTTTGTACACGAAGTGCATCTAGTTTTGCCGTAACCCTCTCTACTTTTGTTTGCACATAAAATTTCTTCGCTTCAAATGCCGTTTCAAATGCCAAAACACATAACTACCCTTTGCCGTACTATCTTCATCATTTAACTGGGGGTTCCTGGGTGTGAAACAGGAAGAAAGTGATGATAGTGAAGCCGATCACATCCCAGATCTTTGGGTGTGAAACTTTTCTTCTTCGTGTGTCCCTTGCGCCGTAGCCATGGAAAATCTTCATCATTTAACTGG
This sequence comes from Aegilops longissima, assembly GCA_021605205.1. Taxonomy (NCBI): domain Eukaryota; kingdom Viridiplantae; phylum Streptophyta; class Magnoliopsida; order Poales; family Poaceae; genus Aegilops; species Aegilops longissima. The sequence goes on from CM038680.1 coordinate 461,216,647, forward strand.
ATGCTCGGGTCAATATTCACTGTGAATGGAGGAATTTCATCAAACTTTTCATAATCTTCGACATGTCATCTTGTCATCCACTCCCACGATGTTTCTTTTTCCTGAAAGAACTATGTGGCGCTTTGGCTCTTCGTATGATCCATTCGCTTCCTTATCTTTTCTTTTTCTCGGCTTGGTAGACATGTCTTTCACATAAAAAACCCGCGCCACATCATTGGCTAGGACGAATGGTTTGTCTGCATACGCAAGATTGTTGAGATCCACTGTTGTCATTCCGTACTGCGGGTCTTCCGTGTCATATTGACCAATTTGCACCGAAACAAAGGGACCTTCAAATCACCTCCATAGTTAAGTTCCCATATGTCCACTATGTAACCATAATATGTTTCCTTTCCCGTGTTGGTTGTTGCATCAAAGCGGACACCACTGTTTTGGTTGGTGCTCTTCTTATCTTGGGCGATCGTGTAAAATGTATTCCCATTTATCTAGTACCCTTTGAAAGTCATTATATTCGAAGATGGTAACTGGGACAGCGAGTACATGTCATTTTGAATATCGCCATCATTCAGGGCACGTTTCTGCAACCAACTGGCGAAAGTCCTCGTTTGTTCGCGTGTAATCCAGTCGTCAGACTTCTCCGGGTGTTTGGAGTGTAGAAAATTCTTGTGTTCCTCCATATACGGAGCCACCAAGGCGGAATTCTATAGAACTGTGTAGTGTTCTTCAATGAGAGAATGCCCGTCCATACATATTACTTGATGCCCTCCTAGCGTGCCTTTTCCTTCTAGTCTGCCCTTATGCCGCGATTCAGGAACACCAATCGGCCTAAGGTCAGGAATAAAGTCAATACAAAACTCAATGACCTCCTCATTTTCATGGCCCTTCGAGATGCTTCCTTCTAGCCTAGCACGGTTATGAACATATTTCTTCAAGACTCCCATGAACCTCTCAAAGGAGAACATATTGTGTAGAAATACAGGACCCAAAACGTTAATCTCTTCGCAAATGTGAACTAGGACGCGCGTCATGATATTGAAGAAGGATGGTGGGGACAAGACATTGCACCAAATCATTCTGTGACCTTGGTATGATTTCCATTGGCGGGCAAGAAGATTTCCTTCTCTTCTTTGGTAAGAGCGTAGTTGGCCTGACCCTGATGTATGCTGTGTTTTCCGTGCATACGTTGATGGTCCTCCCGTGCCTCTGGTGTATCTTTTGTCTTCCCATACACGCCCAAAAAGCCAAGCAGGGTCACGCAAAGATTCTTCGTCACGTGCATCACGTCGATTGCGGAGTGGACCTCTAGGTCTTTCCAATATGGCAGGTCCCAAAATATAGATTTCTTCTTCCACATGGGTGCGCGTCCGTCAGCGTCCTTCGGAACAGGTTGTCCACCAGGACCCTTTCCAAAGATTACCTTCAAATCCTTGACCATATCATGTACATCAGCACCAGTACGGTGGCGAGGCTTCGTCCGGTGATCTGCCTCACCTTTGAAATGCTTGCCTTTCTTTCTTACGGGATGCCTTGTCAGAAGAAATCGACGATGTCCCAGGTACACATTCTTCTTACAACTATCCAAATATATACTGTCGGTATCATCCAAACAGTGCGTGCATCCGTGGTATCCCTTGTTTGTCTGTCCTGAAAGGTTACTGAGAGAAGGACAATCATTGATGGTCACGAACAGCAATGGCTTTAGGTCAAATTCTTCATGTCTGTGCTCATCCCACGCACGTACACCTGTTCCATTCCACAGCTGTAATAGTTCTTCAACTAATGGCCTTAGGTACACATCAATGTCGTTGCTGGGTTGCTTAGGGCCTTGGATGAGCACTGGCATCATAATGAACTTCTGCTTCATGCACAACCAAGGAGGAAGGTTATACAAACATAGAGTCACAGGCCACATGCTATGGTTGCTGCTCTGCTCCCCAAAAGGATTAATGCCATATGCGCTTAGACCAAACCATAGTTCCTTGGGTCACCCGCAAACTCCTCCCAATATTTCTCTCGATTTTTCTCCACTGCGAACCGTCGTGGTACTCTCAACTTTCCGTCTTTTTTACGGTCTTCTGCGTGCCACCGCGACGCTTTCGCATGCTCTTTGTTTTGGAACAAGCGTTTCAACCGTGGTATTATAGGAGCATACCACATCACCTTGGCAGGAATCTTCTTCCGGGCGCCGCCTCGACATCACCAGGTCATCATGATCGATCTTATAACGCAATGCACCGGATACCGGGCAAGCGTTCAAATCCTCGTACTCACCGCGGTAGAGGATGCAGTCATTAGGGCATGCATGTAGCTTCTGCACCTCTAACCCTAGAGGGCAGATAGCCTTCTTTGCTTCATACGTACTCTCGGGCAATTCGTTGTCCTTTAGAAGCATATTCTTTATCATTACCAGCAACTTTCCAAATCCCTTGTCGATACACCATTCTCGCCTTCCATTGCAGCAATTCAAGTGTGGTGCCCAACTTTTTTGTCAACCGCAATTGGTACAACAATTTCTTGTGATCCTCTAACATGCGCTGCAACTTCGTCCTCTCCAGATCACTTGCGCAGTTTCTCTTTGCATCGGCAATGGCCCGACCTAGATCATCAGCGGGCTCATCGGATGCCTCTTCTTCAGCTTCTTCCTGCATTGCCGGCTCAACTTCTTCCCCCATTGTTGTATCATCGTATTCAGGGAACCCATGGCCAGGATAGTTGTCGTCGTCCTCTTCTTCTTCATTGTCTTCCATCATAACCCCTCGTTCTCCGTTCTTGGTCCAAACATTATAGTGGGGCATGAAACCGGACTCAAATAGGTGGACGTGAATGGTTCTTGACATAGAGTAATTGTGACCATTCTTACAGCCATCACATGGACAAGGCATAAAACCATCCGCCCGCTTGTTTGCCTCAGCGGCAAGCAGAAAAGTATGCACGCCATTAATGAACTCGGGAGAGCACCGGTCATCATACATCCATTGTCGGCTCATCTTCATTACACAACACCGAATAGACCAAATTAATACAAGTTCATACATAAAGTTCATACATAAAGTTCATATACAACACTTAATTAAATGCAACATATAAATAACTCTATAGCTAAAGAATTTAAATGCAACAACAAATGCGATCAAGAGCGCAACTAAGGTAACAATTGATCCAACAACATAATGATACCAAGCCACACTATCAATGGCATATTTTCTAATCTTTCTAATTTTCAACCTCATTTTCTCCATCTTGATCTTGTGATCATCGACGACATCGGCAACATGCAACTCCAATTCCATCTTCTCCCCCTCAATTCTTTTCAATTTTTCTTTCAAATACTCGTTTTCTCTTTCAACTAAATTTAACCTCTCGACAATAGGGTCGGTTGGAATTTCCGGTTCACATACCTCCTAGATAAAAATATCTATGTCAACTTGATGGGCATAATTTGTCATAAACACGAAATGCAACAACTAGTTTTAAAAGAGAATATACCACATCCGAATCATAACAAGGACGAGGGCCGACGGGGACGGATATCAAAACCATGGCACTATGTATAACAAACAACGTATGAGTAAGATAATTATACGAGTAACTATATATCCAAATCACGCAAACATCAATTTGGTAATGTAAAACATTCATGAACAAGAGCCTCACCACAAGGTGGTGCCGGCTGACAGGACGGTCTTGAGCGATCGACGGTGGTTACGACGGAGATTTAGAAGGCACTAAGTAAACCACACCTACATATGCAAACTAAGTGTTATTTTTTACCTCAAATTGCATATAGATCAAATACTAGCACATATAATTCCTTCCAAATTACTAAACTCACAAATAATCAATATATAAAGCATTGCAAGAGCTAATCTAGCAATGAGAGATGAAAGGACAAAGTTGCTAACCTTTGTGATCATTTGAATGGATGGGGGCCTTCACATCTTGACAAATTTTGGGCAAAATGTGTGATGAGCTCGAGGAAGAGAGGGGAAGAACAGAGGAGGAGAGGGGAAAGGGGAAGAACAGAGCGAGCTCGGGTGGACGAAGGGTTTATCTACGTCGACCTTTAGTACCGGTTCGTGCCACGAACCGGTACTACAGGTGCTGGACGGGCCCCAGACTAACAACATCCTGCCACCACTCTCTTTAGTACCGGTTCGTGGCACGAACCGGTGCTAAAGGTTTGCCACGAACCGGTACTAATGAGAGCGGCCGACTAGCCGTTGGAACCGGCACTAATGGACACATTAGTGCCGGCTCGAAATCAAACCAGCACTTATGTGTCTCAGATTTGCCCCTTTTTCTACTAGTGGCCCCCTCCTAGGCTCCCTTCTCCTCTCTCCCACTATGGCCCAATAAGGCCCATATATTTCCCGGGGGGTTCCGGTACTCGGTAGATGCCCGAACTCACCCGGAACCATTCCAATGTCCAAACATAGTCATCCAATATATCGATCTTTATGTCTCGACCAATTCGAGACTCCTCGTCATGTCCGTGATCATATCCGGGACTCCGAACAACCTTCGGTACATCAAAACACATAAACTCATAATACCGATCGTCACCGAACGTTAAGCGTGCGGACCCTACGGGTTCGAGAACAATGTAGACATGACCGAGACTCATCTCCGGTCAATAACCAATAGTGGAACCTGGATGCTCATATTGGTTCCTACATATTCTACGAAGATCTTTATCGGTCAAACCGCATAACAACATACATTGTTCCCTTTGTCATCGGTATGTTACTTGCCCGAGATTCGATCATCGGTATCTCAATACCTAGTTCAATCTCGTTACCGGCAAGTCTCTTTACTCGTTCGTAATGCACCATCCCGCAACTAACTCATTAATCACATTGCTTGCAAGGCTTATAGTGATGTGCATTACCGAGAGGGCCCAGAGATACCTCTCCGAAACACGGAGTGATAAATCCTAATCTCGATCATGCCAACCCAACAAACATCATTGGAGACACCTGTAAAGCATCTTTGTAATCACCCAGTTACGTTGTGACGTTTGATAGCACACTAAGTGTTCCTCCGGTATTCGGGAGTTGCATAATCTCATAGTAATAGGAACATGTATAAGTCATGAAAAAAGCAATAGCAACAAACTAAACGATCAAGTGCTAAGCTAACGGAATGGATCAAGTCAATCACATCATTCTCTAATGATGTGATCCCGTTAATCAAATGACAACTCATGTCTATGGCTAGAAAACTTAACCATCTTTGATTCAACGAGCTAGTCAAGTAGAGGCATACTAGTGACACTTTGTTTGTCTATGTATTCACACATTTACTAAGTTTCCGGTTAATACAATTCTAGCATGAATAATAAACATTTATCATGATATAAGGAAATATAAATAACAACTTTATTATTGCCTCTAGGGCATATTTCCTTCAGTTGGCACGCGACTGTTGAACGGAACTTGGAACATGAATGCAGACAATTCTAATCTGTTTGAGACGTTTTGATCTTGTGTGTAGGTGCATGTTTCTGTGTGCTTGAGGTAGTCATTCCGGTGATGGTAGGAGAAACTGTGCCGTACCTGGGTCAGTGGTCTATTCTCTTAGAGCATCTCTAGCAGAACCTGTATAATGCCAACCCGTAAATTACGTTTATAGTTCACTGCAGATGAGATTTGTGGGTCGATTTCGTGCGCTGCAGATCAGACCCTGTATATAAAACTGTAAAAATTTAAAAAGTATTAGCGGGAGAAACTTGTAACTACATTGATCATACATTAGTTCATCTACATACTACATTGATCATACATAGTTCATCTACATTGATCATACTAGTGGGGGAATCTGCGGGCCCGAGCCTACCTACCAAAAATTGACGAGCTCGCCCCGGCGGCGACATGGCGGAGGAGCCGGAGGAGCTCAGTCCTCGGCGGAGGAGCCGAGGTCGATGAAGAACTTGGCCTGCTCCGCCTTCATCAAGCGCATGTCCGCCTCCTTGGACGCGTGCGCCTGCCACACCGCGACGACCGTCTGGAGGAAAATATGCTCGTACTCGAGCTCGCAGCAGCGTAGCGCTTCGGCCTCCTCCTGCTCCCTCGCCGACCGCTCCATGACGACGCGCTCTAGGTGCTCCTCCTGCCCCGGGGGGAGGTAGTCCTTGGGCCGATCACTCCTTGACGCGGCGGCGCGTCGGCCTCGAGCTTGACGGCGAGCGGCCCGAGCTCCTCCGGCTCTCTCTTCACCGGAGTGAACCGCAAGCTCGAGGCGCCCATGGATGAGCTCCCCGCGGCAGAGGATCCGGAGGAGGCGTGGTGGCGGCGGCGAGCTCGCGCTCGAACTCATCCAACTCGCGGCGTTCGAACCTCAGCGGCGGCCGGCTACCGCGGTTGAGCCATCTCCGCGCACCCCGCTTGCGTGCGGTGTCGGATCTGGCGCGGCGGCGGCGCTCCGCGTCATCCCCAGAGCTCCCGTAGCCATCCATGGCTTTTTCAGGCTCGCCGGCGGTGAGAAATTGGGCGGAGGAGGAGGGGAATCGCGACGAAGGAGGAGGGGTTCGGCCCTTTTACGGGGTCTGCTACAGATGCTCTAAGTTGTCCATAGGAGAAACTGTGCCGTATCCCCGGAAGAATCTCAAGTGGTCTATTATCTCTGTTGTCAATACAACGAACTCGTGGTTAGAAAACGTTTTGCACGAGGAACGTTGACATATCATTTGGTAAATTGGTCCTAAAAAGTTAGGAGAAGACAATGACAAATGGAAGGAATATCACGTGCGCAGCTTGGACGCGCCAAGGAATGACTGACCAACACGGTATATTTGGACCTGCTAGAGTCCATTGCTTTCAAGTCTTTTTTTAGCATAGCAGTGGTGTTATTAGAAGGTCTACCCAAGGTTGGTCGTGTGTACCTGCTGAAGCTAATCTTCCAATTTTCACAACATGGCAAGAAACGTCGTCGACCGGGCCATGTGGTCACTTTCCACGAGCGTGCGCACGACCCAGCGCACCGCCGACTAAGCTCAAAAGTTATCCACTGCGTAGGTAGGCTAGAGTCCAGACACGATGGGACACCGTACATGACGACCGTCCTCGAGACGAACGGGAGAAAAGAAAATCTTAGCTGAGAAAATTCCCGTCCGGTAGGCCATGTGGTACCTTTTGGAGGCGGGGCGGTCGATGTCACGTCCGTCCGGCGTGCCGGTGGACGCCGATCGAATCGATCAACCCGTGTTGCCCACGCGCTGCCAAAATTCCTGTCGATTATGTTTTGTAATCTGTAAATATTTACGAAAAACTAACGCAGCCTCCATGACCATTCATTTTGGCACGTATGAATAGATGACATTAGCAAAAATCTTTTTGGTTTTCGGCTAAAAATATTTTATCTCTTAACTAAAAAATTAAATTAAAAATCCGTTTTTACCATTAAATCCGTCTCGACGAGATTTTCAAAACTAGACCCCATGTTGATATGTTTCGACGGATTGTTTTTTGCCCAGAAGTTGCCATGATGTTTACACTATATTTGCCATAGTGCTTAAACTAAAGTTGCCATGTGGCAATTTTAGTTTGTAAATCATGACAATTTTAGTTTTTTGATGATGGCAATTCCAGTACTTTGACCATGAAAATATTTTTTATATGAACCATGGCAATTTTAAATGCATGTATCATGGCAATTTTAGTCTATGGTGCATGGCAAGTCTAGTTTTTTAATTCCTCATTTTATAATATGTCAAAAATTACTTTTAAATGTTAAAGAAAATAACTAAAACATATCATGGCAACTTCAGTATAAACATCATGGCAATTCATGTGCAATAGACATGACAAATTTAACCAAAAAATATTTCATCCAAATATATTGATATGAGATCTAGTTTCGAAGATCTCATCGCGAGGGATTTAATGGTGAAAATGAATCTTCAATCGGATTTTTTATTTAAGAGATAAAACATTTTAAAAACTAAAAATTCAGAAAGATTCTCGCATGCATGCATGCGATGACGTGACAATCTATTTACATTAGAGATGTGTGGTGCGTCTCCCTTTCTGCCACACGTGTGGCAGTTATCGACGTCCAATATTTATTAATGAAACAAATACAGGGTCAAAAAAGAATACCCGTCGATAACAGTCTGCGCTACCGCCAGCTACGGTGGTGCCAACTGCTAGCTAGTCGTCTGGTAGACTACTGGTTGCCAGTGGTATTCGGCCGGCGCAGTTCCGATTGTCAAAAGAGAAGAAAAAAAAAACCGGTCGGTGCTCCAGGGAAGTAGACTTTGGCCTGATGGAGCGTGTGGAGACCGTGCCTAGCTGGCCGTCTGGCCGTCTGGCCAGCTGCCTCCCTCAGTTACTTCGGTGTGGGAAACTAGATGTAAAACCCACACGTGGCATGTGTTCAAGTTTTTCTAGACTCGAATTCAGCTTCTTTTCTTCTTGGGGAAAATACTCTTCTCTGATGCTTCATTTTTATTGCCTGGGATGGGTTGCTGAACATCCTGGATTAGCCGTCTTGTGCAACTGTGCTCACACTACAACGGCCGTAGACAGGCACGTAGAGTAGTGGTTAGGTGGATAATTACCATCTCATCGAGTTGTTAGGTCGGAAAACTGGAACATGGTATGGAGTTTGTTAATACTTGGGTTATTAATCATCGATGACAAAAGTGTCGTCCTCTGCTAGACTAGATCAGTAATGCCACCTCATGAAATGAAACGGTGCACAATTCCATGGTCGCAAGACGAACTGGGATTTCTTTTGTTTGATCATCGAACCGGGAAAAATTAATATTGCTCCGCGTGGTAGTATGACTCGTGTGTTGGATCTCTTGTTGGCACCTATTATAGTTTTCTATGAGCTCGTGACCCATCTGCTTTGAAAATGTTGGAAGATAACCCTTTTTTTTATGCCCAACATAGCTTAGCGTCGTTGTGGACACAACAAGAAGATGTAGTACAGTAGACGTGCTCGGTCGCGTCAGAAATCGTCGATGAGGACGGCCATGCTGCATGCATGTGGCGAGTGCTTGGCAATGAGAACGATATAGTAATGTGAGATCTAATGCATATTGAATGCTTGACCACGGCATATATTTGGGTTTGCGCCAGCCACTACACCTCTATTTTAATCATGTTGTGCACCGTGTATGTAGTACCGAAATGCAAATCACAGCGATAGAAGCATGTACTGGTCTTTTACTGAATCCAAGACAATTAAGATTATTTTTGGTGGAACGTAAATTCAACATGTGAAGGTGGTATTTTGCTATTGTTGAGAAAAAAGAGGTATTTCCTTTTTTTCCCATAAGGGGATAACCCCCGGGCTCTGCATCGAAGGATATTGATGAGGACAGTCATGTTTATTACATTATTCAACCGAGTCTGACAAAATAATTATCAGGGTCAATCCAAAGCCACCTTTCTGGCGACCTGTGCCGCTACACCTACATGCATGATGATGTACCTTGACCGCACCTACACACCATCTAATCAGGTGGCCTCACGAACCCGCCGTGTGGCACTCCGAAAGCACCAACCGGTCTAGCCGACCCACAACGTGCACTGCATGAGCCCACCCTAGAATCCACCGCCGTCCCATTTTCTGGAAGGATCATTGCATTGACCTTGCCAGGCCTAACTGCCGTCGACATCACCACACCGCCAGACAACGCCACCAGCCTGCGCGCGTCCATCAACTCACTTCCAACACCGAGACTCCACTGCGCCACGCTGTCGAGATTTGTCGTCTTTGATGCGGTAGATGCAACACCGCTCCACCATATGGCTCCTCTAGTAAGACTTTGCTCCAAAACAATGCCACCAAGAGGGAGAACGGCACCAGAGTCACCGTTATCATCCAATCCGGGAGACCCAGATCTAGAGTTTCCCACACAGCAGATGCCCCCTGGAGGAAAAGGGGCACACCATCTGCACCTGCCAACGAACCCAAATGGTGCCACCATCACAAAGCTCTCACGGCGACGCCTTCGGGAAGGACACGATGCCTTGAGCACCATCATCGCTCACCGCAGTTAGGGTCTTCACCCAAGAAACACTAAGGTAGGAAAATTAAGGTAGACCCGACGATGTCTCCAAGAAGAAAACGGCGCCCGCGGGCGGCGGCGTCGTCGTGGCCCGCGGAGCCTTCCAGGAAATTATCCTGATTTTGATCCCACACCACTTGCTCCGTCCATAAACCGATGACCGGCTAGCTAGCCAGCACGGCCAAGTCCGGCGAGATTGGGGCACACCTCAATGGGACAGTACGCAGTGAACAAAACGACGCCGTTAGCCGCCGGGGCATTGCTGCCATGGCCCGAACCCGCCGGTGGTCTGCTGGCTGCCCAAGCCGACCTCCAGCAGCCCGCCATCCTTGCCACGCAACCGGACGAAGAAGCCTCACAAAAGGGACCGCCGCCCTTAATACATGGATCGCAGCCGCTGCACCAGCGTCGTGGAGCACGATAAGGGCCTCATCGCTTCATTCCTCGGGGCCATCCAGACTTCACCGGAGGGCGCCTCAGGCGGCAGCGAGGGGACAGAGGTGTGGCGTGGAGAGGGAGGTGACGTCAGGGAGGGATCCGGCGGTGTGGGTGACGGTGGCGCTAGATCGCGAGTCGTCGCTCGAGTCATGGTTAGAGTCAAAAAAAGAAATGATGGACAGTGTATACAATAACCCTACTACAACTACTTAAAGCTAGATAACCGGAAAACTATAGCAAAGTATCAGCCCTAGCCAAGACCCCAGCAGATCATCTTCAACATCAAACAACTCCATTATAACTTATTAAAGAGACGGTTTGTGGCACACAGGTGCGAGCCGTTCGATTGCTTCAAGATTCGAAAATTAGTTTGGTCTTTGCATGTGCTTTGATCCTTAATTACCTAGATGGGGTTCATGCGTGCAACTTTTCACATCTTTTTGGCAGCTGCACCCATCTCATGTAACATGTTTTTTCTTTTGACTTCTAAAATTTATCTTTTGAATCGAAAGTCTAATTTATATTTCATCTGTATATTCGTATTCCTTGTGACGAGGGCTTTGAAATAATGATCAATTTTGAATATGTTTTGACACACTTTTAAATTTTTGCTAAGTTTCAACTACCGAAACTTAATAAAAATAACGATAAAATCTTTAAGTTTCAAAACTAAAACTTAAAACCATGTGGGGCTCCAATGTTTGACAAGTTTTAAAAACTTCAGCAAGTTTTAAAATCATTAACTTTCTAAAAACAAATGAAACTTGGTAAAATCTTAAAATTATGACTATCAAGTTTCAATATTTGAAACTTGGATTTTTTTAAAAATTTTCAAAATGTATTCAAGATTAGTCTTGCTGCTCATCGCGACGAACACAAATATAGAAAAGATGCTTATTTTGGACTTTCAGTTCAGAAGATATACTCCCTCTGTCCCATAATATAAGAATGCTTTTGACACCAGTATAGTGTTAAAAATGTTCTTATATTTTGAGACAGAGGAAATAGTAGATTAAAATTTAAAGCTGAAATGAAAAAGGCCCAAGAGGTGGGTGGGCGATATATGCAACTCTCGCAAAAGCTGCCAAAAGCATGCGTGGATAGACCCCAGTCAACAGTAACCAAATGCCTCAAAGCCAACACGTTCATGAATGTTAAAGCAATCGAACGACTGCATGTATGCGTGCTCCTGTCCCTGCGTGAGAGTTTCTCAAACTTATCCAGGGGAATACGAACTAGAACCAGCATTTACAGGAATACCTCATTGTTGAAGAAGAAAGCTCCACCAGCGAATAAGTTGGAAGTTGCCTCATCCACTAGTGATCCGTAGCACACCAGGACGCCATCCTCGCAAACTCGAAGCATGAAATACCTCATTTGCTACTCGCTCTAGAAGCTTTACAGGAATCCAGTTCAAACATGTGAAGGTGGTATGCACAGATTTCTCCTTGTATCCGGTTCAAACCTGTTAACAATTGTTTTACCCGAATCTTTGATAAGATTTCAGTTTCTTAAATGTTTTTACTTGATTTTCTATTAAAATAATATATACTTGTGTAATCAATCCAGTTCAAACATGTATAAATGTTTTACTTACCTTGATCTTCCATTATGGTAATTTGACTGAAGAAGGATTATACATGTGGTTATACAAGAATTAACGGTGATCTATTATGTACTTCACGCAAAAAAAGAAGAGCACGAAAGATGGTGTATTATGTACAAACTAGCTGGAACGCGTCAGTCCAATTCTAACCAAGTGTAATACTGTACCAAACAGTAGTTTCTACTAGTTTCCAGTGGTCTATATATGTTTTGGTTGAACAATATTTGAGTCGAGTCGAGATGATACGCTACTATATATGACATATGTTCCACGCTCTTTTCTGTTAATCATTGTAGTACGGCACTGCAATTAGTTGTGAGCTCGTTGTCTTCATTAGCATTTATGCATGCATGCAAGGACAAATCGGACTGCGATTAGTCTACTCATCTCGCTGTCCAATGTTAGATCAATTAGGTACGCTAGTAGGTATGTGCATGTTATGTGTCATCATGCTAGCTAAACACGGTGTCAGACTAAAGATTTTCTCGTCAAGTCGCAGCTACGTATCTTTAGGCGAAAAAGTAGCCTATTTGCACATGCGCACACAGCAATTTCCAGCAACACATGGTCCGAATACATCCAGGAGTGTGACCATGCGAGCAGAACGAAACACTCTACGTATTTTCGTCACGACCCTTACCTCAATTTCACATACTTTTCCTTGGCGATGCACGCATGTATGATGTGGCCGAAGTTTACAGCTGCTCAATAACTGGGAAATGGTACAAAGTACGAATTTACCTGGCTACGTATGGTTTGCAGGTTCTCACGCAACCTTGGAAAATTGATTGATTGGCACGAGAGGGTGGAAATGACCACTGCCAGAGGAGTCTGCCCACTTCAGTTGTCCTTCTACCACTAAATTGTCCCGTTCTTCAGTCCATTTCAAATATATTTTTCTCTTTCAGGTAAGGATTCTTCAAAGATACAAGCATTGAAGGCGCGTTCCTCTCTGGATTTGGGTGTGTACGATGCATGATTTGACCCTCATGTTTCACATCTCAACTAGCCGTAGAACGTACTGGAGCAAGATAGACCATTCGTAGTAATTCAATTGTTAATCATTTGGCCACGAATTAAGTCTGCTCTCCCCGTACAAAAAGAGGGAGCTCAATCCACGTACGTTACCTGTAATGAGCATGAGCATGCCACCCATCGTCAAAAGAAAAGAAAATAGCATAAACATCAACCTATAAAAAAACATAAACATGACATCACGGCACACATTTGGATTCTGAGAGACCAAAGTATTTCTGGTCTTAGAATATGAATAAAAAATTACGATAAAGAGCTGAACACATACTATATGGGTTAGAACACATGAATTCAAAAGCAATTCAGCATTTAACAAGATTTTCGCCGAATAAAAATTATAAAAAATATTTTTGAAAATACAACAATGGATATGGATGCACATAGTTTTAAAAAATACATTACTAAAACAAATATCGTCTAGTGTTATGCATGTGTTTAACTTTGACGACAAAATGACTCACGTCGTATTCTAGGTGAATTCAAACAAAAATAATACAATACAAAAGTTACTCCCTCCGTTCACAAATATAATATGTTTTGGATATTTTAATATGGACTACGTACAGACTGAAATGAGCGAAAACCACACCTAAACTTGTCTATATACACCCGATTCTGAAAAAAGTAGAACATCTTATATTTGTGAACGGAGGGAGTACTATTCACATTTTCCGTACCAGAATTTTGTATTTTTGCTAGGATCTCCATAGAATGCATTTTGTCGCAAAACTTTACACACATGTATATAAAAATTCAATTTCACTAGATCGTTTTTGGCAAAAAATAGTTTCAGAAGTACTTGACATTTCTAGGCTCAGAAATACAATTTCTAGTAATTCATGCCAATAGGACGTTAAACTAGGCTCATTACAACCATCACAATTGAATTTGTTGTTTTTGCTCCTTGAGTTGTGCTTAAAATTAGGATTCCAGTCTCTTCACATGATATATGATATATGTATTGTGTTCCTAGGTCACCAAATAAACCAGATTTTGTGAACTAGGTTGGGTTGGTTCATTGTGGTCAGACCTGCCCATCGGGGTTCAAGTTCTAAAATTGGCATGGCTGGTCGTATTTTTCTAGACTTGGTATAGCCTTTTCGATGTTGTTTTTAGTGGACGAAATGTATCCATTGACTATGAGGTGCTTGTGCTCATAAGGATAGGTTCTGCGTGTATTCTTTTAGAGAGTTTTTACAGTACCCTGGTACTCCCTAGGGAGAGGAGGGAGTGCCGGATAAATCCAACCATCCATCTACAGGGGTATTTTAGAACTTTTGTCTTATTCATTTTGACTTTTATTCCAACCGAATCAACCGCATCAGGCCGCAGCGATCGCACTGTTAGTTCACGCATCGTGGTAGCTGCTGGAGACTTCGTCTTGTAGCCATTCGTGAATTCCTGTTAATTGCAGATTAATTGAACTATGGCGCTGTAGGAGGACTGGGCTCCTCCTCATACATCATGCGCCAGTATCCCACGGCGGAGTCATCCCCCGACCAATTCGCATAGGCGCAACTACCGGCGGTGGCCATTGATATGCACATCATGGGTGCATAACCTGGATTGTGAACTGATGTGGCCTAATCCTAATCCCCTCAGTTGTGATGACCCTGTGATCATCATGCCCCGCCACGCATGATCATCATCTCGATTTTGAGATTTTTCTTTTCACGAATGATATTGATTTGGATTAGGGTTCATGACAAAATTTTGTTTGAAGTCTGTGTTCACACCCTTACAAGCAAGTTCGTACCCATGATTACGGTATTACCCCTAACATCAAGGTACTCCATATTTTTTTGAGATAGTACTCCCTAGGATCTGTACTGGAGTACCATGTAAGATTAGCCGTAAGATTATGATGGATGGATGGCTCACATTCATTTAGGGGTACCGTAAAAGAGCTCTTCTTTTATAGGCACAAGTGCTTATATCTTACTGTGTTTCTTACATTTTTTTGTTTTTTTCTATCAATGCTTTTTCATCTTTGTGAACTCGAGCTGGGGGGGGATAAGATCACCGCTTTCTTTGCAATTGATAAGACCTCCGATTGCGTGACATACCTATGCGTGGATGGTGAACAATACCAAAATGATGAGGTTTTGACATGGGTTTTGGTTGCCTTGATTGAACTTAGTACAACCAAGTGTAAAGAGAACTCAAAACACGGAAGCTTGATTTTTGGTAGCCGGAAATATAGCAAGGCATGAAAAGATAGTGGCAGGGATTCATTCGGGCAAGAGCCCAAATGTCAAACGCGTGCATATATATACAACACCATTTGCTTAATTAGAAGCACTTGCACAAGTTGCAGTAATATAATTTGAAACTAGTTAGAGAAGTAAGAAGTCGATCTGATGAATTAGTTCGTCACAGCTCACGAACTGGATCCACACCCATGTGTGAAGCCTAAGTTTTATTTTTCCCTTTGTTTCCCTTTTGTACTTGTATAATTTCTTATTTAATATTTTTGCGGAATTTGTATAATATTTTTATTTAATATATTAACCGTAGAACGATAGTTCTATGTTCAGACCAAAGAATCAATTAAGAAGTCAAACCGACGAATTATTTCAATACAAGAGCAGACCAGGTCCAAAGAATCAATTAAGAAGTCAAACCGACGAATTAGTTCATATAGTGGCAGGTTTTTGTTTGACGTGACCACTCCATCTGTTAATTCTGAGAACCTGGTTGTAATATTCTTATCTTGTAAGCCATATGATTCATTGAAAGTCTTTGAATATTAACCCAGAGCTTTCAGCGTATGGTCAGCTGGTTGCTAAAATCCAAGTATGGATAGGAAGCCGGGAGTTTATTTCTCAGAAGCTTCATAGAGAACAAAATAGGATAGCATATCGATTAGCGACATATGGTCATACTGAGTGTAGCACTGCTGTAGTGTTGTATGGCTACACAGAGCTTTTATTCATATTAAAAAATCGTGGTGCAGATGCAGCCGGGCCAGTAGCCAAAAATTCAAACGCGTCAATACATTTTCTTTTTCGAAACGGAACGCGTGAATACATAACCGACGGCTACATGCTCAAGTCGCAGTAATATAATCTGGGACCAATCAGAGGTGTTAGTTAATTAACCTGATCAAATAAGAAGCAATCCCCCACGCAAAAAAAGAAGGAAGTCAATCCGACGAACTAGTTGGACGGAAGACCAGACCAGGTACGAAGTTATTACATGCGTAGTCACAGGTTTATTTTTGACGTGACCGCACGACCATCGATCCGTGAATCTCGCGCGCGAGATAAACTACTAGTACTTCAACGGAACGCACTACCAGCAGCCAGCGGCCGGCCAGTCCTCGCTGTATAGGATCAAACTAACAAGCATATCCGAAGTTATTATTAGGGACAAGTTGGGCGGCCGAAAATTGCAATGATGCAATGCATGGCGGCATGGTGCTGGCCTGTAGAGCTCGAAAGGTGCACGCATATGCGTGTGGTACGGACGGGGGTGCAGATGGACGCAGCTATCCATCCTTAAAACTTGATGGACCTCTCGTTGTTTCGGAGTTGATGTGTGTATACGTACATCGGTATGGTACATGCACATGGCGTTCAACCTACATGCATGGACTTTCGGAGAGGACGATCGAGGGCCACGTTTTCGTTAGCTGTGTACATATTGACACATGAAATGTAAAAAATATTTGACTAACGTTCCTTATATGGCTTCCAGAGCCGGAAAAAGAATGAAATGATGGAGCCTGGGCTAAATGGGGCTATTTTCCTTCATATTGCATATATGTAGAACATGTCTACATATGTACCAATGGAAATATTAAAAAAATTGAATTTTCACCGGGGTGGGGACGCGGGGGCACCTGAATATATATTTTTTGAAGTTGGGGCCACCTGAATATATTGAACCGGAACGGGATCACAAAATCCCAGTGTTTTTGTTACAGAGGTTTTACATCGAGGGGAACAGGGGAAGAGACTAACATCATCGAACACCAACTATACGTAGGATAGAGCGCTCGGATCCACGAGGCCACGTGCGGCCGACAGGTTTCTTTGAGCCGCCCTCGCCACAGCGCCGCGTCTTCACGGCAGCAGGCGAGCACACGGGGTGGAATGTTCGATGTCGCCAATTTGGAGAAGATGAGTAGAGGAGGATGAAGGAGATGGGATAGCGACAAGTAAGAATAGCATGCCAATAAATTAACGAGGTAACGACGAGTGGCAAAGCTACTCCAAGCATGATTGCACTGGGGAATGGCACAGATGGGGACTCATCGATGCAAGATAGATAACATGTATTGGCGCACCCTAGGTTTAGAGGAGCATGTGATTGTGGTGAACTCTAGCCTCAAGGCCGATGACGGATGCCCAGATTCGCCGGACGAGTGCGAGGGGAAGGTGAAGAGGGGCCAATAATGTTAGTGAGGTGAAGGAAATATGATAAATACAATGGACTTGGCTAGCGGTGTTGGGCATGAGTGAGGACCCACCAGTCCTAGTTGAAAGCTTATCAGCGAGTTGACACTCCATTTTGACGCCAGCAGCCGCCATCAACAGTGGATGACCAAATCATGGTGGCGAATGTCAAAAGAGAAAGAGTGATTGGCGGTGCCAAAATATGGGCAGTCGGTGGCGTGGTGGCCATAGGAGAGGAGGGAGAACGAGGTGCTCGCCCTCTCTCTTCTGCTAGGCTCAGCTCGGCTCGGCGTCATGCGTTGGGAAGGGACAGCGCTCTCGTGTCCGCGCAAGTTGCGGCTGGGCGGGCGCCGCTGTCGCCCGGATCTTCGGCCTCTGTCCTCCGTTGCGGCCGCCGTGACCGGATCCGGGTACCCCGCGAAGACCTCTCCCACGCCAGTCTCGGCGGCGCCCCGTCTCTCGGTTCGCCCGACAATGCTGCTCGCCCGAGCCTCCGCGGCGGCCACCACTCCATCGGCATCTCCGGCTGCTGCACCCGCCGTCCTTCCGCCGTCTGCGTCATGCGCTCAGGTTGCAGGCACTACCCCAGTCGCCGGTGTTCTCCCTCGATCGAGGCCGCTGCCCCAGCTTCTAGGTTCAGGAGGGAGGACGGGGGTCTTAAGGCTGCGTGCACACCCTGTTCGGAGCCTGTGTCGACAACTGCTTCGGCCCCGACGCCTGGCTCCCCCCTGATGCCCTCAGATGTGTTGCCGATGCCTCCTCAATGGGGACGATGTGTGAAGAGGAAATGCTGCGCTGCCCCACGGGCGGTGTTGTGGGCCTCCGCTGTCAATGGGGACGACGAGTTGGTGTGAAGAGGACTCTGGAATGGCGTGGGGCTGCCACAAATGACGGGAGGTGTTGAAATATGCCCTAGAGGCAATAATAAAGTTATTATTTATTTCCATGATAAATGTTTATTTTTCATGCTAGAATTGTATTAACGGAAACATAATACATGATGAAGATGACAAGCGAGTGAGTTGGCTCCCTAGACAGCTCGCCAAAGATGGTTATGCCACCAAGACATGAGTTGTCATTTGATTAACGGGACTCATTAGGAGGGATGTCCGTAGCTTAACACTTGGGTATATGTTAATGCTTTCTTCATGACCCATACACAAATGAGGGTTGGGAGGAGGTGCTACCCAAGCATTACAACTAACGAGTTAGTTGTGAGATGATGTATTACGGAACGAGTAAAGAGACTTACCGATAACGAGATTGAACTAGGTATTGGATACCGACGATCGAATCTCGGGTAAGTAACATACCGATGACAAAGGGAACAACGATGTCGTTATGCGGTTTGACCGATAAAGATCTTCGTAGAATATGTAGGAACCAATATGGGCATCCAGGTTACGCTATTGGTTATTGACCGAGAATGGTTCTAGGTCATGTCTACATAGTTCTCGAACCCGTAGGGTCCGCACGCTTAACGCTTCGATGATGAGTTCATTATGAGTTTATAAGTATTGATGCATAGAAGGTTGTTCGAGTCCCGGATGTGATCACGGACATGACGAGGAGTCTCGAAATGGTCGAGACATAAAGATTGATATATTGAAGCCTACATTTGGACATCGGAAGTGTTCCGAGTGAAATCGAATTTATCGAGTACCGGAGGTTACCGAACCCCCGGAAATACATGGGCCATAGTGGGCCTTGGAGGAAAGGAGAAAGGGCCAGCCCTAGGTGGGCGCTTCTTCCCTAGTCCTATTAGGACTAGGAAAGGTGGGCCGCCCCTCTCTCTCTTTCCCTCCGAATCCTAATCCAAATAGGATTGGAGGGGAATCCTACTCCCGGAGGAGTAGGACTCCTTGCGCGCCTCCCCTTGGGCCGCCACCTCCCCTTGGCTCCTTTATATACGGGGCAGGGGCACCCCATGACACACAAGTTGATCTACGGATCTTTCCTTAGCCGTGCGGTGCCCCTTCCACCATATTCCACTTCAGTCATATCGTCGCGGAGCTTAGCGAAGCCCTGCGCGGAGAAGTCATATCGTCGCGGAGCTTAGGCGAAGCCCTGCGTCGGTGGAACATCAACATCGCCACCACGCCGTCGGT
Organism: Aegilops longissima; assembly: GCA_021605205.1. NCBI lineage: Eukaryota > Viridiplantae > Streptophyta > Magnoliopsida > Poales > Poaceae > Aegilops > Aegilops longissima. The sequence continues at coordinate 461,236,252 of CM038680.1, forward strand.
CGACGGAACTCATCCCCGACACTTTGCTGGATCGAGTCCGGGATCGCCATCGAGCTGAACGTGTGCAGAACTCGGAGGTGCCGTGACGCTCGGTACTTGGATCGGTCGGATCGTGAAGACGCATCGACTACATCAACCGCGTTGTTATAACGCTTCGCTTTCGGTCTCACGAGGGTACGTGGACGGACACTCTCCCTCTCGTTGCTATGCCATCACCATGGTCTTGCGTGATCGTAGGAAATTTTTGAAATTACTACGTTCCCCAACAAATGGCATCCGAGCCTGGTTTTATGCGTTGATGTCATATGCACGAGTAGAACACAAGTGAGTTGTGGGCGATACAAGTCATACTACCTACCAGCATGTCATACTTTGGTTCAGCGGTATTGTGAGATGAAGCGGCCCGGACCGACATTACGCAGACGCTTACGCGAGACTGGTTTCACCGCTGTGAGCACTCGTTGCTTAAAGGTGACTGGCGGGTGTCTGTCTCTCTCACTTTAGTTGAACTGAGTGTGGCTACGCCCGGTCCTTGAGAAGGTTAAACGAGTCTATTTGACGAAGTATCGTTGTGGTTTTGATGCGAGGTAAGAACGGTTCTTGCTCAGCCCGTAGCAGCCACGTAAAACTTGCAACAACAAAGTAGAGGACGTCTAACTTGTTTTGCAGGGCATGTTGTGATGTGATATGGTCAAGACGTGATGCTATATTTTATTGTATGATATGATCATGTTTTGTAACCGAGTTATCGGCAATGGCAGGAGCCATATGGTTGTCGCTTTATTGTATGAAATGCAACGCCATGTAATTGCTTTACTTTATCACTAAGCTGTAGCGATAGTCGTAGAAGCAATAGTTGGCGAGACGACAACGATGCTACGATGGAGATCAAGGTGTCGCTACCGGTGGCGATGGTGATCATGAAGGTGCTTGGAGATGGAGATCACAAGCACAAGATGATGATGGCCATATCATATCACTTATATTGATTGCATGTGATGTTTATCCTTTATGCATCTTATCTTGCTTTGATTGACGGTAGCATTATAAGATGATCTCTCACTAAAAATTATCAAGAAGTGTTCTCCCTGAGTATGCACCGTTGCCAAAGTTCGTAGTACCCAGACACCACGTGATGATCGGGTGTGATAAGTTCTACGTCCATCTACAACGGGTGCAAAACAGTTGCACACGCGGAATACTCAGGTTAAACTTGACGAGCCTTGCATATAACAGATATGGCCTCGGAACACGGAGACCGAAAGGTCGAGCGTGAATCATATAGTAGATATGATCAACATAGTGATGTTCACCATTGAAACTACTCCGTCTCACGTGATGATCGGACATGGTTTAGTTGATTTGGATCACGTGTTCACTTAGATGACTAGAGAGATGTCTGTCTAAGTGGGAGTTTTTTAATATGATTAATTGAACTTAAATTTATCATGAACTTAGTACCTGATAGTATTTTGCTTGTCTATGTTTACTGTAGATAGATGGCTCGTGCTGTTGTTCCGTTGAATTTTAATGCGTTCCTTGAGAAAGCAAAGTTGAAAGATGATGGTAGCAATTACACGGACTGGGTCCGTAACTTGAGGATTATCCTCATTGCTGCACGAAAAATTACGCCTGGAAGCACCGCTGGGTGACAGGCCTGCTGCAGATCTTGAGCCGAAGTTGTGAACGTCGGCAAAGCAAAGCTGATGACTACTCAATAGTTCAGTGTGCCATGCTTTACGGCTTAGAACGGGTCTTCAACGACGTTTTGAACGTCATGGAGCATATGAGATGTTCCAGGAATTGAAGTTAATATTTCAAGCAAATGCCCGGATTGAGAGATATGAAGTCTCCAATAAGTTCTATAGCTGCAAGATTGAGGAGAATAGTTACATCGGTGAGCACATACTCAAAATGTCCGGGTATAACAATCACTTAATTCAGCTGGGAGTTAATCTTCCGGATGATAGTGTCATTGACAAATTCTCCAATCACGCCACCAAGCTACAAGAGCTTCGTGATGAACTATAATATGCAAGGGATGACTAAGACAATTCTCGAGCTCTTCGCGATGCTAAAAGCATGGAGGTAGAAATCAAGAAAGAGCATCAAGTGTTGATGGTCAACAAGACCACTAGTTTCAAGAAAAGGGCAAAGGGAAGAAGAAGGAAACTTCAAAAGAACAGCAAGAAAGTTGCTGATCAAGAGAAGAAACCCAAGTCTGGACCTAAGCCTGAAATCGAGTGTTTTACTGCAAGCAGACTGGACACGGAAGCGGAACTGCCCCAAGTATTTGGCGGATAAAAGGATGGCAAGGTGAACAAAGGTATATGTGATATACATGTTATTGATGTGTACCTTACTAGAGCTCGTAGTAGCACTGGTATTTGATACTGGTTCATTGCTAATATTTGCAACTCAAACAGGGACTACGGAATAGACGAGCACTGGCAAAGGACGAGGTGACGATGCGCGTGGGAAATGGTTCCAAAGTCAATGTGATCGCGGTCGGCACGCTACCTCTACATCTACCTTTGGGATTAGTTTTAGACCTAAATAATTGTTATTTGGTGCCAGCGTTGAGCATGAACATTATATCTGGATCTTGTTTAATGCGAGACGGTTATTCATTTAAATCAGAGAATAATGGTTGTTCTATTTATATGAGTAATATCTTTTATGGTCATGCACCCTTGAAGAAAGGTCTATTCTTGTTGAATCTCGACAGCAGTGATACACATATTCATAATGTTGAAGCCAAAAGATGCAGAGTTGATAATGATAGTGCAACTTATTTGTGGCACTGCCGTTTAGGTCATATCGGTGTAAAACGCATGAAGAAACTCCATACTGATGGGCTTCTGGAATCACTTGATTATGAATCACTTGGTACTTGCGAACCGTGCCTCATGGGCAAGATGACCAAAACGCCGTTCTCCGGAACTATGGAGCGAGCAACTGATTTGTTGGAAATCATACATACTGATGTTTGTGGTCCAATGAATGTTGAGGCACGTGGCGGGTATCGTTATTTTCTCACCTTCACAGATGATTTGAGCAGATATGGGTATATCTACTTAATGAAACACAAATCTGAAACATTTGAAAAGTTCAAAGAATTTCAGAGTGAAGTGGAAAATCATCGTAACAAGAAAATAAAGTTTCTACGATCTGATCGTGGAGGAGAATATTTGAGTTACGAGTTTGGTTTACATTTGAAACAATGTGGAATAGTTTCGCAACTCACGCCACCCGAACACCACAGAGAAATGGTGTGTTCCGAACGTCGTAATCGTACTTTACTAGATATGGTGCGATCTATGATGTCTATTTCGATTTACCGCTATCGCTTTGGGGTTATGCTTTAGAGACGGCGCATTCACGTTAAATAGGACACCGTCAAAATCCGTTGAGACGACGCCTTATGAACTGTGGTTTGGCAAGAAACCAAAGTTGTCGTTTCTTAAAGTTTGGGGCTGCGATGCTTATGTAAAGAAACTTCAACCAGATAAGCTCGAACCCAAATCGGAAAATGTGTCTTCATAGGATACCCAAAGGAGACTGTTGGGTACACCTTCTATCACAGATCTGAAGGCAAGATTTTCGTTGCTAAATTCGGATCCTTTCTAGAGAAGGAGTTTCTCTCGAAAGAAGTGAGTGGGAGGAAAGTAGAACTTGATGTGATAATCTGTATCTACTCCCTTATTGGAAAGTAGTTCATCACAAGAAATGGTTCTGTGACAACTACACCAATTAGTGAGGAAACTAATGATGATGATCATGAAGCTTGAGATCAAGTTACTATTGAACCTCGAGGTCAACCAGAGTAAAATACGCACAGAGTGGTACGGTAATCTTATTCGGAAGTCATGTTACTTGACCATGGCGAACCTACAAACTATGAAGAAGCGATGGTGAGCCCAGATTCGCAAAATGGCTGGAAGCCATGAAATCTGAGATGGGATCCATGTATGAGAACAAAGTATGGACTTTGGTTGACTTGCCCGATGATCGGCAAGCCATTGAAAATAAATGGATCTTTAAGAAGAAGACTGACGCCGATGGTAATGTAATCGTCTACAAAGCTCGACTTGTTGCGAAAGGTTTTCGACAAGTTCAAGGGGTTGACTACGATGAGACTTTCTCACCCGAGCGATGCTTAAGTCTGTCCGAATCATGTTAGCAATTGCGCATTTTATGATTATGAAATTTGACAAATGGATGTAAAAACTGCATTCTTGAATGGATTTCTAGAAGAAGAGTTGTATATGATGCAACCAGAAGGTTTTGTCGATCCAAAGGGTACTAACAAAGTGTGCAAGCTCCAGCGATCAATTTATGGTCTGGTGCAAGCCTCTCGGAGTTGGAATAAACGCTTTGATAGTGTGATCAAAGCATATGGGTTTATACAGACTTTTGGAGAAGCCTGTATTTACAAGAAAGTGAGTGGGAGCTCTGTAGCATTTCTAATATTATATGTGGACGACATATTATTGATTGGAAATGATATAGAATTTCTGGATAGCATAAAAGGATACTTGAATAAAAGTTTTTCAATGAAAGACCTCGGTGAAGCTGCTTACATATTGGGCATCAAGATCTATAGAGATAGATCAAGACGCTTAATTGGACTTTCACAAAGCACATACCTTGATAAAGTTTTGAAAAGTTCAAAATGGATCGAGCAAAGAAAGGTTTTTACTGTATTACAAGGTGTAAGATTGAGTCGACTCAATGCCCGACCACAGCAGAAGATAGAGAGAAAATGAAAGATGTTCCTATGCTTCAGCCATAGGCTCTATCATGTATGCAATGCTGTGTACCAGACTGACGATGCTTAGCTGTAAGCTTGGCAGGAAGGTACCAAAGTAATCCAGAGTGGATCATGGACAGCGGTCAAGAACATCCTGAAATACCGAAAAGGACTAAGGATATGTTTCTCGATATGGAGGTGACAAAGAGCTAGTCGTAAATGGTTACGCCGATGCAAGCTTTGACACTGATCCGGACGATTCTAAATCGCAAACCGGATACGTGTTTTTATTAAACGGTGGAGCTGTCAGTTGGTGCAGTTCTAAACAAAGCGTCGTGGCGGGATCTACATGTGAAGCGGAGTACATAGCTGCTTCAGAAGCAGCAAATGAAGGAGTCTGGATGAAAGAGTTCATTTCGATCTAGGTGTCATACCTAGTGCATCGGGACCGATGAAGATCTTCTGTGACAATATTGGTGCAATTGCCTTGGCAAAGGAATCCAGATTTCACAAGAGGACCAAGCATATCAAGAGACGCTTCAATTCCATTCGGGACCAAGTCCAAGTGGGAGACATAGAGATTTGCAAAATACATACGGATCTGAATGTTGCAGACCCGTTGACTAAGCCTCTTCCACGAGCAAAACATGATCAGCACCAAGACTCCATGGGTGTGAGGATCATTACTTTGTAATCTAGATTATTGACTCTAGTGCAAGTGGGAGACTGAAGGAAATATGCCCTAGAGGCAATAATAAAGTTATTATTTATTTCCTTATATCATGATAAATGTTTATTATTCATGCTAGAATTGTATTAACCGGAAACATAATACATGTGTGAATACATAGACAAACAGAGTGTCACTAGTATGCCTCTACTTGACTAGCTCGTTAATCAAAGATGGTTATGTTTCCTAACCATAGACATGAGTTGTCATTTGATTAACGGGATCACATCATTAGGAGAATGATCTGATTGACATGACCCATTCCGTTAGCTTAACACTTGATCGTTTAGTATATTGTTAATGCTTTCTTCATGACCCATACATGTTCCTATAACTATGAGATTATGCAACTCCCGTTTACCGGAGGAACACTTTGGTACTACCAAACGTCACAACGAATCGGGTGATTATAAAGGAGTACTACAGGTGTCTCCAAAGGTACTTGTTGGGTTGGCGATTTGAGATTAGGTTTTGTCACTCCGATTGTCGGAGAGGTATCTCTAGGCCTTCTCGGTAATACACATCACTTAAGCCTTGCAAGCATTACAACTAACGAGTTAGTTGTGAGATGATGTATTACGGAACGAGTAAAGAGACTTACCGTAACGAGATTGAACTAGGTATTGGATACCGACGATCGAATCTCGGGTAAGTAACATACCGATGACAAAGGAACAACGTATGTCGTTATGCGGTTTGACCGATAAAGATCTTCGTAGAATATGTAGGAACCAATATGGGCATCCAGGTTCCGCTATTGGTTATTGACCGAGAATGGTTCTAGGTCATGTCTACATAGTTTTCGAACCCGTAGGGTCCGTGACGCTTAACGCTTCGGATGTGAGTTCATTATGAGTTTATAAGTATTGATGCATCGAAGGTTGTTCGAGTCCCGGATGTGATCACGGACATGACGAGGAGTCTCGAAATGGTCGAGACATAAAGATTGATATATTGAAGCCTACATTTGGACATCGGAAGTGTTCCGAGTGAAATCGAATTTTCGAGTACCGGAGGTTACGGAACCCCCGGAAATACATGGGCCATAGTGGGCCTTGGAGGAAAGGAGAAAGGGCCAGCCCTAGGTGGGCGGCCCCCTCTCTCTTTCCCCTCCGAATCCTAATCCAACTAGAATTGGGGGAATCCTACTCCCGGAGGAGTAGGACTCCTTGTGCGCCTCCCCTTGGGCCGCCACCTCCCCTTGGCTCCTTTATATCTGGGGCAGGGGCACCCCATGACACACAAGTTGATCTACGGATCTTTCCTTAGCGTGTGCGGTGCCCCTTCCACCATATTCCACTTCGGTCATATCGTCGCGGAGCTTAGGCGAAGCCCTGCGCCGGAGAAGTCATATATCGTCGCGGAGCTTAGGCGAAGCCCTGCGTCGGTGGAACATCAACATCGTCACCACGCCGTCGTGCTGACGGAACTCATCCCCGACACTTTGCTGGATCGGAGTCCGGGGATCGTCATCGAGCTGAACGTGTGCAGAACTCGGAGGTGCCGTACGTTCGGTACTTGGATCGGTCGGATCGTGAAGACGTACGACTACATCAACCGCGTTGTTATAACGCTTCCGCTTTCGGTCTACGAGGGTACGTGGACGGACACTCTCCCCTCTCGTTGCTATGCCATCACCATGGTCTTGCGTGATCGTAGGAAATTTTTTGAAATTACTACGTTCCCCAACACTACCGTGACGCGGCCAGCGTCGTCCGACTTCGTCGCCTTCCTCGACAATGGATCCTCATCACATCCCCGCTTGGCTTCGCGGTAGATGTTACAAATGCTTCGCTCATGGTCATTGTGCGGCTGTTTGCAAAGAGCCGTTGCGGTGCTCATGTTGTTTGGAGAATGGTCATCGTGCGCATGGATGTTGCAACCCATGGCGTCCTCTAAGCTCATTGCCATGCAATGATGTGCCGCTCGTGTCGCAGCTCGACGCCGTGCATCGTCCTGCTCTTGCTTCATGTGAGGGTCCGACGAGATCCGCACTCGCATCCAAGGCGCTTCATCGTGGGTCTTGGGTGTCTTTCGTCTCTGGTACCGTTGGCTCACCAACCTCGTCGGAGCTGATGTTGCAGTCCACTTTGGCTGATCAGACCGCGTTGCTGCAAGGTTGTCTGGCGCGTGTTGGGAGCTTTTTAGAGCGAGCGGAGGCTGCTCTGAGTAGACTCTCCCTTGCGCCGACTATGTTGCAGACCTCTCTGACGCCGCACTCTCCTTGTGCGGCCGGTGTTTGCTCCGCGGAGGATAGGGGGGTGGAGTTATATGCCTCCTTCTCCCCTCGTGTCGGAGACAATTCATCCTCGATGCCTACCTCCCATCCTATGTTGTCTTTCACTAAGGGCGAGTCCATTGCCGTACTTGTGGCTCCAGTACTGCAGGTCATGTCCGAGCTTAGGGAGCTATGCCTGAGTTTATCAGTGGATCATATGAAGGTGGACACGTCGACAACCTCGAGCGAGGGTCAAGATTCACCTTTGTCAAGTGAGCAGCTGGAGGTTCCTATGGTTGATGATGCGAGAGGGAAGGAGTCCGCGATGTCATGATGGATTGTGCTCGGTTTCTTGTGTTGTTGATGTGGCCTTGGTATTTTGAGTCATCATTGCCGTTTTCTCACCCCGGGTTCCATTGCATTGTAGAAGTGTTGAGGGTTGTGCTTGTTGGGTGTTGGGAGCATTTGGCGGGCCATCTATGTGGCCGTGGTGCTTCGTGTTGAGTGAGTTTGTTTGTATCGATTTTCGCCTGGTTTTCCGTAAATTAATTGGGCAATTCTCTTCTTCTTAATTAATCGATGAAGAAAAAAAATTGGGTATGAAAGCCAAAAGCAATAATTGCTGTATGTAATGCACATTTGGGTGCAAAACTGGTATGAGGTTGATGGTACTTGTTTTTTTAATCGCGGGAGCGCATAGAGTAATTGAGTTGTTTGCACAACATGTAACCAAAATTAATCCTTCACAGACAGCGTAAGGGCTGGGTTAATTACCCTTGCATTTATTTTGATGTAGCCAAAATTAATCCTCCGCGGATGCTTACAGATTGAGTTCATCACTCTCTTACATTTATGTTTGTTTTGACAAGTCATCATTCTCAAAATCACAGAGGAAAGAATAAAAGAGTAGTAACCTCACGCCACATGGCTGCACATAAACAATCGAGAATCGTACGGTAAAGGCCACTATCTTGCTGGTAAACCCAACAACGACCCATGTTGTGACGTGGAGTAGTAGTGGTCAACGACTATCAACTTGATTTCATTTTTTTTGCTAAAGGCCACTATCTTGCTGGTAAACCCCAACAACGCCCTATATCCAACCCAAAACGAAGGTCACAATGAGGAGTAACTTAGAGTAGTAACCTGCATATGTTACTAGTCTATGTTACTATCTCCACAGTGGGTAATAACATATGTGTTGTGTTATACATCACTTCATTTATTAAGTTGTAGAGACTCATCTTTTCTTGAAATGTGTGATGTTACAGTAACTAGCTACTATGTTATCACATGTCTTTCTTTCTTCATTAATTACATGCCACATCATCTATTTTGCCTAGATAAATATGATGTTATCACCTAAGTTACTCCCACCGTGAGTAGTCTAAAGAGAAGTTTGCCGGCCGGTGGTGACGGTCCTTCCTTTCCGTTTGACAGCCGGCTAATTGCGAATCCTATGATTGATCTTTTGATCCGCCAACGGCACAAGAAAAGCTAATTGTACCAAGAGAGTTGAATTTAAATATTCAATTGATTGACACACATTTAAAGCATGGAAGCACGTAAGTTGGCCAGTAAAGGACCATGTTAGATCATCTCCCGTCTCAATCTAACAAATGGGATACACCTGTTAGTGGCCACTGTTTATTTATTTTACCCCGGCTCTGTCTCTCTTTCCGATGCGCGACCGCAGGCGTAACTCTCGACCCGTTAATGGCGGCAGCGTAAACCAATGGGTAGACGGGAAGGCACCATAGAGCAGTGGCGCCGACCGGGGACCCGGGGAGGCACAGATAGAGGAGGCATCATGTACCGTGCTTGCAGGCATGTCTGAATGGGGAGTTGGGGAAGCGCGGGCGTGCGGGCAGTGTGTCTACAACAACGATCCAGTGAGCGCCGGAGCCGCGAGCGGCGTGGACGGTGGGGAGGCACGAGGGGCGTTGGATGGTGAGGAGCATGTCGGAGCGTCCGCGGGATAACCTCGAGCCAAGAAGGCGCATGCGGTCTAGCAGGGGGTCCGCAACGGCGACCCAGTGGGCGCCGATGGTGGAGGGCGGCGTCGAACGTCAGACCGAGCCCGAGGCGTAAGTTCGTGTCAATTGATGTCCACTAATGTGGATGTGATTATAGATCAACGCCCTCTATAAAGGGGAGTTGAGGTATTTTTCTCCGATCGTGATTTTTTTGTGTGGGGAGGGAGGAAGGGGTCTATTGGAGCAAGATTTTTTGGTCGAACTCCTCCTATACCAGAAGTTTCTTGTGACAAGTCCTTGAAAATTTAAACACCGCCTACGTTGATCAAGTCATCCTATGATATATTTTTCAAGGAAGGAGCCCATGAAATAAGTAGGGTCTATCCAAAACCGCGGAGGGGAGGAAAAGCCAACCCCCTTTGTTGAGAAGAAGAGCTCGCCAATCGAAGAGGAAATTTTTGCAGGTGGTTGAAAGGCTACGATATATAACCTTATTCCATCTTCAGGGAGCCGCCGCCGTCTCGTTTTCCTGTGTAGGCCACAAGCCCTAACAAAAGTTGAAGAAACATATAAAAACGGAGCTCTCCCACCGGCAAGGGCGAAGATCCACCGCGCCGCCATGACCCTAAGACCACCGGAGACGAGGCGGACCGGCGGCGACGCGGGCGGGAGGCAAAGGAACTCCATCGGTGGGCGTGTGGAGACGTGTCTCCGGCGGATCTATCCTTGGTGATTTGCTCGGATCTAGTCGTAGTTCGTCAAGATTTGTGTTTCTTCAGGTTAGATCCTTCCGATCTACGCAACTCTTCATCGGCGGCGGTTGCTGTTCTGCTGCGCTGGTTTTATGAGACCTTAGCATGAGGACTTCCTGACTGTCTACAACAAGTTTTGCCCGGCTCCGGAGACGGAGGGGCGATGACAGCGGCGCACCTTTGGTTCACTTCAGTGCTTGTAGTTGTCGCTAGGTGGTGTACGGATTTGGATGTAATTTTTATTATTTTTGATGTTTGTTGTATTGCCATGATTGAAAATGAATAGATTGAAAGTTTTCTCGCAAAAAAAAGGCTACTATAGATTTGTTGGATATTGGGGTAGGCTTAGGTATGTTTGAGGAAGAGGCAATGACAATGCCATGGCCATTTGCTAGCACGATACTAGTTCATGTGAAACGTTGTTGAGGTAGAAAGTAGTTTTTTGAATTATATTATTTTATGAAGACCCGAGACTATTACAAAAGTACACCAAAAGCACAAAGCAAACCCAAACATAATAAAAATGATATCAATGTTTGTAAACAACCGAACGACAATTACTAATGCCAGAATGAGCTGCCGGCGTGCCACTGTCATCCCTCCCATGCCGGAGTTGGCCTGACTTTTTCAATAAGAGTCGGGAAGTCTCTGTTCATGTGCCCCTATGGACCAGCGCCCTATAGCCACAATTGTCGTTTTGGAGCCCTTGAATCAATCAATGCGGTTGACACCAGATCTCGCCACTCCACATGCATGACGAGAAATCCTAACCTCGTCGTCCCGAGGAGATGACAAGAATCTACATTGCAACTTCGCCAACTCCATCCTGAGGGATAGATTCGAGGAGGATCGAAGCTGAGAAGACGAACACAAAGATGAAGCGCCACCATTGCAAAGGCTAAAAAGACTAACCTAAACTACTAGCTAAAGCCAAGGCACCAGTGCTGCCCTCCCTGCCACCAGCCGGCAGAGTGGCAGATAGAGGGGAGGGAATTCATGTTTCGTCGGGGGAGATACATAGTAGTTTCTTGAAATTAATGTGGTGTCCAGTGGCATTGGCAAAGTCATCAAGAATTTTCAGAGTTATCACGGTTTGTGATGTTGCCCTAGCTAGGATTAGGGTGTCCTCTGCAAATCGTACCATGGGGCAGGAGGGTGAGTCATCTATTGGGTGAGGAAATCAGCAATTATGATGCAATTTGCTGTTGGTACCAAATTTCTTTAAATGTGCATTTGCAGTGTACCGTAACTCGAAGGAAGCAGAGTGATAATTTGCTCTGGAGAACCTTGTACCAAGCAATGAAAGCACACAAACGTAATCATTTTAGTACAGCAGAACCACTGCTTCGGCAGTAAAATTGCCTAATGGTGTCAGCGTCGTACTTGTCACGACAATATTAGTATTTGTCTGCAAAACACTGGACACCTTGTCATAGAAAAAGGAAGTTGAAGGCCACAAGCATACGTATACAGGCAGAAGGAACTAGACACTCCCGTTCCCCTTTGACCAGCTCCTGTGTTCAAAGAAAGGCATTCAAGAAAACTTAATCTATGTTGTGATTTGAATTAGGATTAAGTATAAATCCTGCACCCAACCACCTCATCTTCCCTCTATTTAAGCAGTCTCGGGCTCTCAGCCCATACCACCGTTCTGCAGAGTCACTGCGACATCACGAGCAAAAGAAGAAACCCATACCACCACCCAGCTGATTGCTAGCTTCCGCGCACGTCTCCGACGGTCGAGCCGGCTGAGCATCCCTATATGGCGTCCGAGCAGCTGCTGCCCGCCGTGCCGAGGTGGAGGCCGAGCCCGCCGCGGGAGCAGAGCCGTCCCGGCCACGCCGCAGATGACGAGGGGCCGTCCGACACAGCCTCCGACGTCCTCGGCGGCTCCCTGCGCAGCACCGACGGCTTCCCTTTCGGCAGCGGGAGCTCGTTCCCGCCGCCGCCATTCGCTCCGATGCCGGTGACCCTGCCGCGGTCGCGGACCTCCTCGTCGCTCGAGATCAGCGTGGAGAACGGCGCCGGCGCCGTGCCCCCCGTGCTTCGCGAGACGTCGTTGCGCCGAGTAGACCAAGGCGTCGTGCTTTCCTGGGAGGACTTGTGGGTATCGGCGGCCGGCGGCAAGGCCGGCCGTGTCCCCATCCTGCGCGGCCTCAACGGCTATGCGCGCCCCGGCGAGGTCCTCGCCATCATGGGCCCCTCCGGCTGCGGCAAATCCACCCTTCTGGACGCTCTAGCAGGTTGGTACAGCCGTATACATGCTCGTGAATAATACTACTCCTATACGATATCGTATGCGGGCTGGCCTTCGCTAGTCAGACAGCCAGCCTTCCTGATAAACTACTCGAAAGATTTTGTTCACCAGCTAGCGTCGTAGCGACTCGTACAATTAATATCTAGATATTTATAATTTTGTGGTGAGAAGATTAAAGAATTAATTCCGACGAGCTTCCGTGGTACATAATTACAGGAAGGCTAGGCTCTGGTGTCAGCCAGAAGGGAGACATCTTGATCAATGGCCGGAGGCAGAAGCTATCCTACGGAACATCGGTAAGCCTAGTGGATGCATGGATGAGCTATTTCAATTCGGAGAATCTCATTTTCATTTGGGTTGATCGTGAACGGACGTACTCTATCAATTATTTTAGTTAATCAACGCATCGTTTGCGTGTTGCAGGCGTACGTGACGCAGGACGATGTGCTGATGACGACGCTGACGGTGCGGGAGGCAGTGCGGTACTCGGCGTCGCTGCAGCTGCCGAGCGGCATGTCGGCGGCGGCGAAGCGGGAGCGGGCGGAGGAGACGCTGCGGGAGATGGGGCTGGAGGGCGCGGCGGACACGCGCATCGGCGGGTGGATGCACAAGGGGATCAGCGGCGGCCAGCGGCGCCGGGTCAGCATCTGCATGGAGATCCTCACCCGGCCGGCGCTGCTGTTCCTCGACGAGCCCACCAGCGGCCTCGACAGCGCCGCCTCCTTCCACGTCGTCAGCCGGATCGCCAGGCTCGCGCGCCGGGAGGGCATGACCGTCGTCGCCGCCGTGCACCAGCCCAGCACCGAGGTCTTCGGCCTCTTCCACGGGCTCTGCCTCCTCGCGTACGGCAAGACCGTCTTCTTCGGCCCCGCAGCCGAGACCAACCAGGTACGTCTGTACATACTGTTGTATGCGTGCGTACGTATGCGTCTACGTACGAATACGTGCACAGTGTTGTTAATTGTTGCATGTTGCTGTTGCTATCGTATGTACGTGTTTGGACTTTGCACATGATCGCGACCCTAGTAGGCGTATTCACAGTTTCACACTGGACGGTGGTAATACAAATTATTTGATGTTTAGGGTTTGATCTTTAGGTGAGATATATAATGATCAATTTATATAAAACATACATACTGATTTTCTAGCACGTACCTATGGGGGTATATCTGCAGTCCAAACATTTCAGCTAAAATTTTGATCTAAATCTAGAGAAATAAATAAATAATCTTCTGTAAGTAATATCACCTTTGGTTGGGTAATTGGGTACACCATTCATAGCTTATTTAACTTAGCTTTCCACCCACAACAGAATTGCACTAAAGGATTTCAGAAAAATACATTATTAACTTTCAAAGAGATCACAATTGCCAAAGAAGTACCGTCCGATGGTAGTAGTTATGCGCTCCCTCCATTAACAAATATAAGATATTTTAAATATTTCAATATATTTTTTTCCAACCGGGCATCCCTTTTCCATTAATTGCTCAATAGAAAGATAACAAATTTCAATTTGAATATTTTAATACAAACTATATACAAATTGAAATGAGTAAATAAATACAATGAAACATGTCTGTATACATCTAACATAAAGAAAAAGGTTATAACATCACTTCAGTTAGCAAGCATGACAACTTTCGTGGTTCAGTTTTTTCTTTTTTAATCAAAACTTGCCATGCATCACTGGAATTTGCCATCCTTGCGTGACTGAAATTGTCATCAAAAAATGTCAGGACCAGAGTGTCACACACCTGACGTGTGGCACTTATCATTTGATTTTTTTTAATAACGGAGGGACTATTAAAAAATGACTAGAGTTCGCCCGGAGAACAAGAAGAATAGTTTTAACTTGCAGAAGCAACATCACGTACGTGCTGTGGAAAGACGGATCACGATATTAATCACTGTATGCACAGTTGGAACTGTGCTCGATTCACTGGTAGGGACTAGGAGCACTGTACACAATCGATCCAAACCACCGGGGAACATATGGACTGCGCCACGCACTGGGAACATTCGTTTTGGCAGGGAAGCTTACTCCCAAAAAGAATAAAAAATCACACACGTTTGGCTGGCCACATGCATTGATCGATCAGTGCCGCCTAACTCAACTGCGGCATCGCGTTCATAGCACAGTGGCGAAGATCTGCTTGCATTCGCGACTGTTTTCTGAGTGGTGACAGGTGAGGCTGAAAGCTCGGTTTAGCTGTAGACGACTGTGGAGAGATCGTCTAGTACTCGTATTATAGGTAATCCACTGTGCGAAGCAAGTCTCCTGATACATACAACAAATTAATCGGTGTATTTTTTAGGAAGTATTTATCTGAAGTCTTCTTGTGAATAGTATTCCTAACCATGCGCTCCATCAATTGATTTCTCAGGACATCGAGGAAGGCCTCGGCGGGAAGAAGACAACCACCGCCGAGAACATCGACGCGCTGGTGGTCTCCTACAAATCCTCCTTGCACATGGACAAGGTGACTCGGCAGATAGCTGACATACGCGGCACTGTGAGTAGTCCGGACTCCATGTACATTTTGAAACTTTCAGTTGGAGTGGTGAATTTTGCTAATCATAAGTGTGTATGTGGTTTGTCATGTGGTTTCAGGGAGGGGAGGTGGTGAAGATGGAAGGGCAGCAGCCGAGCTTCCTGATGCAGTCCTTCGTGCTGACCAAGAGGTCTTTCATCAACATGTACAGGGACCTCGGCTACTACTGGCTCCGCTTCGCCATCTACATCGCCCTCTGCCTCTGCTGCGGCACCATCTTCTATGACATCGGCCACGACTACGGATCCATCCAGGTGCCTACCAAGAAGTCTCTCATTGTAGTTGCCACCGCCACTGATCATTGTTGTGTTAACCGTGTGATTGAATACTTTGCATGCAGGCTCGTGGCTCCATGCTCATGTTCGTGGGCGCCTTCCTCACCTTCATGGCCATCGGAGGCTTCCCGTCTTTCGTCGAGGACATGAAGGTAAAGTTTCCGATCGAGTTCCAAGTCATGTCACGTCTCACGATCATGGTTTTCACTTTCAGTGAGATTTTGATGAAATCCGCTGAATTTCATTAATTTTAGCAGCGTTTCGCTAACATATTTTGGAAATTTTGGTAGTAAATAGAAATTCAAATATTTTTCAAAATATTTCGAAATAATCCAAACTCTTAATTGAATTAAAGTGAATATTTCGGCCCTTTATTCGAAATGAAAATCAAAATCACTGAAATTGACTAATTTTTGGTTGGTGCTAAATTTTTTCTAAAATCAAAATTGAAAACCAAATGTTGATCTGATGTGCTTTATGTAGTCTCGGCGGCCAATTTCCCTGGTGCCGGGTGCGCTAAAGTGAATATTTCGAATGAAAATCAAAATCACTGAAATTGACTAATTTTTGGTTGGTGCTAAATTTTTTCTAAAATCAAAATTGAAAACCATGCTCACGGTATGTTGATCTGATGTGCTTTATGTATGGCCAACGCAGATATTTGGAAGGGAGAGGCTGAACGGGCACTACGGTGTCTCGTCGTTCGTGATCGCCAACACAGTCTCGGCGACGCCATACCTACTCCTTATTTCCCTGGTGCCGGGTGCAATGGCCTACTACCTGGTCGGCCTGCAGAGGAGTTTCGACCACTTTGCCTACTTCGCGCTGGTGCTCTTCATGACCATGATGCTGGTGGAGGGCCTGATGATGATCGTGGCCAGCGCCGTGCCAGACTTCCTCATGGGCATCATCACCGGCGCTGGCATCCAGGGCGTCATGATGCTCAATGGCGGCTTCTTCCGCCTGCCCCACGACCTGCCCAAGCCGGTGTGGAGATACCCCATGTACTATGTCGCCTTCCACAAGTACGCCAACCAGGGGTTCTACAAGAACGAGTTCCTTGGCCTCACCTTCCCAAACAACCAAGTTGGCGGCGCTGCCACCATCACTGGCGATGAGATCCTGATGGACTACTGGCAGGTGGAGATGGGGTACAACAAGTGGGTCGACCTCGCGATCCTGTTCGGAATGGTCATATTGTACAGGGTGCTCTTCTTGGCCATCATGAAGCTTACCGAGAAGGTGAAGCCCATGGTGAATGGGCTCAGGTTCAGGAGCACCCAGCCGTCGGTGCACATCACCGACCAGGGTTCGGAAGCAAATGGAGCAATGTGAGGCCAGAGAGATCAGCACAATTATTTTGTTAGTAATTGTTTTGTTAGTAGAGAATTGTTGCTTATGAGTACTGTAGTGTTGCAGTGTTTTGTAGTGTATGTAAAGACAGCAAAAAAAGAAGTGCACAAATAGTGTCAAATTCGCATTGACAAAGGGCATTTTACAAAATGTAATTAGTTCATAGGCCGGTCATAAGCAGTTTGTTGATATACACGAGTATTACTATTTTTTAAATGAGGGGTCACCCCTGTTTTTCATTTTTCTGAAAATTGATAACACAAGCATCCATGAAGTTCTTGCTAAGGCATCAGTCTCAATGTCACATGACAGGTTTACGAGCACCTCTAAGGGTTGTTTGGATATGAAGTATTAGAAGTGAAATCTTGGAAAACTGGTTTTTAGAGGATTTTTAGGAAAACCAGTTTTTGTTAGTTTTTTCTGTTAAGATCAGGCTATACAATACCTCGTTTGGATGGAAAAAGGTAGGATAACACGTTTAGGCCTCCCGCTCCTCCCACATGCATGATTCTGTCTGCTGATCGCCTCCTTCATGCTTCGAGCGTTCCCATTCTCTGCATGCTGCTTGCTGCATGCTGCGTGACGAGGACGAGATTGTAGTATGCATACACCAGTACACTGGACGTAGTTGGAGCACAACAATGGGTCAATGGCTTCCATGTTGACGCTGCCCACAAGAACGAGCACTGGAGCATAGGCCATGGTGCTGACCTGCTGGAAACCCTGCGAGGGTTGGACACGATGCCACGCAGCAGGCGGAAGCAGCAGTGGCAGCGACTCTTGATGGGCACGGTGATGCCGAGCACGGGCATGCTGAACCAACTCTTGCAGTAGTTCATTGTTGTCCACTGTCGCCTCCTCAATGCCAACAAGCTCAATGTTACCATTGTCATGGTGCCAGCGTTGGAGCCGCGCCGCCGGTGCGGCCATTAGCATGTACGACGGTGCCGGCGTTGGAACCACGCCGCCGGCGTGGCCACTAGCACGTACTATGAAGATGACGTGTGGAACTCGCTGACGTTGGTCCATCGATCCAAATAGGTCGTACGTGGACGATACGACTCGAGTATACAGAGAACTCGTTTTTCTAAAAGCTCGTTTTTTTGGCTTGTAGAAAACTGGGTAGTACTTATCCATGGTTTAGTTAGATGATCCAAACATGGTTTTAGGCTGTTATAACAGAAATCGTGTTTATGCAAATCTGATTCTCTACAATCCCGCTATCCAAACAACCCTAAGAACAAGAGACGTCTACCAAGCAAAATCTAAACCTTATACATGACCCCACCACCGGCACCAAACATTTAAAAGTAAAGTTGAATACAAACTAAAACCAATATCTAAAACCACAACAACATATCTCCAGGGTCATCATCCAGCAATCTTGAGCATCACATGCACCTAGCCTGTCCTTTTGCTGAAGAGATGAGCCGCAACCCACAACATTAGTCTTACCCGTCTGGAGGCTCCATGTCCTGGCCGGTTCCCGGAGCAGGGCCGTCGAACTCAGTGTCCTCCGACGGTGGCGATGACGTTGTTGTGCCGAGGGTGGCGACGACCCTGGTTGTAGGTGGTGTATGGTGTGGGCCACGTGCTACATCATCGGCGGCAAGATGTGGAAACAACGCCGGCGGTGGGCACATCGGTGGCGGCTGGGTGAGGAGGGCGAGCGTCGTGGGTTGCAATGATGCTAGAAGCTGGGTGGTGGGGGCGAGGGCGAAGAAGTCGGGAAGATCGAAATTAATGGGGTGGGGAAATACTAGCTTGTATGCCATCGACAGGCGAGCTAGGGGAAAACAAAGGCTGTACAACATGGATGCCCGTGGCATGTCCGTGCAGACACAAATCTAGCCCAAATTTGAATTGGAAATGGGCAAAAGTGGATGTCGGTTCGTTTATGTCACCATGTTGGACCGTGGGTTTTGTCTGCGCGTAATGTGACACAGGTGGACGAAATAAAGTCAGCCCCGTCAGAGTTGCCCTACAAAGAGCAGTGGTATTTTTAGAAGGTCTACTCATGGTCTCCTCTGGTCATGTGTCCCTGCTGAAGCAAAATCTTCCAAACTTTCACAACATTTTAGCCTTTCGGATGCATGGATGAGTTTTTCCTTTTGACAGGTGGATGCATGGATGAGTTGGTGGTCATCAAAAACGGTATCCCGGAACGTCGTCGACATGGCCATGTGGTCACTTTTCACGAGCGTGCTTACGGCCCAGTGCACTGCCGTGCCACCGCCGACTAGCTCAAAAGTTATCCACTGCGTAGGTAGGCTAAAGTCAGAGACATCGGGACCGACCTGACCGGTCCGCGAGACCAATGGGATAAACAAAAAACTTTGCTAGGCTACATTGTTTGTGGGCACCGATCAACTTGTTTGCATAGGTGCTGCGCGAATTCCCGTCAATAATAGTATGCGGCACCGCCAGCTCCGTGGTGCCAACTGCTAGGTAGTGAGTGGTCTAGTGGAGTACTGGTTGCCAGTGCTATTAGACTAGCCACAATACATAGTAACATACACATATCTTTAGACTATGTTACTACCTTCATAGTGGATAGTAACATAAGTGTGGTAACATACAAAGCTTCATTTATTTGGTTATAGACTCATATCGCATTGGAACATGTGATGTTACAGTAACTAGCTAAGTTACTAGTACTACATCTCTCCTCATTAACTCATTGCCACATAAGCAAATTTGCTGAGTTGGACTCGATGTTACTACCGAAGTTACTCCCACTATGGCTAGTCTTAGGTCGGTGCAGTCTCGGTAAACTAGCTGAAGACCATATGTCTGCGTAGCGTGCGTAGATGTAAAACCCGCACGTGGCGTGTGTTTCAAGTTTATGTACATTGGAATTCAGCTTCTTATTCTTTCTCTGCTGCTTTCATCTTTTTTAGTATTTTTTTGCGGGGTTAAAAGGATTTCATTGCTCAACGGTTGGAATATTGGTTCCTACATAGCAGAGGAACGTCTATAGGTCCAGAGCGCAACCAAACTGCAGTTCGGCCCTTCGATTGTCCGAAAGCAGCAAGGGTGTGGCTAACAACGTTCTGATTCCAACTTACATGAGCAATGGAGATATCCCACCAAAGAGCCTCTTAATATCCTGAACTATCATTCTATGTGGCGATCTATCAAGGATAGGCGACTTGATCAACTTGACCGCATCCATGCAGTCCAACTCCATATCTACCGGGCAAGTAGACCATTGTAGAGCAAAGCTTAATCCCTCCTAGTATGCCAACAGCTCAGCATGCATGAAGCGGTCCGGAACAATGCAAGATGTAACGACAAGCGAAGAAGATAATGTTGCCGTCATTATCATGTAGGATCATACCGGCTCCTGCTAATCCACCGTCCATATAACCGAACGATCCGTTAACATTCAGCATCACGCGATCGGCCGGCGGGGCAGACCAGTGGACCGTGGCTGCACGCTGTGTTGGTGTATTAGCAAGGTTGCTGAAAGTCCTGGATTAGCTTGTTTGTGTACTGCAATGCATGCTGCATGCGTACGGTCGTAGACTAGACTAGACTATATCATGCATGGTTAATTAGAGCATCTAGCATCTACAAACGGTCGTAGACTAGACTAGACTATATCATGCATGGTTAATTAGAGCATTTAGCATCTACAATTAGACCTCTCAAACACGTCTCAAAACTCTCATAAACACGTCTCTAATGCCCGATCAGACCGTCCTGTCACACAAAAACAACCAATCGGAGCTCTCAAACCACGAACAAATGTCTGGACTGATCGGCATCCCCATATCCAGCCAAAATGTAGGATGAATATGAGGCGGTCCGGGCGTGTCCGCCCGACCCACAGCTGGCCCACCCCGACCCCATAAAATCCCCCTCCAGAGCAAACCCCAGGCTCACTTCACTCTAATTCGATCCTCTCCGCTCCCTAACGCTTCCTTTTCACCAATCCGTCCAATCCCGAGTGCCGGCGACCATGTCCAGCACCGGCAGCCACTTCGACAAAAGCTCCGAAGAGGAGGACGAGCTGGCGTTCCGTATCACGCTGGAGCGCTCGCGGGTCAATACGGGAGGCAGCTTCGGGCCAGGTGCAACGCCACCTGTCGCCCATCGTCGCAGCACAGACGCCGGTGCTGGCCCTTCACGTGCTGCACGCGGATCTGCGAGGGCAACCCAATCGACGCTGCCCGTCCGACGGCCTCAATCACCTCCGACCGCTGCTCCGCGCGTGTCGGATTTCGGGTTCCGGCAGACCCTTGAGGTTCGAACACTGGGGTGAGCACGGAATCTCGCCCTCTACCTACCTGCACCCCGCCGCCTCGCTAGGATCTAAACTACGAAAGGAACAGCACAAGAGACATAGGGTTTATACTAGTTCGGGCCACCATTGTGGTGTAATACCCTACTCTAGTTTGTGGTGTGGTGGATTGCCTCTTGGGCTGATGGTGATGAACAATACAAGGAAGAACAGCCTCATGAGGTGCATTCTTGGCTGGTGCGATGAACTGCTAGGGGAGTTCATCGCTCTCTCTATCTCTCTCGTTTGTTCTCTTGCTATCTTTCTGAATGCCCCTACCCTGTGGGTGGCTAGTCCTATTTATAGGCAGAGGCCCTAGGCCTCTTCCCAAATGTTAAGCGGGAAGGGCGCCAACAATTGGCCATTTTGAAGGGGAACATATGATACACTTATCCTGACTAAAGTTGGTCCTCGCCTGTCAAAGGCTCTGGTGGTGACGCCGGCTTGGGCTCCACAATGACTTCCTTCCTGCCGTTGGACTGGTCTTGGTCTCGTTGCACCGAAATGGACGCCTTTGCTTGATGCTCTCGCCTGCGCTTGCTCCCTTTGCACCAAAGGGAAAGGAGGACATCTGCTGGCTGGCGCTGCTGGCGCCCTTGGTAAATCATGGCTTGCGTCATGGGCACCTCGTGAGGTACCCCGCCTTGATCTCTCCGCCTCCTCGCGAGCCAGCCTGATGAGGCCGTGCCTGAGGAAGCTCCCTGTCGTCCGCCCCGCGAGGCTTGGCCCCTCGCGAGGGTCTTGAGCTCGTGTTGATGAAGATGGGCCGTGATGGGCCCCCTTTGAGCCACGCCGCAGGCCGCATGCAGCAAGTCTGGGACCCCGTTCCCGAACGCCGACAAGAGCCCGGGCCCAAAGGCGCGCCGGACTTGGCCGAGCGAGAGGCGAAGGGGCAAGTCGCGCGCCCTGAGCCCTAACAACCTGCGGCCTTGGGTGCCGCGTGGCGGTTGATTGGACGTGGGCGGCACTGTTCCCCCATGCCTCCTTATTTTGTGTCGTGCTAGGCGGACTCGTAGCCGCACACAGCCGCTCCCCTTTTCGCTGCTCGACCGTCCCCCACTCTTCCTCCTCTCGAACTCCAGCTTCTGCTCCCAATCCAATCTCGAACCTTCCTCCCCCCTTTCCGTTGCCATGGCTCCGACGAAGAAAGGAAGAGGGAAGAAACCCATGCCTCCGCCTCGCTCGCCGTCGTCGGCGGCCCCTGCTGTCGATCGGTCAATTATACTCAATCGAGAGGGCCTAGGCAAGGTCAGCTCGGCCTTGGCCACCATCTACAACGATGCGGGCGGACGACGGCCTGGCCCGCGTCCCACTTCGCCATTAACAGGATAATCACCGAGGTCCAGTATTTTGCCGACGCCCTGTGGGCGGAGCTGGTTCCCCCCTTCTCCGATTTTTTCAATGCTGTACTCTCCCACTATCAGATCCATATGATGCACTTGGGTCCGGAATCCATCACTTTTCTTGCGGTCTTCGCCTTTGTTTGCGAGGCGATGATGGGCATCCTTCCCTCGGTTGCCTTGCTGCGCCACTTCTTCTCTCTGCGCCTTGTTGACCCCACCAATGTTCGGGGTGCGTGAGCTTCATTGCTGCATCTGAAACAACGGCTTCATGGATTGACTTCACCTTTCCTCCGCCCGCGCCTGGGTTCCGCGAGCGGTGGCTGTACATGGACGTGGGGGTGCCACCCCCTGCTGTCGGAGCCAACATCACCCGCTGTCCCCAATTCAGGCTGGGGCCAGGAGACGCTCACGAGCCCCCGGCTCGCCTTCGTCTGGCGTCGCTTCGCGTTCCTGAGGGCGCTCGAGGTGACGGCGCCCAAGGTGGTGAAGGAGTTCCTATTGTGCCGCATTGCCCCTCTCCAACGCCATTCCCACCGGATGTGGGCCTTCAGCGGGCGTGAAGACCGCATGAGGCTCCAGGAGGAGGACTTGACGCCTGAAGCGCTGAGGAAGGTGCTCTTAGTCTTGACTGGGGATCCCAACCCTGGCAGCGTCTGGCAAGGAGGTGCTTTGCTGTACTTTTGCTCAAGCAGGGGTGACTTTGTGATGCAGATGCCCAGCTTTGACGAGTGAGGGCTGTGCCCCGCAGGCCTCATGGGGTCTCGCGAGAACCCGGTGGTGGTGACTTGCCCTTCCAGTCGGCCGTGGCGGCTCTTCCTCGAGTGACGGTGCAGGGAGGCACGAGCCGCTGGAGGCCGAGGGGGCCTCCGCAGGGGTGACGGTCCCAGGCGGCGCTCTTGAGGGAGCAGCTCCTGAGGCCCAGGCTGTCGCGGTTGGGGGAGGCGAGCAGCTGCCCGTGGTGCCTGCGGCTGAGGCCCCTGGGGCCCCAGCTACCCTCCTTGGTGAGGCGACTGGCGGCGAGCTCCAGGACGACGCCCCTGACGCCGGTCGTCTCGACGCTCCTTCCTCGTCACAGGTTGACCCCTGCGCTCAACTCTTGGGTCGATTTCGCGTGGATTTTGAGGCTCTTCGGAAGAGAAGGGAAGCCCTGGGCGACGATTACCCTTGTCGCTTGTTGAAGCGCAGGAAGTACTTCGCCGTCGATGAGTAAGCTTTCCCCTTTTCTGGCTCCTGATTCTTCTGTTGTTTTTACTGATCCTTGCTCCGCAGGGCCCTTCTTGCCGAGCTCACGGAGATGTCTGAGGAGCCACCCCCTTGACTCCGCCCTCCCCACCGTCTTCGAGCACTCCGAGCTGCAGGGCCCTGGTGGTGAGGTCGGCCGGAGAGACGAGCCATCCTGAGGCGCATCGCGTCCCCGCGCGCCTCGCGGCCCTCCTTCGCGAGCCCTCTCGAGGCATAGCTGGCCTGTCGAGGGCTTCTCGTCTGGTCGTCGACCGTGATTGGCTGAGACATTCCCTGCGCTCTTCTTTGGGGGATGGGCTGGCTCCTGGCTGGGCTCCTGGCGAGGCGTGCCCGGCCGTGGCGAGGGCGCCAGCCCCCAGCCCCCTGCCCGGAGGGGGAGTGCTGATTCGTGGCCCTCGGCACTCGCCCGGGGCGGATGATGGTGTGGAACACGTACTTGAGCGCGCCGGGGGGCGTCGCGCTCTTCGCCAAGGGTTTCTTCGGAGGGCGGCTGATGCGGTGAGCCTGCTCGATGAAGAGCTCGCCGATGAAGACGCGCGCCTCGAGGCCGAGGGCCTGCGCCTGGCCGCAGAGAGGCACGAGCTCAAGGCGGCTGTCGCCCATGCGCGCCACCAGCGTGATCTTGACAACGAGGAGGCCAAGGCGTCGCTGGTGGCCTCTCGGGAGGTCCGTTCTCGGGCCGTTGAAGAGGCTCAGGAAGCTGACCGGCGGCGAGAGGCGGCGGAGGAGCGGGCGCGGGAACTCCTGGCCCGTTGCCGCTCACTGGAGGAGCAGGTGGAGCTGCGCGAGACGGCCCTTGCGTCGATGAGGGTGGCATCAGGCGACCCAGCAGAGCTCCAGAAGTGGGAGGAGGCGCTGACGCTGGAAGCCGCCGAGCGCGCACGCGAGTACGAACGCCTGGAAACAAGGGAGCGTTTGGTGACGAGGGCGGAGGATGATGTCGCCGCGCGGGAGGCCCGCGTCCTGGAGGAGGTCGGGCGTCGGGCGGCGACGGCGCCCTTGAACCTCGAGTGCGAGTTCGAGGAAAGGCTGGGGTTGATCCGGGCTGAGGCCGAAGGTAGGACCGCTGCCTTGAGGGCCAAGCAGGAGGAAGCGACGAGGCGGGCCGATGCTTTTTGGACCGCCCTTGAGGTGGCGCAGGAGGAGTTAACTACCTCCCGTGCCGAGGTGCTTCTTCTTCGCCAACGTGTGGATGAGGCTGAGGCCAGTGCGCGACAGAATGCAGACGAGATGCGCCAGCGGCGGGTCCTGGAGCATGAGCACGGCCCCATGCTCACCACGCTCCGGGAGAGAGCCAACACAGCCTTGGGTAACATCTTCGAGGCGGCTGTTGGCGAGCCGTACCCAATTAACTACGCCGGCAACCTTCAGTTCTTCACCGATGTGGTGACTCGGCTGGAGGAGCGGTCGGTCAGAGTCGACAGGTTTGTGGAGGAGAGAAGCCGCGCCCTGCTCGGGCGCGCCTTTTCTCGCGTCTTCAGCCATCTCCGGAATATGGACCCTCACTTTGACTTCGACGCAGCCATCGCCCCGGTACCCCAGGCCGTCCGGGATGACCTGGCGCACTGGGTGGAGGACAACGTGGACGCCCTTGTCAGGGCCTTTGCTTCAGACAACGATGGTGTGATCGTGGCTGCTGATGAAGGCGGCGTGGTGGACGGCCCTGACGCCGCTGGCGACGACGCAGAGAGCGACGGCGAGGCCAGCGACGCCAGCGACAATTCAGGAGGTGCCCCTGAGGATGCATTGGGGGATTTATCCGACTGCGCACCGTTCCTGTTTCCTGCACGAATAGAACTCAGGTTTTGCCCTGACGGTCGTGAGAGCATTTTGGGAGGGGGAGCCCCTCATGTAAAACTTGTGTTCTGCGTATTAGTAGATGCTGTACCACCCGTACGCCTATGCCTAGTGGCTGACTAGTTTACCTTTGTCCCGCGCGGGCCCCGAGATAGACAGCGAAGGGCTGTGGCGTTCCGAGCGTCTCCCAATCGAACCCATAGGATCTACAGTAAAAGCCTCCTGAGAGGATGCGGCAGGGGCAGTCTGGGCTGCACGCAAGCTAGGCCCAACCCGGCTCGCGAGGGGCTCACGAGGGGAGGCAGCTGAGGCAAAGCGGTAACTGGAACGCTAGAGATTGCTCGAACGAGACTAAACACCCCCTTCCCCAAAACACACGCAAATCTCGAATTCGAATCCAACTTAAATTCAGCGGGGGAAAGTGACAACCAAAGGGAAAAGCAATGAAAGCAAACCAAAAAAGGCCGCGTCCGGCACCTAGTCTAGTCTTGGACGTCTTCTCACCAGCAAGGAGCTAAGTGCTGCCTTGGGCATGGGAGGGAGCCTGAGGGCCGAGGCCGGCATCCTCGAGACTGGGCGTGTACAGCCCCACTCATTATTACGTGAGAGTGTCACAGGCGGCGAGCTTCACGAGCACCGGGCCTTCTTCACATGTACCGCCTTGCTTCATATCGCCAGACGAGGGCCCCGCCTTGCGCCACACTCTAGTGCCATCAACGACGACCGGAAACCAGGACGCCGCCGATGGGGTAGAGCGGTCGCCAGCGGTTCCCCCGACGACCACGGGTCCTCCGCCAGGGGCAGGCCCTGAGGCACCTCCCCAGCGGAGGGCCTACCTCCTGAGAACGCCTTGCTCCGAACGCCGCGGTGGTGATGCCGGATCTCGGCCCCTCTCCTGCAGCCCCCGGCGCCCTCCTCCCGAGGGGTAGGAGACTGCGGGAGCGGGGCAGCCGCTTGCTGTGGCGACCTGCACCTCCTGCGATTCATGATTAACGTATGCCTGCTCCTGAGGAATTAGTGGTACCCGATAATCGTCGCCTCCAGCGTAGCCAGTGGGGCCTTCACGGGGCTCTTGGAAGCGCTCAGCTTCTGTCGCCTCGTCCCCCCAGCCTGGGCTGAGGAGCGAGCCTTGTTCTCCTTCGTGCTGGTGCCCTTGGTCCATCATGTGGGGCACGTATTCTTCTGGGGCCGTCATCCGGAAGGCCGCGCCATAGTGCTCCGCGTGCCATGCGGTTCTACTTGGAGCGCCCACCTGGGGGTGGTAGCGCGGTGGCCCACTGGGGCTGTGGGTCGCGACAAGTCCTCCTTCGCTGGCCGGGAGGGGAGGCAGCGCTGCCGCTGGCCAGTCTTGATAAGCCACCTGGCGTTGAGTAGCCTTGGGGCCGCTGACGCGTGCAGGAGCTCAGCGGGCCGCCCTGGACCTGAGGTGGGAGCTGGGTGCGAAGGATGAGCCCCGAGGCGGCAAGCCCAGGAGCTCGCCACCCGCTCTAGCGAGACGTCGCGGCCGCCTTCCAAAGAGCTCAGACTGTAGTAGCTCCGGGCCACCGTGGCGCCGCCCTCGAGTTCACCTGCTCCCGGCGGGTGTACGGTGTCGCGCGACACGGCGTGGTTGGAGGCCTCGCTGCCGACCGCGCTGCCGGGCGTGAGAGTTGTCGGCTTGTCTGCCGCGTCGCCCTGCCCGCAGCACCCTGCGGACCGCGAGCTGCCTGGGCATGGGGTCGCCGAGGCGAAGCGGCTCTGCGTGGGCGGGCCAAGCCGCCCAGG
Organism: Aegilops longissima; assembly: GCA_021605205.1. Lineage (NCBI taxonomy): Eukaryota > Viridiplantae > Streptophyta > Magnoliopsida > Poales > Poaceae > Aegilops > Aegilops longissima. Next base: position 461,263,549 of record CM038680.1, read on the forward strand.
ACGGGGTTGCCCGCCTGTCGCGGTCATGATGAGGACGATGCGACGGGACACGATGTGGCAGGAGGTGGATCCGTGCACCCTACCGGGCGCACTAAATGTCGATTGGGTTCGGCAGACCCTTGAGGTTCAACACTGGGTGCGCGAAATCTCGCCCTCTACCTACCTGCACCCCGCCTCGCTAGGATCTAAACTCTGAAAGGAACAGCACAAGAGACACAGGGGTTTATACTAGTTCGGGCCACCATTGTGGTGTGATACCCTACTCTAGTTTGTGGTGTGGTGGATTGCCTCTTGGGCTGATGGTGATGAACAATACAAGGAAGAACAGCCTCGCGAGGGTCCGTTCTTGGCTGGTGCGATGAACTGCTAGGGGGAGTTCAGTCGCCTCTCTCTATCTCGCTCGTTTGTTCTCTTGCTATCTTTCTGAATGCCCCTACCCTGTGGGTGGCTAGTCCTATTTATAGGCAGAGGCCATGGGCCTCTTCCCAAATATTGAGCGGGAAGGGCGCCAACAATTGGCCATTTTGAAGGGGAACATATGGTACACTTATCCTGACTAAAGTTGGTCCTCGCCTGTCAAAGGCTCTGTTTGTGACGCCGGCTTGGGCTCCACAATGACTTCCTTCCTACCGTTGGACTGGTCTTGGTCTCGTTGCACCGAAATGGACGCCTTTACTTGATGCTCTCGCCTGCGCTTGCTCCCTTTGCACCAAAGGGAAAGGAGGACACTTCTTGTGGCTGGCGCCCGCCTGGCGCCCTTGGTCGTCATGGCTTGCGTCATGGGAACCTCGTGAGGTACCCCGCCTTGATCTCTCTGCCTCCTCGCGAGCCAGCCTGATGAGGCCGTGCCTAAGGAAGCTCCCTGTCATCCGCCCCGCGAGGCTTGGCCCCTCGCGAGGGTCTTGAGCTCGTGTTGATGAAGATGGGCCGTGATGGGCCCCTTTGAGCCACGCCGCAGCCGCAGGCAGCAAGTCTGGGACCCCGTTCCCGAACGCCGACAAGGCGATGCAGTGATGGGTTCTAGTGCCCGCTTCACCGACCCCGCGGATGGGGACTCTGGAGTCAGAGGCACGCGCCGCCCGCCGAGAGAGGAATAGGGCATGTGAGATGGGGGCCGGTCACATCTAACGTGGGTGCGCAGTCCGTTCGTTGCCACCGCGTGATGCCAGTGCCCGAGGAGGAGGAGTGTCTCCTCCCGTGGGTGTACTGTCGGTCACTTACCACGGCAGAGATGGACGCTCGGCGGCTCCGTAGGATCGTAGGCAAGCAACGCCGGATCGACATTTCGTAGTCCGAGCGGGGGCGGCGAAGGTATCGGTGAAGCGACGAGGCCGGCCAAGCTCAAGCATGAGCAGGACCACATCGTCTGGCAGTTGAAGGGCTACATCGTCATCTCTGATTCCTCCTCCTCCGACGTCAACCCACCTCCTGCCGCGGACGCCTCCAGTAGCACCGGCGACCGGAAGGGCAAATGGTCGACGAGGAAGTGGTGAATTCCGACCTTTCTCCGCATTTATATAATCTAGCTCCTATCTAGTTAGCATTGTTGGACGGTTGAACTGCGTGAATTTTGCCAGTTTGGTGATCTTTTGATGATGCTATGTGAATTATGCCCGTTTGCTAGCGGTTTATATGTCCTTTAATTTGCTTTTAGTTTTGGTCCATTAGTGATCTACGTAGTATGTTGCATGATTTTGTATGGATATAGGGTGCTGGATATGAGATACGCAGCTGTGGAGCGCGCGGATTTAGAAAGTCACTGTCCACGGTCACGCCCGGGCGCGTCCACAGACGTAAAGGGTGCCGGATTTGGCAAATCCGGTTATAGATGCTCTTAGGTGGATAATTACCATCTCATCGGGTCGATAGGGCAGAAAACTAGAAAGTGATGTGGATTTTGTTAGTTACTTAGGTTATTATCATCGATGACAAAAGTGTCGTTCTCTGCTAGACTAGATCAATAATGCCACCTCATGGAAAGAAATGGTACACAAGTCCATGGTCTCAAGACGAATTGGGATTTTTTAATTCCATTTTTGCTGCGCCGGGTAGCACGACTAGTGTGTTGGATCTTTTGTTGGTAAAAGAAAACTAGTATATGATTTTCTATGAGCTCATGACCCATCCTCTCCGAAAATGTCGGGGAGATAACCGTTTTTAGATGCAAGATCAGCCGCTTAGCGCCGTTTTGGACACAGCGAGACACACAATAGACGTGCTCGGTCGCGTCAGAAAACGTCGACGACGAGGGCCGAGAAGTCTTCATACACATGCCCCTGGAGACTAGAGCCGGGAGCTGCAATCGTTGTCGTTGTACTCTTGAATTGATCTGAAGTACCTGACACCATACCTTGCTGGATGCACACATGACTATAGACCTAAGTTACCGCCTGGAGGAGACAGCAGGAATCTATGCCATAGCTCCGTTGACTTTGTCTCGCCGAACAAATCTTGACGATGAAGCGCTACCATCCGCCGAGCCCTGCCTCTGCGAGGACAACACCATCCACACGCCTCTGGATGGTACGAAGTACCACCAACACAAGGGCGAGGCGGGGATAATTTATTCAATGTTGGCGCCACAGCCAATGTCTCACCGCCATCGATCAGAGACAACCCCTAAACTATCTGTACCCTACCCCTACCCCTACCTGATCGAAGCACTGGGGTCCTCACCCCCTCCCATCGCCGGAGCGGCATACGGAGGGAGAGGGGGCCCATGATCAACACCGGAGAGAGGGCCCATGTTCGCCTCTTGCTATAGAAGGGAGGAAAGAAAGCCTCGTATGTTCCATTATGGCAGCTTGACTGAAGAAGGTATACATCTTGCCCGGGTATCTAGGTTCGTATATGTAGTTATACAAGAATTGACGGTGTATTATGTAGTTGGCACCAAAAAAGGAAGAGAGAAGGCGTATTATGTACAAACTAGCTGGAACACGTCAGTCCAATTCTAACCAAGTGTAATCCTACTGTACCAAATAGTAGTTTCGACTACTTTCGAGTGGATGTGTGGTCCATATAGATTTTGGTTGAATAATATTTGAGTCGAGTCGAGATGATACACTACTATATTACGACATATGTTCCACGGTCTTTCCTGTTAATTATTTATGGTAGAACACTGCAATTAGTTGTGAGATCTTTGTGTCTATTAGTACTCTACCCCTAGCCCTACCGGACCAAAGCCCTAGGGTCCCCGCCCCTCCCTTCGCTGGAGCGGTAGATGGAGGGTGAGGGGTCCCACGATCAACACGGAGAGGTGGGTAGATCGCCACCAATGTTCGCCTCTCGCGAGAGCAAGGAGGAAAGAAAGCTTTGTATCCTCCATTATGGTAATTTGACTGAAGAACCTACACATCTTGCCCAGGTATCTAGGTTTGTATATGTAGTTATACTAGAATTCATGATGTATTATGTACTTCGAGCAAAAGAGAGGGGAAGAAAGATTGCGTATTATGTACAAACTAGCTGGAACGCGTGAGTCCAATCCTAATCATGTGTGGTCATACAGTACCAAACAGTAGTTTCTACTAGTTTCCAGTAGATGTGTGGTCCATATGCATTTTGGTTGAACAATATTTCAGCGGAGATGATACGCCACTATATATGACATATGTTCCACGCTCTTAATTCCTGTTAATCATTGTACAACACTGCAGTTAGTTGTGAGATCGTTGTCTTTATCAGCATTTATGCATGCACGCAAGGACAAAACGGACTGCTATTAGTCTACTCATCTCCCTGTCCATTGAAAGATTACGTGCATGTCATGTGTCATCATGCTAACTAAACACGGTGCCAAAGAAAGGATTTTCGCGTCAAGTCGCGGCTACGTATCTCTGGGCGAAAAAGTAGCCTCGTCGACATATATTAATTTGCACATGGGTGAGCGTCATGTATGCAAATTAATATATGTGCTACCTACACACAGCAAGTTCCAGCAACGCATGGTCCGAATATATCCAAGAGTAGTGTAACCATGTGTGCTGAACGAAACGCTCTATGTATTTTCGTCACGACCCTTACCTCGATTTCGCATAATTTTCCTTGGCGATGCATGCCTGGCTGAAGTTTAAGGAAAAATGACCATGGGTGAACAGGTGGTCATCCCGGCTCCTATTATTGCTCAACGTGCACTTTGGTCAAAACCTCCCATGGGATAGATCGAACTATCTCCGGATGGATCATTTGTGAAGGAGATAGGACTACTGGGTCGGACATGGTGCTTAGGGATTCCGAGGGAAGGTTATCTTCTCGGCTTACCGTTACCTGCACAACTGCATGCCCATGAAGTACATATTAGTTCTATTCTTTAAGGACCGTCAATGAGTATACAACGGTGGGAATTGCCAATTGTGATGTGATCCGATAGCGCGACTGTTGTTGCTGCATTGACCGATGACTCGCTGGACAGTTCTGCATATGATCATCTCATATTGGAGATCAAGAAAACTCTGGAACCACGTGGATTTATTCCGCCGCCGGCCCGCCTCGTCTCCGGTGGCTTTAAGGCCATGGGTGTGGCGAATCTCGTCCATTGCCGGCTAGAGGGCTCATTGTTTTAATTTTTTTTGGAGTTTTGTTAAGGTTTGTGTCCTACTAAGTAAGGCGAGGCGACGGCGGGCGGCGACCCCTATAGATGGGAAAAGGTTCTCATGGCCTAGCCTCCGTTTCGGTGGTGTGTCTAACATTGCCGGTGGGCACGTGGAGGCATGTCTCTGACAGATCTGTTTTTGGTGGATCTGCTCGGATATGGTCATCGTTCGTTTACATTCGTGTGTCTTCAGGTTGGATTCTTCCTATCTACGCTATTCTTCTTCAACGATGGTTGCTCTTCTGCTGCGTTGGTCCTATGGGACCTTAGCACGACAACTTCCTGACTGTCAACTACGACAAGTTTTGCACGACTCCTACAAGGGAGGGGCGACGACGGCGGGGCGCCATTAGCTCGCTTCAGTGCTTTTAGTCATCACTAGATGATCTATGGATCTGGTGGTGTTCCTTGTACTGTCATGATTGAAGATGAATAGATCGAAAGTTTTCTCGCAAAAAAAAAAAGTTTGTTTTATCGATCGATCCCAAGATCCACACGATTTGCAAGTTCTCACGTAACCTTAGAAACGACTAGAGGAATACATCCGAAGAGTGTAACCGTGTGAGCAGAAGGAAAAACTCACGTTCGTCATCTGTATTTTCGTCACGATCCTTAGCTCCTTGCCCCAATTTGGTGTACTTTTCCTTGGCGATGCATGCATGTATAATGTGGCTGAAGTTTACAGCTAACTGGGTGCTCCCAAGACTTTCATGGTCATATGCTCCAATTCTAAAATTAGCCTTAAAATTTTCAAAAAAATACTAAATTTTTTGAATGCTCACAAGACTCTACGAGCCCCAAAAATTCAAATCTACATTTGAAATACACATAGAGAAAAAAAGACAAATTTACATGAACAGTGCCAGAAGAAGACAAGATCAGAATGGACACTATTCACATATTCCTTCTCATGTATCCATATTGGACTAGGCCCATTATCCCTCCACACTTGAGGGCTTCTTCTTGAGCTTGTTTCTTGGTATCGTATTTCTACCCCTTCCCCTTCTTCTTTGACTTCCTGGCATTGATCAACTTCTTGGATTTTTTTGGTGACTTCATTTTATTTTGATAATGTATGACGTAAATGATGACTAGGATAGGTCATAGCTATCGCCAAAAATCCTGTTAGTATGAGAATGTACATGGTGCACCCATTCTCGCGGTACAGCTGAGGTCATAAAGTCCTGTTATAATTCATAGAAATAATCTCAAATTAATTGAGAACATATGTGCAACATATATCTACCATATCACAGATTCTAAATATCCCGCATATGGAGAAAAAAAGCATGGCAATGGCCAATGGTAGTAATTCATGCCAATTGGACCATGAACTATGCTCATTAAAACAATCACAACTGAGTTTGTTGTTTCTGTTCCTTGGGGTGTGCTTAAAATTGGGATCTCAATCTTTGCCATGATATATGTACAGTGTTTCTATGCCGTCAGATAAACCAGATTTTATGAACTGGGTTGGTTTGGTTCCTTGTGATCGGACCTTCGTTTTCTTGGAATTGATAAGCCCCCTTTTTTTCTTTTTGCAATTGACAAGCCCTCCGCTTGCGCCATGTACCTATGCATGGATGGTGAACAACACCAAAACGATGAGATTTCAACATGGGTTTTTGTTGCCTTGAACAAACAATAGTGCGACCAAGTGTAAAATATATCCAAACTAGAAAGCTCGATTTTTGGTAGCCTAGAATCTAGCAAGGCATGAAAAGATCGTGTCCGAGATTCACCCGGGCAAGAGCCAAAATGTCAGACGCGTGCATATATACAACACCATTGCTTAAACCATACTTGCTCCAGTTGCAGTAATATAATTCAAAACTAATTAGAGAAGTTAACTAATCAGGTTAATAAACATAGAAAAAGATCCAACGAATTAATTCAACACAGCTCACTGACTGGACTAAAACACATCTGTGAAACATAAATTTTTACTTTTTGCCCTTTTCTTCCTTTTGTACTTGTATATTAACTTTTCTTTGACCCTGTGACCGTAGAACAATTGTTCTACGGTATTTTCATTAAATAAATATATGTACATGTACAGGTACAAAAAGGAAAATGAACAAAAATAGGCCTTTAGCCAATTCCAACTCTAGGAAAAAACATCATGAAAGACAATTACAGGTTTAGTTCAGTCCAAATCCGAATCTTGTCTGCCTTTCCTTGTTTAGCTCTAAGCTGACAGGACCAGAGTCCCTCTTGCAAATAGAGTTTTCAATTCTCAAGACTTATGGCAGCTGTTCTGAAGATTTTATCATTTCTGATGCTCCAAATAGCCCAGCATCCCATGACAATAATTTCTAAGGCAATATCTTGAGGTAAAAGGGCCATGGCTAGCTAGTTGAATCTCATCATAAGTTGATATGCCTCCTTTTCTATTTTGTATGATGCAGTCCCAACAAGAAAGAGCAAATAAACAATTCTAGAAGAGGTGTTTTGTGGTTTCATCTATGTGATCATTACATAGAGCACAACCATAGCTCAGGAGATGCATGGATCTTCGCTGTAGCATATTCCTAGTATTATTCTTGTCATGTAGTAAGAGCCAGAAGAAGATCTTTTGTCCAAGTCTGCATTCTGTTAACCAGAGGGCATGAAAGATGCTGTGAGCCTTTGCTTTGTCCATGATGTGCCTATACATCTTCATGGAGGAATATGAAGTGCTTCTCCCTGCTAACTTCCAGCTGTCAGGTACCATAGATGGAGTTCTTTGTTGTAGATGAGGTCTGAAGCATCAGAAATTGTTGATGGGCTTGAATGGAGAGAGGTCTGTGGAATAATTTGCTTGCATCTGGATTGTTTAGGACCTGGCTCAAAGGAATTTCTTTGTTGATGGCAAAAGAGTACTACTCTGGGAATCTGAAACATAATCCTTGGTTCCACCATCCATTAGACCAAAAATATATGGCGCTCCCAGTACCAGCTTGACATACATCCCATTGTTTGAAGGTGGGCAACAATCTGAGGATAGCTCTCCACCAAAATGAGCCCACCATCCTTGTGCCAGGAAGGGAATGGGTGTAATGGGACTCTCATATCAAGTTGACCCATGGGAGGTCAAACTTGTTGAGGAATTTGAACAGGAATTTCATGAGCAGAGCCTTGTTGTGCATTTCAAGATTCAAAACACCTAGACCTCCCTGATTTTTTGGTATGCAGATCTTATCCCAAGCAATAAGTGCAGTCCCAGTATCCTGAGATCCAAACTTTCTCCAGACACAATTTTTGAGGTAGGAATTAATCTGTTGGACCACAGTGGTAGGCAGAGCTAAGGTGCTCATGACAAAAGTGGGCATACTTGTGAAAACAGATTTGATAAAAGTCAATTTATCTCCGGTTGAGAGCAGGGTAGAACAGCCTAAAAGTCTATTTGCAATTCTTTTGATCAAAGGCATGAAGTCTTCTACTCTAGGCTTACTGAGGCAAACTGGTAAACCCAAGTAAGCATGTGGGAAAGATCCAATCTTACAGCCAAATAGGGATGACAGTTCTTGCATCTTTTGCTCAGGGGTGTTCATTGATATCATAATGGATTTGTTGTAGTTAACCTTCAGTCCATTGTATGCTTCAAAGTGCAGTAGCAGGCTATTGATATGATTAAGTTGACTGGCATCAGCTTGAGTGACCAAAATTGTATCATCTGCATATTGAATTATAGGGTACTCTGGGAATGAGTGATGAATCAATGGTGAAGTTACAATTGAATTTCTCATGGCTTCATTCAACATAGATCGTAGGAGGTCTGCTGCTAGAACAAAGATCAATGGTGAGAGTGGGTCTCCCTGCCTAACACCTTTTTTGCACGGAAATTGTTTTCCTGGCACCCATTGAGTAAAACAGATGAGAATCCAGCGCTGTATATCATGTTGATCCAATGTAGCCATCTATCTCCAAAGCCTCTGGCCCTAAGAATTTCCACTAATGCCTTGTGGTTTAACATATCAAATGCTTTTTCAAAATCAAGCTTGAGGAGAATAATTTCCTTCTTATATTGTTTGCATTGGTGGATGTACTCATATGACAGGCTAGGAAATCTTGTATGCATCTGTTGTTGAGGAAACCATGTTGGTTCTTATGGAGCAGCTTGAGTAACACTTTTTGCAATCTGTTAGCCCAAAGCTTAGTAATAATTTTCAATGTGCAGTTAAGCAGTGATATTGGCCTATAATCACCAGGAGTGGCAGCAGCATCCGTCCTAGGGATTAGTGTGATAAAGGAGTAATTGATGCATTGAATGTTCATTGTGTGTAACACCCCGGATGTAACTTTCCATATTTGTAACTCCAACTCTTGCCATTTTCGGCATTGTGATATGATATTCCCTCCGTGGTTGGGTTTTTCTTTTTTTTTGCATTTTGTCCATGTCATGCATTTCATATCATGTCATCATGTGCATCTCATTTGCATACATGTTCGTCTCATGATTCCGAGCATTTTTCCTCGTTATCCGTTTTGCAATCCGGCACTCCTATGTCCCCCGGCGTCCCCTTTTACGTTTTTCCGTGAGCGGGTACTAAACTTTCTCGGAATGGACCGAGGTTTGGCAAGTGGCCTTGGTACACCACCGGTAGACCACCTGTCAAGTTTCGGGTCATTTGGAGCTCGTTTGGTACTCCAACGGTTAACCGCACTCTCGCAAAGGCCTCTTTTAAGTTGCAGTCCAACACCCCTCCAAAATAGTCCAATAACCCATCTAAGTCACTTCCATGCTCTCCGTCGTCGGATCACGATCGTGTGGGCGAAAACCGCACCTCATTTGGAGCTTCCTAGCTCCTTCTACCTATAAATATGCATCTCCTCCAAATCCCGGATCAATTCCCGAAACCCTAGACGAAATCCCTCCGCGCCACGGACACGTCCGGATCGGACGGACGCGCCGCCGCCGCCACCAGAGCCAACCAGGGCTGCCACGTGGCCCCGGTCCCCAGCTTCGCCGCCCGACGCCAGCCCTTGGGCCCAGGCGAAACCCTCCGGCCCGATCGCCGCCGCCTGGCCACAGCGCACCGCCGTCGCCCTCGCCGCCTCGCCAGCGCCTTAAGCCCGGCCGCCGCCCGGCCTCCGCCGCCGGTCCCGCCGGCCTCTTCCTCCTCGGCCGGTCCTCTCCTCCCCGGCCCGAGCTCCGGCGAGCCGCGCCGCCGCCTCGCCCCGATCCGATCGGATCAGATCTCAGATCCACCACGAGGGGGTTGACTTTCTCCTCCCCCCGAATCCCTCTAAGTCTTTTTCCATGATTATTTGTTGCATTTTCGTCGTGCCATAACTTTGCACTCGTTGCTCCGTTTCGTGCGTGTAATATGTCAAAATGTTCGTCTCGAAGAGTAGACTATTTCATCTCATTGCATAATTTTCATTTGAGCTCATCTTGATGCCCGAAATGCTGTTGGAAGAGGGCTATGTAATGTTAGTTTCTGTTTCTTAACAGAACATGCACTTTTGTCATTTTTGCCATGATTGATGTGTGCATCCTATGATCTTGAGTCCTACATGTGTTTTGTAATATGCCATGCCATCTTTCCAGGGGTGTATGCCATGTATTTTTGTGATCTCTGTGGTGACTAGCACAAGCATGCAAACTAGGCCTCATGATGTTGTTGTTTTCAGCCCCTGTTTTGCTGATATTTTTATGCCATGTTAACTTGATGCTACCGAGAGATCCATGCATATTTTGAGATACTTCAGTAAGGATGTTTTGAACATATGGTTGTGCTCTATCCATCCATGTCTTTGTTTGCAATTATGGAGTGCCATAGCTTGAGTCAATCGAGCTCTACTTTTGCTATAAAATGTTTCCTGGCAGATTGTTTACATGTTATTCAATTTTGCCAAGGTTGTTGTAGTTGATCCGTGTATGCTATGATGTTGTTCTTGCCATGTATATCTTATATGCCATGTCTTCTTGATGTATGCTTGCTTAGTTTATCATGTAATGCTCTGTAGTGAGTGCGTCGAGCTCTTAAACATGCCTACTTGTTATCTGTTTTTGTCATGCCCTGTTGCTGAATCTGTTAACGGAACTTGCTATATTGACATGGGTGAAACTGTATTTTCTGATCCTTTTTGGCTTATGGTCAGTAAGGGACTTTTGTTCTATGCTTTGAGTAGATTCATTCCATGCCTTGTTTTGCTATTATAAGTTCCTGTAGCATGTTGTTTTCTTGATCTGAACATTGCTTCCTGATGCTGATTTTGCCATGTTCAGTAATTTCACTAAGTCTGTGAAGCTGATATATTTTGCACTTTTTCCATGCTTGTTTGGACCTGTTATGTTGTGAATTAGCCGTAGCTCAATGTTCATCTTTTGTCAAGCATCTTGATTAGATCACTGCCATATGCTTTTCTGGTACATTTGGGTGCAGTAGCTTAATTGCTTGTTGCTTGCTATGTGGTATCATGATGTTAATGGCAGATTTGTGCCATTCTTGTTTTGCTTGTCATTTGCAAACCGTGCATCCGATTCCGGTGATCTTTATATCGATTTCAACCGAAATCATCTCATCTTTCCAGCGGCATACTTGGTTTGCCAATTTGATGCCTGGTTTATCATTTTCCTTCCGGAGCGCGCATACGCATTGCATATCACATCTCGCATATCATGTCATGTTTTGCATCATGTTGCTTGTGCATTGCACCGTGATTTATTGTGGTTCCTTTCTTTGTGTTCTTGCTTTGGGTAGAGCCGGGAGACGAGTACGTGAATGAGGAACCAGTTGAGAACGCTTACGAGGATCAAGCTTTCGACAACTCTGAGAACTTTGCAGGCAAGATGACCATACCCTCGAAATCACTTCTATCTTTGCTTGCTAGATGCTCGCTCTTTTGCTATGCCTATGCTACGATGCCTATCACTTGATTATCATGCCTCCCATATTGTCATGTCAGCCCCTAACCATCCTTTCCTAGCAAACCGTTGATTGGCTATGTTACCGCTTTGCTCAGCCCCTCTTATAGCGTTGCTAGTTGCAGGTGAAGATAAAGTTTGTTCCTTGTTGGAACATGGAGATGTTGTTCCTTGTTGGAACATGTTTACTTGTTGGGGATATCACAATATATCTGCTATAATTAATGCATCTATATACTTGGTAAAGGGTGGAAGACTCGGCCTTATGCCTGCTGTTTTGTTCCACTCTTGCCGCCCTAGTTTCCGTCATACCGGTGTTATGTTCCTTGATTTTGCGTTTCTTACACGGTTGGGTGATTTATGGGACCCCCTTGACAGTTCGCTTTGAATAAGACTCCTCCAGCAAGGCCCAACATTGGTTTTACCATTTGCCACCTAAGCCTTTTTCCCCGGGTTTCGCGAGACCGAGGGTCATCTTTATTTTAACCCCGGACCGGTGCTCCTTGAGTGCTGGCCCAAACGAGTAGACTGCAGGGGCCACCACGGGAAACTCGAGGCTTGGTTTTACTCGTAGGATGTCTCATCCGGATGTGCCTGAGAACGAGATATGTGCAGCTCCTATCGGGATTTGTCGGACAATCGGGCGGCTTTGCTGGTCTTGTTTTATTCTTTGTCGAAATGTCTTGTAGTCCGGGATTCCGAGATTGATCGGTCTTCTGGTAGAAGGAATATCCTTCGTTGACCGTGAGAGCTTATAATGGGCTAAGTTGGGACACCCTGCAGGTATTATCTTTCAAAGCCGTGCCCGCAGTTATGAGGCGATGGGAATTTGTTAATGTACGGTTGTAGAAAACCCGAAGTTGACCTTAATTAATACACATCAACCGCGTGTGTAACCGTGATGGTCTCTTCTCGACGGAGTCCGGGAAGTGAACACGGTGTTGGAGTTATGTTTGACGTAAGTAGTACATGATCACTTCTTGATCGCTACTAGATTCACGACCGTGCTTTGCTTCTCTTCTCGCTCTCTTTTGCGAATGTAGCCACCATATATGCTAGTCGCTTGCTGCAGCTCCACCTCACAACTCTGTCCTTCCTATAAGCTTAAATAGTCTTGATCTCGCGGGTGTGAGATTGCTGAGTCCCCGTGACTCACATATTCTACCAAAACAGTTGCAGTGCCGACGAGGCCGGTCAGGTGACGAACCGAGCTCAAGTGGGAGTTCGACGAGGAACGTGGTCGTTACTATGTATCTTTTCCTGATAATCAGTAGTGGAGCCCAGTTGGGACGATCGGGGATCTGTGTAGCATTTGGGGTATCTTCTTTTATTTTGGTTCCGTAGTCGGACCTTGAGTGTAATCTGAATTATGGATGTTTATTTATGTACTGTGTGAAGTGGCGACTGTAAGCCAACTATGTATCTCTTTCCCTTATGTATTACATGGGTTGTGTGAAGATTACCTCACTTGCGACATTGCTTTCAATGCGGTTATGCCTCTAAGTCGTGCTTCGACACGTGGGAGATATAGCCGCATCGAGGGCGTTACATTGTGCCTTGGTGGAAGTCCTCAATCAGTTTGTAGAAATCTGGTGCTATGATGTCCCCAACACATTTTTAGGAAAGCTGCATTAAAACCATCAGGACCAGGTGATTTATCTGCAGGCATGTGCTTGATGAATTTATCAATTTCCTCCTTAGAGAAAGGTAATTCCAGTTCATTCAGATCCTCATGATGATGTAGCAGAGTATGTAAAAGTAGAGGGTTCTGACTGTTAGAAGTAGTGCCACCTTAAATGCTCTATGCAGAATAGCAGCTTTTGTTTGATGATCAGTATGTTCCTGCCTTAGTTCATCTCTCAGCATGGCAATCTGGTTATTCCGGTGTTTGATGGTGGCTCTTGCTTGGAAGAATTTAGTATTGGCTTCCCCCACTTTGATTTTTATGATGGTGGCTCTTTGCTTCCAATAGATTCTTTGGTTAACCAGAATCTGAGATAAATGGTCCTTAAGTATTGCTTTGCCATTAAATTCAGCAATAGAAAGGGGTCTGAACTCCTCTAAGGTATCATAGAACAAAATCAGATAATTAGAATATGTGATTATCTTTTTCAGATCAGATAGTGTTCTGGCCTAGTTTTTTAGTCCCTTTCTCAATCTTTTGAATTTGGCTGCAATAATTTTACACTGTTAGTCTCATCAACTTCCCGTTCCCAAATAGATCTTACCACCTCTTTGTGTTCCATCCAATAATTTTCAAATATGAAAATCTTAGCTCTGGGGATAGAAGTACCTATTTTAATGTTCATAGGGATACAATCACAGGTAGTTTTGGCTAGTGGAATAGCTGAAGTATCTGGGTATGTGAGTGCCCAAGATTCAGAAGTAAAGCACCAATCAAGTTTTTCCAAAACTGGAGCATCCTAAATGTTGCTCCATGTGAAATTCGTCCATTTCAGTGGGATTTCAATGAGTGCTTGGTGGCTGATGGCCTCGTTAAACAACAACATATCATTTATGCAACCTCCCTCCCTGCTCCTGTTATGAGGGTATCTCACATATTTAAAATCTCCTAGAATCATCCAGTTTGCATCATCAGCCATTTGGAAATTATGGAACCAGTTAATGAATTCTGGTCTGACATCAGGTTGACAAGGACCATAGACATTGGTCAGAAACCATGATTCTCCAGATTGGGTGGATGTGAATTGGATAGTGATAGAGAAATCATTCTCATGGAAAAGTTGACCCTGAAAAAGGTGTTCTGACCATGCAATAAACAATCCCACTTAGGCCCCAGAAGATGGCAAAAAGACAAATTTGGAAAGCCTCATAGGGCAGAAATTTCTGAGATACTACAAAAAAAAGACACATCCGTGACATTTTGGGCCGAACAATTTTTTTCTGTCATACATATGACACTTCTATGACGATAATTGTGACAAAACCCGGTATCATCATAGATGTGGTGGGCTCCTACTTCTATGAAAAAAAATCATGACAGAAAACGGGCTCTTCATCCTGGGCGGGCCGGAGACGCAGCTGCATGACATTCTTTGAGCCGTCCATGACGGAAAAAACCGTGGTAGAAGCGAGGGGGAGGAAAATTTTGGGGAGTTGCCGGTTACGGTGGGAGGTCGGGGCGGCGATGCGCGCTTTCTCGTGACACGACGTGCGTGTGTGCAAGGCGTTGGCTCTAATCAACCCGAGCGAGGCGTTGGGCTTTAATCGAACCCGGCGATTGACAGACCGCAGCTACGCGTTATCGAACCGAAGCGATCTATCGATGGCTGTTAATCGAACCCGATGGAGCAATTCCTTCGCTGCTGCTGCTAATCAAGCCGATCGATTGATGAGCGATGGCGTTGCGGGGAGTTTGGATGAGCAGTGAGCGGTGGTGTTGCCTTGGATGAACAGGAACCCGTGGTGTGGAGTCTTTGGATGAGCAGTGAGCGGTGGAGGGGTGGCCGTGGAGGGGTGGTTGAACAGGACCCCGTGGTGTGAAGGGCTGGACGAATAGTAGACGGTGGAGGGGTGCCCGTGGAGGGGTGGTTGAACAGTAGCCGGTGGAGTAGCGCACGGTGGAGGCTGGATGAACAGGAGCCCTTGGAGGCTGGAGGAGGTCGACGGTAGCCCGTGGAGGCTGGAGGAGGTCGACGGTGGAGATGAACAGTATCCCGTGGAGTCCTGCTTTGCGACGCCACACCCCTCCCGATGAACAGGACCCCTGTTTCGACCGTAGCGCTCCAACACAAGTCTGTTTCGTCCGTTTTGCGGTACGTCACACCCCTCCCGATCAACAGGACCCCCGTTTCGACCGTAGGAGGTCCGTTTCGTCCGTTTTGCGGTACGCCACACCCCTCCCGATCAACAGGACCCCCGTTTCGACCGTAGGAGGTCTGTTTCCTCCGTTTTGCGGTACGCCACACCCCTCCCGATCAACAGGACCCCGTTCCGAACGTAGGAGGGACATTTCCTCTGTTGTGCGGTACGCCAGGCCTCGTTTCCATCGCCTGTTCCGTCCAAACCCTCCCAATAAACACGACCACGCATTCCGTTCCGACCCAGCCGGTTGGCTCCCCATGAACACGACGACAATGTTGTTTCTCCTTTCCGACCTAGCCATGTACGTATGCGCGAGTAGGCATTCGAGACCCTGCCCGTATGTACGTATGTGGCCGTATTTTCTTTCTTGCACCCTCGTCGTTGTACGTACGTGTACATGCTATGTGCGCGCCTCTACTACGACACGCGTGCGGCGCTCTACATCGACCCGGTATGTACGCACCGCCGACCAGAATGACAACGCTACGTACGCTTCGACCAAGTGGGCCCCGACTGTCAGGCACTTCCTTGCCTGCGAAGATGTAGCTGGTGGATCCCAGCAGTCAAGGGGGCGAATCGTTTTGTTTTTTTGCCCGGATGCACTCCCTTGCGTGCGAGGATGTAGCTGGTGGGTCCCAGCAATGGGGCGAATTGTTTTTTTGCCCGGACGCACTTCCTTGCGTGCGAAGATGTAGTAGTGGGTCCCAGCAGTCGTCGGGAAACTTTTTCACGAATACGGTGGCCCGTCGGTGGGTCCCATTGTCGGTGGAGGAATAATTATTTTGCATGTAATAAGGAGGCACTTCTCTTCTGCGGCCGTGGACCAAGCTGTCGACCTCTCCACATACTGATCCACGTCCGATGGAAGCCGTTCCTTGACCACGTTGACCACGCCGCGTCGAGAGCACCAGGGCGGTGGACAACGGCGATGCCTAGGAAGGGGATGACATGAAGCCGGGGAAGACGCGGCAGTGGATGCCCACGCGTAGAGGAGTACGAGGGTTCACTGGTTCGCTGTGGTGTGAGGCTGCCGTCGCTGCAGAATAACAGGGGGTGTGGGTGAGTAGAGGGATGGCCTGGCCAGCGGTGGGAGTAGTAGGGGCGGTGATTCCTCCGCCGCATCGCAGACGGCCACGGGAGGCAGGAGCACGAGGCACGACCGGCGCTGGTTTGGGTGGCTGGAGTAAGAAGACCAGAGGTTGAAGAAGCACTACGACCGTTGGATGGACATCGTACGGTCACTGGAGCTAGAATCGTGCATATTGACTAAGTTGACAAAGCCCTCCGTCCCCGTCAACTTAGTAGGCCCACAAGTCAGCCTGCCACTATACTGGGTCCCAGCTAATAGGGGGAGTATTCATTTTTTTTGTGCGTAATAAGGAGGCACTTCCTTGCCTGCGAAGATATAGCTGGTGGGTCCGAGCTGTCAGCGGCGGTAACGTTTTTTCGCGAAATATAGAGGCCCTTTCGGTGGGTCCCCGATGTCAGGTGGAGGAATCATTTTTTTGCGCGTAATAATGAGGCATTTCCTTGCGTGCGGCCGTGGACCCAGCTGTCAGCCTCTCCATGTACATTCCACTTCAGATGCATGTCGGTTGTTGACCACGTTGACCAAGCCGCGCCGAGAGCACCAGGGCGGTGGACGACGGCGAGGCCTAGGAAGGGGACGACACGGAGGCAGGGAAGACTTGGCAGTTGTTTCCCACGCGGAGGGGAGTACGACTCTGAGGGTTTCTGAGTTCGCTTGCGTCGCCGGAGAATAACAGCAGGTGTGGGTGAGTAGAGGGATGGCTAGGCTAGCGATGGGAGTACGGTGGGGCGGTGAGGGCTGCGCGGCAGCATAGCCGGCCACGGGGAGGAGGGAGCAGCAGTCCACCGGCGCTTGTTTGAGCGGCCGAGCAGGAAGAGCAGAGATTGAAGAAGCACGACGGCCGTTGGATGGACATCGACGGTCATTGGAGCTAGAATCGTTCATATTGACTAAGTTGACAAAGCCCTCCGTCCCGTCAACTTAGTATGCCCTAAGTCAGCCTCCCACCATGGTGGGTCCCAGCTAGCGGGGAGTATTCATTTTTCGTGCATAATAAGGAGGCACTTCGGTGGGTCCGAGTGACAGCCGGGGAACGTTTTTTCGCGAAACGGTGGTCCGTCCGGTGGGTCCCAGCGATCGAGGGCAAACGTTTTTTCGCGAAACAAATGGCCCGTCCGGTGGGTCCCAGCAATCGGGAAACGTTTTTCCGTGAAATACTGGTGGCCCGTCCGGTGGGTCCCAGTTGTCAGGTGGGGGAATAATTATTTTGCGCGTAATAAGGAGGCACTTCCTTGCGGCTGCGTGGACCCAGCTGTCAGCCTCTCCACGTATAGTACTCTTCCGATGAAAGTCGGTCGTTGACCACATTGACCACGCCGCGCCGAGAGCACCACGGCGGTGGACGACGGCGAGGCCTAGGAAGGGGACGACGTGGAGCCGGGGAAGACGCGGCAGTGGATGCCCACGCGGAGAGGAGCACGAGGGTTCACTGGTTTCGCTGCGGTGTGAGGCTGCCGTCGCCGCAGAATAACAGGGGGAGTGGGTGAGTGGAGGGATGGCTTGGCCAGCGATGGGAGTAGTATGGGGACGGTGAGGCCTCCGCGGCAGCAAAGCCAGCCACGGGAGGCAGGAGCATGCGGCACGACCGGCGCTGCTTTGGAAGACACGGCAGTGGCTGCCCACGCGGTGGAGAGTATGAGGGTTGACTGGTTCGGCTGCCGTCGCCGAAAAATAACAGGAGGTGTGGGTGAGTAGAGGGATAGACAGGCCAGGGATGCGAGTATGTTGGGGACGTGAGGCCTGCCCGGCAGCACTGCCGGCCACGGGAGACGGGAGCAGGCGGTTCCGACGGCGCTGGTTTGGGCGGCTGGGGCAGGAAGATCAGAGACTGAAGAAGCACGATTGCCGTTAGATTGACATCTAACGGTCTGACGCTGGTATAGTCGATTGTTGACTAAGTTTATTTTTTGCGAAACCTTATGTATGCATGAACTTGGTAGGCCCACAAGTCAGCCTCCAAATCTGTGGCAGACAATATAAAGCCCATTTGCTATTTTTTATAATTTGCAGCCCATTTGCTAATTCTTAAGTAATTTATTACAGCCCATTTTCTGCCAGGACCACGGTCAAAAAGTTCAACCTTATTTTGCATATTTCGGTGGAGTCCGAACTGTTGTAATCCCGAAATGATAAACATTTTTTTAAGAACTTATTGATTTGCCAAAAAATCGTTTTGTTTTTGTGAGCAAATAAGACGTGGGACAATTGAGTTGGTTTAAGGGAAAACCAATGGTAAAAAAATCAGCGCTGGGTGGGAAAAAACAACAAAAACAAGGATATCAATATGAAAAGGAAATTTCATGTGTTTTCAATATAATGATACGTGTATATGAACTAGTAAAACTATAGGTAGAGATTAGAAAACGGATGTAGGACATGCGTTTCAAGAGGAAAATAGAACTGAGCTGTGTGATTGATTCAGTAAAAAAAACTGCCTGCGGATGTTGTAAGACAAAATATAACTAACACTGGCGGGCCAGAGGCCAGTAGATACCTGCTGGATCTTTGTGCCCCGTTGTCATCATGGGCTGGGCCTGTTAAAAACAAAACCAACCCTGGTCAGTCTGCAGCCCAGTTGAAACTTGCTCGACCTGAAAAAACAATATACGTGCTCAATAAACGAGAGAATTCTGCAAGTACAGACTGATAACTGAGATGCAGCACAGATATTGTTTTTTTATCGTGATAATAAGTGCATGCACTTGTTTCGAAAAAATTGGAGAACTGGGAATTCGAACGGCGGGTGCTTATGCTACCCATCAAATAAAAATCAGGTGCCTGAAAATTCGTTTCGAAACGAATGATTCAGCTTTATATCCACGCTGACCCTCGGCATGATGGTTGGAAGCAAATGCAAGTTCATACCCAAAGATCATTAACAACAATACCAACTTGCGGACGACAAGCTAGTTCAACTACCAATACCTAACTAACTTATAATCTTTTTACTATTGGCCCTAGTGTTCGTCTGGTAGAAAATTTTGTAGAGGACTAGTTCCCGCTCCTTCTCTTGCTCCAGGTCCCCGAGGTGGTACTGGTGGATCACCCAGTTGGTCCTCTACTGGTCGAAGTTCTTGTTGGTGTGCAGCACCAGAACCTTTTTTGCTGCCCGTCTGTCGGCCGTTGACCATCACCAGCAAGGTATTGCCGGTCTTGTTCCACATCGCGCACATGCCGCACTCTGACTGTATCTTGCGATGCGTCCACGTGCCCCTTTTGAACGCCCTGTAATTGCGCTGGAAGAATTGCTTCCTTAGGCCACTCAGTGTGATACCTGCAGTATTGTGGAATACATGTTTTAGTGTACGTAGTTGGCATTTTCATAACATCTTTGGCATGTTGCAGTCACTTGTTTCACTTTTTATTAACTGTCAAATTGTAATTGCTTCACCAGGTCCGCGTCTAAAAGAAAAATATAGCTATAAACAAAGGAATATGTTTGTGCAAGTAGACGGCTGATCGGTGTCTTACCTGGAAGTTTCTCAGGTTGGGTGTAGCGTATGTTGTGCTCGCTGTCGATGGTTGGTATGAACAAATCGATAAGAGACTGAAATCTCGCGCTGTCAGCACTCACTTTGGCCTTAAGGTGCTCGATCAGCTCCTGATCTGTGGGATCGAACTTGACGCCAGCCGGCAGCACCGGCCAACCCTTCTTCGACTTGCATCGGTATTTCTAGTTATATGGTACTCAATGTATGATCAATCGACTGTTTTAAGTGAATGGTGAAAGATTTCGACAGATAAGTGGTACTCCAAATCTGAAGTCCAGAATACCCGAATACGCCGCCGGAATTCTTGTCACCTCACACGCAGTGTGTTTTCACGTCAATTCAATGTGTGGACATGATGAATAATTTGACCGACGTATACTAGTACTGCTACTGTACTACTTACTAGTCGTATTTAGTGTCACAATTTATACATAGGTTTAGCTAACAAATACGCACTTGATGCCTAACTGATATATATATAGGGAAAATCCATCATACCACCTGGTGGTAGTTACCCCACATGTCTCATATACTACCATGTGGTACTATATATACTATTTTATTATTTTAAATATGTTCATATACTATATCTAAGATATTTCAAAGCAAGTTACATGAAAAAATTGCATATGAGCCCATAGTTTTTGTTATATATGTAAAATAAATGCGTATTTATGCGTAAAAATGAGCATACTCAAAAAATGGTACATACTACCTAAAAATTAGTATATATACTACCTAATTATTGTTATATACTACATACTACACGTACATACTCTCGGTTCCGACAGATACTACATAAAACATACAAAATGCAAGTGGTGGTAACTACCACTGCTTGTAGGAAACATTTGTCCTATATATAGAACATTTGGCTCATGGTAGTATATTAGATATGTGGGGTAATTACTACCGGGTGGTAGGAAACATTTGTCCTATATATATGGCTTCTGCACAACATCTCCATCATCATTATCAGTACATCCTACGCAGGTGAGTTAGGATGCACTTGATCCCAGGAAGATTTCTATCCTTCAAACCAGAGGAGTGCTTCAAACTAACAACAGTACATAATATCCAACAAAAGAGGGTCATGCTACAACAGCAGAATACATGGCTCAGTTTAGATATCAGCACAAATCAAGTTGTGCATATTTGCTGTTGGCATGAACCACATCGCCGCATGTCGGGTTTGCAAAAGCCATCCATCTCATGAAAGCTTGATGCCTTTCACACACTGAAGATTACCTAGCAACAAGCTGTGTCGACGAATCTCTGGATATGGTGATTCATGAAACCCATGGTATGATGTGTAAACACAGCCCCCCTCACGAATGGAAGTTGCGTAGCACAGTAATCATCGTCGGTGATATGATTGATGATTGTTTGGATGATCGGATAATTAAGCCCGAGGAACAAGGAGTGGTTGCCGAGGCTGTAAACCTGCCTCCAGTTGAATACGCCTGGCCCAACGGAGCTGGGATCTTTCTCGAACATGAAGCAGCCATAGCCATCAATGTCACATTTAACGCATACGCATTGTACTGCATGTGGTTTGATGTAATGGTTTGGTCAATTTGGTACGTGCGAATGAGCAACAAATGACCGCCGTCAGCTGAACGAGCGATAAACCACCACCCATCGGCAGGTATGATTCCAGGTCCTGGAATCATGAAGGCCAGCGCGGCGCGTCTGCTGCAACAATTCAAATTGGAGACCAAAAGGACAAAATAAACAATCATGTTCAGAGTATGTGTGGAATTA
Source organism: Aegilops longissima (assembly GCA_021605205.1). Lineage (NCBI taxonomy): Eukaryota > Viridiplantae > Streptophyta > Magnoliopsida > Poales > Poaceae > Aegilops > Aegilops longissima. The sequence goes on from CM038680.1 coordinate 461,285,169, forward strand.
AGATTATTATAACAGCGACACATATCATAGACCGAGAATTGCAATGCCGTGGTCATAATCATACCCCAAGTTAAAAAAATAAGCCGATGGCTTTCATATTCTAGCAACATGTCATGGTTCAAACATCATGTAACAATGAGAGGAAAACAGCTATGACAACACCGACTCATATTCTACCATAGCACTTACTACTACTGTTCCCATATCAACTCTAAGCAATAACATGCGTTGTTATAAAAATCTTGTAAATAAGAGTAACATATAGCAATCATGATGTTATGCTCATAATATGTATTCTAACAATCATTAGATGCCAAATTTTCTCATATCAACTCTAACAATAACATTTGTGGTCATAAAAATCTAGGAAATGAGAGGAACACATAGCAATGATGTGGTTATAGACATGCTATACATTCTAAATTTGTAACAAATGAACAGGCAGTCGTATTGATAAGGTAAAGATGAGATGAGATAGAACAATTACACGATGATAGATTCCACCGGTATAGGCAGCCAATCGTGCGTCGATCGCGTAAGCGATGCCATCGTGCACTATAGCATCGATGTAAATGTTGCCTCAATAGGATTGATGATGAGCCATAACCATGTATGGCGACCGGATTCCAGATAGACTAATCCCATGTTGAACAAGGCAAGGAGCTTGTAATCCATGTAGTCTTCTGATGGTGTGGGCACTTCGCAGATTACAACTTCCTGCAAACAGAGGTCGAGCCAAAAGCTTGATGCGTCTCGTGCGTAGTAGGCAGGAGTGTCCGGCGGGCTGCGAGGATCGATGTCGGTGGTATCCAACGATGGAAGGGTGATCTCTCGCTGGGTGTAGATATCCACGAGACGCCACGGACTACCGATGTGGTGGATGAGGACGATCCAGTTGGCCTTCATGCCCGCCCAATAGTGGCCGCGCATGAAGGAAAGGTGGACGGGTAGTGGTAGCGTGTCGAGGGGCACCACGGCAACCTCCGTAGGATCATCAAGTCGGTGTCTGGGCCACCTGCGAGGATCGGGCATCAGCAAGCAGGGTGTCTTGAAAAGAGTCGGCCGGTTGCAGACGAGTAGATGGTACAAAGACACCGAGCATGCGGCCAGACGGATGGTGCTGAGTAGGTCCATACGACTACAGATCTGCTCCAAGAGAACATCGGGGAGGGAATTCCAATCGCGGCTCTGCGTGTCAGTCGGTTCTGCCATTGGGGTTTTCGGTGCCTGCGAGCCAGCGGGGAAGTGGATTCGGGCGGCCGAGCGAAGAAGCTTCTCCTCGTGTGGCGAGCAGTGGCGGGGATATGGTACGCGAGCTACCAAGGAAGATGGCGCGGTAGGCGAAAGCAAAGTGAGCAGGGGTAAATGGTGTGCGGACGGCGATGGGGAAGAGAGGAGGAAGAAGAAGAGAGGAAGAAGAAGAGTGGAAGACGGGGAAGAAAGTGCATTAAATCTCAATTCTACTAGTACTACTACCGGGATTTACCGTCCTTCGGAGTGTAAATAGTTACACCGATGACATGTGGGTCTACCACAAGAGGGCCCATATGTCAGCTAATGGAGGACAGAGGTGCGTAGGCGTATTTGCGGAAGCGTGCTCTACTGGGAAACATGATGGCAGTACTGGGTAAGGCTGATTTAGTAACAACAACACGCTGGTTCAGCTTATTAATTACGTGTCCCATCTGCTGCAGCGTGTATTGTCACTTCACTACGAAGACTAGTTGAATAATTCTCTCTGACCGAGATGGGGAATAATGGATCGCGAGGACTTCCTTTATACAGTATCCCTATGCCTCTACACTCACTTCACTCATTTTGCTCCGTACCTAGTCACTTGTTGAAATCTCTAGAAAGATAAATACTCCGCATTTGGGAACAGAGGGAGGCTTTTACTCCGTACTATTTGGGAACAGAGGGAGTATGCATGGGGCTTACTCCCTGCCTTTGACATGTTCATATTTCAAGCTTCCTCTGTTCCCTCCATATGGTGATACTCATGCAACATGCTACACTCACACGTACACATGGACGCACGCAACACTCACGCACCCATGCGGCACACAGCACACGAGCAACACATACAGCTCACGCTCAAGTGCTCAACCTACTCCATACGTCCATGAAAGACTGTACATTTAGAGATTTACACATTGACAAGGGCATAATTAACGCCCAAAAGAAGCAGACTTATGTGTGCATGTGACCATTGAGATAAGAAGATTAAATGAAGGCCGTTGCATGCTGTAATTAAGGATAGACATGTAGCCTATACCTACAGCACAAGTTGGTATATTAGTCAATCAATATTGATTTAGATTAAAGGCTAAATGCATTGGAAGTGTAGATGTACATTATGTACCACACTCTTTGTTTTGTAGCCGATGTACACTCTTTGTTGGAAGACCGAGGGAGGACACGTGCATGCACTCACATACACAGCCAGGCGGTCGCGCGCAAGGGTTGGACTCGTGTCGCGCTGCGTAAAGTTTTCTTTAACTGATTTCTTTGCTCGCTAACCGGCGGGTGGGACCCGAAACCAGGTGACAATTTAACCAGTCAACAAAGTGCCACGTCGACTATGTGGCGGCTAGTAGGGTGCAATACGGTGCTCTCGATGAGCTAGTGATCGTATAATCGCCGCAAAACTATATATAGTGACCGAAGAGCGTATTGTTACATCGTTGACCGCCGGTGTATTTTTCTCGTTTCAAATTAACCCATATTAATCGGAAAGGGCGCAGTATGGACTACTACTAGTACTAGTACTCCTTTGATGTGTCCCGTCAACTCGCCGAACAAGGAGAAGCTTGCTTACACGCTCTCCGCCCCGCAGCGGTGGTTCGCAGGACGGGGAGAGGGTTTTGACTACAGTGCCCTCTCCCTCTCCCTCCCTCTCCCTCTCCCTCGCCCTCGCCCTCGCGCTTGCGGTGGACGTGCAGCAGTTCAATCGGTGTCAGATTGCCAGAAGCATATTGTACTGTAGTATCATCATTGTTGGACCTTCCGAAGAGGCGAAGAGCCAAGTGCAAGGTTCACACGAGTACGAACTGTTGAACCTCTCGAAGAGGCAAAGAGCCAAGCGCAAGGTTTTATAGAAGTTGTCGTCCTAGTAGGAGTGTACTATAACTATAGCGAACGATGCTACTGTATGATGCCTCCACGTCACGTATATCCAAAGCTGTGCCACCTTATTTTTCTCAAAGAGCGTGTTGGAGCCCGTGCAACAACCACACAAGTTGCACGTATACATAGCACGTTTACTAGTAATAAATTCTAAAGGACAAATGCCAGTATGCCACACAAGTTCATCTCCAATTCATGTGATAAATTTGTGCACGACTAGTCTACATATATTCACAGCGCTACCATTCACAATTACCGTACTCCACTTACACGTTATAGATGGACTACATGCATGTCCTCCTCCGTGTTCCAGTCCTGGTGTTCTTCATGGATGGCATGATCCATAGCGGTGGGCAACGGAATCATTATCGCAGCTTTCTAGTCCGGTTCACACGATGAAGACTCATCCAAGCTGAGCGGCATAAATCAGGATAACGTGTCCCAAAGCATGTCGTTCATCCGTGATGCGCAATGAAGACACAACCATGCTTCATGAGCGGCAGGCCTTCCGTGTCGTGCACGGAAGGTGGCATCCGCTTCACAATGGGGTAGCTGTCCCGATGAAAGCGAGTACTCTCCAAGAGTGTTCCTCGGCACCCACGTAGCATCACAGGGGTCGAACTCGGCGCCGTTCATCTAGTACACGCGGCATCCCAGATCTGGACACATGGTGGCGTACATAGTCAAGGTCCATGCATAATAATGTTGTGCTCAAATATGGCGGTCGAGAATTGTGCAGCAAATAGTACTACTCGGTATAGAGGAAGTAAAATAACCGGCTTATTATATATAGCCACTCTTGGCTACATGGATGAGATAGTAAGACATGGAAAAACAAAAATGGTGGCAGCTAGTGGGTTCAAGTCTTCAAGGGCCTAGCTAGCTATCTGCGTCCTCAAGGTAAAAGTACTCCTACTAGTACTACTAAGTATACTACTAGTACAACAATGAAAGAGAAGGCGAGAGGGTTAAAAAAATGGAATACCTGGGTAGATGGTGACGGTCCGATCGTGGTAGATAGAGCGACCATGTTGCACATCACTGGTACCATGGGTAACGACTGCTAAGATAGTTGATCTCAATATGCCAAAGTCAGCTACAAGGTTCCAGGTTAGACCGAATTGCGGATGCAAATGCACATCCAGGATCGGCGATCTTATTTTGATCGGGGGATGACTGGTCCCTGCAAAATAATGGAGTACTGTTAGGGATGAAAATGATGGTTTGTGCATTCCATTTGTAATCTCCCGTACCGTAGGATGGCAACCATATGAAACAAGCTCCTGGCTTGTCACCGCGAAGAAGCGGCCTAGATGGCGCACGGCATCTTCGAACGTGTAGGGGTACAAATCTGTCGTCGCCAACATGCGCTAGCCTCTGCCGTTACTGCGTCTTGCATTGATGGCAATCCTTATGTCGAACACCGCGATGAGATAGTAATCGTCGTAGCCGTGTCGCTTTGTCGGCGGGTCCGCAATTGCTATCTTCTTCAATCTCATGTAGGCATCATCATACGTATTCAAGCCCAGCCAGTCCAGAAGGCCGATCCCAATGGTGGATAAGGGGTCTACGGGCAGCCGCCTTCTTTGTGGATGTTGTGCAAAATGATGGTGGTATCCGGCCGGAGGTATGCAAGCCAATCTTTGTTGGAACCAACCCAGACCTATATATAAGACGGTGGGCAGCGGAGAAATTACGGGATGGAAATGGAATAACTAAGTACTACATGATCAAACTCCATTACTGACCTGCTCATCGGACAAAATCCGACTACTTCTCAACGTCGGCAACTCTAGCGGAGTCAACGTGCAACCATGGCCAGGGAGCGATGGACTGTTCGAAGGATTGTCCCATAGAAGAACCTTCTCCTCGAGGACGCATGGAAGACCAACAAGCATGGCCTTTTCCCAAGCCTGTTTAAGCAGCGTCTTGGAAAAGTTGGTGCAGGAAGCACTGAGTCTTGCGGGCGGTGAGGACGTCGGAGCGGCGTGCGATTTCTCCGAGAGGATCGTCGTCCAAGGTCTCACAGCCCCGACGAGGAGGAGAACCGCCTGGCGAATCCATGGGAGCAGCGACGAACTGCCTTCTCTTCGGGGGGAGGGGAACTGGCGAGGAGGAGATAAGAGCGTAGTAACCGCAGGGCCTCGTCCCTTCCAACTGTATTTCGTTCCTCAATGAAGGGGTGAGGCTATTATTTAGTACTAGTACTAGCATTATGGAACGTTATGGGATTGCATTATACTGTAAATAATAGCACTAGTAAGAAATTGTTTGCACTAGGTAGTAGTTTTTGGCGTGGATTAAGAAATTTTGGGTATGTTTTTGCCATTTTTGTACCGCCAACTAGTGTCAAAAACGTCTTACATTATGTGATTGGAGGAGAATGCGTACTCGTCATCAGAAAGCAGTACCAGTACTACTTTTCTCAACTAGTAGTGCGATGTACTGTACTTCTAGTCTAGTCTAGTATAGTGCACCAATTTTGAACTCTTGAATCTCAGGGCCAAGGAGCTACAGTTGGAAGTGGAGGGTACTACTGTTCTTTTGAACCATCGCTGTACTATCAATGCAGGGGAAGTACACCTGCGTAGCGGCCTAGTGGGTACTCTCGGTGCTATATTCAGCCGCTCCTCTCACGTAGGAGTAGCTGGCCTACTCAGCCGCTCCTCTCACGCACACACTAGCAGCCTGTTTATGGCGGCGATTCTATCGAGGCGAGAACATTTGAGTTATTTGATACAGCGAGACTAGGCTTTTCGCTTCCATTTGTGGAGGTGTAATGGATCTCGTCGAACTTTGTTAGTAGTTCCTTCTTTATGAATGAGATCAAGCAAAGCTTTTGCCTCCGTCTAAAAAAAACACGTCGAGAGGAATTTCTTTTATAGTAGAGCCGATAATGGAGTGAAGTCCATGCGTGCAACGCCACAAGCTACAGAGTAGTAGTAGAGCACTTTACGTAAGGAGCCATATTGAACAGTTCCCAATGCCCCACCAGGCTTTTCCGGCTCCTCGCGCATAATTGGGAGGCGCTAGTATAAATATGCTACTAGCTGATGAGGAAGCTCCAAGCGAGTTGCGGCTAGGGCGAGCACGCGAGCCACGGGATGCTGGGAAGGAAAACCCGTTCACGTGGCTAGGCTGTCCAGTGCACCCAGATTGTGGGGCCGCACGTCCGTTTGACTTCAAAACTCAAACTACCCTGTAAAATATGGCTCGCAGCAAAGTGTAGTAGTACTATTTTTTTTAAAAGACCGCCGTGCGTTCTCCCGGGATCGAACCCACAAAACGAGGTATACACTCCCGCGGCCACTAGTAGTACTCGTTGGAGTACAACGCAACCTAGAATCGCCTTTTGTCGCTAGTAGTACGTACATTATTCCTTACAAGAAACCCCTAATAATGCAAGAAACCACTAAAATGCCAAGAAACTACTACCATTTGCATACGTGGCAGACTTAAGATAAGACTACCTTATCAACCATTGTACATGCTCTCACCAACAAAAATCCTCGAGTGACCTCCTACCTCTGGCCCGTCCACCTAGTCATCCTCGGCCATGGGACGCAGCTACCGCCGCCGGTAGAAGGCGAGGTTAAAACCGCCGGCGGTGCGGAGCCCATGTTGCGGCAGCCCGGATGCCAGCTCCGTCTGGCGCTCGTGGCCGCTACCTAGCCAAGATAGCTCCGTCCAGCTGCTTGTCTGCAAGGTTTGCTAGCTAGATTTGCACGGCAGCGCGGCGGCTTGCTCGCGCGCGCCGCGCTCAGGCCAGCCATCTGGCTCGAGCAAAGGCCAGCGCGGCGGCTTGCTCGCTCATGAGTCATGCTCGGGCCAGCCTGCCAAACCGTGTGGAGGCCAGCGCGGCGTCCGGCCCGTCCGGCGGAGCAGCGGCCAACTCGCTCATCACCGGCGCCACCGACGAACACGCATCAGTACTGTTTGAAGTAATGTTCAAGAAAAATAATGATTTGAGGGAATAACAGGATAGAAGGTCGGATGTGGGTCCCCGTGTCAACGATCAAACAAAATGTGTTGGTTTAAGCTGCTTCGTCATGCGCGGACGTGTGGGCCAACCCTGTCATAAATGGGTTTAAACGAACCTAATCGGTAGGAGTACTAGGTAGTAGTTTTGGCATGGATTAAGAAATTTTGGGTATGTTTTTGCTATTTTTGTACAATAGATTCTTCCTAGGGCTGGTTGAAAGTGGTAGTTTTTGTTAAATACTCTACATATTGTAAGTAGGAGTGAAAGTTAAGCTTTGGAAGCCAATAAGCAAGGCTAGTCACATAGTGCATATGGGTACATGATTGAAAGTAAATATCAACCATGAGTGACTAATATCTTGATGGAAAACTCGAAACTATGGAATACTAGGAAAAAATGCATGGTTGGAAATACTAGCGATGTTCATGTTCCTTGCAACGAATCATAATTAGAATAATACTTATTCACAAACTTGGTACAAAACACTCTAATTTTGATACATATGTTTCAATTAGAATATATTCCTTGGGCTGCTTTGGTGAGGTCAGGGAGGGATGTGGTTGGTTTTAAGATACTAATTATGGGTTTTTCTGCAAATTGGTAGACAAGTGGGATGTTGGTGAGAAAAGGCAACAACTTACCTCACAATCGTTAGATGTAGATCTAATGGTCAGAAACGACGGATGGCAGCCACACCAGCATCACCAACTTAGTCTTGTGTAGGAGTACTAGCAAGATCTGTGCATTGCACGGAACATCAAGATGCATTTTTTTTATAAAACACTTGTTGTGATTGACCCTTGGAGTAATCCCATGTGTAAAACTAATGATATCTCGAGAAATATGAGATAAGGTGAAGAGGAGTGGGGTGTGGTGGTGGTTGGTGGTGGATGGCGGAGGCATGGGGATTAGCGATGCGGCGGCGGCCACTGTGCCAGTTTGTTCAGAGGCTTCCTTTCTTAATTGCTCAACAATGAGGTTTGTTGGAGATAGGGATGAGCGAGGAAGGCCTTGTCTGCAAATGTGGAGAGGGTGCGGGTATCTTTTAGTTTAATTTCCATCCGTCGGATATAGATCGAGCGATCTATATTGCAAGATGGCACACGTACCATCATCACCACCTCGGTTTTTTATAAGAGAAGAAATATAAGTATGGAGATACAAACGTATTATCGATACTTGCTTCCGTAAACTAGCATCTAAATTCTATTCAACGCCTCGGCATGTGGGGCCTTAGCACAATGACTTCTCGACTGTGTAAAACAAAGATTTTCCCGTCGCTGACAAGGAGGGGGTGACGGCGGCGTGCTTTTTAGTTGCTCTAGTCCTAGTAGTCATACTAGGTGGTCTAAGCATGTGTAGATTTATTCTTTTTCACATCTCGTGTTCGCCGTACTGCCACGACTGTTGATGAATAGACGGTAAGTTATTCACGGGGAAACCCTTGATGAGCGTGTTTGCTTGAGAGAGAGAGAGAGAGAGAGAGAGAGAGAGAGAGAGAGAGAGAGACAGTGTGCATGTGTGATATGTTAGAGACTGAGGCAATGATAACAGATTCTTTGTTTCTATGTGTGTGGAGGATAGAGAGAGACATGTACATGGGGCTTTGTGTTGTGTAACGTGGAGACACATATACATAATTAGAGAGTGAGTGTGTGAGATACACATGCGGACATGGGAGAGATGAGGATCCAGATAAATGGGTGTTTGTGCGTGTTTGTGTGTGTTTGTGCAGCGTTTGTGTGTGAGAGGAGAGAGTGTACATGGAGTAGAGACCACTGATGATGTAAAACTAGTATAAGGAAAGGGGAATGGTGTGACATGTGTAGTAGCGGGATAGCAGGTGCGGGCTGGGGAAGCAGACTATTTGGAAGAGACATCGAGTGTGTGTGTGGGAGAGGGGTGTGAGGAGAGAAAGAGAGAGCTAGCGACGGGAGAGAGAGAGAGAGAGAGAGAGAGAGAGAGAGAGAGAGAGAGAGAGAGAGAGAGAGAGAGAGAGAGAGGAAGAGAGGAGGGGAGAGGGGTCGTTTGTGTCCATAAATGGCGTATAGATAGGGAGACAATGTTGATGTTGTCGAAATTGGCCTATGAGCGGAGACGCAAGGGAAGCGAGTCATCGTGTGTGTGATAGGGACTTCATGAGAGATCTAGAATAGATGGTGTAGAGAACAATGTGCGAAATCGAGAATGATTATACATTAGGGAGCTATGCAAAGAGTCACGACATATATGCATGCAGGGGAAGGAGCTGGGCGGGTCCGCATGTGGGAGAGATAGAAAGAGGAGAGTGGTGCACAAGGAGACAAAGTGTGCTTGTTTGCAGTGGGGGTGGTGTGTGAGGTGAGTCTTGAGAACCACATAACTAGGGAGATAGGCGTTTGGGGGCGACGTTTTGTGTGTATGGGAAATATACACTCTACATAGTGCGTGTGCTTGGGTAAGAGAGATAGCGGGAGACCTAGAGAGTGAGGGAAGAGATGTGTGCATGTCCGAGAGACAAAGTGTTAGAGACCTATGTTGGGGTCCGGACTTTACAAGAGAGAGGGGTGTTAATGTGCTCGTGTGTTGGTGTTTGGGGGAGAGAACGACTTCTCTATGTGTGTGTGTGTGGTGGTGGTGGGGGGGGTTGACTTCAGATAAAGAGTGAGGTGTCTATATTTGAGGGACTTTAGCGTAATTGAGATATTGTGCACTCATGGTTGATTCATTTGTTTCCCAGTTTGTACTATGAGATAACGATACTTTTATACATGCATGATATACCTTGATGTACCCGAATTACAAACCTAAGATTGGAATTTTGGAATTCGACTGCATCATTAGCTTTTGTAATTCATTTAAACGGAGGTACATTTTTAAGCCGGGATTTCGTGATTTCAAATTCATATATCAAACCTAGAGATATACACATACGGGCATGTTCAAACTTTATAATCATCCACTTTATTCATACACATACACATTTTTGCTTTTGTCATCATATTTAGGATAAACACATTTGGAATTTCATTTGAATTGGACCGTATGATGGTATTTGCTTGTAGTAGCTCAATGATCCATATTTGAATTGAATGGACAATCTAAGTTTCGAGTTGGAGACATTGATTTTCAAAACTTGCACATTTTTTTTGCATGCAAAACAAACAAATTGTCGGCCATGATATCATAGTCGGCTGTACGAGAGCAGAATACTTATAATTTTAGGCGCCAAAAGCTTTCAAACTTCCCGCTCACATCGAAATATCACGCGCCCGAAAGTTTAGCCTGCGATATTCCTGTTTTACCCCTGCCACATGAACGGAAAAGGGCTGCTTTGGTAACTCCATTGTTTTCCCCTCTTTGCTCCCAACATTCTTCCCAGAGCCCTCTCCTTCCCTCCCGACCCCAACCACGGCAAGCCGCGAATCTAGTCCTCCGTTGCAGCGGTGGACCTCACACCCCGCCGGATCTACCCGCCGCACCTTGGAACCCCTAAGCGCCAACTCACCACTTCACGGAGCCGCTTCCGGCCTGGCTTGTCCACCACTCCAGATCTCCTTGACCGCCATCATGGTCCACCGCTGACGGATCTGCTTAACTTGGCGCCCTCCACCACAGCGTAGGCCCTTCACTGACTCCCTCGTCCGCCCCTTCGCTGGCCCTTCATACCAGCCCTCGTCTGACGCAACAGATCCGCCTCACCGAAAGCACTATACAACGCGCCCGCCGAAGCCTTCGTCCACTTCACCGGACCCGCTCCACGGACGACACATTCAACTCCACCAGCCCTGCTTTACCGACGCTGCAGCCTCATCAGGTTATTTCGATTTGTACTCCTTCGGTTTTTCTTTTTATCGTGCAACTGTTCACTTACAACAGATAAGCTTTCTTGTATGTCGACAGGCGCTACAACCGTAGCACCGAACAGCTTCAGCGACGGCGACAGCCGGCCCAAACTCAACCGCAACACGAGCACCATCGACGATCCTTAGCTATCAAGTATGACAACGATACCCATACGCCACCGAGAATCAGGTACTATTATCCAGCGATTGGCGCCTCCTTCACTTTCCTAGCATAAGCACCACACCTTTGAATTTCTTGAGGCATCATTCAGTTTTTCATGAGGCGCGTTATTCGCTTGCACAGAGGGCCATACTTACGGCGGTGAACATGTTACATGTGTTAAATTACATACCAAAGTGCACATATAGTTAATATGCTTTAGTTTTGTTACGATGCCACTGTTGGTTCCATCAGATCGCTTAATGTTCTCTATGCTTAATTACACATCAGCAAACTAGCATGTGGTTCCGCTGCTTTTTGTTCGTTTTACCCTACATTTTTCGATGCTAGCTATTACATTACTGCTCGAGCCTCTGTTCATTACTTGTTTGTGTGTTCTTGATCTTCCCAAGTTGCATGACTAATTTGATGCTTCTATTAATTATGGAGCTGCCAACCCCATCAAGCAAAATATTTGTTCTTTTGGTGCTGGCACCTCGAACAAGCATAAAAATAGAGGGAAGCAGATATATTATCGTGTATGCACACACCCTTCTTTCATTAGTTTAGATGAACCATTGATGATCAATTCGGACCAGTGCATGCGATTAAAATTAATTTTACCTAAATAGATGGTGCAGAATAAACTACAACAACTAGATTTGCAACCACGGGATGCTGACGATATCTTCAAAGAACATTGCAACAACAGCTAGGCTTCACAGCAACATATGGTAAGCCAGTGTGTTTTAGTACATGTTAAATGTAATGTGAGTGGGCTGCTTTCTTGGCTTGTGCCCTCAACGTGTAATCCTACCAAATTACAAATAGTTCAGTTGTCTGCTTTGCTGTATTGCTTGGTTCGAATGCTTGTTTGTTGTTACGTTATACCTGAGTTGGCCAATATGTTAGCAGTGCCTGCTGTACTATCGTAAAGAAATGCATGCCTATTTCATTTGAGTCCTTAATTTTTCCTCTCAACTTCATCACAAGACTGTCTTTGTAGTTTATATGAGGCCACACTGTTAAGTGCTTTCTCAGATTATTTCAACTGCTTAGATGCCTTGGAAACTTAAATATAGCGGTTGTACACTCCCTTTCAACTTTCATCTTACCATTTTAATTTCTTTTCGGCTGATCATGAAGTCATATACCTAGGGTAGGGTCATGGACCTGTCCAAGATACCCTCCCCAAGGTCATCCTTAGAGTAAACTGCCTACCAGTCGACCTAGTAGGTTTCCACTCGACAGATTCAAAGACACTCGACCATGAAGACCCACTCGACCACCAGGAGTCCAAGAGCCACTCGGTGTCCAAGCAGTCTCAGAGATTAAGTAGTCTTTATGGTCATGATGACACTTTATGTAAGGCGTTACGATGCGCCTAGCCTTAATGTACCTTAAACCCTCCGCTTCGTGGGCTGGCTGGGGTCTGGCGCACTCTATATAAGCCACCCCCTCCACATGTAGAGGGGTTCGCACCCTGTAATTCATACGCATATAATCCAGTCGACCGCCTCCGGGCCGAGAGGCGTGGGGTTGTTACTTCCTCGAGAAGGGCCTGAACTAAGAAACTCGTGCGTACCAACTACTCCTTAGCTAGTACTTTGCCTCTCCATACCTACCCCCATTCTCTTTGCGGACTTAGAACCACGACAGTTGGCGCCCACCGTGCGGCAGGTGTTCTAGCGATTTGTTGGAGAAGTTGGGATTCTTTCTATCTCCTACATCATGGTTTCAGGTGGAGTTTTGGTCGAGGGCCGCGAGATCCGTCTCGGTGCGCTCACGTTCATCGCCGACGACTCCGCTTGGCTTTAGGAGGCTCCTCTCGACATCGACACGCTCCCAGTCCGCGGGGCAACACACCTTCACGCATGCGTCAGCGGCGTCCTCCTGCGGCAACCGTCGACCCAGTATGGGTCGGTTCTTGTGCCGTCCTCACTCCCAGTCTCCCGCCGGCGCAAGCGCTCCGGTCGGTCGAGGCTTCAGCGGTGGGTGAGACATGCGGTGGCTCGCCGATCGGCCACGCCCCAAGTCGCGCAATCGAGCCCGAGCGAATCTCTCTGGCCTGTTCGATCATCGGTGGCTCCGCAGAGATCGCATCCGAAAGTGCGATAGCAGCGATCGGCAGCACAGAGTTACGATGGTCGACGGACCACGCAGTCCTCTGGATACCCCCGCACCGATGGAGGCGGCGATGGAGGTGATCTGCGCAAGATCACGAAGAGTACCAACCCGATCCCTCACTTCGCTGCGAGAGGGAGGAACTTCACCGCCGAAACATGGATCGCTTCACACTCCAATCGTTGGAGAAACCCCGAGGCTCGTGCCTTGGAGGATGCGCGCAGCCAACTTGGCTGGCGCGCACTCGATGGAGAACCTCCAGCGAGTTCTCGACGAGCGCACGCGACCACGGGTTTCGGAATCCAGTCGACGTCAGCTCTTTCCACCACCAACTCAGGTATATCGAACTCCGATTCAGAATTTAGCAGCTGCAGCCCATATTGCAGAATCAATTCAGCCTTCCCAGTCGGAGGCGGGTAGAGGTTTGCAACAGATCAGAGATTTACTCCGGGCAGCAGGAGATCAAAACTCAGTCGTATCACAGTCACGGAACAGGATTCACGGCAGATCCGTCGCCGCGAATTCAGTCCAGTCGACCCATAGTCCAAGATCGCCTCCGAGGCGTGAGGAACGTGGAGGCCGGCGTGATGATCAGTACAGGAATCGCGAGCCGTATGAGCACCGATTCGATCGCAATGATCGACGTCAGTGTCCACCCCTCCCCAAGGGGTGGATCACACGCTCCTCGACAACAAGATGATGACGCCCTTGACCTGCGGTCTTTGGCGAAGGGTTCAGTCGACCCCAGAGAGCCGGGCTTTGATGCAAGATCCATCATCGTTCAAGGCTTGGTCGGCGAGAACGAGCTCACCGAGAAGGTCATGATAGAGATGTTCCCTCCAGCAGCAGAGTTCATGTCTCGGGGCGAGTGTTTTAGCGGGGCCATCGAGCCGCGATGATTCCTCCCAACTTCAGGTTGGCGACTGAGTCGATAAGTTCACGGTGAGTCCAAGCGACACTTGGCTTGAGGACTACCGAGTGGCTGTTCAGATTGGCGGCGGCAACGATGAGGTAGCTATGAAGCACTTGCCCCTTATGTTGGAGGGTTCGGCGAGCATGGTTGAATCGATTAGCACCAGTGAGATTTACACTTGGGAAGATCGACCCAGTGTTTGTCGGGACATTTGAAGGGACTTGCAAGCGACCAGCAGGATTGATGAGCTGCAATCGTGTGTGCGTAAGTCGAATGAAACTTTGAGAGATTACATCCAGAGATGGATAACCTTGCACCACACAGCTTGAGAATGTGTCTCGATCACCGAGCGATCTGTGCTTTCAAGGAAGGTGTCAAAACAGAGAGTTGAGTTTAAAATTGATCGGACGGAGATATGACCATGAGTCGGATGATGGAGATTGCCACCAAGTATGCTAATGGTGAAGAAGAGGATCGGCTCGAGTGGTAAGTACAAGTCAGCCGCTAATGAAGCCGGCGGAGGAAATTCGATCGGAGCGAAGCATAAAGCCGAGCCAGCCGCCCCGGAGAAGCCTTGGCTGTGACCCAGTGAAAGTTCAAGGGGAAACCCAAGGGTCCATGGAACCCCAAGAAGGTGAAAGACCAAGATGGGAATGATGTGTTAGACTTGCCATGTCACATTCACACGAAGAAAGATGAAGAGGGTAAACTCATTTACCCAAAGCATACCACTCAACAATGTCGGCTCTTGATTCAGCGGCCCAAGGGAAGCAGCCCAAGGATAAGGAAAAGGGTCGGATAAAGTTGAGGACAAAGAAGATAGTGATGGTGGATACCCCTGGTCAATTCCACCACGATGATTTTCTTGACGTTGAAAGCAAAAGTCGATTAAAAGTTATCAACCGAGAAGTGAACATGGTCGCTCTAGCGACGCCTAATTATCTGAAATGGTCCTGGACCGCCATCACATTCGACCAGTCCGATCATCCGACACATTGCCACCCCGGGAGGCAGCGTTGATGGTCGACCCGATCGTCGAAGGCACTCGGTGACCAAAGTTTTGATGGATGGCGGCGATGGCTGAACATCTTGTATGCGAGAGGCGTTGAAAGGGATGGGCATTCCGATGTCGGACTCAAAGCACCGATAACATGAGTTTCCACGGAGTCATTCACGGAAAGAAGGCTGAGTCACTCGGCAAATTGCTCTTGATGTGGTTTTTGTGATTGAAGCATTTCAAGAAAGAAAAGTTGACCTTTGAGGTCGTGGATTTCAGGCGCTTATCACGCTATTCTGGGAAGGCGGCGTATGCCCGTTCATGGCCCGACCATGTTATGTGTACCTCAAGCTAAAGATGCCCGGCCCCAAGGGTGTGATCACATCGCGGCAATCGGAAGAAAGCGGAAGAGTGTTTCGAGAAAGGCTCTAAGATTGCTGATGCTCGGATGGCGATGGTAGAATTGCAAGAATATCGAAGACTGCAGATCCGAGTGATTTGTTGCGAGCAAAGAAGCCGCCACGGAGTCGGCATTTCAGTCATCGGTGAGGCGAAGCAGGTTCATATTCACCCGACCGACCCCAATGCTGCTCGACCAACATCTCAACAACACTCGACTCCAAATAGGAAGAAGCGCTCATCCAGTTCCTCCGTGAGAACTGGGACATCTTTGCATGGAAGCCTGCTAACATGCCGGGTGTTCCCAGGGAGCTGGCTGAGCACCGTCTGCGAGTCAACTCAAAAGTCAAACCTGTCATTGGCGAGGAGGTGGCTCGGCTCTTAGCAGCAGAGTTTATCCGAGAAATTTACCACTCCGAGTGGCTCGCCAATGTGGTCATGGTCCCTAAGAAGGACAATTCACTGCGCATGTGCATCGACTTCAAACATATCAATCGGGCCTGCCCGAAGATCATTCCTCTCCCGCATCGACCAAATAGTCGACTCATTGCGGGATGTGAGCGATTGTCTTTTGGGCGCATATTCGGGTACCATCAGATCCGTCAGTATGGACCCGACGAGATCAAAACAACTTTCATCACTCCATTCGGTGCTTCGTTATGTCACCATGCCATTCGGCCTCAAGAATGCCGGAGCCATGTTCATGAGGATGATTGAAGTGTTTACTCACTCAAATTAGTCGAATGTGGAAGCATACATGGATGACATTGTGGTCAAGTCACGGAAAGGTTCCGACCTGTTGGTGACCTTGCTGAAACATTTGCCAATCTCGGGAGGTATGATATCGCTTAATCCATCAAAGTGCACATTCGGAGTTCCTGGTGGAAAGTTACTCGGTTTTCTCGTTTCTGAACGAGGAATCGACGCTAACCCAGAAAAAGTTGGCGCTATTCTCCGAATGAAACGCCCTGTGCGTGTGCACGATGTCCAGAAGCTTACTGGATGCTTGGCCGCTTTAAGTCGATTCATCTCTCGCCTCGGTGAAAAGGCATTGCCTCTTTACCGGTGATGAAGAAGTCGACAAGTTTGAGTGGACTCTGAAGCTGATGCAGCGTTTGCGAGCTCAAAGCTCGCTCTCCACCAACCGGTGCTTGCTGCCCCAATCAGCAAAGAGCCGTTGCTGCTTTACATTGCAGCCACAGGACAAGTCGTCGATCAAGATTTACGGTCGGCGGGAAGAGGAAGGAAAAGCCTTCAAAGTTCAGCGCCAAAGTATATTATCTTTACAAGTGTTAACCCGTCGAAGCAAAGATACCCTCATTATCGTAAGCTTGTGTATGAAATTTATATGACCGCAAAGAAGGTTGCTCACTACTTCTCGATCATTCCATTACAGTCATCGCGATGCCCGTTATCGAGATTCTACACTGTGAGAGGCGAATGGTCGAGTGGCGAAATGGGCGATTGAACTTCTTCCCTTGATATCAAGTTTGAGGCAAAGAAAGCCATCAAGTCCCAAGCAATAGCAGATTTCATCGCCGAGTGGATTGAACATCGCCATCGACTCAAGTTCACTCGAGCACCGGACTATGTTCTTTGATGGTTCCAAGATGCTGAATGGTTCGGTCTTTGGGTAGTATTGGTTTCCCCGAGGAGATAAGCTCAGATATGTGCTCCAGATTCACTTTGATTCTTCCAACAATGAAGCGAGAATCTGAAGCATTGTTGTATGGGTTGTGTATGGCCATTTCACTCGGCGTCCGTCGCCTCATGGTCTATGGCGACTCAGACACGGTGGTTAATCGGTGATGAAGGAGTGGGACGTCGAAGTCCAGCCATGGTAGCTCATCGTAATCTGTGAGGAAGCTGGAAAAGAAGTTTGAGGGGTTAGAGCTCCATCACATACCCCGATGAAAAAACAAGCTCTTGATGATTTGGCGAAAATAGGGTCCAAGAGGAAGCCATTCCCGCTATGTGTTTTGGAGCACATCCAAGACACCGTCGATTGAAGAGGATCCTTTCACGAAGAAGTTCCACAGCCAAAAGTGCCACCGATCCGATGAAGTTGAGGTCCCGGTGGTGGTTGACCTGGTCATGGAAGTCGTGGTCATCACTCCCGACTGGACAGTACCGTACATCGCATACATCATGAGGAAAGAGCTCCCGAAGAATGAAGAAGAGGCTAGATAGATCATCCGTCGATCCAAGGCCTTTACTGTGATCAAGGGACAGTTATCCAGAGAAAGCGTGACTGGAGTCAGCCAGAAGTGCATAACGCCGTAAGAGGGTCGATAATCCTTGATGATATCCACTCGGGGACTGTGGTCACCATCGTCCTCTCGGACCATCGTGGCTAAAGCATACCGGCGGGATTTTACCGCCAAAGGCAAATGAAATGGCAAAGGAAATAGTCGACAAATGTGAAGGATGTCGGTTCTACTCCAACATGTCACACAAGCCCGCCTCAAAGCATTGAAGACCATTCCACTCGTCGGCCTTTCGCTGTTTGGGGTTGGATATGATTGGACCGGCGAGAACTAGCAGGAGTGGTTTCACTCATTTGCTTATGGCGATCGACAAGTTCACGAAGTGGATCAAGCTAAACCTATCAAGAATCTTGATCGTGCCTCGCTTTGTCGGTCGGCCACGAGAATTGATATTCAGATATGGAGTTCCGCACAGCATCATCACGGACAATGGGTCAAATTTCGATCCTGACAAGTTCAAAGCCTTTTGCGCCTCTCAGGGCACGCGGGTCGACTATGCTTCAGTCGCTCACCCCCAGTCGAATGGACAAGCTAAACGAGCAAATGGTCTAATTCTCAAAGGACTGAAACCTCGACTAATGCGTGATCTCAAGCATGCAGCAGGAGCGTGGGTCGACGAACTTCCGTCGGTTCTTTGGGGATTGAGGACCACTCCTAATCGTTCGACTGGGAGAACTCCATTCTTTATGGTCTATGGAGCTGAAGCAGTTCTGCCGAGTGACCTGCTTCACAATGCCCCCCGAGTCGAACTCTACTCTGAAGCTGAAGCAGAGCAAGCCCGTCAAGATGCAGTCGACCTCCTTGAAGAGGAGAGAGAGATGGCCCTGATCCGCTCGACCATCTATCAGCAGGACTTGCGTCGATTCCACGCCAGAAATGTGAAGAGTCGAGCCTTTCAGGAAGGAGATCTGGTCCTCCGAGTGGATCAACAGAAACCACACAAGCTCGCTCCCACTTGGGAAGGCCCCTTCATCGTCACCAGAGTTCTTCACAATGGGGCTTACCATCTTTACAACGTCAAACGCCAGGTCGATGAGCCTCGGGCATGGAATGCGGAGCTGCTCCGCCCCTTTTACACTTAAGAGCTCACTCGGGTGAGATGTAATAAAAGTACTTCTGTAGTTTGTCTATCTAAATCAAGAAGATTATAATTTTCCCAGTGATTGTTATTACTTTTTGTTAAAATCCCCCCCAGTGGGTGACTTAGCTGCGAATCTGTTTCGCCTAAGTTTGTAAAAAAAATCCTTACCGAGTGTCGAGCCAGCCTCTCACTCGGGGGTTGAGCAGCGAATCCGTTTCGCCTAAGTGTTTAAAATCCTACCGAGTGGTGAGCCAGCCTCCCACTCGGGGGCTTAGCTGCAGTCCAAGTACTCGCCTAAGTGTTTAAAATCCTACCGAGTGGTGAGCCAGCCTCCCACTCGGGAATTTAGCTGCAGTCCAAGTACTCGCCTAAGTATTTAATACAATGTGCACTTTGCAAGGACGACGAGGTACAGGTCGACTGTTGCATTCCCCTTCAAAGCTATGACACAAAAATCCTCCTTGGAGGCTTAGCTGCAGTCCAGTACTCGCCTAAGTTTGAAAAATCCTACCGAGTGGAGAGCAAACCTCCCACTTGGAGGCTTAGCTGCAGTCCAGTACTCGCTTAAGTTTGAAAAATCCTACCGAGTGGAGAGCAAACCTCCCACTCGGGGGCTTAGCTGCAGTCTAGTACTCGCCTAAGTTTGAAAAATCCTACCGAGTGGAGAGCAAACCTCCCACTCGGAGGCTTAGCTGCAGTCCAGTACTCGCCTAAGTTTGAAAATTCCTACCGAGTGGAGAGAAAACCTCCCACTCGGGGGCTTAGCTGCAGTCCAGTACTCGCCTAAGTTTGAAAAATCCCACCGAGTGGAGAGCAAACCTCCCACTCGGGGCTTAGCTGCAGTCCAAGACTCGCCTAAGTTTGAAAAATCCTACCGAGTGGAGAGCAAACCTCCCACTGGGGGGCCACTCTGATCTAGTACTCGCCTAAGTTTGAAAAATCCTACCGAGTGGAGAGCAAACCTCCCACTCGGGGGCTTAACTGCAGTCCAGTACTCGCCTAAGTTTGAAAAATTCTACCGAGTGGAGAGCAAACCTCCCACTCGGGGGCTTAGCTGCAGTCCGGGACTCGCCTAAGTTTGAAAACATACCGATCCGCAGGGACGACGAGGTGCAGGTCGACTGCTACCTTCTCCTTCGGAGCTACGCCACAAGTACAACGTGCGCTCCATCCCGATCCGCAAAGACGACGAGGTGCAGGTCGACTCCTACCTTCTCCTTCGGAGCTGCGCCACAAGTACAACATGCGCTCCATCCCGATCCGCAAGGACGACGACGTACATGTCGACTGCTTCCTTCTCCTGCACCTGCAAGAGCCACAAAGTGTAGGTCGACTGGATCCACCTCAGAGCTGCATCTCAAACATTGAAGCATAATCCGAGTGAAGAGCAAAGTTCACTCGAAGGCAAACAAAAGCATATTTTGACGAAAAGTAAAGTTCGGATAGCATCCTAAGGATGCAGAAGTACCCAGGCCTCAAGCCTGCTAATGTTTATCGGTTACAAAAATCACTCGGCATTCCGAGGCAAATTTAAGGTAGAGCATAAAAGTTTTTTACTCCTCAGGTGGAGGACTGGAAGGAGCCACAAACTGGTGAAGGTCGATCCCATCGGTGATCCGGGTGGCAGCGGCGATGAAAGTTTCCATGAAAGATTGGAAATCATACTTCTTAGTGTTCGCAACTCTGAGGGCCGCCAGCCTGTCCTCCCGCGCTTCCTTGTAGTGGACACGAACCAGAGACAAAGCAACATCAGCACCGCACCGGCAGAAGACTTTTTCCATTCTTGCACTCGACTTGGAACCTCATTCAATCGAGTCATTAAGGACTCAAGGTCATTCTGAAGCGTCTGGTCCGGCCAGAGGGTTGAGTCGATCCGTGACACCGCAGCTTTCAGTCGAGCGAGATAGTCCACCACTCCAGCGATGCGAGACTCCAGTCGGAGCACGTTCATAGCGGCTTCATCCTTCACGGGAGAGTTGATGGGGTCCAGGCTTGTCTCCACTCGACTGGTCTCTTCTTCGAAGTTCTGACAGAATTCTGCAAATACGACTCAAGTTCAAGATAATGGTTCTATGGTGAGTCGATGATGACAAGTCAGTCGGATAAGAGGATTTACCTTCAAGCATGAGGAATAGCTTCTTGGCGAGCCCTCCCAGATAAACCTCCAAATCGTTCCTCCTCCCCGCCAGTTCGCCAACCTTGTCAGTCAGAGCAACTTTGTCATTCTTCAGTCGGCTAGCCTCCTTGTTGGCCGCGTCGAGAGCAGCCTTCAGGTTGGTATTCTCCTCTTCGAGTTTTCCGACTGAGGCCAGTTTCTCTTCCGCGAGCTTTGTTTTCTCCAAAGCCATATACAGGCCTCTGCAAGGTCTTGGTCTTTCTTCTTGAGCCTCCTCCAGTTTATGCGCAAAATAACAATAAGTCCAGAGTTGAGAATGGGTAGAAAGACAAAGACAGTCGTCAAGTTCTCACCAGCCATACCTTTTGCTTCGTCTCTCGCCTTTTGCAAGTTCTCCTGAGCGACCTAGCTTCAAGTCAAGGTTGAGCTGGATCTGCTTGTTCTCCAATTCAGTATAGCGGGCCACGAGCTCGCAAGATTTTTGCGAAGAGTCAATCGACAAAACGTCAAAGACAAGTCACTTCCGAGTGACTTAAGAAAAATCGTAGCATTTCTAAGATTACAGTCGAATCAAAACATTCGACAGTAGTCTCGGGGACTACACCCAATGGGTGCATTCAGCGTGCCCCCACTGGTTTTTACCAATTCGGTTCGACCAGTCGACCGAAAGAGGCAAAAAGGTTATGATCCTAAAAACATAGCTAACTGTCAGCAGTCAGCTGTGTAAAAAAAAAAAAAGAAAAGAAGTTCTTAGACTATAGTCGACTGCCCGCAGTCCACCATAGTCTCGGGGACTACACCCAGTGGGTGCACTCAGCGTGCCCCCACCGGTTCCAAAGATCCATTCGACATGGCCGGACCAGACCGAGTGAAGAAATTCAAAGTATAAAGACTATAGTCGACTGCCCGCAGTCCACCATAGTCTCAGGGACTACACCCAGTGGGTGCACTCAGCGTGCCCCCACCAGTTCAAAAACTCAATCGACACACCCACCAACACCCAGTGGGTGTACAGATGCAGATATGGAAATCTTCAGAAAGAAGAAATTTCAGGTAGCATATCCTAACAGAACAAGCAACTTACTTGGACATTGCTCTGAAGAGCCGAGCTTGCATCATAAGCCGCCTGGCTGGCCTCCCGGACCACCTTCACTTGCTCCATCATGATCCCTGCCTGGCATATGGCCTCCTTGGCAGCACTCACTTGGTCTTCCGGGACGTGGTGTGTGGCAAAAGGGATGGCGGGTCAGCGATCGGCGATGAAGGCGGACACTCGTCGTCAAAGACTGACAAAGGACACGAAGTCCAAGTGGTGTCGCCTCCCTCGTGAGCTAAGCGTCTCGTGCGGTGATACAACTAGAGTAGCCTTGCCAGCAGGCACCTTTTTGTCCTTCCTCTTCCTCAGTGGTGTTTCATCGTCGTCATCAGGAAGATCAATGACATGAGGTGGAACTACAAGCCAGGTTCAAAGGTAAAAACAAAAATCCAATCGACCGCAAAGCAAAACTGCAGAGATCATGCCAAGGTTGGAGGTGGCGGCATCTTTCATTTCCTGATCCTCGTGCTTAGCTGAGGTCTCGGAGGTGGCAGCACTGCAGATTTCAGAAGTCAATGGATCAGTCAAAACGAGTCGACCAAAAGTGCACTCATGGTAGACAGGAAATCACAAGTTCTGCTGATTACCCTGAAATGGTGGGAATGGCCATCCTCATCTTGGGCAAGGCCTTCGTCGGCTTAATGACGTTGCTCGGGGTTGCTTTGGCGGTTTCTTAGTTGGCACTGGAGAAGTCGTCCGAGTGCGCTTCGTTGAACGTCCGATGGGCGCGATAGCCTTACCTCGCTCGACCATCGGGTCATGCGTCAGCTTGGATCGCCTTTCCGAGTGGGGTGGATCCACGTCTCCCTCCTCTTCCTCCTCCTCCTCCTCCTCTTCATCAGAGCTATCGTTTTCCTCAGACTCCCATTCCTCCTGGCTTTCGCCTCCGCTTCCTTCTTCTTCTTCGTTGGTTCTTGCGCCCGTTGGGCATCGAGTACATCTCGGTGGTGACCTAGAAGACAGCAAAACAAGACGAAAGTCGATCGGCCGATCAAGAGCGGAACAGAGGAAATGCAACAGGATAACAGTCGGAGATCAGTGGTCATACCTTGTCTGGTTCGTAAGTTTGGTCGAGTGGTGAGATCCTCCTAGCTCCACGAGGGTTATTCTTGTTCCCTGTGATGGCCGTCATCCACCTCTCCAATGTGGAGTCATCGACCTTCTCTGGGTGGACCCGGGTGGTGTCCTCGGTACCGGAGTACATCCACATCGGGTGACCTCGGTATTGGAGCGGCTGAATGCGCCGCCGAAGGAAAACCTCCAGAAGATCCATGCCGGTCACTCCGTCGCGAATGAGCTGAACTACACGCTCCATCAACAACTTAACCTGGGCCTTCTCCTTCGGAAGCACCTTCAGAGAGGACGGCTTGTTCACTCGATCCATGGAGAAAGGAGGAGTCTAGTTGATCGCTCAAGGCCGTCGGTGGTCTTGGCGATAGAACCAGGTCGATCGCCACCCCGACTGAATCGGGAAGAATCATGGCTGGAAAGGCACTTTTACCCCTCATCTGGACCCCAAGACCCCCACACATCTGGATTACTTGGGTTCTTTCGTCATTCGAACTAGCCTTTTTCACCATCTGAGAGCGACAAGTGAATATGTGTTCGAAGAGGCCCCAGTGTGGTCGACAACCCAAGAAGTTTTCGCACAAAGACACGAAAGCGGCAAGATAGGCAATGGAGTTGGGTGTAAAGTGATGGAGTTGTGCTCCGAAGAAGTTCAGAAAACCCCGAAAGAAAAGATTCGGCGGAAGAGAAAAGCCGCGATCCACATGTGTGGCTAGGAGGACACACTCACCCTCTTGAGGCTGCGGCTGCCACTCTGGCCCCAGAAGCCTTGCCGACCCGTGGGGGATCAGTCCCTCGTTGGCTAGGTCGTTGAGGTCTTTCTGGGTGATGGTCGAGCGGATCCAATCTCCTTGAACCCAACCTTGCGGCAGGCTGGACCGCGACGAGGATCCGCCCCGACTGGGCACTCTCCCATTCGCCTTCGCCGTCGCCTTCTTCGCCCTCTCCAAGGCCGCTGTCTTCTCCTTCACCATTGTCGCCGGCGGGACAGGAGCAGGGCAGCGGCGCTGAGCAGGTTACGGGCACAGCGGATGAATCTGAGGACGGAGGAGGGGAAAATGAGGGCACACTGTTCAAAATACCACGCCCGGCGCCTTATATGAAGACGTTTCCGAGTGGCTGACTAGTAGGCCCGGGCAATCCTGTCAAATCCCGCAACAGTTGCGCGTGCGATACATGGCGAAAAAGGTGGCGCGGAGATCGAGGCATCCTTGCCTTATCCATCCGAGTGCCGCGGCCTTCTCCGCTTCGCGTGCTTCTCAAAATTCGGATCCCACTAAATCCGCTAACAGCAGAGCAACTTGTCAGACGGCAGATTCCCTCCGATCCGTCGCTCGGAAATCTCCAAGTTCATAAAGTTCACTCGACAGATGTAGAGAATGGATCAAGGCGACTGAAAGAGAAGTTGACACCGTCACTGAAAGGTCACTGATCCAGAATAAAGCACACTCAAGAAATACGTAAAAGCAGGTCGGAAAGATTATCAACTCCTTCCTCACTCAAACCTCGATCCATTCGGGGGCTAATGATGAAGTCATACCTAGGGTAGGGTCATGGACCTGTCCCTCCCCAAGGTCATCCTTAGAGTAAACTGCCTACCAGTCGACCTAGTAGGTTTCCACTCGACAGATTCAAAGACACTCGACCATGAAGACCCACTCGACCACCAGGAGTCCAAGAGCCACTCGGTGTCCAAACGGTCTGTAGATTAAGTAGTCTTTATGGTCATGATGACACTTTATGTAAGGCGTTACCAGTAACGCCTAGCCTTAATGTACCTTAAATCCTACGCTACGTGGGCTGGCTGGGGTCCTGGCGCACTCTATATAAGCCACCCCCCTCCACAGGTAGAGGGGTTCGCACCCCTGCAATTCATACGCATATAATCCAGTCGACCGCCTCCGGGCTCCGAGACGTAGGGCTGTTACTTCGTCCGAGAAGGGCCTGAACTCGTAAACTCGTGCGTACCAACTACTCCATAGCTAGTACTTTGCCTCTCCATACCTACCCCCCATTCTACTGTCAGACTTAGAACCACGACAGCTGATGCTCATTTGAACCATTTAAATATAGTTTGCCATGCTCGGCAATAATTCGTCCGTCGTTTACCATGTAAGCTTGCTGCCTGGATCATACGATAACTATATCTCTTACTTATGTCCAGCGGAAACCTTTCATGATGCCGTTCACACTAGGACACAATGTACAACCCTAGAATCTATTTGTGGATGCAGTGCGCCATCCATGTTACCAGATGGTAGCAGTTCAGAGGCAACACCGCCGGAGAGCAGTCTGAGCACAGATATTATAGTGCTTGAGGCTCTACTAGAGGCAGAAAGAGATGGTGTGGCTGCCATGAATGAGGTAATCTTTATCTTGAGGCTGCAAATTACGGAATTAGCGGCACGCATTATGCAAGCAACCCAAGAATTGGAGGAAGTAAGAATGTTGCATTTGAAGACGGAGGAGGTCCTGCTGTTTCTGCTGTCTGAAGCCCAAGGTAATCCCGGTTCTTCTTTAGATACCAGTTGAAATTGTCATTAGATTATTGTACTTGCATGTTGTGTCATGTCTCTGAATGGATTATGTTGAAAGACCCCCTATGTTGTCCGGAATTCCATGTTGTCCATGTGTTGTAATGATCCGAATTTTTTAGGCGAGGTAATCCTCAGTACTTGTATGATTGACATAAGGTGAACTAATTTTCGTGTGAGCATATTGTATTGGATGAAATAACTGTTTGAATCAGAGTGTATCCAACCTACTGAATTCGAAGATCACGGCATTTCTAAATAATAATCATATATAAAGGTGGAATAAATCTTTGTTGTGGTTTTCAAGAAATAAATAACAAAACGTATAATTATCTGTGGATATTCATAATCGAATACAAACTGGATTTGAATTTAGTTTGTCAGGTCCCAGGGCAAACGTGAATGCTAATTCTCCCAAGTTTTGAACGGCGGCTAAACACCCACTATAATTTGTGGGCTGCCCAAGCAAGTGTTTATAGATGGAAATTACTGTCTACCCCGACACTTGACATCCTTATCGACCGGATTTACACTGCTATCGATAGGGGTAGACTAGTAACTTCAATCGACGTGACACGACGGCCTCCGAGCCCATTCAGATACGGTGGGCGCCAAACGTATGCAAAACACATTTGATTCAAGCTCGTCCAAAAGACATGTGTCTCTTCCTCCATTTCCCATTCATACACGGTATGCAAAACAAACTCTCCTCGTCCAAAATCGATGTAGGCTAATATTTTAAATAGGGGTAGATGTAACATCCATCGACGTGACACAACCGCCTCTACCTGTCAGCCCTGCTCATACACCGTGGGCGCCAACCGTGGCGGCAAAACACCATCTCCTCGCCTCAAATAGTTACCGCAAATATTTGGGAGATGCGAGATTACCGTCCTATCCCCAACCGACGCGATGTCTGATATTTTAAACGGGGGATAAGTTCATAACTTTACTCCATTTCAGAGAAGGCCCCAAAGTTTGAGATCGCCCCTCCCTCCATTTCCCCATTCATTCACCGTCGGCGACAAGCAACCTCCGTGACTGCGCCAGCCTCCTCCGTCCGCCACCCCATCCTCCACCTTGCTTTGGAGCTGCTACCCCTACCCCGACGTCCACTTCAAGAGATGGACGCTCTCATCCACGACGCTGGACCAGATCCTTTCATCGCCTCCTCTCGCTTCATCGGGCGCCATTGTCCACCTTGTTGTTGCCGCCCCACGACCGCCTCGCCCACGGCAACAGGATATATCCTCGACCCGCCGTCGCCGCCTAAAGTCTTCTTCCCCGCCGCCGACAACCATCGCACCAAGCAGCACCCTCAACGACAAGATAGGCCTACACGGCATCGCAAGAGAGGTGGTACTCTTCCATATGTGCTTAACTTATTGATCTCACCGGAAAATAGATCGTAATTTGTTTATGTACTTTTCTTGTCCGTACCAAATCGTAGTGGCTAGTTGAAAGCAAACATTTGTTGCGGTAGCTTTGTCCGGTTTGCACCTTCAGATCCGCCATGGCACGGGCACTATACTCGTAAAGCTTATGGTTTCCCCTTTATATTCACTACCATCATCGTAGGTGCTTCGTGGTCGTGCTAGCACTGCTCCTCAAGACCTCAACCCAAAGCTTACGTGTTCAATACGAATCTGATATGATGCTCATATCACTAAAACAGAGAACGCTTAATTGGTCACCTAATGTTCCTATATTCGTTTCGAAAAGCATGTGCGCCACCCACTGGTCCAGCTAGTTCCACTTTCCTGATTTTTCTCTTGATGCTTAGGGTTTTCCCCGTTTATCTACTCTACTATGATCTCCGTAGGTGCTTTCTGTTGTACTAGCATTACTCCACCCTTCAAGCTAAAAAACACAACACTCAGAATTCGAAAGCTTAGTTGTTCAAATATGATTGTGATATGATACTGATATTAGTTAACCGACACATTTAATTGTTAGCTAAAGGTCCCACTTGAGTTTCCAAATGCATGTCGCGACATATAAAGAGACAGCATAATTGCATTTATTTGTCACTTATTGACCGTACTTTCTTGTCCATACCAAATCTTAGTTGTTATTTCAAAGCAAACATCGGTTGCTAACTACCCTTTGCGCGGTTTGCAGCTTCAGATCTGCCATCCCACCGCCATGGTCAACACTTTGCATCGATCATGCTTATGTTTTCCCCATTTTATGATGACCACAATCAGCCTACGTGGTTCGTGTCGTAATAGCACTGCTCCACCCATCGAGCTAAACAAGCTTAGTTGTACAAATTCATATCTGATTTTATTGCTGATATTAGTAAAACTGAGAGATGTTTAATTGGTTAGCTAAATGTTCCTACTTTAGTTTCGAAATGCACGTGAGCCACATATGGAGAGACCGGAAAGAATAGTATTTCTCTGTGCGCTCTGGTTCATCATTGGTGGCCAACCAACATTGTATTGAAACACTTGTAATATCTTCAATCTGCTTTCTCTTTTGCTCTTCTTTAAGATGATAATCTTCTCTTGCGGTCGACTGGTCAGGTCGAGTTGTTCTCCCTTAGTATATTTTGAATCTGTCAGGTCAGGTCGACTTGTTCTTCTTTACTATATGTTGAAGCTATCATTTGCTAAGTGTCATCACTTCTGGAGCTCTCATATTTTGAGTAGTAGGCCACATTATATTAATGCACACAACAAATTACAGCATGCATGGCATCTTTTAAAAGAATTGCAGAGATAGCACAAAGGGGTTTATAGGAGGCAAGATTGATTAGAATCACTTCGCATTACATAGAAAATCTCACTTGTTTTTATATTTTCATGCATGTCAGATATTGAACATTATCAAAATGAATATGAGAATGGGCGCACGAGAGGAATATTGCGGAACGATCCACTGGCTAACAAACTTGGCATGGTGGAGGATGGCCTAAATTCACCCATCAAGGTGCTTGCTCTAACTTTGCAAAGTTGTATTGGTCGCACATATTTTGCATCTGACCTCTTGCATTTCTTCTACTTTGTTACACCATCTGCTTAGTTTAAGCATCATATATGAGTATATGCCATAACTATTCATTTTCTGTACCTATTCCATGTGTCGTCACACTATGTTTTTCCAGTCAAATGTTGTTCTTTCGTGATAGATGTCCAAAAGGAAGAGGGTGAGTGCAGATCCTCAAGGAGTACAAACTAGGTATTTGGAAAAGGTAGTGGTACCTGTTAAATCAGATAGATCAGCAGCCACAGAAAACACAGCCCAACTGCACTCACACTTTACCCCTACTCCGGTGGCCAAACCCCTATCGAACTGCTGGGAGCCCAGCGTCAGTCTTGTCTATGATATCAATTCAAAATTTGAACTCCTAAATTTCTGCTTGTGCCTTACCTTATCTCTTGTATGAAAACTAATTTCACATGAATCTCCTTGCTCAAAGGATCATACGATCTCAAAACAGTAATGGGCTCTGCATTGCTCTTGTCAGTACCTCTCTCCCTTTTGCCTTGTAACGCTGTACTTAATTAATTGCTATTTGATTATGTATCATCAGTCTGCACCTGAGCTTCATTATCCTCTGTTTCTTCCAATATTATTTGATCTATATTTACTCTTTGCAAAATGTAGAATAATGGCAACGCTTATAAAGAATTTTCTTTGGGGAATTTATTGATTTATCCTTCGATCTACATAGAGAAGGGCTTTGTCCAGCCCGTGTTAACATGTAATGTATGTTCATCCTTCTCAAGCCTTCAAACTTTGTTCTAGTATAGATTTGGATAGGCATCATTGCCTCCACTACTGTTTGCTTTGCTGTTTACATCTGATTGGATGTTTGCAACAACTACCGATTTCAAATTGTAGTTGTAAAACATGTTCCTTATGCTGTAACAGATCCATTTATTTGCTTATATAATTGTGAAACCTGTTACGTGTCTCCTTGTTTCTCTTTCGAGTCGTATCTCTTACGCCAGGCAGAACTTTAGGGAAGATAGTGAGCCAAACCATCTTGAGGACAGCGAGATGACCCCAAGGTCCTGCCTTGATGAAGACAGTGAGTTGAAGCTACTCACCAGCAGGTGTGAGACAACCTCGTGCGATCATTGCCTCAATCAGTTCGACATCTTCAGTCTCAACTTAAAGCGGAAAGGCTTGCTTTAGCTCAGCTCCGACTTGAAGTCAAAGATGCAATGAAGATGTCGAGGACAGCCGTCGCACCATCATGCCTTAAATCTAGTGTTGATGCATCTATCGTTGACACAACCGAGGTCTACTCAGCTTCTTCACTGTTTGGGGGGTGGCGGCTGCCGTGCCTAGTGCCTTTTGAAGTGCTCTCAGTTTTGTATATTCTTTTGTCGGCGCGTTTATTTGCACTGGTGGCGAACTTTGATGCCCATTGGATGTAATATGTGTGATAGCCATGATAGCCTAGC
The DNA here is from genome assembly GCA_021605205.1 of Aegilops longissima. NCBI lineage: Eukaryota > Viridiplantae > Streptophyta > Magnoliopsida > Poales > Poaceae > Aegilops > Aegilops longissima. The sequence goes on from CM038680.1 coordinate 461,315,274, forward strand.
GTAAGTTGCTTGCTTATTTATTTCCTTGTTGTCTTGTTAATTTGTTTGCTTGTAGTCATTGCAGTTCTTTTTCCGCGGTTTGCTAGTGTCTGCAATAACCGATTTTTTTAAACTAGGCCACAATAACCATGGGCTAATATTTACTGTAGTGACACTGGGCCTCCTACGGGCCGTAGAAACAGTGGGCCTTCTAAGGGCCGATAAAAGTGGGCCTTCTACGGGTCAGAAATAATGGGCCTTCTACGGGCAGATCATCAATGGGCCTTATACGGCAAGATTATCGACACAAACATGGGCCAATAACAGGCCGCATTATGGCCATAAACGGGCTAGAGTTGGAATCGTCCGTTCATGGGCCGACCATAACGGGCCATCGTTAATAGGCCGTATTTCATGACGCTATGAAAACAGCCCAACGTGTTAACGGACCACAAACGGGCCGACTGTAACCACGGGCTGAATTTGGCCCATAAGCAGAAAATGACAGTAACGGGCCGTAAGTAAACGAATGCTGGAAATGAGCCCAAGAATAAATGGGCTCTGAGAAGGCCGAAAGATAACATGGGCTGGAAACGGCCCAACGGAATAACGGGCCCTTAATGGGTATAAAGTGATACACTGTTTATTACGGGCCAGTTTCACCACGGGCCGTTAATGGATGTAAAGTAATACACTGTTCATTACGGGCCAGTTTCACCACGGGCCGTTAATAGGCCAAGAGTTACATAGGGCCTCATATGGGTCGAAAGACGTCGTGGGACATACATGGGCCAGAAGTGAAAATGGGCTGGAATCATATTGGGTGGCCCAGATGACGCTACTGGGCCTAATTCGGATAGGGCGTAACGGGCCTTCGGTTAGCGGGCTCTAAACGGGCTATATGCGAACAGGTCGTTAACAGGCTTTACATGGGCCGGCCCGCCACCTTTTGACCAAGTCAAACAGGCCGGCCTTTTCACAGGAATGGGCCTCTGTTGGGCCGTAAAACGTGTCGACGTATCATAGGCGCCTTCTGTCCAATGAGTGGATGACATCTGTCCCAACGGTGAGCCGACACATGTTTCCTCCAGCCAATGATGATTTTACACGTGGAAAATCCCCATTGGTCGGGGCTATTAACGGGTTATCGGATCCAAAACACGACCCGATAGCTTAACGGCGTTCCGTTACGGTGGATGCCACAAGTCGGTCACCCTTGACGAAAGCAACGCGCGATTTATCGTCATGGAAGTGGACACTTCCGTGATGATAATTTTGGTAATGTCATGGAACACTTCTACAATAGCACAGGTATGACTATCTTCATTCTGTCATGAATTTGTCATGGATGTACATGCATGACAAAAAACGCGACCTACTGTGACAAACACGTATCATCACGGAAGTGTATTTTTTTGTAGTGACTAGCTGTCAATGTTCTCATGCTTAGTTTCCCGGAGGCATATGATAGAGCAAGCAGATTCTTCAATTTTATTAGATATAGCAGTCCATTTCTTAGGATCATTCAAGCCTCTAATATTTCACTTCAAAATATTCCATGATCTAGCCATAGTCCAAAAGATAATATACGTGTTCCACTTTCAAAATTCCACACCCCTGAACATATCTATTCCTCCCAGTACTAAGAGCAATCTTACATTCGATATAGCTCACAAAGCCCAGCATAGAGAAAGTATCTGATTTATTACAGACCCAAAATAAAACTATATAAAGCTACTAAAGATCCGGATGGTGGAACTGGCTGCAGCTCAGTCTGTCGGTTGCAGGGTTCCCCTCTTTAGCAGCAGTCAGTTTCTCCTCATTGGTGTCTTGAATGTTGACCTTGCATAAAGAGGAATTGAGATTTTTAACCACTTTGGAGGTAAGATTGGTGGTTTTGCATGGCAGGCAAGGCAGTTTTTATCTTTGCATACTGGGTTCCTAAATCCCTTACTGAATTTTTGAAGTCTACAACTTCTTCTTACCTCTGTATCAACTAGAGACATTTTCTCCTTTCTTTTCCTGTTGTGATGCAGAGCAGAGGTGGATGAAGCTGAGGTTTCTTCTTGCATGGGTGTCTTGTCTGAAGGGGTGTTCTCCTGCTTTGTCTTGTCCTGTTGGGTGGAATTAAGAGCAGAATCAATGGTGTCAGGAGAAGGAAATGAGTCAGGGACTACAAAAGGAATGGATACTGAGTTATCTGCTCCTTGGGTAATGATCTCCCAGAATTTAGATGTTAAGAACTGTCTGGCCCATTCAAATTTTTCAGCTGAGACTAAAGTGACAGATAATTTTTTTACCCAATCTAATGGTACCTGAATGATAGATGTGTTATCTTTTTTAGGAGCAAAATATTTTTTCCAAATATTAGCTCCCTCCCTGACAAGTACTGCCTCTTGCTTAGTAGCTGAAAATGATTGAGGGTCACCATGAGGGAGATAAACTGGGTCAGGAAATCTTGGAGGGGCAGTTGTGTACGAATGCTCTCATCTTTATTTCAGTTTCCATCTGTTCTGTGGGATTAAGAACATGTTGTGCAGTATCAATCCTGTCATGCTGAAATTCGTTGTTGTGTGTGGAGTGCTCCTGTATTTTAGAATTCCCAAGATCTGGCACAGCGTTCTTCTCAGGTATGAAACTGTATTCAGTCTCAAAGCTTGGATTTTCCAACAGAGTTGGGTTCTGCTCTTTAGTCTGTTAGGTTTCTGTTTGGTCATACATATCGAGTAGGGGAAAATCTTCAGTTCCCCACAACTGTCACTTTTAGTGCATCAGTATTGTTCCGGCCCACCCTGATTGTTGAAACTTCCAGCAAAATAGGGTCAACATGATTGAAAATAGTGTCAATCTCTGTGGAATTTAGCACTACAGAGAGATGAATATCCTCTAGCCTGAATTCACTCGTGCAGCAGGCCTGATGAGAGGGTCTGAGTGGGCTTGTGGGAGCCCATCCCCAGGGTGCCCAGCAAGAATATTTAAATCAGGAATATCTTGCAGAGGCATCAAGGGTCCATTGGCAGAAGCAGCTGTATCTGCACTATGGAGAGGAGGTTCTGTTGAAGCAGTAATATTACTGTTGTTATCTCCTTGTTGCAAATTCTCAACAACCTGTTGTGCATTCTCATCAAGTGGTGCCACAATGTCATGTAGAGCCAGAAATTCACCATCATGTAACTCATGATCTAACATCATGTTGTCTTGAGGCAGAGCCCAATGTCCCCATCCTGGCATCTCTAAATCTTCCTTCTCAACATCCATGTCATCTATACCTTGTCCATTGTGTAGAGTCAATTGCATATTCAGATCTTGGTTAAGACCAGGCTGATGTGCTTGCTGCTGATCCTCTTGTTCATGTTGTTGGAGTGGTCCCAGAAAATGGTTATGTTGATTAGGGTGATGGTTTTCCTGATGAGGGATAGGATGGGGATTGCCAAAGGGGGGAATGGAGTCCTCATCTGCTGGTTCTACCCCAAGAATGGCTTGCTGAAGGATAACCACAGGTACAGTCAAAGAACATGTCTAAAAGTCATCCCCTTCTCCAAAGACAATACTGGCCAGAATATCCCTTAGTTCTTCCACTCTAACCTGAACCATCAAGTTAGCTCTGGCACTTCTGACTCTGTCCCACATAATGATCTTGCCAAACTTGGATACTGCATCATTGACCTCCCTAATATTGCGCTTGTCAAAGGGAAAACCACAAAGAAGAATCCAAACTTCTCTATTAAGCATGAGCCTCCTCCAATTCATCCCTTTGTTATGCTTTTCAAAGATGACGTGAACATCCGTAAACTGGTGAGGACTATCGTTGACCAGTGATTCTCTATCAAACACACTAGCAATCTTGATGTATGCTTGTCCGAAAGGGCAGGGTGATATCTCTCAAAATCCTAGTTGCTTATTCGGTGAGAAACTCGGATAGTACATCACGGATGGTGCCAAACTGCACCAGAAGATTGGGCATCGAAACGATCGTCACAATGGCCCATTCCTCATGGGTGGGGAGCGCAGTGCCGGAGAGAACCTTAATCCTTGTTGTTCTGCCTGGAACATCGATGAGTTGGTCATTGGGGGGAGGAACGGTGTTGGGTCAAACGGGAAGGAGGCCATGGTGGTGGAGTTTGGGGTGGGATCAGACGATGGTGGTGGGGTGGTTTGCAGTTGTGGTGGGTGTTGGGGATTGCCTGGAAGCACAACAGAGTGGAGGCGAAGAGCAATGGAATTCGGAGCGACAGCGTAATGTGAGGCACCTACCAAAGGTGGCATGATCGAGGCGTTGTTGCCGATAGTTACGTTCCTGGCGACAAGCTGATTGGTCTCAATCACTGGGGCAGAGGCCACTTGCCTATCTACGGGAGTTTGTGCATGTAATTGGGCCGGGGTAAAGTTGTTCAGGTTGGGGAGGCGATGATGGGAAGATTGGGCCGCCGGTGACGCCTGCGGACTGGGGTGTTGAAACAATCCCGTGCGATGTGACCCCAACGTTGCAGGCCCGACACTTGATACGATTAGAGCAATCGGGGCGAAAATGGCCTGGGAGCAAACAACGAACACAGAATGGGTCCTGGCGTATCTATTGGGTGAAATTGGTGTTTTGAAGACCCTGATTTCCCGCCCCGTCGTGAGTAACTGCAGCGCCCCTTGCACTGTTTACGCGGGCCAATCAATGCTTCGTGTTCATGCAAATTGAAGAAATCTGAGCTGATCAAGGAACATGGTGATGAGATGCAGTGAATCTACCAGGGGATCTAAGGGCTTGCAGACATGACTTCCTAGGATGTCTGCGAAAGATATGTGTCCATTCATTTTCTTTCTCTTGCAGATATTGATCCAGTTCCCAAGATGAATTAGGCCCCCCTGAACCCCATAGTAAGAAATTGATATTGAGGATTGGGAGTGAGATGTTACCTCCTTTGATAATGGAAAAACCCACTTCCTTATATGAGACCGAGAACTTAAAGACCAATTTTGAAGTAGTTTCACCTTGAACATTGATGCCCTACCACCAAAGCAGGACAAAGGATGGTAGCCACCGATTCTTCCGTGAGGCGGATGCGAGATCTAGTGAATTCCGCTACCAAGAAGAATTCTTGGAGGTCTTTGTCTTCCTCGTAGTTGATGGGTACGCCCCATTTCCTCCAAACCTCTTGTGCAAATGCTTGACCGATGTCGAAGTTAAGATCGGAGAGTGCCATGGCGAAGAGCGTTGTGGTGGCCGACGTGTCCGGAGTGGATCACGACGCAGGTGTGTTGCATGCGCCCGTTGTGGCCCGAGGGCGGCGGCGAGGGCGAGGGGTAACAGGGTTAAAAGTGTTGAACTATATGTATATTAACTTTTTAATAAAGAAATTTCTAATATATTAACCTTTTGCCCTTTTCTTCCTTTTGTACTTGTATAATATTTTATTATTTAATATATTAACTGTAGAACGATTGTTCGATGTTCAAACCAAAGAGTCAATGAAGAAGCAAACCCGATGAACTACTTCAATACTCCCTTCTTCCCAAAATATAAGGCGCGATTGACTTTTTACGGTTTTTGATGCACAACTTTGACCACTAATATATATCAAAGTATATGGATTGAACATGTATAAATGACATCGTTGTATTTGTCTTGCAAAGCAATTTTATTTCATATGTATGTATAATAATTTTATAGACATATAATACATAAAAAATATAGTCAAAGTTGTGCAACGAAGACTAGAAAAGTCAAACCGTGCCTTATATTTTGGGAAGGAGGGAGTACAAGAGAAGACCAGGTACCGAGTTACAAACATAGTCGCAGGTTTTTGTTTGACGCGACCGCTCAATTCATAAACTCTGAGAATATGGTTGTAATTTCTCTGTCTTTTAAGGCGTCTGATTTCATTTGAAAGTCTTTGAATATAAATCCAGAGCTTTTATATTCATAAAAAGAATCATGGCGCAGATGCAGCCGGGCAAAACGCGTGAATACACAATATTGTACCATTTGCTTAATCGACGGCTACTTGCTCAAGTCGCAGTAATATAATCTGGGACCAATCGTAGTGGTTAGTTAAAATAACCTGATCAATTAGGAAGTCAATCCGACGAACTAGTTTGGACGGAAGATCAGACCAGGTCGGCAGGTCGGAGTTACTGCATACCTAGTCGCAGGTTTATGTTTGACGTGACCGCTCGATCATCGATTCGTGAACATCGCGAGATTAGCTACTACTCCAACGGAACGCACTTACAGCAGCCAGCGGCCGGCCAGTCCTCGCTGTATATGATCAGAGTATCAGACTGATCGAGCTGACAACAGGGGCGGGCTCAGGATTTGAAGGGTGTGTATTTAAAATTTTCAAAAACATTTTTTACAGCCTAGAGCCTTGGTTTGGCGTGTATAATTGATTATAGCACCATTTATACAAATTTTATAATACTCCCTCAGATCCAAATTATTTGTCGCTCAAATGGATGTATCTAGAGCGACAAGTAATATGGATCGGAGGGAAAGATATAGCATAATATAGTATATAATAGATTCACAAAATTTCTGATAGCCTAAAACTGTTCCAACATATAGAAATCATAATTATTCAACATATCGAAGTGGCAACATCTAAGAGGATAGAAAATAGCAAATGTTAAGCAAGCTTACAAATTACCGGACAACTTTCTGACCCTTGATGCTTTGAGAATGGGTGATGATGTCATCATCCTTAACTTGCAAGCAAGATCTCTTTCAACGAGTATAACCTGAAAAGTAAAATTGCTTAACTTTCATAGTAACAAATTCACAATTGTAAGAAATCCATGTAAATCTCGTCATGAATAATGCTCATTAATTGTAACAAATTCACAATCTGTAAACTTTCTTGTATTATAGATTTACATGGCAATCAGCATGAGAGGAGGATTCATGTAGTATTAAGACACATGATCACATCTACTACCTCCGTTCCCAAATATTTATCTTTCTAGAGATTTCAACAAATGACTACATACGAAGCAAAATGAGTGAATCTACACTCTAAAATATGTCTACATACATCCCTATGTTGTAGTCCATTTGAAATGTCTAGGAAGACAAATATTTGGAAACAAAGGGAGTAATTAGGAATTGGACCGTGAACAGTTGAACCTGTGGGTGTGGATTTGAAACTGAAAACCGATGCCTATTGCCGATTGTCGAGAGCAAAACGCGAGATGGAGCGAGGGATGGAGGGCTTTGCTACACCTACGTAAACATCTAACGTAATGTTACGTGCGGGCTGGCTTGGCACAAGCTAATTGGAAGAAAAACTCGCCCGGGCCCCATCCCCTTGAGGGGGGTGATTGGTTGAGGGAGGAAAGAACGTAAGTTTACGTTAAGAATTTACGTAGATGGAGCAAAGCCCAGGGATGGATGCGTCGCAGTGTCGCACTGCCAGCGCCGCGGTGCGCGCGCGATCTGGCAATGGCAGCCTGCCCTGGCCGCCTGGCGGCTCGCGTGCCAAAAGAAATGGGGAGGCGTCGATTCGTCTTGTGCGTCTGATCGATGGATTTTATTTTGGACGAAGATGATTGCTGCTGCTGTGTGAGGTACGCTGCAGGCTGTAGTGATTTGGGCCAATGGTCCAAGTCGATCGTGGATTCGTGGTGGTGAGGGAGAATAGAGAGGTGGGTTAACCTCTGTTTTGGGGCTTAGATAGCTAGTTTGCCCTGTCAGTTTCGTTTTTCTTTATATACACGCATGTTATGCACTGTATATACCTAGAATATTGGCAAAAACAATGGGTATTCAACTGAATACCCATGAATTGAGGTGGGCCCGCCCCTGGCTGACAAGCATATCCGAAGTTTATAATTAGGGACAAGTTGGGCGGCCGAAAAATGCAATAATGCGATGCATGGTGCTGGCCTGTAGAGCTCGAAAGGTGCACGCATATGCGTGTAGTACGGATGGGCGTGCAGATGGACGCAGCTATCCATCCTTAAACTTTGTCGACCTCTCGTTGCTTCGGAGTTGATGTGTGTGTACGTACATCGGTATGGTACATGCATAACGTGTTCAAACTACAGGGACTTTGGAGAGGACGATCGAGGGCCACGTGTTCGTTGAGCTGTGTACATTTGGACACATACGGGGCATGAAACGGAAAATATATTTGACTAACATTATTTCGTGACCATTTAATAAAAAAAAACTACACATGCACATAGATGTGCAGTATGCACGTACTAATGTGTTGTGTTTTATATCTATGCAAGGGTTAACGGCGACAATTGCGGCTCCAGGGACTGGTCCTTAGAGCATCTCCAGCCGTTCGATCCTCCAGGGCGGCAAAAAAAGGACGTCTGGGGGCGAACCGGTGCAACTTTGGCGCTTGGGGGCGGCTCGGTCCCCAGTCGTCACTCACTAGGTCGCCCTGAGTTCGACCAAATTACGTAGAAGCTTGTGCAAACTCGGCGATCTGGTACGAACACGGCGAAATTTTATTGAAATTTGTACAAAAAAGTAAAAGCATGCAAATTACGGCAAACTACGCCAAACTACGCCGCTAGCCACTACTCCGCGTCCACCGCCCGCCATCTACATGCCGAGAAGCCTGTAGAAGCGGGTGTAGTCACCGCCCGCCGCCGCCGTAAATCCGCGCGCTTCGCCAGAGCCAACCCGTCCCTATCGCAACCTCGAAGTGGTCGCTGACGCGCCGCCGGGCGCTGGACGGCCCGTCCTCTTCTCCTTGTCATTGCCGAGACAATGACGCCGCCCTCCTCGCGCCGCCGCTGGCTCGAGTTCCACAGACGCTGGCGCCATGGGCGCACTCGCCGCGGACGTAGTCCTCTTCGCCCATTTTAGGGCGGCCTCGCTGTCGGAGCCACCATGTCGGCGTGTTCGGCTTCACGGAGAGTAGGCCCGCTCGGGCTTCGCCGACCAGCGAAGGGAGCGCTGGAGGCGGGCACCCTCGTTGATGACGAGGGCGCCACTGCGAGTGTGGCACCGCTGCGGCGTCTCCTCCGGCTCTGGCTTGACGGGACGGAGAGTCGGTGAGCCGGAGGAGAGCGAGCCGGAGCCCGACAACGAGGATGTCGACCCCATTCGTCGTGGCCTCCAGGAACTGCCGCGGCGGCGAGAGATGGACGACCGCGTCGGGTACTCGAGGCGCGACACATTGCCAGTCTCGATGTGGTCGAGGACGGCCTCGAGGGTGCGGCCGGGGACGCCCCACCACTCACGCCGTCCTTCGATGTTGAGGCGGCCGCGGGGAATGACGCCGTTGATGGAGCCTAGCGATGGGCGGGCCCGACGGCCATCCCCTTCTCACGCGAGTCGCTTGCACGTTAAAGGGGGGGCTCCTGAGCATCATGCCTCAGAAGCTCCTACTAGCTCTCCAGCCATCACCCCCTGGCCTTGACCACGGCATCGCGACCTGGCATACCAGCGGCGGCTGAGCCTCGCTCGAGGTCCGGGGCCCGTGGACGTAGAGCACCTAGACTAGCGAGAAAAGGGAATGGCCATCGCGACCCCTACCTAGAGGTGCCACCACTAAGGCACGAATGGGCACCACGCAAGGGAATCGCCGCAAGTTCACTAAAAGATAATTCACTCGCATGTCAGCATAGACCTCACGACTCAATCTAACGACCTTCGCAGTCTCGCTTGGGCAATGTCGCTTCCGTTTCCGGTCCTTGGGCAGCTACTTGCACGCCAAGGGGGACCTCGTGAGCATCACGCCTCAGGAGCTCTCATCGGACCTTGGGCCGCTCACCTCCTGGCCTTGATCACGGCATCGCGACCTGGCATACCAACGACGGCTGAAGCCTGCCTGGGGACTGGGCCCATTGACGTAGAGTGCTGAGATACTTTGGAAAAGGAAAGGGGGAACCGTGCCGGAGCGAGATACACGATTTCAACACAGTGCTAGAAAGAAAACGATGGAATAAAAGCATCACGGTTTTTACATACCCCCACGGGGCTTGTCATAATTCCGTGCAGGGAAACAAAAGAAGAAGACTTTGGAGGACCGGGCCAAAGGGCATCACCGGCGATGCCGTGCGGATGCCGTAGCTGCACTCCGAGCATGGCGAGAGCTCGGCGGCACGTAGCTATCGTCCCTGGACTCCGGAGAATCGCTGGGCTCGGGAGAGTCGCTGGATTCCTAGGAGTCGTCGCTGCTGCTGGAGGAGACGCCGGTGGGGTCGGAGGCGGGCCCATCGCTCACGACCGCGCCCCGCGGGCTGCTTCCTCCAGGGCAGCACTCCAGCCGCCGGCCCTCCTCTTCAAAGACCTTGAAGAACAATGTAGAGGCGCCGTCATACTCGATGTGGATCGCGAGGGCCCCTTCTGCGCGGCAGGCGCTGGTGACCTCGCCCCATCCACGGATCATGAAGATATCGCCGGAAGGCACTACCTTGATCTCAGCTCCGGTGGCCAGGCAGCAGCACCCGGCGTGTTGCAGCCACTACTCAAGCGGCCCCCTCGGTGGCATCTCGTCAACGAAGAACCTCGGGAACTGGATCCACGAGTGAGGCGGCATCGCTTCCCACACCACGAACTCACGTGAGCTACCCTCGGCGTGGGTTCGCGGTCCTGCTGGCCGCTCAGCTTCGGCTCGCCCGCTGCTGCCCAGAATTGCTCGGTGGCAGGTGATACGTCTCCAACGTATCTATAATTTATGAAGCATTCATGCTATTTTATTATCTATTTTGAATTATTACAGGCTTTATTATACATTTTTATATTACTTTTGGGACTAACCTATTAACCGGAGGCCCAGCCCATATTGTTGTTTTATTGCCTGTTTCAGTATTTCGAAGAAAAGGAATATCAAACGGAGTCCAAATGGAATGAAACCTTTGGCAGCGTGATTTTTGGAACGAACGTGACCCAGGAAACTTGGAGTGCAAGTCGGAGAAGCATCGAGGAAGCCACAAGATAGGGGGGCGCGCCCACCCCCCTGGGGGCGCCCTCCACTCTTGTGGGCCCCTCAAGGCTCCCCCGACCGACTTCTTTCGCCTATATAAGCCTACGTACCCTAAAAAAATTGATACAGAAGATAGATCAGGATTTCTGCCGCCGCAAGCCTCTGTAGCCACCAAAAACCTCTCGGGAGTCTGTTCCGGCACCCTGCCGGAGGGGGAACCCATCACGGTGGCCATCTTCATCATCCTGCGCCTCCATGAAGAGGAGGGAGTAGTTCACCCTCGGGCTGAGGGTATGTACTAGTAGCTATGTGTTTGATCTCTCTCTCTCTCTCTCTCTCTCTCTCGTGTTCTCTCTATGGCATGATCTTGATGTATCGTGAGCTTTGCTGTTATAGTTGGATCTTATGATGGTTCTCCCCCTCTACTCTCTTGTGATGAATTGAGTTTTCCCTTTGAAGTTATCTTGTCGGATTGAGTCTTTAAGGATTTGAGAACACTTGATGTATGTCTTGCCGTGCTTATCTATGGTGACAATGGGATATCACGTGATCCACTTGATGTATGTTTTGGTGATCAACTTGCGGGTTCCGCCCATGAACCTATGCATAGGGGTTGGCACATGTTTTCGTCTTGACTCTCCGGTAGAAACTTTGGGGCACTCTTTGAAGTACTTTTGTGTTGGTTGAATAGATGAATCTGAGATTGTGTGATGCATATCGTATAATCATGCCCACGGATACTTGAGATGACAATGGAGTATCTAGGTGACATTAGGGTTTTGGTTGATTTGTGTCTTAAGGTGTTATTCTAGTACGAACTCTTGAATAGATTGATCCGAAAGAATAACTTTGAGGTGGTTTCGTACCCTACCATAATCTCTTCATTTGTTCTCCGCTATTAGTGGCTTTGGAGTGACTCTTTGTTGCATTTTGAGGGATTGTTATATGATCTATCTATGTTATTATTGTTGATAGAACTTGCACTAGTGAAAGTATGAACCCTAGGCCGTGGTTTCTATCATTGCAATACCGTTTACGCTCACTTTTATCATTAGTTACCTTGCTGTTTTTATATTTTCAGATTACAAAAACCTTTATCTACCATCCATATTGCACTTGTATCACCATCTCTTCGCCGAACTAGTGCACCTATACAATTTACCATTGTATTGGGTGTGTTGGGGACACAAGAGACTCTTTGTTATTTGGTTGCAGGGTTGTTTGAGAGAAACCATCTTCATCCTACGCCTCCTACGGATTGATAAACCTTAGGTCATCCACTTGAGGGAAACTGACCTACAAACCTCTGCACTTGGAGGCCCAACAACGTCTACAAGAAGAAGGTTGTGTAGTAAACATCAAGCTCTTTTCTGGCGCCGTTGCCGGGGAGGTGAGTGCTTGAAGTTATATCTTTAGATCTTGCAATCGAATCTTTTTGTTTCTTGTTTTATCATTAGTTTAGTTTATAAAAGAAAACTACAAAAAATGGAATTGAGTTTGTCTCATACGCTTCATCTTTTTAATATCTTTCGTGAGAATGATGGAAAGGAAAATTGTGCTCAAGTGCTAGAAGAAGAAATATATAGAATGTTTGATACTAAATCTTTGAATGATGAGCATGATTGCAATGTTGTTAGTATGAACTCCTTGAATATCCATTGTACTAATGATGATTGCACTAGTTATGATGAAAATGTCTCCTATAAGCATGTCTATTTTTGTGGAGAGCATTGGGTTTGCATGGACACACCAAATAGAGAAAATAGATATATTGCAAGAGGCATAAGTATTTAGAAACTAAAGGGTTGCAAGAAAGGCTAGACAAGAGTGCTAAGAATTTAAGGTACCTTTACCGTTGTGAACTTTGCAATGAACATGATCATTTACATCTCCAATGCAAATTGTTTCATGATCGAATCGTGTCCAAAAATTGTGATGATTTGATCTCCCTTGCTAATTATAATGAACTTAGTTTGCTTTTGGGTTATGAAGAATTGAAACGTGCAACTAAGCTTATTCCAAAATTTAATCTTGAGCATTTCCTTGCTATTGATTTAGAGGAGATTTATTTGATTTTTTGCGGTGAATTGCATTGAAAATCCTTATATTGCCAATTACATAAAGAAAAGAAAGCAAATAGAAGATGAAGAGAATACTAATGAAAGGGACGAGACTTCCCAATCTCCTCCTATTATTTCTTATGATGAATCAGGTAACGAGGAGGAGCTTTCTATTCAACCAATCTCATCAATAAGGAGCTCAAAGAGGAAGGTTGAACCCACACATAATGTGAAGAAGAGAAAGAAAAGAGGGAGCAACAAAGGTAAAAAGGTATCCCTCCCAAATGAAGTTGCTCCTACTACTCATTGTGATGATGATAATTGCTATACTGTTGGTGTTGTCCATACTATTAATGATGAGAGTGATTATGCTTATGATATGAAAAGGCCCAAGCTTGGGGAAGCTATGTTTGATGAGGATGACATATTTGAGAATGTATTTGCTGAAATTAATGTTTGTCCCAAGCTTGGGGATGCTATGTTTTACGAAGATGATATTTTTAGCCTCCCAAGTTTTGATATGCAAAATTGTTATGATGATAGCATGCCTCTTACCTATGATGATTATATTGATGAAAGTGGGTTTGGAAGAGTGTCAACTTTAGGAAGTAGTGCTCCCACTATTGTGGAGGATGTTGGATTTTATTTTGATGAATATGAAAGTGGATTTGGAAGAGTGTCAACTTTATTTAGTGATGATTCCACTATCTTGGGAGAGGTTTCAATCGATTATGATGAGAACAAAGTTGCTACTTATGATGATTATTGTGATGAAACTTATGATATAAAAAGTAGTGATGATTATATTTATAAAACTTGTCATGATTATGATTACGCTTTTTCTGAACATTACACTTTTAATATGGAAACTTTTTATAGTATTCAAGTCTCTTATGATACTCCCACTGTTCCGAATGAGAAGAATTTTGCTTATGTGGAGAGTAGTAAATTTTCTATGCTTGTGGATCATGAAAAGAATGCTTTAGGTGCTGGTTATATTGTTGAATTCATTCATGATGCTACTGAAAATTATTATGAGGGAGGAACATATGCTTGTAGGAATTGCAACAATATCAAGTTTCCTCTCTATGTGTTGAAAATCTTGAAGTTATGCTTGTTTTACCTTCCTATGCTAGTTGATTATTGTTCCCATAAGTTGTTTGCTCACAAAATCCCTATGCATAGGAATTGGGTTAGACTTAAATGTGCTAGTCATATGCTTCATGATGCTCCCGTTATGTTTCAATTCTTATCTTTTATGTGAGCATCATTGTTATCATCATGCCTAGCTAGAAAGGCATTAAAGAAAATTGCCTGTTGGGAGACAACCCAACATTTATCCTTACTGTTTTTGTGTGTCCACATGATTATGTTACTGTTTCAATAAAGTGCCAAGTAAGACCTTTAGGATAGCTTACGGTGATAGTTGTGTTGATCCTGCTGAAAATCAGAAACTTTTGCACCCAGTAAATTAGTTTTGTTAATTCACCGAAACGTTCTCTTGATCTGATTATTTTTGCTCTGGATTGGTACACAAATTGCTTAGGACTTCCTAATTTGGTAGGACTTTTGGACTTACAGAAGTATACGTTTGATATAGATTACTACAGACAGTTCTGTTTTTGACAGATTATGTTTTCTATGTGTTGTTTGCTTATTTTGATGAATCTATGAGTAGTATCAGAGGGTATGAACCATAGATAAGTTGGAGTACAGTAGATATTACACCAATAAGAATTTAGAATGAGTTCACTACAGTACCTAAGTGGTGGTTTTATTTTCTTATACTAACGGAGCTTACGAGTTTTCTGTTGAGTTTTGTGTTATGGAGTTTTCAAGTTTTGGGTAAAGATTCGATGGACTATGGAATAACGAGTGGAAAGAGCCTAAGCTTGGGGATGCCCCGGAAGGCATCCCCTCTTTCGTCTTCGTTCATCGGTAACTTTACTTGGAGCTATATTTTTATTCACCACATGATATGTGTTTTGCTTGGAGTGTCATTTTCTTTTGTTAGTATTTTCTTTCTGTTATTTAGAATAATGTTTTGCATCTATATTTTCAATAAAAATGTCAAGGATAGCCTTTACCATGCTTATTTTGCAAGTATACATGTTGCTGTTTGAAAACAGAAAGTTTACCACTGTTGCAAAAATTCCCTAGAAAAGTCAGAGCATGTTATAATGTTGAAACTTTTTCATATTGAGCTCTGATAAATCTTCTACAGCGTAATATTTTTCTCATAATTTTTGGAGTTGGGGAAGTATGATGAATCTTGCATTCTTTACAGACTATACTGTTTTGGCAGATTGCTGTTATGTTTGCATTATTTTGCATATGCTTGCTTGTTTAATGATTCTATTTGAGGATAGGAATATTAAATATGCACAGACATTTAGTATGCAATGTTCAATAATTTTAGTGATTTGTTATAGTAGAAAATGATAAGGTTTTGCATTGGTTTATACTAACCTATCTCACGAGTTCTTGTTGAGTTTGTTTTGGATGAAGCTTTTGAGAAATAGAGAAACCATGATATGAGAGGAATTAAGGAGACACAAAAGTTCAAGCTTGGGGATGCCCAAGGCACCCCAAGATAATATTTCAATAAGTCTCAAGCATCTAATCTTGGGGATGCCCCGGTAGGCATCCCACCTTTCTGTTGGGGAACGTAGTAATTTCAAAAAAAATCCTACGCACACGCAAGACCATGGTGATGGCATAGCAACGAGAGGGAGAGTGTCTGTCCACGCACTCGTGAGACCGAAAGCGAAGCGTTATAACAACGCTGTTGATGTAGTCGACGCCTTCACGATCCGACCGATCCAAGCACCGAACGCACGGCACCTCCGAGTTCGCACACGCTCAGCTCGATGACGATCCCGGACTCGATCCAGCAAAGTGTCGGGATGAGTTCCGTCAAGACGACGGCGTGGGACGATGATGATGCTCCACCGACGCAGGGCTTCGCTTAAGCTCATGACGATATGACTTTCACCGGCGCAGGGCTTCGCCTAAGCTCATGACGATATGACCGAAGTGGAATATGGTGGAGGGGGCACCGACACGGCTAAGGAACGATCCGTAGATCAACTTGTGTGTCATGGGGTGCCCCCTGCCCCAGATATAAAGGAGGGAGGGAGGAGGAGGCCGGCCCTAGGAGGAGGGCGCTAAGGGGAGTCCTACTCCCACCGGGAGTAGGACTCTTCTTCCTAGTCCAACTAGGAGAATGGGGAAAGGGGAAGTGGAGAAGGAAGGAGAGGGGCTGCGCCCAAACCCCTTGTCCAATTCGGACTGGGCTTGGGAGGGGCGCGCCACCTCCCGGCTCCTTCCCACTAAGGCCCATTAAGGCCCAATACTCTTCCCCGTATTCCCGTAACTCCCGGTACTCGAAAAATACCGAATCACTCGGAACCTTTCCGAACTCCGAATATAGTCGTCCAATATATCGATCTTTACGTCTCGACCATTTCGAGACTCTCGTCATGTCCCCGATCTCATCCGGGACTCGAACTCCTTCGGTACATCAAAACTCATAAACTCATAATATAACATCGCCATCGAAACCTTAAGCGTGCACGGACCCTACGGGTTCGAGAACTATGTAGACATGACCTAGAACTATTCTTGGTCAATAACCAATAGCGGGACCTGGATGCCCATATTGGCTCCTACATATTCTACGAAGATCTTTATCGGTCAAACCGCATAACAACATACGTTGTTCCCTTTGTCATCGGTATGTTACTTGCCCGAGATTCGAGCGTCGGTATCCAATACCTAGTTCAATCTCGCCACCGCAAGTCTCTTTACTCGCTCTGTAATGCATCATCCCGTAACCAACTCATTGGTCACATTGCTTGCAAGGCTTATAATGATGTGCATTACCGAGAGGGCCCAGAGATACCTCTCCGACAATCGGAGTGACAAAACCTAATCTCGAAATACGCCAACCCAACATGTACCTTTGGAGACACCTGTAGTACTCCTTTATAATCACCCAGTTACGTTGTGACGTTTGGTAGCACCCAAAGTGTTCCTCCGGTAAACGGGAGTTGCATAATCTCATAGTTACAGGAACATGTATAAGTCATGAAGAAAGCAATAGCAACATACTAAACGATCAAGTGCTAGGCTAACGGAATGGGTCAAGTCAATCAGATCATTCTCCTAATGATGTGATCCCGTTAATCAAATGACAACTCATGTCTATGGTTAGGAAACATAACCATCTTCGATTAATGAGCTAGTCAAGTAGAGGCATACTAGTGACACTCTGTTTGTCTATGTATTCACACATGTATTATGTTTCCGGTTAATACAATTCTAGCATGAATAATAAACATTTATCATGATATAAGGAAATAAATAATAACTTTATTATTGCCTCTAGGGCATATTTCCTTCACTTTCTTCTTCAACAACTATCGGTTAGTATCGGTTGAGCCTAAGTTTTTGCTTCTTCACATGAGTTGTGCTATCCTTGCAATGTCATTTTATTTTGGTTTGCTTGATGTTTGAATACAATACCTAGATATGAAATTCTTTAATGAGAGAGAGTCTTCACATAGTTACATAATTATTTAGCTACTCATTGATCTTCACTTATATCTTTTTGGAGTAGTTTTTCATTTACTCGCGTGCTTCACTTATATCCTATGAGTAAATGGTTGAATGAGTTGTTTGTCATAAATATGAAATTATATATTCATTTGCTTATCCCATGGGGTGTAATGACTTCAAATCTAAGAAGTAGAGGTTGTAAATTTATTGAAGGTTAGCAAGCATTGTATTGGTCATTTGAACAATTCATGAAAGAATATTGAAGGAAGAGAGATTTCACATATAAATATACTATCTTAGAAATCTTTTATAATTGTGAGCACTCATTAAGTATGACATGCTAAAGAGTTGATGTTGGACAAGGAAGACAACGTAATGGGTTATGTTTTCTCACATCTCAGTTAAAGTATATAGTCATGGATCATTCAAACATGTTGAGCTTGCCTTTCCCCCTCATGCTAGCCAAAATTCGTTGCACCAAGTAGAGATACTACTTGTGCTTCCAAATACCCTTAAACCCAGTTTTGCCATGAGAGTCCACCATACCTACCTATGGATTGAGTAAGATCCTTCAAGTAAGTTGTCATCGATGCAAGCATTAAAAATTGCTCTCTAAATATGTATGATTTATTAGTGTGAAGAAAATAAGCTTTATACAATCTTGTTATGGAATCAATAAAAGCGACGGACTGCATAATAAAGGTCCATATACAAGTGGCAATATAAAGTGACGTTCTTTTGCATTAAGATTTTGTGCATCCAACCAAAAAAGCGCATGACAACCTCGGCTTCCCTCTGCGAAGGGCCTATCTTTTACTTTATGTCTTTTACTTTATGCAAGAGTGAAGGTGATCTTCACCTTTCCCTTTTTCATTTTATCCTTTGGCAAGCACCTCGTGTTGGAAAGATCTTGATATATATATCCAATTGGATGTAAGTTAGCATGAATTTTTATTGTTGACATCACCCAAAGGTGAATACGTTGGGAGGCAACACTATAAGCCCCTATCTTTCTCAGTGTCCGATTAAAACTCCATAACCATTAGTATTGCGTGAGTGTTGGCAATTGTGGAAGACTATATGATAGTTGAGTATGTGAAGTTTGCTAAATCAAAGCTCTGACACGGACCCTTCCTGAAAATAAGATGAATTGTAATTGTTTGATGACTGAGAATGAAGTTTGCTAGTTTTCAAAAAAGTTTATGGTCTATGCTTTAACATGTGAATAGCTTGTTACTTGATCTTGAGAAGTTTTATGAGATGAACTACTGTTATGACATATAATCATGCTAGAAAAGGTGATTGAAATTATCATTGATCAAACTTGTGCACCTTCTAGCATTCACACTTCATAAATTCTTTCTTTATCATTTACCTACTCGAGGACGATTAGGAATTATGCTTGGGGATGCTGATAGGTCTCCAACGTATCTATAATTTATGAAGAATTCATGCTATTTTATTATCTGTTTTGAATGATTACTGGCTTTATTATACACTTTTATATTACTTTTGGGACTAACCTATTAACCGGAGGCCCAGCCCATATTGCTGTTTTATTGCCTGTTTCAGTATTTCAAAGAAAAGGAATATTAAACGAATTCCAAATGGAATGAAACCTTTGGCAGCGTGATTTTTGGAACGAACGTAATCCAAGAAACTTGGAGTACAAGTCGGAGAAGCATCGAGGAAGTCACAAGATAGGGGGCGCGCCCACCCCCCTGGGCGCGCCCTCCACTCTTGTGGGCCCCTCGAGGCTCCCCCGACCGACTTCTTTCGCCTATATAAGCCTACATACCCTAAAAACATCGATACAGAAGATAGATCAGGAGTTCCGCCGCCGCAAGCCTCTGTAGCCACCAAAAACCTCTCGGGAGTCCATTCCGGCACCCTGCCGGAGGGGGAACCCATCACCGGTGGCCATCTTCATCCTCCCAGCGCTCTCCATGACGAGGATGGAGTAGTTCACCCTTAGGGCTGAGGGTATGTACCAGTAGCTATGTGTTTGATCTCTCTCTCTCTCTCTCTCTCTCTCTCTCTCTCTCTCTCTCGTGTTCTCTCTATGGCACGATCTTGATGTATCGCGAGCTTTGCTATTATAGTTGGATATTATGATGTTTCTTCCCCTCTACTCTCTTGTAATGAATTGAGTTTTCCCTTTGAAGTTATATTGTCGGATTGAGTCTTTAAGGATTTGAGAACACATGATGTATGTCTTGCCGTGCTTATCTATGGTGACAATGGGATATCACGTGATCCACTTGATGTATGTTTTGGTGATCAACTTGCGGGTTCCGCCCATGAACCTACGCATAGGGGTTGGCACACGTTTTCGTCTTGACTCTCCGGTAGAAACTTTGGGGCACTCTTTGAAGTACTTTGTGTTGGTTGAATAGATGAATCTGAGATTGTGTGATGCATATCGTATAATCATGCCCACGGATACTTGAGGTGACAATGGAGTATCTAGGTGACATTAGGGTTTTGGTTGATTTGTGTCTTAAGGTGTTATTCTAGTACGAACTCTTGAATAGATTGATCCGAAAGAATAACTTTGAGGTGGTTTCGTACCCTACCATAATCTCTTCGTTTGTTCTCCGCTGTTAGTGGCTTTGGAGTGACTCTCTGTTGCATGTTGAGGGATTGTTATATGATCTATCTATGTTATTATTGTTGAGAGAACTTGCACTAGTAAAAGTATGAACCCTAGGCCTTGTTTCCTATAATTGCAATACCGTTTGCGCTCACTTTTATAATTAGTTACCTTGCTATTTTTATATTTTCAGATTACAAAAACCTTTCTCTACCTTCCATATTGCACTTGTATCACCATCTCTTCACCGAACTAGTGCACCTATACAATTTACCATTGTATTGGGTGTGTTGGGAACACAAGAGACTCTTTATTATTTGGTTGCAGGGTTGTTTGAGAGAGACCATCTTCATCCTACGCCTCCTACGGATTGATAAACCTTAGGTCATCCACTTGAGGGAAATTTGCTACTGTCCTACAAACCTCTGCACTTGGAGGCCCAACAACGTCTACAAGAAGAAGGTTGTGTAGTAGACATCAGCGGGCATTGCCGTCCTGCGCGCGGGTGTATAAGGGAAGGGGGAAGCCGGGCGGAGGCCGTTCGTGAGGCCGGGCCACCTCCAGCCCCACGCCGGCGTCGCAGGGAAGGCAAAACCTTTTCTTTGGCGAAAGTGGTTCTGGCTCCTCCCGAGGAGCTTTTCCCTTCTCTGCCACAGAGAGTCTCTTGATTGGCGCCATGGATGCTACAACAAGGTGGAGAAGAAGAAGAAACGGGAAGCGAGAAGACGAAGATAGAGACGAGGTAGGGGGGATCTGCCCCTCCCCTCATTTATAATCGGAGGGAAGCCAACCACCGACCTCCATGATCTCGCGCAATGATGTTTTCTCTGCATGCAGCATCAACTCGTCAAGTCAGGCAGTTGCTGAGGCAGCATGGGGAAGCAGAGACGCCTACGTCCCATCAATCACCACGCGTCGCCCAAGGCCGCAGACGGTTAGGGCCCGCGGTGTTCCGCACTTGCCCTTTGGCTTCGCCTAGAAGCCAAGTCCGAGCGTGCCTTGGGCCCGGGGGCTACTGTCGGCGTTCTGGATATGAGGGTACCCGGACTTTCCTGCCTGCGGCCCGCGTCGTGGCTCCATCGATGGCCTGGTACGGCCCAGTTTCGACATCAACAACTCAAGACATTGGCGAGGGGCCGAGCCTCATGAGGCGGACGACACCAAGACCTCCAAAGGGATCAGCCTCCTCAGGCTGGCTCCTGAGGAGCAGAGATTTCTATGCAAAGCTCACCTCATGAGGTTCGGGTGACGTGAGCCATGATGATCGAGGCTAGGCGGGCGCCAGCGGGTGCAGTGTACCAGTTTCCTCTTTGGTGCAAAGGAGGCAAGTAGCAGGCGCGGAGTCCCGAGGAAGTAGCCGAAGGTTTCCATACCCGTGCAACAAGACCAAGACTGCCAGGACAGCAGGACGGAGGTCATCGCCGAGCCCACCGCAGCGTCAGGACCAGAGGCTTTTGCAGGTGAAGACCACTTTAGTCAGGATAAGACGTACTTTGTCTCCCTTCAAATTTGGCTGTTGTGGGATCCCTTCCGCCTCCATTCGGGAAGAGGACCAAGGCCACTATAAATAGGACCTAGCCACCACCAAGGAGGGGGACGGGATCCTTTCCACCATCACCAGCTCACCGGCTCATCTGAGCCCAAGAACACGCCTCCTAAGGTTCTTTTCCACTGTACTAGTTCTTCCTCAGCCCCTCGAGGCAAATCCACCACAAAGCAGGAGTAGGGTTTTACACCCGAACCTGGGTAAATTGATGTGTCCCATTTCCTTCGAGCTCGACGTGTTAGGCTGTGAGATTAGCGAGTGGGCAGACTAGGGAGAGTGAGATCTTCGCACGCACCCCAGAGTTGGAACCTCTTAAGGGTTTGCGGAACCCGTAATCCGACAACACCAATCAGGATTAAATAAACCTCTATCAAGCCTTTCATGAGTAGGTTTCGAAGGAAATCTCCTATTAATGCAAGTATAAGCAGGCCCCGAGAACCCCAATTCAAAAAACCACAATTCTTAATCAAAGCACAAAAATCATACATACGATAATTCACATTAGCACTACTTTTATCCACATCATGCAAAAGTTCATTGAGATCTCCCATACATAACATAGGCTTCACAGGGTTATCATACACAAAATTTGAAATCTGATCCCCATGGATGCAGCCATCCCGAAGCCACCAGGCCCTCCACTAGGCCTCGTTTTTTAAAGCTGTGTGGCTTCTAATCATTTCGTACATAGGTCTCGGCTGCAAAAAACACGGAAGCGTCGTACGGCTATCGGCTAACCCTAACGACTGATGTAGCGGTCAATGATTGTGAGGTTGATTTTTTCTTTTGGTCAACGACTATGAGCTTGCTGGTAAACCCCAGCAGCGCTCTATGGAACCCAAAACGAATGTCAAGGAAGGATAGCCAACGGGTAACCACACCGCTAGGGGGCAGCTAAGTCATGAACCTTCATTTTCGTTTCACGGCTGGCTAATTAGTAGTCCTATGTTGATGTTTCGATCCGTGCACGACACAAGAGAAGGTAACTGTACCAAGTTAACCAAACTTGAATATTCGACTGACTGAGCCACATTTAAATCATGAAAGCACATAAACTTAGTCAGTAAGAGGATCTACAGCCGTGATGGGCAAATCCGGCCCCTTAAACGCCCGCGGACGCGCCGACACTGAGCGGTCACGCCTCAAATAATGCAATCCACATCGGGACACCTCAATTATTATATATCAAATCCATACAAACTCATGCACCTACGTCGATGCACACGCATCGTCCGGCTACTCCATCTCTACTAACTAAACATACCATCAGACTACCAAAATTTGGCATGTTTGGCTATGGTGGCGATCGTCCACAGCTGCCCTTGCCCTTCCCGGTATCCTTTCCGTCATTCTCATGGAAGTGCATGTCGAAGACGTAGTCGGTATCGAGCCGGATCTGCTCGTCGCTAGCGATATCCTCCTTCTCCTTCGTGGCAGCCATGCCACGGACCGCCCGATTCTGCTCTCGGGCTAGGGCGCGCGTGTTTCTCTGCTGTTGTTTCTTCACAATGCAGGCGCAGATGGCTTCCTCCTCTGTAGCTGCCTAGGCCGCTGCATCAGCCGCCGCCACCACCATTTCCGCAGTGATACTGGCCTCTGTGGCCCTTATCCTGTCCTCCCACGATGGGCTACCCGTTCTCGGTGGGACTCATAGTCTGCCCGACCAATGCTGGAGAAGGAGAGATTTTCCGGCTGGCGGGACAACGATGATCTAGCCCCAGAGGACCCGAGCGTCCGTTGAGCCGACGCTAGGGAGTCGCGTCTGACAAATCCGTCCGTCGGCCGGGCGCTGATCAGAGCGGTGGAGTGCAATGCGGACCGCCATTGCCTCTTCCAACCAGCATGGGATGACACCCCAGTCGATGGATCTGAAGTGATCAGAGTTAATCTGCTGCCCGCCATGCCGGAGACGGCCGAAAATTGCCAGAGGTGAGCTCGGGTGGCAGAGGGAGTGGAGGGGAGAGGAGTGTGTAGTTGCTAGGGTCTTGTCCGACGAACGGATGATGACAAATATATGTGGGTTCGGGTGGGCCAGAGTGGGCGGGGTCTGACGTGGCGGGCGCCCCCTTATCCGCCTCATATTTGGGCTAGATATGAGGGGTGCTGGTCAGCCCGGCCGTTTGAGGCCTGTTTTTTGTACCCGTCCCGGTCAGAATTTTGTGATCGGTCAGTGACCGGGCCGTTTGGGGCGCCCGACTGTAGATGCTCTATGGACATCTCCAATGCCAAACCGCAAACCAGACAGGACACCGCATCCCTCCACGGACCGTGGGAAACCAGTCCACGAACACTGATACGAGAGTTGGTCATCCAAAGTTATATACCCTCTATATGTTTGTTAGTAAAGAGCAATTTAAAATTCAAATACGTTCGATTCAAAAAGCGCGCCGGATCACATCATCACTCGATCACAACCAAAAAGGGGCAACTTACTTTGTTTTTACATGCCTGATCACAAAAGAATATCAGTCCTGCGGTCCGTGCAAAATATTGGATTTTCTACCCTGTCGGACCAGCAATCCGAGCCTCCACACTCAATCTACCATCACCGTCGTGTCGGCCTCCTCCGTCTCCGCCTCCATCTCCTCGTTGTCCAACTCATCCTTCTGTCGTTGTAACATCTTGTAAGGATGGCTTGCATGGTCATTCTCGCATCGTCATCTAAATCCACCGCCTTCAAGGTCAACATGTCTTCGAACCTCTCTGTCATCTGGGCATCCCTCCTTCTCACTTCTCCCTCGCCCCCTCCCACTTACTTCCCCAAAATACTCTTCTAACCTTCTTGGGAGGTTCTTTTGTTGGATTGGTTGGATCACTAGTTTATTCCTCGGTGACATGGCCGACGGTCTTGGCAATGTATAGGTTCCACTTGGGTTATCCATTCAATATCAACCAACAATGCATGACAGTGAAGTTTTTGTTCTCCAACTTCAAGAACACACTACACGCACGAGAAGGTGATACTTCTCAAACGTATCTATAATTTTTTATTGTTCCATGCTATTATATTATCAGTTTTGGATTTTTAATATGCATTTATATGCTATTTTATATTATTTTTTGGGACTAACCTATTAACCGAGAGCCTAGTGCCAATTTCTGTTTTTTGCCTGTTTTAGAGTTTCACAGAAAAGGAATACCACAAGGAGTCCAAACGGAATGAAACTTTCACAATGATCTTTCTTGGACCAGAAGCAAACCAGGAGACTTGGAGATGAAGTCGGAGACTCAACGAGGTGGCCACGAGGGTGGAGTGCGCGCCCAGGGGGGTAGGGCGCGTCCCCTACCTCATGGGCCCCTCGGAGCTCTCCTGACCTAGTTCCTTTGCCTATATATACTGTTACACCCCAAAAACATCAGGGGGAGCCACAAAAACACTTTTCCACCACCGCAACCTTCTGCACCCGTGAGATCCCATCTAGGGGCCTTTTCCGGCATCCTGCCGAAGGGGGATTCGATCACGGAGGGCTTCTACATCAACTCCATTACCCTTCCGATGAAGCGTGAGTAGTTTACCCTAGACCTACGGGTCCATAGCTAGTAGATAGATGGCTTCTTCACTCTCTTTGATTCTGAATACCATGTTCTCCTCGATGTTCTTGGAGATCTATTTGATGTAATGTTCTTTTGCGGTGTGTTTGTCGAGATCCAATGAATTGTGGATTTATGGTCAGATTATCTATGAATATTATTTGAGTCTTCTCTGAATTCTTATATGCATGATTTGATGTCTTTGCAAGTCTCTTCAAATTATCGGTTTACTTTGGCCTACTAGATTGGTTTTTCTTGCAATGGGAGAAGTGCTTAGCTTTGGGTTCAATCTTGTGGTGTCCTTTCCTAGTGATAGTAGGGGCAGCAGGGCATGTATTGTATTGTTGCCATCGAGGATAAAAAGATGGGTTTTTCATCATATTGCTTGAGTTAATTTCTCTACATCATGTCATCTTGCCTAATTCGTTACTCCGTTCTTTATGAACTTAATACTCTAGATGCATGCTGGATAACGGTCGATGTGTGGAGTAATAGTAGTAGATGCAGAATTGTTTCGGTCTACTTGACACGGGCGTGATTCCTATATCATGATCATTGCCTTAGATATCATCATAATTATGCGCTCTTCTATCAATTACTCGGCAGTAATTCGTTCACCTACCATAATATTTCCTATCTTGAGAGAAGCCACTAGTGAAACCTATGGCCCTCGGGTCTCTTTACCATTATATTGAATCTCTTTTACATCATATTAGTTTCCAATATACTATTTTGCAATCTTTTACTTTCTGATCTATAAACCAAAAAATACCAAAAATATTTACTTTACCGTTTATCTATCTCTATCAGATCTCACTTTTGCAAGTAACCGTGAAGGCATTGACAATTCCTTATCGCGTTGGGTGCAAGTTTGTTGATTGTTTGTGCAGATATTCGGTGACTTGTGTGTTGTCTCCTACTGGATTGATACCTTGGTTCTCAAACTGAGGGAAATACTTACTCTACTTTGCTGCATCACCCTTTCCTCTTCAAGGGAAAAACCAACGCCAGCTCAAGAGATAGCAGAAGGCTACAAAATAAAACATTGTCAACATAAGAGAAAATCGTTGTTCTTGAATGGTTTTTAACCCTGAGCCCCCAACAACTCTAAGAGTTCAAACCTTGTCCCAAGCAACCAAGCCTTGTCTAGCAAAAAGAAACATCTCCTATGTTGATCAAGTCGTTCTATGGTCATTTTTTCAAGGAGGAAGGAGCCCAAGAAATAAGTAGAGGGCTATCCAAAAACCATGGAGAAAAGGACAAGTCTGCCCCTTTGGTGAGAAGGAGAGCTCTCTAGTCGAAGATGAAATTGTCAATGAGTGGTTGAAAGGCTAATTAAGGTAAGTTCGTTGGGGTCGCTTAGGTATGTATGGGGAAGGAGGCAGTGAAAATGCCATGGTCAGTGGCTGGCATGGATGCTAGTAGTTCTTGTGAGACCCTGATGGGGATAAAAGTTGTTTCTCGAATTGTCCACAAACATAATAAAAATTACATTGGGATTCTAGACAATCGAATGCCAACTACCAATGTCAGAATAAGCCACTGACATGCCGATGTCGCCGCTCCTATATGAGAGCCGACCTGACTTTGTCGATAACAGTCGGGAAGTCTTTGTTCACATGCCCCTAGGGACTAGCGCCCTAGAGCCGCACTTGTCGTTGTTCAAACATTGAATCAATCCAAAGCACCTGACACCAGATACCGCCGTCACAGACGCATGATGAAAAATCCTAACCTTGTCGCCTGAAGGAGATAGTCGGAATCTACATCAAAACTTCTTCGACTTCCTCTTGAGGGACGAATTCAAAGAAAATCAAACTTAAAAGATAAAGTCAAAGATGAATTGCCGCCCTTGCGATGACTAAAAAAGCGTAAGCTAAACTACTAGCCAAAGCCGAGGCAGAGTTTTTCACTCTCTGCCTCCAGCCGACGCAGCGACATGCGGACGGGAGGGAAATTCACACATGACTGGTGGAGATACATGGGCAGTAGTTTCTTGAAAATTAATGTGGAGCCGAGTGGAGTTTGGAGTCATCAATAATTTTTCACGAAGTTGTCACAGTTTGTTCTGTTGCCCTAGCTAGGATTAAGGTGTCATCAGCGAATCGTACCATGGGATAGGCGCGTGAGTCATCTATTATCTATTGGGTGAGGACATCTATTGGGTGAGGACGTCAGCAACTATGTCGCCATCGGTACGAAATCTTTTTAAACGTGCATTTCCAGCGTACCGTAACCCGAAGGAAGCAGAGTAATTTGCTCTGAAAGACCTCGTACCAAGCAATGAAAGCACACAAACGTAAGCATTTTTACTACAGCAGAACCACTGCTTCAGTAGAATTGCCTAATGAGTGTCACTCTCGTACTTGTCACGACAATATTATTTTTTTTACGGAAAAACTTTTAATCTATTCATCTTAAATCATGGCAGTACAACGGATACCAGAAATAAAAATTACATCCAGATTCGTAGACCACCTAGCGACGACTACAAGCACCGAAGCGAGTCGAAGGCGCGCCGCCGTCATTGCCCCTCCATCGCCGGAGCCGGGCACAACTTGTTGTAGTAGACAGTCGGGAAGTCGTCGTGCTAAGGCCCCATAGGACCAGCACCCCAGAACAGCAACCGCCGCCGATGAAAAATAACGTAGATCGAAAGGATCCAAAACGAAGAAACACGAATGTAGACGAACAACGACGAGATTCGAGCAAATCCAACAAAGATAGATCTGCCGGAGACACACCTCCACACGCCCACCAACGATGCTAAACGCACCGACGGAACGGGGGCTAGGCGGGGAGACCTTTATTCCATCTTCAGGGAGCCGCGGCCGTCTCGCCTTCCTGAGTAGGACACAAACCCTAACAAGATTGAAAAAAATGACTAAAAACAGAGCCCCCGCTGCCCTTGCCAGGATCCACCGCGTCTCCATGGCCCTAGGGCCACCGGAGACGAGGCGGACCTGCGCCGGCGCCGGCGAGAGGCACAAACCCTAACTTTCTTTCTTGGACACGACAATATTATTTGTCTGCAAAAAATTTGACACCTTCTCATCATTAGAGAAAGGAAGGCAGGCACAAGGAACTAGGCACCCTCTTCACCCGCTCCTGTGTTCAAAAGGGCATTCAAGAAAAATTAATGTAAAGCAAGTTGTGATTTGAATTAGGATTAAGTACAAACAAATCATACTGCTTCGGCAGGTTGAATTAGGATTAAGTACAAACAAATCAACGGCTACGCGCGCCCCGGCGAGGTGCTCGCCATCATGGGGCCCTCCGGCTGCGGCAAATCTACCCTTCTAGACGCTTTAGCAGGTTGGTGCTGCCGTATACATGCACGTGAATCTTTTTTGTACGATTGATATCTCGTATCCGGGCTGGCCTTCGCTAGTCAGACAGCCAGCCTTCGTGATAAACTACTCGATCGAAAGAGTTGTTTCACAAGCTAGCGTACAAGCGCGTAGCGACACACGATCAGTATCAAGACATCTTTATTTTTTACAATTTTGCTAAAGCACATTTAGATGTGCTCTAAGTATTGTACATCTAAATCCTATGTCATTGATTTTACGCTAAAATTCATGTAAGCATTTTCTTTTATCTTTTTTTTTTCTTTCTAGTTTGATTGAGTCACTTAGATGTGCAATAACTAGAGCACGTCTAGATGTGTCTTAGACAGACATTATTTTTTATTTATTGTGGTCAGAAGAAGAAGAATTCAATTCTAATTCCTACGAGTTTCTGTGGTACAAACAAACAGTGAATACAGGAAGGCTAGGCTCTGGTGTCAACCAGAAGGGAGACATCTTGATCAATGGCCGGAGGCAGAAGCTATCCTATGGAACATCGGTAAGCCTACCCTAGTGCATGCATGGATGAGCTATTTCAATTCGGAGAATCTCTTCATCCTCCTTCCTGAACGCATCATTTGCGTGTTGCAGGCGTACGTGACGCAGGACGACGTGCTGATGACGACGCTGACGGTGCGGGAGGCGGTGCGGTACTCGGCGTCGCTGCAGCTGCCGAGCGGCATGTCGGCGGCGGCAAAGCGGGAGCGGGCGGAGGAGACGCTGCGGGAGATGGGGCTGGAGGGCGCGGCGGACACGCGCATCGGCGGGTGGATGCACAAGGGGATCAGCGGCGGCCAGCGGCGCCGGGTCAACATCTGCATGGAGATCCTCACCCGGCCGGCGCTGCTGTTCCTCGACGAGCCCACCAGCGGCCTCGACAGCGCCGCCTCCTTCCACGTCGTCAGCCGGATCGCCAGGCTCGCGCGCCGGGAGGGCATAACCGTCGTCGCCGCCGTGCACCAGCCCAGCACCGAGGTCTTCGGCCTCTTCCACGGTCTCTGCCTCCTCGCCTACGGCAAGACCGTCTTCTTCGGTCCCGCCGCCGAGACTAACCAGGTACGTCTGTACGTGCAGTACGTCCGTGGGTTGTATGCGTGCGTACGTAGGCACGTACGTGCATATACATGCACAGTGCCGTTCATTGTTTTTTTAACACAGTATAGACGCAAGCGCTCATATACACAAGCATAAATTCACCCCTATGAACGCATACACGCGTAACCTACCCTTATAAGCACCTCCGAAAGACTGAGCTGACATATCATCTTGAAATTTACGAATTCACCGTAGGCATCGCCGGAAATTCTGAAATAAATTCAGAAATAAACGCGGCGATCGAGTTTGACCGCGATGGTGCAGGGATCCATAGTCCTCTAGCCATCCAACCACAAGTTGGTTCGCTATCGTTCATTGTTGGCTGTTGCTGTCGCGCTGTCATATGGACGTGTTTGGATTTTCGACATGATCACGACCCTGGTAAGGGTATTCACAGTTTCACATGGACGGTGGTAATACAAATTATTTGATGTTTAGGTTGGATCTGTAGGTGAGATATTATGATCACATATATAGTGACCTATGGGGGTACGTCTACAAGTCCAAAATATTTCAGCCAAAATTTTGATCTACATCTAGAGAAATAAAAAGACTTCCTTTTTAAGTAATATCTCCTTTGGTTGGGTACTTGGGTACCCCATTCACAGCTCAATTAAATTAGTTATGTCACCTTTGATTGGGTACTTGGGTACCTGACGTGACACTTATTATTTGAGATTTTTCTATATATAACGGAGGGAGTGTTAGAAAATGACTAGAGTTCGAGCAACACCACGTGCGTACTGTGGAAAAATAGATCACGATATTAACTACTGTATGCACAGTTGGGAACTATACTCGAGTCACTGGTAGGGACTAGGAGCACTGCAGACGATCGATCCAAACTGCTGGGGAACATATGGACTGCGCCACGCACTGGGAACATTCGTTTTGGCAGGGAAGCTTACTCCCAATTTTTTTTAAAAAAAATCACAATGCATTGATCGATCAGTGCCGCCTAACTCAACTGCGGCATCGCGTTCATAGCACAGTGGCGAAGATTTGCTTGCTTTCTGGACTGTTTTTTCAGTGGTGACAGCTGAGGCTGAAAGCTCGATTCAGCTGTAGACGACTGTGGAGAGATCGTATGGTACTCGTATTAGGTAAACCACTGTGCGAAGCAAGAAATTAATCGGTGTATTGAGGAACTATTAGGTGATAGTAATTTTTTTATGGGGTGATTAAATTGATCACACGGTTTGACAAACACGCGTGTTTTCCTAGGTGACGGTGTGCCGGTCACAGAGGAGAAATTAAAAATGTGTCTTTGTCGGTCGGTGTCCGTAGGTAGATAACTGAAGAAAATGCTATTGCTAATACTTTGACAAAACATGTGAAATTTCAGACATGCCATCTGTTCCGGTCTTCCTCACTTGCTGGACTTGCATTACTACAGTCAAAGCACAGAAGAAACTCTTGAAGCCAGTGAATTGTGTTACCTAATTTGTTTGCTTGCTCGTCTGTTGCAGTTCTTTGCTCTGAGCGGGTTTCCTTGCCCGTTGCTAATGAACCCTTCCGATCACTTCCTGAGGACCATCAACAAGGACTTCGACAACGTGAGCACATCACCACCGTTCATTATCTATATCTGAAATCTTCTTGGTGAATAGTAGTATTCCTAACCATGCGCTCCATTAATTGATTCCTCAGGACATCGAGGAAGGCCTCGACGGGAAGAAGACGACCACCACCAAGAACATCGACGCACTGGCGCTCTCCTACAAATCATCCATGCATATGGACAAGGTGACTCGGCAGATCGCCAACATACGCAGCACTATGAGTAGCCCGGACTCCACGTACATTCTGAACCTTTCAGTCGGAGTGCAGAATTTTGCTAATTATAAGCATTTATGTGGTTTGTCGTGTGGTTTCAGGGAGGGGAGGTGATGAAGATGGAAGGACAGCAGCCGAGCTTCCTGATGCAGTCCTTCGTGCTGACCAAGAGGTCTTTCATCAACATGTACAGGGACCTCGGCTACTACTGGCTCCGCTTCGCCATCTACATCGCCCTCTGCCTCTGCTGCGGCACCATCTTCTATGATATCGGCCACGACTACGGATCCGTCCAGGTGCCTATCAAGAAGTCTCTCATTGTAGTTGCCACCGCCACTGATCACTGTTGTGTTAACCGTGTGATTGAATACTTTGCATGTGCTCGTGGCTCCATGCTCATGTTCGTCGGCGCCTTCCTCACCTTCATGGCCATCGGAGGCTTCCCGTCTTTCGTCGAGGACATGAAGGTGAAGTTCACTGAAATATTTACGTTTCAGCCAAAATATTTAAGCAATTTCAGTAGTAAACAGAAATTCAAATATTTTCACAATATTTTTCAAAAAATTCAAAATCTTAATTGAATTCAAGTGAATATTTCGGCCCTTTGACCGGAATGAAAGCCGAAATCACTGAAATTCACTGATTTCGGATGGTGCTAAAAAATTTCTAAAATTGAAATTGAAAACCATGCTCACAATACGTTGATTGGATGTGCTTTATGTATGCCCAACACAGATATTTGGAAGGGAGAGGCTGAACGGGCACTACGGTGTCTCGTCGTTCGTGATCGCCAACACAGTCTCGGCGACACCGTACCTACTCCTAATTTCCTTGGTGCCGGGTGCGATTGCCTACTACCTGGTCGGCCTGCAGAAGAGTTTCGACCACTTCGCCTACTTCGCACTGGTGCTCTTCATGACCATGATGCTCGTGGAGGGCCTGATGATGATAGTGGCCAGCGCAGTGCCAGACTTCCTCATGGGCATCATCACCGGCGCTGGCATCCAAGGCGTCATGATACTCAATGGCGGTTTCTTCCGCCTGCCCCACGACCTGCCCAAGCCGGTGTGGAGGTATCCCATGTACTATGTCGCCTTCCACAAGTATGCCAACCAGGGGTTCTACAAGAATGAGTTCCTTGGCCTCACCTTCCCAAACAACCAGGCTGGCGGCGCTGCCACCATCACTGGCGACCAGATCCTCATGGACTACTGGCAGGTGGAAATGGGGTATAACAAGTGGGTCGACCTCGCGGTCCTGTTCGGGATGGTCATATTGTACAGGGTGCTCTTCTTGGCCATCATGAAGCTTGCCGAGAAGGTGAAACCCATGGTGAACGGGCTCAGGTTCAGGAGCACCCAGCCGTCAGTGCACATCGCCGACCAGGGTTCCAAAGCAAATGGAGCAATGTGAGGCCGGAGAGATCAGCACAATTATTTTGTTAGTAATTGTTTTGTAGTAGAGGATTTTTTCTTATGAGTACTGTAGCATTGTAGTGTTGTACAATCTATGTAAATTCCACAAAAAAAAAGTGCACAAATAGTGTCAAATTAGCATTGACAAAGGGCATTTTTACAAAATGTAACTAGTTCATAGGCCGGCTGTAAGCAGTTTGTCGAAAACATATGAGTATTACTATTTTATAAATAAGGGGTCACCCCCTGATTTTCATTTTTCTGAAAATTGATAACACAAGCCAGTTCCTGTTAAGGCATCAGTCTCTGTGTCACACGACAAGTACGAGCACCCTCTACGAACAAGAGACATCTACCAAGCAATATCTAAACCTTATTACATGACCCACCACCAGCACCAAAGCTTTTAAAAGTAAAGTTGAATACAAACTACAACCATTATCTAAAACCGCAGCAACATATCTCCAGGGTCATCATCCAGCAATCTTGAGCATCGCAGGCACCTAGCCTCTCCTTTTGCTGAAGACATCAGCCACAACCCACAACATTAGTCGTACCCGTCTAGAGACTCCCCGTCCTGGTCGGTTCCCGGAGCAGGGCCGTCAAACTCAATGTCCTCCGACAGTGGCGGTGACGTTGTTGTGCTGAGGGTGGCGAAGACCCTAGTTGAAGGGGGTGTAGGGTGCGGGCCACGGGCTACACCGTCGGTGGCAAGACGTGGAAACAACGCCGGCGGTGGTCGCATTGGTGGCTGCTGGGTGGGGAGGGCGGGCTCGGGGTGGCAAAGAGGACAACAGCTGGGTGATGGCGGCGAGGGTGAAGAGGTTGGGGAGGTCAAAATTAATGGGGTGGCGATGTACTAGCTTGTATGCCATCGACGGGCGAGCTAGGGGAAAACAAGGACAACATGGATGCCTGTGGCATGTCCGCGCGGACACAATCTAGTCCAAATTTGAATTGAAAATGGGTAAAAGCGGATTTCGGTCCGCTTACGCCCCCTTGTTGGGACGTGGGTTTTGTCCGCGTGTAATGCAACGGAACAGATGGATGAAATAAAGTCAGCCCCGTTGGAGTTGCCTTACAAAGAGCAGTGGTATTTTTAGAAGGTCTACCCATAGTCTCCTATGGTTCTGTGTTCGTGCTGGAGCTAAATCTTCCAAACTTTCCCAACATTTTAGCCTTTCGGATGCATGGATGGGTTTTCTTTTTTGACGCGTGGATGCATGGATGAGTTGGTGGCCTTCAAAAACTGTATCCCGAACCCTAAAGGCAAACATAAAATAATTCCTAGTTTATCATATATTTTCTAATAATTACGATACTCAACAATAACGTCGTGGATCTGGCCATGTGCTTACGACCCAGTGCACTGCCGCGCCACCGCCGACTAGCTCAAAAGTTATTATGTGCGTAGGTAGGCTAGGGCCGAGACGTCGGGACACCGTAGGTGACGATCTGACCAGTCCGCGAGACCAACGGGAGAAACAAAAAACTTTGCTAGGCTACGGTAGCTTTTGGAGGCAAGGCGAGTGAAAATGAACAAAACTAGCCTTTTTCCGAAACTTCAACACGAAATGGACCTAGTTTGATTTTTTTCCTTCATAAAATGGCCCTTTTGCATGACGCCCGGGGCTAGGGCGCCAATGCTATCACTGGTGGAAAAAAGGCCTTTGGTCGCGGTTCGCAACTGCCATTAGTCGCGGTTGCGCAACCGCGACCAAATAAGCGCGACTAAAGCCCCCCACCTTTAGTCGCGGCTGCTTAAGAACCGCGACTAACGGCCCGTCCACGTGGGCGCCAGTGCCGTCAGGCGGAGGACCTTTAGTCGCGGTTCTTCTGGCTAACCGCGACTAAAGGCCGCCACAGGTTTAGGGTTTTAGCCACCCCCCTAAACCTGTTTTCTGTTTAATTTGTATTGTTTTATTTCTTTTGTGCTTTATTTTAATTTTGAAGGAGTTTCATATATTCTACGGTACTACATACATGCATATGAATGTACAATTTCAAATAAATTTGAAATTAGAACCAAAAAAATTCAAGAGGAATATACAATATATATTCAATATCATCGGATGACCATATACAATTTTGAACAAGTTTCCATACATGATTTAATCCATATAAAGTTCTACGTCCTCGTAATAGTGTTCTCCTTTAGGATGGAGGACTTCCTGCTGAACCATCCAGCTAGTTCCTCTTGAAGTGGTCGGAAGCGAGCTTCGGACTAAGCATCATCCGGAGGTTATTCCTCCGAGCATTGGTATCACTCGGAACCCGCTCAGAGGTGTATCTCGGATCCTCTCTGAACATAGTATCCACATAGATTGGTCAACGGTGGCTGAATATCCCCAGCATTCTTAGGCTTTAACATTTTGAATTCTAGCTCTTTTTGAATTCACCGACCTTTGTATCTACGAACCGTCTCCAAACCCTACGAGGCAAAGAAAATTAAATGAACAAGAGAGTTATTAGTTACTTGATATTAGGAAATGAGCGAAATAGGCCGATCGATATAGGCGCAAATGAATGAAAATAATTACTTCTGCAGCATTCTTCTCATGTCGGCCCAAAGCTTTGGATCCATATTCGAGAGTCGTGGGCGAGACATTCGAGGTGTTAACTTTAATTACTAGCAGAATCCGGTGGAACCTGCGGACACGATACATGCACAGATCGTCATGCATAACTCATCGATTAGCCGCCACATACCATGCATGGAGTAAACAAAGAGAATGTGCTCAAGACAGAAACACTCACCCAAAATGGTAAGGAAATAGAATATCACTTTTGAGATCCTGCTTTGTAAGAAACTGCCACAGGTCTGCCTCCACGTCGGCGGGGTGGCGCTCCAACACATGTCCATTAACGATGTGTGGGTCAATGAACCCAACATCATGGATGTTCCTTACTCTGCATTCCTTAATCTTCATTCTGCATGTATAATAGCGGACACAACAATATAGTTAGGACATATATATAGTGCAGACAATATGAGCGAGATGGGGTAGAAATTAATAAATCACTTACGAGAATGTAGCAACGATGATAGATTTGTCGAGCTCGCGCAGATTGAAAAGCTGGAACAATTCACTCGATTGCAATTTGTACATAGTAATGTTTGAAGTGATGCTCATGTCTAACTTCAGCGTAAATATATTCTTTGGCGTTTTATTTTTATGTAACCCTTGTACCAATTCAGCAGACCTTTCATTTGGTCGGGTAGATCATTTTCTGCGCAGAGCTCGACGAGAGGCCCATTCTTGACATATGTAATTACTACCTCCTTCACTGGCGCCTCATCAAGGCCTAACAGTTCACGAAGAGTAATACCTAAGTTGGCGCTTGTTCTCGGCACTTTCGTACTGATCAATCCCTGTGTTGCCGCAGCTTGTATGTCTCGGGTCATCCGGACAGAAGGCTTGCACTATAAGCGGGCAATCGATTTTTACTTTGTTCCCGAGCTGGGCAACTTGTTTCCGCTTTTTACTTCGGCCTTCTCCGCTCTTTGTTCTCCTTGAACATGAGTGCCTGCTGCAAGTTCACGTGCATAGTCGTCGAGCAGATTCTTCATGACTTGGGACGGTGTGCTCAAAAATGACTTAGCCCACTTCTTTTGCTTATCGAAAATCTGGCTTGGGCTCGGGCTCTCTTTTCTTCTTGCAGTCCGCCTTCCATTTCTCCAAATCAGCAGCCGCGCAGCGCGTCGACTTCCTCGGCTGCGTTCCCAAGGCCTTGTGGGAGAGGCTTGATGATGGCTCCGGTACCTTTGTGGTCTTAGGTACATAAGGGTCCGGGTTAATAATCCAGGACTGCTTCGCCTCTTTGCCGTAGGTGGATTAGGCGGCGTCGATCACCCCCGGACGAGGGCTGGGGCGGCGGATGATCACCGCCGGACGTTAGGATCTGGGGGCGGCGTCGGCTACGTGGCGGAGGTGTAGGTGAACCGCCACCACCACCACCACCACCACCACCACCACCGCCACCACCACCACCGTAGGGGTGGACTTGTTGTCCTTGGCGCCTCGCTGAAACTTGATAAACTTCTTTTGCCATAGAATGAAATGGCGCTTGACATCTCAAGTCTTTTCTCCCCTTGGTGTAGCAATGTCAATCTCCAGGTCCTCAAACCCTTGGACTATGTCCTCCACCGTGACACGAGCATAGCCATCTTGAATGGGGTTGTTGTGGTGGAGTGCTCCGGTAAACATGGTAAAGCACTGCCGATGGCTACCTTCATGGACATGTTCCCGATAGGATAATCTGAGATGACATTCTTTCATCTCCTTTATATCGTCCCGGGGTAGCGAGGAGGCTCGGTGCAGTAATTTCGACCACCGGAGGCTCCGGTGCAGTAATTTCGACCACCGAGGCTCCGGTGCAGTAATTTCGATCGTCGGTGCATCTGCACCAGCCGGTGGGGCCTCCGTGGAAGCCACGCTGCTTCTCCGCTGCTGGCTTCGAGATCCATTGGATGATCTTCATGCTGCACCGAGCTGCATCTCTTTCGACTACTAGTACACTCATGGTTTTCTTCATCACATCCATTTCCGATGCCAACCGCGCCACAACATCTGCTTCCCGATCCATCTTTCTCTTACGGCTTCAGTAACCGACGGGTCATCGTTCGGGGAACCCTATTTTCCACGGAATGTGCCCCATGCCTCGTACACGTCCTCCGTGTTCAGGATTCGAGGGCTTTGTCGGTAGCGTCGTTCTCTCTGTTGAACTTGATCTTCCCTGTTGAGCATCCTTCATTGCGTCAATAAGGGCTTGGGTGGGTTTAATTAATTTGCCCGGTAAACACACTCCCTGTCTCCGGGTTCAGCGTTCCCCATGCCCGTACCACCAGCTTTTGGCCCTTGGGTCCCATCCTCCGCACTGGGACGGATTCCTCGCGCCCTCATCTCGTTCTCCATCTTCTCCAACCTAGGCACCAAAATGCGATACCCTCCTGGCCCCATAACATGATTGTACTCCTTCTTAGCCGCATTTTCCTTATTTTTTCGATATTTCAATGAACTGCTCCGATTTCTTTTGCTTCACAAATTCTGGCCAATCATGTTTCAGTTTCTCATATTGTCCTTTGAAATCCGAGTCTTGTTTCGCTTGACAAAGTCACGGGCTAGATTTTGCTTGAATTTCGAATCGTCGGCCATCTTATGAAGAAGCGAACTGTTTGACTAGCCTCCTCCTCTCCTTGTTTTCCTCAATCTTGTTACCCTCCTCATCGAATTTGTTGTATTCCGGAGGTAGAATGAAATGTTCCATAAGCTTCTTGAAGCAATCTTTTTTGTTCTCTTATCGACAAAAGTGAAACCATCAATTCGTGCCTTCTTTGGCTCATTCCACTCTGGGCGGTGATCGAGGCGTTGTCTCTAACAATGGCTCCGCATTGGTGACAAACTTGGTGGCGTTCTTGCGGGGCTCCAGGTGCCTGCCGGTTGCCTTGTCGACAACCTCGATGGTGCATGTTTCTCCTTGTTTCATCGTCTTGGTTGCGCCACGCTTTGACGGCGTACTCGATTGTTTGACGATCGGCCGAGGCTAAAATAAGAAAGAGAGTCGCGCGTTAGTACACATATTTATTCAAATCAGTTAGCTTGTATCACGGAGGCTCAATGTATATATATACCTCGGCGCGGAGGTGGTTGCTACTTCCATTTGAAGATAAATGCGTTTATCGGCGTTTCTTGACATCATCTTCTTGTGGCGCCTTCATCTTCACCGTCAAGGTTCAGATAAGAAGAGATATCATCTTCTTCTTCTCCGGTCGGCACATATTGAATATCGCCGTTTATGATGCGAACATATGTGCTTCACCGTCCGGATCATAGTTGTCCATAATCGGGTCAGCTCTATCGTCCGCCATTATGTCGATCCTGAAAACATGTAGTAAAAACAAATTAATTAAGTGAAGAAAGGCGGTGGCGGTGGCGGTGGCGGAAGGCGGTGTCAAAAGGAGGCGAGGAAGGGTGGGAGAGGGTGTCGCGGTGAAGCGCGAGATGGGTGCTCCGTGGTCGAACTTGGGGTCGCCGGCGGTCTCGGGTCTACCGGAAAGAAGTAACGGAGGAACACAATAAATAACGAGCAATCAAAGCATCACAAAGCGTAACTCGCAATCTGGCGGTGCTAGGTGTGCCCTAACGCGGCAGAGGTCGCACCGGCAAAGGGGAAACATCCGGGAAAGTATCCCGGTGATTAGCGTTTTGAGACAGATGAACGGAGGGAAAGTTACGTGTTTGCTATGCTAGGGATGTGTGGCAGACGAGCGGGCTGCGTGTCGGATCCGCCTCATCGTTACGAGCAACTTTCATGTACAAAGTATTTTCATCCGAGTTACGGATTATTTTATATTAATTTTAAAGTTTTATATCATTTTAGAATTAACAAATTAATTAAATCGAAAATCATTTTAGAATTAATTAGATTAATTAATGATTAGTTAGATTAGTTATTTAATTAGGTTTACTAAACACAATTAATTAAGTTAATTAATTTAATTAACTGATTAATTAATTAATATATTTATTTATTTATTTTCTAAATTCTCTTCTCTCCTTTTTTAAATCGTTTAGGCGTGGGCCCCAATTGTCGTGGGCGGGGGCTTAACAGGCGCTTGCCCGAGGCCGAGCCTGCCCGGCCGAGGCGAGGGGAGAGCACGAGCTCCCGTGCCAAGGCCACGATGGCGCCCGGCCGAACAGTATGCAGGCGGAGGAAGTGGCGGTCGTGGCCTTAACCAAGACATCGGGACATGCGGGAGCATGACTTGGCGCCGCCATCAGAGGCGGGCGCGGCGGACGGGACAGGCGGGCGGCGTTCGGAGGGGCCGGGAGGCGGACGGGGCCCGATGGGGAGCTCACCAAGGAGAGGCGGCGTCTGTGGGGAGGACCGACGAAGGAGGCGCAGCGGGGAAGCGAGGGCGACGGGCAGTCCGGCGTGACGGAGGGCGAGCGGCGGCGGCGGCGGCGAGGGCGCTGGCGAGACGAACCGATCGGAGAAAGACGAGAATCGATCGGGCGTGGTATTTATAGCCCCCCCTTTAGTCGCGGTTGGCGGCGAGGCCCGCGACTAAAGGTACCCTTTAGTCATGGTCGCCTGCCCAACCGCGACTAAAGGTTTTTAAGCGAGTTTTTGCGTTCGCGCCCACCTTTAATCGCGGCTGGTGCAGCGACCAGCGACTAAAGCCCCACCTTTAGTCGCGGTGGTGCAGCGACCAGCGACTAAAGGGCAGGTTTAGGGTTTTAGCCCCCCCAAACTTGTTTTCTGTTTAATTTGTATTGTTTTCTTTTAATTTGTATTGTTTTCTGTTTAATTTGTATTGTTTTATTTCTTTTGTGCTTTATTTTAATTTTGAAGGAGTTTCACATATTCTACGGTACTACATACATGCATATCGATGCTCCTTGGTTTCTTCACGCCTCTATCTTTGGCGTGTCGATGCTCCTTTTATAGGCACGGCGCCGCTTACGCTTTGTCTTGTTCCTCCGGCAGGCGTAAATGCGCTACCCACGCGTCTGTCTAACCTTTAGTCCCGGTTGCACCAACCAGCGGGACTAAAGGTTAAATATTCAACTCTGATTCCTCTTCTTCCGCCATATCTTCCTGTCTTCCGTCTCTTTCTTCCGCCACTTTCTTCCCGCCTCCTGTCTTCCCGCTCCCATTTTTCCGCCATTTCTCACTACATATATGTAGCCCGGCTTGGCCAGCATTATCACATCTCTACAATCTCTCATCACTCTCTCATGGCTTCCACCGCACCCTCTAACCTACCAGCAGGTGGAGGAGCTTTCGCCTCGAACTACCCTTGTCCACCGGGCTACAGCGTCCCCACCGGCTGGAGCCTAAGCGCCCGGCGGCGTGCAGTCCCTCCGTCCCTCGGTACTGCATGCGGGCGGCCATCACGAACCACTACTACCTCGACCTCACGCCGGAGCAGCGGATGAATCCACGGCATCCCGATAACCAACATACTTGGGGCGCCTTCTTCATCAATCGGCGTGAGAGGCGCTCGCCGGTATGAGGAGGACGGTCGCCTCACAGGAACTTCCACGAGGCGGCCGTCGGCTATGGTGGTATGGCGGACTCTGCGAGCGTCATGGACTACATCACGGCGGCGATATCCCCGCTGCGCTACCCTCGATTCGAGCCACGGCGCCGCCCGGCAGCGGCGGCAGCGGCGGCGGCGGCGGCGGCGGCAACTTAGAAAGCGGCGACTACCGATACAACGACGACGGCGGCTATGAAGACTACAGTATGCATATTATCGCCTAGGCAGGAGTATGACTAAATCACTCCAAATTTCATGTATCATCGGTGGTATCTCGAATCATTGAAAATGGACACCAAATTCACATGATCCATTCAACAAAGTTTGGTACAATAAATTATTACATCATTTCTTCCCTTGTGTCCCTGCTTGCTTACGATTGTGCCGTATCCATGGAGCATCCTCATCATTTAACTTAATGCTTGGGTGGTGTTCACTTTGAAGGCGGAATTTCAGCAAACATATTATAATCTTGACATATACATCTTGTCCTCCACTCCCACGATGTTTCTTTTCCTGAAAGAACAATGTGGCGCTTTGAATCATCGCATGATGTCTTGATCGTTTTCTTATCTTTCCGTTTCCTCGGTTTGCTACTCATGTCCTTCACATAGAAAACCTGGCGACATCTTTCGCTAGGGACGAATGGTTCGTCAAGGTAACCAAGATTGTTGAAAT
Organism: Aegilops longissima; assembly: GCA_021605205.1. NCBI lineage: Eukaryota > Viridiplantae > Streptophyta > Magnoliopsida > Poales > Poaceae > Aegilops > Aegilops longissima. Next base: position 461,356,781 of record CM038680.1, read on the forward strand.
CCACCATTGTCATTCCGTATTGCTGGTCCACCTTTACCCCACCTCCTGTTAGCTTGAACCATTTGCACGGAACAAAGGGACCTTAAAGGAGGGTCCATAGTCAAGTTCCCATATCTCCTCTATGTAACCATAATATGTGACCTGATGCCCATTCTCGGTTGCTGCATCAAAGCGGACACCACTGTTTTGGTTGGTGCTCTTTTTATCTTGGGCGATCGTGTAAAATGTATTCCCATTTATCTCGTACCCTTGGAAAGTCGTTATAGTCAAAGATGGTGTCTTGGCCAACATGTACAGCTGATCTACAACATCATTGTCATTCATTAAATGTTTTCTCAACCAACTGCGAAAGTCTCCATGTGGGCCTTCCTAATCCAGGATTCAGGCTTCCCGGGTTGTCGAGCGTAAAATATTCTTGTGTTTCTCAAAATGCGGAGCCACCAAGCTGGAATTGGTCGATCTGGTGTGGTGTGCTTGATCGAGAATGGCCGTCCATACATATCGTTGATTTCCTTCCGATCGTGCCTTTTCCACTTAGTCTCCCCTCGTGCGCGATCGAGGAAGACCAATCGGCTTAAGGTCGGGAACAAAGTCAACACAAAACTCAATTACCTCCTCATTTCCATAGCCCTTGGCGATGCTTCCTTCTGGCCTATGCGATTCTGAACATATTTCTTTAATACTCCCATGAACCTCTCGAAGGGAACATATTGTGTAGAAATACAGGACCGAGAGCGAAAATCTCTTCGACTAGGTGAACCAGGAGGTGCGTCATAATATTGAAGAAGGATGGCGGGAACACCAACTCGAAGCCCGACAAGACATTGGATCACATCGTTACGTAACCGTGGTAGAACTTGGATTGATTACCTTCGAGAGATTGCATTGAGGAATGCACATAGCTTCACAATGGCTACTCGAACATTTTCGGCAGAGCCCCTCAAAGCAATCGGAATCAATTGCGTCATAATCACGTGGCGATCGTGAGACTTCAGGTTTTGGAACTTTTCTCCGCCATGTTTATTATTCCCTTTATATTGGGCGAGAATCAGACGGGACCTTCATACTGCTCGGGCATTCAAAAAGATGACCTTCTCTTCTTTGGTCGGGCGTAGGGCACGACCTTGAAACCATTCCGGATGCGGTCATCGTGGTCTTTCAAGCGTTGCTGGTCTGCCGTGCTTCCTTTGTATCATTTGTCTTCCCATACGCCCAAGAAGCTTAGGAGGTTCACGCAAATATTCTTCGTAACGTGCATCACGTTGATTGCAGAGCGGACATCTAGGACTTTCCAATATTCTAGATCCCGAATATAGATTTCTTCTTCCACATGGCTGCGTGCCGTCGGCTCCCTTGAACTGATTGTCCGCGGGACCCTTTCCAAAGATGACTTTCAAATCCTTGACCATATCAAATACCTCGGCACCGGTCGTTCCGCGAGCTTGACGGTGATCTGCCTTGCCGTTGTAATGCTTGCCTTTCTTTCTTCTTGGATGAATTTTGGAAGAAATCGGCGATGCCCAAGGTACACGTTCTTCTTACAATTTGGCAAATGTACACTTTCAGTCTCATGTAGCGGTGCGTGCATGCATTGTATCCCTTATTTGACAGTCCCGAAAGGTTACTAAGAGCAGGCCAATCGTTGATGGTTCGAAAAGCAACGCTCGTAGGTCAAATTCCTCTTGTTTGTGCTCATCCCACACGGACACCACCCACAGCTGTAAAGTTCATCAACTAATGGCCTTAGGTACACATCGATGTCGTTGCGGGTTGCCGGACCTTGGATGAGCACGGCATCATAATGAACTTCCGCTTCATGCACAACCAAGGAGGAAGGTTGTAGATGCATAGAGTCACGGGCAGTGCTATGGCTGGAGCTACGCTCGCCAAAAGGATTCATGCCATCCGTGCTTAGAGCAAATCTTATGTTCCTTGCGTTAGCTGCAAAATCTTTGAACCATCTGTCGATCTTTCTCCATTGCGTTCCATCTGCGGTGTGTCTCAACTCCCGTCCGACTTACGGTCCTCTTTGTGCCATCGCAACAACTTGGCATGCTCTTTGTTCCCGAGCAGGCGTTTCAACCGTGGTATTATAGGAGCATACCACATCACCTTGGCGGGAACCCTCTTCACAGGTTTCGGCCCTCAACATCGTCACCGGGGTCATCGCCTCGATCTTATAACGCAATGCAGTGCATACCGGGCATTCATTCAAATTCTCGCATTCACAGCGGTAGAGGATGCGATCGTTGATGCATGCATGTATCTTGAACCTCTAAACCTAGAGGGCGGACAACCTTCTTTGCTTCGTGCGTCTTGGCGGGCAACTCGTTATCCTTTGAAACATATTCTTCAACATTTTCAGCAAGTTTTCAAATGCGAGTCAGCTACACTGCCTCGCCTTCCATTTCAGCAAATCCGATTGTGCAGCCCAGCTTTTTCAGACCATCATCGCATCCAAGGTACAGCGCCTTTACGTGATCCTCTAACATGCGATCCAAATTCTCCCTCTCCTTTTCAGTTTATGGCGTCTCCGTGCATCGGCAATGGTCCGACCAAGATCATCAGCAGGATCATCCGTGCCTCTTCTTCACCTTCCCTTCACCTTGAGCATCCTCCATGAAAGTATCACGAAATGAGCAAGATAGCTTTCATCGATGAAATCATCCCTTCTTCATCTTCTTCCATTATAACCCTCTTTCTCCATGCTTGGTCCAACAATTATAGCTTGGCATGAAACCCTTCAAGCAGATGCAAGTGAACAACTCTTGAGGAAGAGTAACCCTTCTCATTCTTACAGATAACACATGGACAGATAACAAACCCCCGCTTGTTCGCATTAGCCACTACGAGGAAATCTTTCAAACCCGTAGTGAACTCGCGGAGAGTCGGTTACCGTACATCCATTGCGATTCATCTGCATTATTATAATATAAAATATATAATTAACCATCATGCATTTGTTAAACTAACTAGCTACAAACAATATAAATTAAACAATGAACTACACACATGCATATTTTATCAATGACACATCAAAGGTTCATCAAGTTGCTAACATGATCGAAGAGTGTGGCTCCAACACTTCATGTCATGTTTGTTTCATGCTCTTGGGGCATTTCATCAAACACCTTATGTGCATAAGAGGAACCAAAAGCAAACCTACACCCACTTGTGAAGAGAATGGCTCCAAATGGCTAAGTGTTGGCTGCTGGATGGGTATATATAGGGAGGGCTTTAGTTGCGGTTGGCACAGCAAACCGTGACTAAAAGGTGCCGAAAGCCTTTAGTCGCGGTTGTCTGGCCAACCGCGACTAAAGCCCCTCACGTGCACCAGTGGCCACCGAGCGCCACAGGCCCAGGCCTTTGGTCGCGGTTCACCTCGAACCGCGACTAAAGGTCCCATTAATCAGTTCCTACAACCCGCGACTTATGGGGCTGGACGGAAGCCTGTTTTTCCACCAGTGTATATTTAGCATGGCGCCCCGGGCTAGGGCGCCATGCTACATAACGCTCTAGCCCGGGGCGTCATGCTACATGTCGCAACCATGACACCCTAGGCCAGGGCGTTACGCTCTCTAGTATGACGCCCCAGCCACGGCCATCATGCAAAAGAGGCCCATTTTGTGAAATATTTTCAAATTAAGATCATTTCGTGTTGAAGTTTCGAAAAAGACAGTTTTGTCCATTTTCACGCGAGGCGATGGATGTCTGCGGGCACCGATCAACCTGTCTGCACAGCCGCGCTGCGCCGCCAATAATAGTCTGCAGCACCGCCAGCTCTGTGGTGCCAACTGTTAGGTAGTGGTCTAGTGAAGTACTGGTTGCCAATGCTATTAGGTCGGTGCAGTTCCGGTTGTCAAAAAAATAAAATAAAATCGGTCGGTGCTCCAGACAAGTAGACTTTTATGATGGTGTAGGAAATTAGCCGAAGACCATATCATGTGCGTACCGTGCGTAGATGTAAAACCCACACGTGGCATGTGTTCAAGTTTTTGTAGACTCGAATTCAGCTTCTTATTCTTCTCTGCTACTTCCATCCTTTTTTAGTATTTTTCCTAGCTAAGTTGCTCAAAGTGCTGGATTAGCTCGTTTGTGTAATTGTGCTGCAATGCATGATGCATGTGTACGGCGGTAGACTAAACTGGACTATCATGCATGGTTAGAGCATCTAGCATGTACAATCGAAACCTCTCAAACACGTCTTAAATGCCCGGTCAAACCATTCGGTCACAAAAAACCGATCTAACCGAAGCTCTTAAACCGCGGACAAACATTTGATTGACCGACACCCCTCATATCCAGCCCAAATGTAGAAAGAATATGAGGCGCCCGAACATGTCCGCCACGTCCATCCGGCTCACGCTGGCCCACCCTGACCACATAAAATTCCCCTCCGGAGCAAACACTAGGCTCACTTCACTTTGCTCTGCTCTGCTCCGCTCCGCTCCCCGACGCTCCTGTGACGCCCGGATAGTTATGCTACAGTAACCCTCCGCTAAGGATGCCACGTCACCACGATTACTGTTGTTCATCTTGTGATGATTCAAAAAACCGATTCAAATTGAAGTTCAAAATCAAGCAAACAATAAAAATTTTCAAATTTGAAAACTAAAATGTTCATTAAGTAAGAAATAATTCAGAGGCAATTATAAAATTGCAACTAACATTAGATGGATCAGTTGAGTGACCCTAACAACCTCAAACAGTGGCAAACAACAACATTTGATAACCTTTTAATTAATCTAAATTTAATATGAATTAGTATTTCACCCAAACTAATTTTTGATGCAAGGATCTAATGCACTACAACTTATGAGCCAGCTCCCATATTTTATAAAAATCATTTGGGTGCTAAACATGTTGCAAACAGGAAAATAATAATAAAAAAATAATAAGGAAAGAACCCCCCCCCTTTGGGCCTGGCCGGTGGCCTCTGGGCCAACCAGGCCGGCCCAGCCGGCGCCTATAGCCCCTGGGGCGACCGAACCCTAGTGACCCAGCACCCCCACTCCCCCTCTCGCCCCCCCCCCCCCGCTGGATCTGGATCGGGGCGCGATGCCCCGACTCCACCACCACCTCGCCGCTTCGCATGGCGCCTCCAAGGCGTCTGGCGACCACGCCTCACCGCTTGGCGCTGCTGGCGTCGTCTTCCCGCGCCCGTCGCCCGGATCGCTAAGCGCCGTGCCTCCTCATCACCGGCGCCGCCCGCCCGTCGCTCGCCGTCATCCTCGCCCTCCTCCCGTTCACAGGCGAAGGCCCCAGCGCCGCCATCCGCCACACCGTCGCGGAAGCGCATCTCGGACCCTCCCGAGCATACTTTGCACAACTTCTGGGCGGTGAGGACCTCCCCATCCGACCCGTCTTCCCTTGCTCGGTCACTCTTTGTCGCCACGCTTGCCTTGCCCCTTCGCCGCCTGTCTCACGCCGAGGAGCCTCCGCCCTTCTCGCCGTGGCCTCGCCTGCGCAACCGGCCGCCTTAGCGCGTATCCGCGTCGCGGCACACAGCACGCACCGGCCGAGTCGCCGCCATCACCGCCTCCCAAAGCACCCAGCCACCCGCGGCGGCGGCGGCCCTCTCGTGCAACCCCTTGACGGCGCCAGCTGCGCCTCTTGCTCTCGCCCTCTACCCGCCCCGGATATCGGCCTCCCCTGCTCGGCGCCCCCTGCCATGGCCCGGCGACCAGGTCATGGCCTTAATCAGTGGCGCTAGCGCTGACGCCCGCGCCGACTCCACCGCTAGCGCCCGCCCGCAAGGCCTCTGTGCCCTGCAGAAAGCAGGGCCCACCCCTTGAACAAAAAAAAAGAAATGAAAATGAATTAATAAATAATAGTTAAAATGATAATTAATTAATTAATTAAAGAATTAATTAAACTAATTAAACCAGATTAGATTAACCTAACCACTAATTAAACTAATTGACCCTGTTTAATTAGCCTGCTAGTTAAACAACCAATGACATGTGGGCCCCACACTTAGTTGACCCAGTCAACTGCACGGTTGACTGCTGACGTCAGCATGATTTCAGGCTGACATCATCATTTACTATTCTGGATAATGTTGGATTTAAATAATTAATTAAATTACAGAAATTAGTAAAATCTTTAGAAAATCATATATTTTAATCCGTAACTTCGGTTAAAATATTTTCAACATGAAAGTTGCTCGAGCAGCGAGGCGATTCGGATCCGCAACCCATTCCTCCGCCACACCCCTAACCTATCGAACTCGCAACTTTCCCCTCGCTCCTCCTGCGAAAACGCGAAACACCGGGGATACTTTCCCGGATGTTTCCCCCCTTCGTCGGTATCACCTGCTACCGCGTTAGGGCACACCTAGCACCGCGTATTGCCTCGTTATGTGTTGTGATACTTTGTTGGCTCCGTATTCTTGTTTCTTCCCCTCTTCTTCCTGTATATCCGAGACCGGCTACCGATGCCACCGAGTGCGACTACATCGACGACGAACCCTTCTCTTGCGAGCAACCAGGCAAGCCCGTCTTTGATCACCGGATATCGCCAACTCTTCTCTATACTGCTTGCATTAGAGTAGTGTAGCATGTTACTGCTTTCGATTACTCTATCTTTGCTGCATAGCATGTCCTTGCTACTCTATTGTTGTTACCTTTACCGCTATCCTCTTGCTTAGTATAGGATGCTAGTGTTCCATCGATGACCCTACACTCTTGTCCGTCTCGCCATGCTATACTCTTTGGCTGTGATCACTTGGGAGGTGATCACGGGCATATCTATATACTTTACACTATTACATGACCTGTGATCTTTGTTAGGAGATGGGGGCTGAAAGGACGGTGGCTCCATCCAGTAGAGGTGGGCCTGGGTTCCCACGACCCCATTTGTTACTTTAATGGCGGAGGCGGCAGGGCAGGTTGAGACTACAGGTGAGAGGTGGGCCTGGCCTGGTCGGCGTTCGCGGATACTTAACACGTTTAACGAGATCGGGTATTTGATCGAGTCCGGCCATTTGGTCTATCGCACTAACCATCTACGCGGGAGTAGTTATGGGTATCCGGCGTCGTGGTATCGGCCGGCGCCGTGGCGTCGGTGACGGGCGAGCGGGCGCGCCGGATTGGATGGAACGCCTGCTAGGCTAGAGTCTGCTTCGGCCGCCCTGCATAGCGTCAGGTGTGCTATGGGCGATGGGCCCAGCCTGCGCTTAGGTTTAGACCGGCGTCTGACCTCTCTGTTGTGCCTAGGTGGGGCTGCGGCGTGTTGATCTTCAGCGGCGGGCATGACCCGAAAAGTGTGTCCGGCCAAATGGGATCAAGCGTGTTGGGTTATGTGGTGCACCCCTGCAGGGAAGTTAATCTATTCGAATAGCCGTGATCTTCAGTAACAGGATGACTTGGAGTTGTACCTTGACCTTATGACTACTAGAACCGGATACTTCATAAAACACACCCTTCCAAGTGCCAGATACAACCCGGCGGTCGCTCTCTCTCAGGGTTACGAGGAGGGGATCGCCGGGTAGGATTATTGCTATGTGATGCTACTTGGAGGACTTCAGTCTACTCTCTGCTACATGCTGCAGCGGAGGCTACGAGCGTAGTCTTGACAGGATTAGCTATCCCCTCTTATTACGGCATTCTGCAGATTCAGTCCTTGATATGGCCCTTTACACTTATATCCATGCATATGTAGTGTAGCTCCTTGCTTGCGAGTACTTTGGATGAGTACTCACGGTTGCCATGTTCCCCCTTTTCCCCCCTATCTCTACTCGATTGCTGCGACCAGACGATGGAGCCCAGGAGCCAGACGCCACCGTCGATGACGACTACTACCCCGGAGGTGCCTACTACTACGTGCAGCCCGCTGACGACGACCAGGAGTAGTTAGTGAAGGAAATATGCCCTAGAGGCAATAATAAAGTTATTATTTATTTCCTCATATCATGATAAATGTTTATTATTCATGCTAGAATTGTATTAACCGGAAACATAATACATGTGTGAATACATAGACAAACATATAGTCACTAGTATGCCTCTACTTGACTAGCTCATTAATCAAAGATGGTTATGTTTCCTAACCATAGACATGTGTTGTTATTGGATTAATGGGGTCACATCATTAGGAGAATGATGTGATTGACATGACCCATTCGGTTAGCCTAGCACTTGATCGTTTAGTATATTGCTATTGCTTTCTTCATGACTTATACATGTTCCTGTAACTATGAGATTATGCAACTCCGTTTACGGAGGAACACTTTGGGTGCTACCAAAGCGTCACAGCGTAATCTGGGTGATTATAAAGGAGTACTACAGGTGTCTCCAAAGGTACATGTTGGGTTGGCGTATTTGAGATTAAGTTTTGTCACTCCGATTGTCGGAGAGGTATCTCTAGGCCTTCTCGGTAATACACATCACATAAGCCTTGCAAGCATTGCAACTAATAAGTTAGTTGTGAGATGATGTATTACGGAGCGAGTAAAGAGACTTACGGTAACAAGATTGAACTAGGTATTGGATACCGGCGATCGAATCTCGGGTAAGTAACATACCGATGACAAAGGGAACAACGTATGTCGTTATGCGATTTGACCGATAAAGATCTTGAAGAATATGTAGGAACCAATATGGGCATCCAGGTTCCGCTATTGGTTATTGACCGAGAATAGTTCTAGGTCATGTCTACATAGTTCTCGAACCCGTAGGGTCCGCACGCTTAACGTTCGATGACAGTTTATTATGAGTTTATAAGTTTTGATGTACGAAGTTTGTTGAGTCCGGATGTGATCACGGACATGACGAGGAGTCTCGAAATGGTCGAGACATAAAGATTGATATATTGGAAGCCTATGTTTGGACTTGAATAGTTCGGGTGAAATCGGGATTTTCTGGAACAGGGGTTACAGAACCCTCCGGGGTTAATGGGCCTTAGTGGGCCATGAGGGAGAAGAGGAGGGCGGCCAAGGCAGGCGCGCCTCCCCTAGTCCGAATAGGACAAGGAAGGGGGGCCCCTCTCTCTTCCCTCCCCAAGTCCTAATCCAACTAGGAAGGGGGGAGTCCTACTCGGTGGGAGTAGGACTCCTCGGCGCGCCTCCTCCTAGGGTCGGCCGCACCCCCTTGCTCCTTTATATCTGAGGCAGGGGGCACCCCATGACACACAAGTTGATCTACGGATCGTTCCTTAGCCGTGTGTGGTGCCCCCCTCCACCATATTCCACTTCGGTCATATCGTCGCGGAGCTTAGGCGAAGCCCTGCGCCGGTGGAGCACCATCATCGTCCTGCGCCGTCGTCTTGTGGAACTTATCCCGACACTTTGCTGGATCGGGCCGGGGATCGTCATCGAGCTGAGCGTGTGCTGAACTCGGAGGTGCCGTGTGTTCGGTACTTGGATCGGTCGGATCGTGAAGGCGTCGACTACATCAACAGCGTTGTTATAGCGCTTCGCTTACGGTCTCACGAGTGCGTGGACATACACTCTCCCTCTCGTTGCTATGCCATCACCATGATCTTGCATGTGCGTAGGAATTTTTTGAAATTACTCGTTCCCCAATGATGGCATCGAGCCTGGTTTTATGCATCGATGTCATATGCACGAGTAGAACACAAGTGAGTTGTGGGCGGTATAAGTCATCTTGCTTACCAGCATGTCATACTTTGGTTGGCGGTATTGTGAGATGAAGCGGACGGACCGACATTACGCGTGACGCTTACGCGAGACTGGTTTCACCGCTTGAGCACTCGTTGCTTAAAGGTGACCGCGGGTGTCTGTCTCTCTCACTTTAGTTGAACCGAGTGTGGCTCGCCCGGTCCTTGCGAAGGTTAAAACAGCACCAACTTGACAAACTATCGTTGTGGTTTTGATGCGTAGGTAAACGGTTCTTGCTCAGCCCGTAGCAGCCACGTAAAACTTGCAACAACAAAGTAGAGGGCGTCTAACTTGTTTTTGCAGGGCATGTTGTGATGTGATATGGTCAAGGCGTGATGCTATATTTTATTGTATGAGATGATCATGTTTTGTAACCGAGTTATCGACAAGCTGGCGAGAGCCATATGGTTGTCGCTTTATTGTATGAAATGCAAGCGCCATGTAATTGCTTTACTTTATTACTAACCAGTAGCGATAGTCGTAGAAGTAATAGTTGGCGAGGCGACAACGATGCTACGATGGAGATCAAGGTGTCGCGCGGTGGCGATGGTGATCATGGCGGTGCTTCGGAGATGGAGATCACAAGCACAAGATGATGATGGCCATATCATATCACTTATATTGATTGCATGTGATGTTTATCCTTTATGCATCTTATCTTGCTTTGATTGGCGGTAGCATTTTAGGATGATCTCTCACTAAAATTATCAAGGCGTGTTCTCCACGAGTATGCATCGTTGCCAAAGTTCGTCGTGCCCGGACACCACGTGATGATCGGGTGTGATAAGCTCTCGTCCATCTACAGCGGGTGCAAGCCAGTTTTGCACACGCGAGAATACTCAGAGTTAAACTTGGCGAGCCTAGCATATGTAGATATGGCCTCGAACACGGAGACCGAAGGTCGGCGTGAATCATATAGTAGATATGATCAACATAGTGATGTTCACCATTAAAACTACTCCATCTCACGTGATGATCGGTTATGGTTTAGTTGATTTGGATCAAGTAATCACTTAGATGACTAGAGAGATGTCTGTCTAAGTGGGAGTTTTAATATGATTAATTGAACTTAAATTTATCATGAACTTAGTACTGATAGTATTTTGCTTGTCTATGTTTACTCTAGATAGATGGCTCGTCTTTGTTGTTCCGTTGAATTTTAATGCGTTCCTTGAGAAAGCAAAGTTGAAAGATGATGGTAGCAATTACGGACTGGGTCCGTATTTGAGGATTATCCTCATTGCTGCACGAAGAATTACGTCATGGAAGCACCGCTGGGGCCAGGCCTGCTGGGGAGCAACGCCGAAGTTGTGAGCGTCTGGCGAGCAAAGTGATGACTACTCTATAGTTCGTGTGCCATGCTTTACGGCTTAGAACGGGTCTTCAACGGCGTTTTGAGCGTCATGGAGCATATGAGATGTTCCAAGATTTGAAGTTAATATTTCAAGCAAATGCCCGGATTGAGAGATATGAAGTCTCCAATAAGTTCTATAGCTGCAAGATGGAGGAGAATAGTTACATCGGTGAAGATATACTCAAAATGTGCGGGTATAATAATCACTTGATTCAAGCTGGGAGTTAATCTTCCGGATGATAGTGTCATTGATAGAATTCTCCAATCACGCCACCAAGCTACAAGAGCTTCGTGATGAACTATAATATGCAAGGGATGACCAAGACAATTCTCGAGCTCTTCGCAATGCTAAAAGCTGCGGAGGTAGAAATCAAGAAAGTGCATCAAGTGTTGATGGTCAACAAGACCACTAGTTTCAAGAAAAAGGGCAAAGGGAAGAAGAAGGGGAACTTCAAAAGAACAGCAAGAAAGTTGCTGCTCAAGAGAAGAAACCCAAGTCTGGACCTAAGCCTGAAACCGAGTGTTTCTCCGCAAGCAAACTGGTCCTTTGAGCGGAACTGCCCCAAGTATTTGGCGGATAAGAAGGATGGCAAGGTGAACAAAGGTATATGTGATATACATGTTATTGATGTGTACCTTACTAGAGCTCGTAGTAGCACTGGGTATTTGATCTGGTTACATTGCTAATATTTGCAACTCAAAGCAGGGACTACGGAATAAGCGAGCAGCGGCAAAGGACGAGGTGACAATGCGCGTGGGAAGCGGTTCCAAAGTCGATGTGATCGCGATCGACACGCTATCTCTACATCTACCTTGGGATTAGTTTTAGACCTTAATAATTGTTATTTGGTGCTAGCGTTGAGCATGAACATTATATCTGGATCTTGTTTGATGCAAGGCGGTTATTCATTTAAATCAGAGAATAATGGTTGTTCTATTTATATGAGTAATATCTTTTATGGTCATGCACCCTTGAAGAGTGGTCTATTTTATTAAATCTCGATAGTAGTAATACACATATTCATAATGTCGAAGCCAAAAGATGCAAAGTTAATAATGATAGTGCAACTTATTTGTGGTAATTGCCGTTTAGGTCATATCGATTAAAGCGCATGAAGAAACTCCATCTTGATGGACTTTTGGAAATCACTTGATTATGAATCACTTGGTACTTGCGAACCGTGCCTCATAGGCAAGATGACTAAAACACCGTTCTCGGTTCGATGGAGAGAGCAACAGATCTGTTGGAAATCATACATCAGATGTATGTGGTCCGATGAATGTTGAAGCTCGTGGCGGATATCGTTATTTTCTCACCTTCACAGATGATTTAAGCAGATATGGGTATATCTTCTTAATAAAGCATAAATCTGAAACATTTGAAAAGTTCAAAGAATTTCAGAGTGAAGTTGAAAATCATCGTAACAAGAAAATAAAATTTCTATGATCTGATCGTGGAGGAGAATATTTGAGTAACGAGTTTGGTCTACATTTGAAAAATTGCGGAATAGTTTCGCAACTAACGCCACCTGGAACACCACAGCGTAATGGTGTGTCCGAACGTCGTAATCGTACTTTACTAGATATGGTGCGATCTATGATGTCTCTTACCGATTTACCGCTATCATTTTGGGGTTATGCTTTAGAGACGACCGCATTCACGTTAAATAGGGCACCATCAAAATCCGTTAAAACGACTCCTTATGAACTGTGGTTTTGCAAGAAACCAAAGTTGTTGTTTCTGAAAGTTTGGGGCTGCGATGCTTATGTGAAAAAACTTCAACCTGATAAGCTTGAACCCAAATCGGAAAAATGTGTCTTCATAGGATACCCAAAGGAAACAGTTGGGTACACCTTCTATCACAGATCCGAAGGTAAGACATTCGTTGCTAAGAATGGATCCTTTCTAGAGAAGGAGTTTCTCTCGAAAGAAGTGAGTGGGAGAAAAGTAGAACTTGATGAGGTAACAGATACCAGCTCCCTTATTGGAAAATGGTTCATCACGAAATCGGTTTCGTGACACCTACACCAATTAGTGAGGAAGTTAATGATGATGATCATGAAACTTCAGATCAAGTTTCTCTTGAACTCGTGAGGTCAACTAGAGTAAGATCCGCACTGAGTGGTGCGGTAATCCTATTATGGAAGTCATGTTACTTGACCATTGTGAACCTACAAACTATGAAGAAGCGATGGTGAGCCCAGATTCCACAAAATGGCTGGAAGCCATGAAATCTGAGATGGGATCCATGTATGAGAACAAAGTATGGACTTTGGTTGACTTGCCCGATGATCGGCAAGCCATTGAGAATAAATGGATCTTTAAGAAGAAGACTGACGCTGATGGTAATGTAACTGTCTATAAATCTCGACTTGTTGCAAAAGGTTTTCGACAAGTTCAAGGAGTTGACTACGATGAGACTTTCTCACCGATGGCGATGCTTAAGTCTGTCCGAATCATGTTAGCAATTGCTGCATTTTATGATTATGAAATTTGGCAAATGGATGTAAAATTGCATTCTTGAATGGATTTCTAGAAGAAGAGTTGTATATGATGCAACCAGAAGGTTTTGTTGATCCAAAGGTGCTAACAAAGTGTGCAAGCTCCAGCGATCAATTTATGGTGCAGTGCAAGCCTCTCGGAGTTGGAATAAGCGCTTTGATAGTGTGATCAAAGCATATGGTTTTATCTGAGACTTTTGGAGAAGCCTGTATTTACAAGAAAGTGAGTGGGAGCTCTGTAGCATTTCGATATTATATGTGGACGACATATTATTAATTGGAAATGATATAGAATTTCTGGATAGCATAAAGGATACTTGAATAAAAATTTCAATGAAAGACCTCGGTGAAGCTGCTTACATATTGGGCATCAAGATCTATAGAGATAGATCAAGGCGCTTAATTGGACTTTCACAAAGCACATACCATGATAAAGTTTTGAAAAAGTTCAAAATGGATCAGGCAAAGAAAGGATTTTTACCTGTATTACAAGGTGTGAAATTGAGTCAGACTCAATGCCCGACCACAGCAGAAGATAGAGAAAATGAAAGATGTTCCCTATGCTTCAGCCATAGGCTCGATCATGTATGCAATGCTGTGTACCAGACCTGACGTATGCTTAGCAATAAGCTTGGCAGGAAGGTACCAAAGTAATCCAGGTGGATCTTTGGACAGCGGTCAAGAACATCTGAAATACGAAAAGGACTAAGGATATGTTTCTCGTATGTGGAGGTGACAAAGAGCTAGTCGTAAATGGTTACGTCGATGCAAGCTTTGACACCGATCCGGACGATTCTAAATCGCAAACCGGATCGTGTTTTTATTAAGCGGTGGAGCTGTCGGTTGGTGCAGTTCTAAACAAAGCGTCGTGGTGGGATCTACATGTGAAGCGGAGTACATAGCTGCTTGGAAGCAGCAAATGAAGGAGTCGGATGAAAGAGTTCATTTCGATCTAGGTGTCATACCTAGTGCATCGGGACCAATGAAGATCTTCTGTGACAATCTGGTGCAATTGCCTTGGCAAAGGAATCCAGATTTCACAAGAGGACCAAGCATATCAAGAGACGCTTCAATTCCATTCGGGACCAAGTCCAAGTGGGAGACATAGAGATTTGCAAGATAAATACGGATCTGAATATTGCAGACCCGTTGACTAAGCCTGTTCCTCGAGCAAAACATGATCAGCACCAAGACTCCATGGGTGTTAGAATCATTACTGTGTAATCTAGATTATTGACTCTAGTGCAAGTGGGAGACTGAAGGAAATAGGCCCTAGAGGCAATAATAAAGTTATTATTTATTTCCTCATATCATGATAAATGTTTATTATTCATGCTAGAATTGTATTAACCGGAAACATAATACATGTGTGAATACATAGACAAACATATAGTCACTAGTATGCCTCTACTTGACTAGCTCATTAATCAAAGATGGTTATGTTTCCTAACCATAGACATGTGTTGTTATTTGATTAATGGGGTCACATCATTAGGAGAATGATGTGATTGACATGACCCATTCCGTTAGCCTAGCACTTGATCGTTTAGTATATTGCTATTGCTTTCTTCATGACTTATACATGTTCCTGTAACTATGAGATTATGCAACTCCGTTTACGGAGGAACACTTTGGTGCTACCAAGCGTCACAATGTAGCTGGGTGATTATAAAGGAGTACTACAGGTGTCTCCAAAGGTACATGTTGGGTTGGCGTATTTGAGATTAGGTTTTGTCACTCCGATTGTCGGAGAGGTATCTCTAGGCCTTCTCGGTAATACACATCACATAAGCCTTGCAAGCATTGCAACTAATAAGTTAGTTGTGAGATGATGTATTACGGAACGAGTAAAGAGACTTACCGATAGCGAGATTGAACTAGGTATTGGATACCGACGATCGAATCTCGGGTAAGTAACATACCGATGACAAAGGGAACAACGTATGTCGTTATGCGGTTTGACCGATAAAGATCTTGAAGAATATGTAGGAACCAATATGGGCATCCAGGTTCCGCTATTGGTTATTGACCGAGAATAGTTCTAGGTCATGTCTACATAGTTCTCGAACCCGTAGGGTCCTTGCAACAACGTTACGATGACAGTTTATTATGAGTTTATAAGTTTTGATGTGCGAAGTTTGTTGAGTCCGGATGTGATCACGGACATGACGAAGAGTCTCGAAATGGTCGAGACATAAAGATTGATATATTGGAAGCCTATGTTTGGACTTGAATAGTTCGGGTGAAATCGGGATTTTACGGAACACCGGGGTTACGGAACCCTCCGGGGTTAATGGGCCTTAGTGGGCCATGAGGGAGAAGAGGAGGGCCGGCCGGGGTAGGCGCGCCCTCCCCTAGTCCGAATAGGACAAGGAAGGCGCCCCCTTCTCTTTCCCTCCCCCAAGTCCTAATCCAACTAGGAAGGGGGAGTCCTACTCCGGTGGGAGTAGGACTCCTCGGCGCCTCCTCCTAGGGTCGGCCGCACCCCGTGCTCCTTTATATCTGGGGGCGGGGGCACCCCATGACACACAAGTTGATCTACGGATCGTTCCTTAGCCGTGTGCGGTGCCCCCTCCACCATATTCCACCCGGTCATATCGTCGCGGAGCTTAGGCGAAGCCCTGCGCGGTGGAGCATCATCATCGTCACCACGCCGTCGTCTTGTGGAACTCATCCCGGCGCTTTGCTGGATCGGGCCGGGATCGTCATCGAGCTGAGCGTGTGCTGAACTTCGGAGGTGCCGTGCGTTCGGTACTTGGATCGGTCGGATCGTGAAGGCGTCGACTACATCAACAGCGTTGTTATAGCGCTTCGCTTCACGGTCTATGAAGTGCGTGGACATACACTCTCCCTCTCGTTGCTATGCCATCACCATGATCTTGCGTGTGCGTAGGATTTTTTGAAATTACTCGTTCCCCAACAGTTAGGAGGATCGAGGCGGGAGGCTGCGCCTCTTCGATCTGTATCCCGATTTGTGCTAGCCTTCTTAAGGCAAACTTGTTTAACTTATGTACGTACTCAGATATTGTTGCTTCCGCTGACTCGTCTATGATCGAGCACTTGTATTCGAGCCCTCGAGGCCCCTGGCTTGTATTATGATGCTTGTATGACTTATTTATGTTTTAGAGTTGTGTTGTGATATCTTCCCGTGAGTCCCTGATCTTGATCATACACATTTGCGTGCATGATTAGTGTACGATTGAATCAGGGGCGTCACAAGTTGGTATCGAGCCCATTGCTGTAGGAATCCCGTTCCAACTCCTTGGCCGAAGTCGAGTCTGGACGTTGCAAAAACTTTTACTAACATGGCTGTGCGGCCCATGGGCCCACGTCGCCATTGGGTGGTATTAGGATCCTTTACTCCTCGACCTTTACTCTGGGACTCTGATCTCTCCTCTATTCGGGTTAAATGAATTTTACTAAATCTAACATTAGGATCTCGTTATCACTTTCACCGGAGAGCCCCTTATTCTTGATGATAAATGCGCTGCACGAAGACCACGAAGATGCTCTCCGCTGTTAACTCGAGAACTTGTGTTCATCGCGTTTGCAATTACCCTTCCACCGTAAACCCTTATGGATAACTACTTGCAGTTGTTATTCTTACCTTCATCCCCAGTTGGTCTTGTTATTACAAGATACCCTGAAAAACTCGTCGTTGTTTTGATAATACTTTGAGCTTACTGCCTTGCTGTTCTTTGTAACGTGAATACCCCTACGGTTAATTCTCGCACTTATCGAGTATCCGCTCATCCCCCGTTGTTCATGTGTTTCACAATGGTCTTCGAAATACTATTCAATCCTCCAAAAATCCTTAGTAGCTTATTGCTCTGCAATACTTGTCTGCTTACATTATGGATGCTCTCATATCACTAGCAATATTCATTAGTATCTTTTGACACCGTCATTTTGATCCTATTGATCACATGTGTGCGAACGCACACAATCATCTATCAACCCTTCAAAATTATCTTTCCTGCTCAGACGTCATTTTGAACATGAGTTGGTTCTCGGCCAAACTATTTGTCGTCAATTGTGCCTCTGGTCTATACAACTTATCCATCCTTGATCAGAGCGTCTGCTTCTGATCCTTTGTTTTGGAAATCATAATTCCTTGGTTAATCTAAGCATCGAATTATCCCGATGTTCTATAATATGATGCTCGTGCATTCTTTCTTCCTATGATGGAGTACCGATACTCACATCAGCTCCGTTGTGGATCACCCGATCCATTTTTGGATTGTTATCCGATAATGTCCTTCATATTCAATCACCTTGTGAGTTCTTCCCCTGATACATAGTGCCTCCGGTAAATTGTATCATCTGCTTCGCCAACCATGCTCTGCTTTCGAGCTGGTGGTATTTACTATTGAAGCTTGTGGTATATGTTTCCACGATACCCTAACGGGTTGAGCCTATGTGTAACGCCCCGGATTCGATGCGCCAGGTGTCTGCCAGTTATTCGCCGTCTTTGCCATGTCATTTGCTTGCGTGTTGCATTTTGCCATGTCATCATATGCATTGCATATCATGTCATCATCTGCATTTCATCCGCATGTTTTTCAAAACTTGCATCCGTTCGGGTTCCGCCGGTTCGCTCCGTTGTCCGTTCGGAGTCCAGACACACTCACACGCGCCCGCGGCAACTCCGATATATTATTTTATAAGTGGCATAAAAATGTTCTCGGAATGGGTTGCAACTTGGCGTGCGATCTTATTATAGTGTAGACAGAGCGCCTACCAAGTTTCGTCGCATTCGGAGTCCGTTTGATAGCCCAACCGTCATCCGTAGCGGCACCGTTGCCGGTTTATTCGTCGGACGTTTCGCTCTCCGAAACTGCCGTCGGGCTGCACTTCTCTTCTCTCCCCTCAGTCCAAGTCCTATCTTCACAGCCCACTATCCCCACCGGCAGCCCACCTAGTCCCTCCCCGCTCCGGAGTGTCATATCGAGATCCAAGGGTCCGTAACGGCCTCAAACGCCCCTAACCTAGACCCCCTGCCTATTTAAACCCCCCTAACCTGCCAATTTTGACCTAACCTAGTCCAAACCACCCCTAGCCCCTCTCCTCCTCGTTTTCGCAGCCTCCTCCCACCTCGGGGCCGCGCCGCCGCCTTTCCCCTCCAAATCCGGCGCCAGCCACCTCCCGGCGCCACTTGGCAGCTCCCATTGGCGGTGCGCTTGCGCGCAGCCTCCCTCACCCAGTAGGAAGGCGCCACCTGTCCCCTGCCTCATCGCGCGCCAGTTCGTGCAGAGCCCGCCTGGGCCCTGATCTGGCCCCGAGGGCGCAGCCAGCCCGAGCACCTCGCTCTCTCCTCCGTCGCCTCTGCCCGATTCCGTCGTCGGCGTGCACGCCGTCCAGTCGCCGGACCCGCTCCGCCGCGCCTCCGACAAGTCGCCGGCCCGCGCTGCCGCCGGACTTGAGGTCCCGCCGCCCTCTCTCTCCTTCCCTTTTTCCTCTCTCTCCCCTAAGCCCTGCGCCGCCGCCATTGTTTTGCAGGAGCCGCCACCGAGCTCGTCGCGGGCCTCCTCGGCCTCGTCCGCCGCCGGATCCGGGGACCCCACGCCCGGATCCGCTCGTTCAATCCCTCCGGGCCTCCTCCGCTCCTCCCGGCGTCAAGCCGCCGCCGCCCCTTGCCATGGCTCCTGCTCGTGCGGGAGCACGAGGGAGACGACGAGCGGCCTCCGCTCGCTCGTGGGCCCGCACACCGGCCTCCTCGAGGCCCAGCCCAGCCGGCCCGGTCTCCCCACAGCCGGCCTACCTCCTCCTCCGCGACATGGGCCGAAGGCCAATGTGAGCAGCCCCAGATCCCCACTTTTGGCCCAGCACATTTTTTTTCTGATCTGCGAATTTTGACTAAGTCCCAGGATTACAGTATTATTTGCTCATGTTCATCATGCCATAACTCTCTGCATATTGCTCCGTTTTGTGTGTATGATATGTCAAATTGTTTGTCTCAATGAGTACATCATTTAATCTCATTGCATCATTTACATTTGAGCTCATCTTGATGCCCGAAATGCTGTTAGAAGAGGGCTATGTGATGTTAGTTTCAGATTCTTATCAGAACTTGCACTTTTGTCATTTTTGCCATGATTGATGTGTGCACCCTATGAACTTGAGTCCTACATGTGTTTTGTAATATGCCATGCCATCTTTAGAGGGGTGTATGCCATGTATTTTTGTGATCTCCATGGTGACTAGCACAAGCATGCAAACTAGGCTTCATGATGTTGCTAATTTCAGCCCCTGTTCTTCTGATATTTTTATGCCATGTTAACTTGATGCTACAGAGAGATCCATGCATATTTTGAGACACTTCACTAAGGATGTTTTGAACATATGGTTATGCTCTATCCATCCATGCCCTTGTTTGCAATTATGGAGTAGTCTAGCTTGAGCCAATCGAGCTCTACTTTTGCTATAAAATGTTTCCTGGCAGATTGTTTACATGTTATTCAATTTTGCCAAGGTTGTTGTAGTTGATCCAAGCATGCTATGATGTTGTTCTTGCCATGTATAGCTTCTATGCCATGTCTTCTTACTGTGAGTTGCCTTGCCATGCCATGTATTGCTCTGTGGTGAGTGGTTGAAGCTCACCAACATGCCTACTTATTGTTGTTCCTGCCATGTTTAAATCTGTAATATAACTTGCCATGTTTACATGGGTGCCATCATATTTTCTGATCCTTTTGGCTTATGGTCAGTAAAGGACATTTGATCTATGCATTTAGTAGATTCATTACATGCCTTTGTTTGCCATGATAAGTTCCTGTAACATGTTGTTTGATAGCTCTAAACATTGCAACCTGATGTTATTTCCTGATATGCCTGAATCTGTTATTTATGCAATCTTGCCATGTCATTTTGAGCATGTTCTAGTGATTTCTGGAGATAGCTCAGTGGTCATGTTTTGTAATGCTTTACCTGTACATCATGCCCATGCCTTTTTTTATTACGTTGAGATGCTGTAGCTTGTTGTTTTGATGCTTGCAATATGCCTAGTTGCTGTTTTAGGCAGATTGTTGTCATGACTTGTTTCATGTGTATGTGTTGAACCGTTGCTCCGTTTTGAGTGTGCTCTATATGAAACTTGCTTGATTTTGTATGTAGTTTCATATTATCATGTTGCATCCTTGTTTTGAGGTGTTTGCTTGATGTTTGTATGCATTTTGCATCAATGCCATGCTTATCTTGTTTTGCTCATATCTTCTAGGTCGTAGCTCCGAATTAAATGAACTTTATATGTAACTTTACTAGAATTTCGTGTAGATCATCATGGTGCATCTTAACTTGATGTTTAACAACTTGAACATAAGGTTTATTCAGGTCTGGACCAATTTTGAAATTTGCATATGAGGACTTACCGGAATTGTTCTATGTTGTTTCCGGCCTCATTTAAACTTGCTTTGATGTGCTTCTCTTGTTTGCATCATCTCTTGCCACGAGTAGCTTCATGTAGTCTTGTCATGCATCATGCTTGGTTGTGCATCATGTCTTGTCTATGTGTGGTGTGTTTACTATGTTGTGTGCTTCTTCTTGTTAGTTCCTGTTCCGTTGCGATCGTGAGGATTCGTTCGTCTACGCTTGGTTCGGCTTCATCCGTTCATCTTCTTCATGGACTCGTTCTTCTTCCTTGCGGGATTTCAGGCAAGATGACCGCTACCCTGGATCTCACTACTATCATTGCTATGCTAGTTGCTTCGTTCTATCGCTATGCTGCGCTACCTATCACTTGCTCCTCAAGCCTCCCAAATTGCCATGTCAGCCTCTAACCTTTTGCACCCTTCCTAGCAAACCGTTGTTTGGCTATGTTACCGCTTTGCTCAGCCCCTCTTATAGCGTTGTTAGTTGCAGGTGAAGATGAAGTTTGTTCCTTGTTGGAACATGGAGATGTTGTTCCTTGTTGGAACATGTTTACTTGTTGGGATATCACAATATATCTTATATTTTTAATGCATCTATATACTTGGTAAAGGGTGGAAGACTCGGCCTTATGCCTGGTGTTTTGTTCCACTCTTGCCGCCCTAGTTTCCGTCATATCGGTATTATGTTCCCGGATTTTGCGTCCCTAACGCGGTCGGGTGATTTATGGGACCCCCTTCACAGTCCGCTTTGAATAAGACTTTTCCAGCAAGGCCCAACTTTGGTTTTACATTTGCCTCACCTAGCCTTTTTCCCTTGGGAGTCGCGCATCCCGAGGGTCATCTTTATTACCCCGGGCCAGTGCTTGTCTAAGTGTTGGTCCAAACTAGAGCACCGTGCGGGACCATCCCTTGGCAACTTGGGTTACGTCGGTACTGTGACGCTTAGCTTATCCGGTCGTGGCTCGAGGCGAGATCTGTGCGGCTACTATCGGGGTGTCGGCACGCCGGGAGGTCTTGCTGGTCTTGTTTTATTGCTGTCGAAATGTCTTGTAGCCGGATTCGAGACTGATCGGGTCTTCCCGGGGAGAAGGAATATCCTTCGTTGATCGCGAGAGCTTATCATGGGCTAAGTTGGGACACCCCCGCAGGGTATAAACTTTCGAGAGCCGTGCCCGCGGTTATGTGGCAGATGGGAATTTGTTAATATCCGGTTGTAGTAAACTTGAAGAAAACTCTCCTAAAATACACCAACCGTGTGCGTAACCGTGATGGTCTCTTTTCGGGGTTGATCGAGAGGAGAACACGGTTTCTGGGTTATGTTTGACGTAAGTAGGAGTTCAGGATCACTTCTTGATCATTACTAGATGACGACCGTTCCTTTGTTCCTCTCCTCGCTCTCATTTGCGTATGTTAGCCACCATATATGCTTAGCCGCTGCTGCAACCTCACCACTTTACCCCTTCCTTTCCCATTAAGCTTTGCTAGTCTTGATACCCATGGTAATGGGATTGCTGAGTCCTCGTGGCTCACAGATTACTACACCACCAGTTGCAGGTATAGGTTTGCGATGATCATGACGTGAGAGCGATGTTTACTTGTGTTGGAGTTCTTCTTCTGCTTCTTCGATCAGGGGATAGGTTCCAGGTCGGCAGCCTGGGCTAGCAGGGTGGATGTCGTTTGAGTTTCTGTTTATGTTTCATCCGTAGTCGGATGTTGATCTTGTATATGATGTTGTTGTATTCATGTGACATTGTATGTCTTGTATGTATCCCCATCTATTATGTAATGATATCCACCTTGCAAAAGCGTTTCGATATGCGGGTCTATCCTTGGTGGGACCTTCGAGTTCCTTTTGGATAGGGTCGCATATTGGGCGTGACTAGTTGGTATCAGAGCCTCGACCGACCTTAGGAGCCCCCTTGATTGATCGTGTAGTTTGGCCGTTGTTGAGTCTAGAAGAAAACTATTTTCGGAGTCTAGTTATATCGGAGAGTAGGAATTCTTTTTACTCCTCTGCCCCTTCGTCGCTCTGGTGAGAAATCTTGACGTAGGTGTTTTGAATTACTCCTCTTCCCCTTCAAATTTTTCTTTAGGTTCACGCAGTTGGTTTTCCGGTAGTTGTTCCTCAGCTCTTTTTATTCGGTGCATTTCTCGTCAAGTCGACTCGAACCCCTTCATCTTTGCAAGTTCAATCCTCAGTTGTTTTTCTTTACCACCCGCCCACCCTTCTTCTTCTCAGAATCGGAGTCCGTAATCGAGTATCCATCCTACTCGTGAGAAGTCTTTGCTTTCTTTTCCTCAATGATTTCAACCGGTGTTTTCTCTTCAAGTTATTCGTCGATTCTCCCCTCCAGTTGCCTTTGTTTTCCCGCCCTCCCACCCTCTTCTTCCTGGAAATTGAGTCTCTTTCGACCATCTATTTCATTCGTACGGAGCCTCTTCAATCTTCCCTCAATTATCTCTACCGATGAATTCTCGTCTTGTTCGTCATTCTTCATCCCTTTCTTTTTTCCGGTGCACTCAATTCAAGTTTTTCGGGTTGATCTTATTCTTTTCCTCGGCTCAAGTGTTCTCTTTGCTCGTTCGCCTCTCACCAGTTTATTATTCCGGAGTTCGGAAGACATCTCAGGAGATTCGTCTGTGTTCCAATTAATTCGAGGTTGTCACTTCATTCATTCAAATATTTCAATTGTTCCGGTGCATCATCTATCTGGTCAACATCCCTTTCCAACGGTGTTTTCTTTTAGTGGGCCCTAACCCACAGGTCTTTTCCCAGGATCTTACCTGACTCTTCTAAATTCCCCCGGAGTTATTCGCAAATTCTTTTCAAGTGTGACGTAGGAATGGATTCCATCAGTCACATGCCTTCTCCACGATCGCTTTCTAATTCTTTTCATCTTTGGGTAAACCCTTCCTCTTTTCATTCTACCGGAGTATCTCAACAATTTTGGTGGTGTTTATCATCGTCCTTTGAAGACCGAAGAAGAGTTTTCCTCTAAATCTTGTCCGTTTTCTCGAATATTCGTGTTTCTAGCTTCGTATCATCCTCTCGAATTATTTCAGTTGATCAGATATTCTTTTCAACCATCCGGAATATTTCAGAAGTTGATTTCTATTTCTTTTCACCGGAGGACATCGTTCCAGAAGAATTCTTCGTCCTCGCATTCCAGTTATCATTCTCTAATTATCCCGGTGCCGCGCTCAAGTGCTCTTTAATCAGTTCGAGTTCTCCCCGTTCTTTTGCATCTAAATCCCCGCGAGCATATTGGTTCTTTTAATTCTGCCCGGTGATTCATTCTCTTTCATCAGTCATTTTTGAATTCTTACGGTGGTTCCTTCATATTCTTTGTTATTGGTTATCATATTAATTCATTCCTTCTCTCAATCCTACCGGTGATTCATGAAGACTTTCTCAAGTTTTGTGCTATATTTCTCCTTAATCCTTTTCAAGAAGAGTAAGTAGTATGCAAAATCCATTGCTTGTCATCAATTTAATTTGATGAAGGATATAAGCATACAATAAATCTTATTCTTATTTCATCCAAGTGATTAATCTTTTTCTTCAGAGTTTGTTCTTGAGGAATAAATTCTAGTTCCAAGTCTTTTCATCTTTTCTTTTCCGGAGTTCAAACTTCCTCAGCCTTTTCGTCGGAACCTACATCTAAATCATCGCAACGCTCATCTTATTCTTTCTTCCTTCAATCTATCTCATCATCCTTTTTGTGTACCGGAGTTCTTCATGGTGGTTCTTCATGATTTAATTCATTCTTCAAGTGTTCATCAAGATTCTTGTCGGTGGAGTCCAAGTATCTTTTCTTCTTGCGTCTCGAAGTGCGATTAATTCTCCGTATTCTTTTGAAGTGGAGTTTTGCATTTCTTCGTTCTTCTCAGCTATTTAATCTTTTTCCGCTTGTGGTCGGCGATCAGCTCTTAATTTTGGGATGTTATCCATAAGTCCACAACAAGCTTATTCTTTTCGTTGTTGATTTTCTCAACAACTCCGTTCAAACCTTCCTTCTAAAGATGCTTTCAATTTCACTCGCGGCACAAGTTGTGATTTTCTTCTCCGTTCTTTTCAGTCTACTCATTTAATTCTTTACGGAGGTTTTGTGTCATGTCTTCTTCAGGTATCATTCCATCCTCTCAAGTTCAAGTTCTATTCCTCCATGTTTTAGCCAGAGTGCTGCCTAAATCCTTTTAGTCTTATCCGTTTCTTTTCTCATTCTAACCACTCCGGTTAGAACGAGTGGTTTCATAGTCTATCTGATTCTGTGATCTTTCGATTCTCGTCGTTTCTCTCTTCTTCTCGTGTGCTCTCGATTCTTTGCTTCTTCTCTTGAGTTCTTGTTTCACCTCATCCTTTTTCCCTTCCGTCTCGGTCCTAAGATCTCGGGACGAGATCTCTTGTTAGTGGAGGAGTGTTGTAACGCCCCGGATTCGATGCGCCAGGTGTCTGCCAGTTATTCGCCGTCTTTGCCATGTCATTTGCTTGCGTGTTGCACTTTGCCATGTCATCATATGCATTGCATATCATGTCATCATCTGCATTTCATCCGCATGTTTTTCAAAACTTGCATCCGTTCGGGTTCCGCCGGTTCGCTCCGTTGTCCGTTCGGAGTCCAGACACACTCACACGCGCCCGTGGCACCTCCGATATATTATTTTATAAGTGGCATAAAAATGTTCTCGGAATGGGTTGCAACTTGGCGTGCGATCTTATTATAGTGTAGACAGAGCGCCTGCCAAGTTTCGTTGCATTCGGAGTCCGTTTGATAGCCCAACCGTCATCCGTAGCGGCACCGTTGCCGGTTTATTCGTTGGACGTTTCGCTCTCTGAAACTGCCGTCGGGCTGCACTTCTCTTCTCTCCCCTCAGTCCAAGTCCTATCTTCACAGCCCACTATCCCCACCGGCAGCCCACCTAGTCCTCCCGCTCCGGAGTGTCGATCGAGATCCAAGGGTCCATGAACGGCCTCAAACGCCCCTAGCCTAGACCCCGCCTATTTAAACCCCTAACCTGCCAATTTTGACCTAACCTAGTCCAAACCACCCCTAGCCCCTCTCCTCCTCGTTTTCGCAGCCTCCTCCCACCTCGTGGGCCGCGCCGCCGCCTTTCCCCTCAAATCCGGCGCCAGCCACCTCCCGGCGCCACTTGGCAGCTCCCATTGGCCGGCCGCGCCACAGCCAGCCTCCTCACCCAGCCGGAAGGCGCCACTGTCCCCTGCCTCCCCGCGCCGCCAGCCGTGCGAGCCCGCCCGGGCCCGATCTGGGCCACGAGGGCGCAGCCAGCCCGAGCACCTCGCTCTCTCCTCCGTCGCCTCTGCCCGATTCCGTCGTCGGCGTGCCGCCGTCGATTCGCCGGACCCGCTCCGCCGCGCCTCCGTCAATCGCCGGCCAGCGCTGCCGCCGGACCCGAGGTCGCCGCCCTCTCTCTCCTTTCCTTTTTCCTCTCTCTCCCCTAAGCCCTGCGCCGCCGCCATTGTTTTGTAGGAGCCGCCGCCGAGCTCGTCGCGGGCCTCCTCGGCCTCGTCCGCCGCCGGATCCGGGGACCCCACGCCCGGATCCGCTCGTTCCAGTCCCTCCCGGGCCTCCTCCGCTCCTCCCCGATGTCAAGCCGCCGCCGCCCCCTTGCCATGGCTCCTGCTCGTGCAGGAGCACGAGGGAGACGACGAGCGGCCTTCGCTTGCTCGTGGGCCCGCACGCCGGCCTCCTCGAGGCCCAGCCCAGCCGGCCCGGTCTCCCCACAGCCGGCCTGCCTCCTCCTCTGCGACATGGGCCGAAGCACAATGTGAGCAGCCCCAGATCCCCACTTTTGGCCCAGCACATTTTTTTTCTGATCTGCGAATTTTGACCAAGTCCCAGGATTACAGTATTATTTGCTCATGTTCATCATGCCATAACTCTCTGCATATTGCTCCGTTTTGTGTGTATGATATGTAAAATTGTTCATCTCAATGAGTACATCATTTCATCTCATTGCATCATTTACATTTGAGCTCATCTTGATGCCCGAAATGCTGTTAGAAGAGGGCTATGTGATGTTAGTTTCAGATTCTTATCAGAACTTGCACTTTTGTCATTTTTGCCATGATTGATGTGTGCACCATATGAACTTGAGTCCTACATGTGTTTTGTAATATGCCATGCCATCTTTACAGGGGTGTATGCCATGTATTTTTGTGATATCTGTGGTGACTAGCACAAGCATGCAAACTAGGCTTCATGATGTTGCTGATTTCAGCCCCTGTTCTTCTGATATTTTTATGCCATGTTAATTTGATGCTACAGAGAGATCCATGCATATTTTGAGACACTTTAGTAAGGATGTTTTGAATATATGGTTATGCTCTATCCATCCATGCCCTTGTTTGCACTTATGGACTAGTCTAGCTTGAGCCAATCGAGCTCTACTTTTGCTATAAAATGTTTCCTGGTAGATTGTTTACATGTTATTCAATTTTGCCAAGGTTGTTGTAGTTGATCCAAGCATGCTATGATGTTGTTCTTGCCATGTATAGCTTCTATGCCATGTCTTCTTACTATGAGTTGCCTTGCCATGCCATGTATTGCTCTGTGGTGAGTGGTTGAAGCTCACCAACATGCCTACTTATTGTTGTTCCTGCCATGTTTAAATCTGTAATATAACTTGCCATGTTTACATGGGTGCCATCATATTTTCTGATCCTTTTGGCTTATGGTCAGTATAGGACATTTGATCTATGCATTTAGTAGATTCATTCCATGCCTTTGTTTTCCATGATAAGTTCCTGTAACATGTTGTTTGATAGCTCTAAACATTGCAACCTGATGTTATTTCCTGATATGCCTGAATCTGTTATTATATGCAATCTTGCCATGTCATTTTGAGCATGTTCTAGTGATTTCTGGAGATAGCTCAGTGTTCATGTTTTGTAATGCTTTACCTGTACATCATGCCCATGCCTTTTGTTATTACGTTGAGATGCTGTAGCTTGTTGTTTTGATGCTTGCAATATGCCTAGTTGCTGTTTTAGGCAGATTGTTGTCATGACTTGTTTCATGTGTATGTGTTGAACCGTTGCTCCGTTTTGAGTGTGCTCTATATGAAACTTGCTTGATTTTGTATGTAGTTTCATATTATCATGTTGCATCCTTGTTTTGAGGTGTTTGCTTGATGTTTGTATGCATTTTGCATCAATGCCATGCTTATCTTGTTTTGCTCATATCTTCTAGGCCGTAGCTCCGAATTAAATGAACTTTATATGTAACTTTACTAGAATTTCGTGTAGATCATCATGGTGCATCTTAACTTGATGTTAAAAAACTTGAACATAAGGTTTATTCAGGTCTGGACCAATTTCGAAATTTGCATATGAGGACTTACCGGAATTGTTCTATGTTGTTTCCGGCCTCATTTAACCTTGCTTTGATGTGCTGCTCTTGTTTGCATCATCTCTTGCCATGAGTAGCTTCATGTAGTCTTATCATGCATCATGCTTGGTTGTGCATCATGTCTTGTCTATGTGTGGTGTGTTTACTATGTTGTGTGCTTCTTCTTGTTAGTTCCTGTTCCGTTGCGATCGTGAGGATTCGTTCGTCTAAGCTTGGTTCGGCTTCATCCGTTCATCTTATTCATGGACTCGTTCTTCTTCCTTGCGGGATTTCAGGCAAGATGGCCGCTACCCTGGATCTCACTACTATCATTGCTATGCTAGTTGCTTCGTTCTATCGCTATGCTGCGCTACCTATCACTTGCTCCTCAAGCCTCCCAAATTGCCATGTCAGCCTCTAACCTTTTGCACCCTTCCTAGCAAACCGTTGTTTGGCTATGTTACCGCTTTGCTCAGCCCCTCTTATAGCGTTGTTAGTTGCAAGTGAAGATGAAGTTTGTTCCTTGTTGGAACATGGAGATGTTGTTCCTTGTTGGAACATGTTTACTTGTTGGGATATCACAATATATCTTATATTTTTAATGCATCTATATACTTGGTAAAGGGTGGAAGACTCGGCCTTATGCCTGGTGTTTTGTTCCACTCTTGCCGCCCTAGTTTCCGTCATATCGGTATTATGTTCCCGGATTTTGCGTCCCTAACGCGGTCGGGTGATTTATGGGACCCCCTTGACAGTTCGCTTTGAATAAGACTTTTCCAGCAAGGCCCAACTTTGGTTTTACATTTGCCTCACCTAGCCTTTTTTCCCTTGGGAGTCGTGCATCCCGAGGGTCATCTTTATTTACCCCCTCGGGCCAGTGCTTGTCTAAGCATTGGTCCAAACTAAGCACCGTCTTGGGACCATCCCTTGGCAACTTGGGTTACGTCGGTACCTGACGCTTAGCTTATCCGGTCGTGGCTCGAGACAAGATCTGTGGCTACTATCGGGGTGTCGCACGCCGGGAGGTCTTGCTGGTCTTGTTTTATTGCTGTCGAAATGTCTTGTAGCCGGGATTCCGAGACTGATCGGGTCTTCCCGGGGAGAAGGAATATCCTTCGTTGATCGCGAGAGCTTATCATGGGCTAAGTTGGGACACCCCCGCAGGGTATAAACTTTCGAGAGCCGTTCCCGCGGTTATGTGGCAGATGGGAATTTGTTAATATCCGGTTGTAGTAAACTTGAAGCAAACTCTCCTAAAATACACCAACCGTGTGCGTAACCGTGATGGTCTCTTTTTGGGGTTGATCGAGAGGATAACACGGGTTTTGGGTTATGTTTGACGTAAGTAGGAGTTCAGGATCACTTCTTGATCACTACTAGATGACGACCGTTCCTTTGTTCCTCTCCTCGCTCTCATTTGCGTATGTTAGCCACCATATATGCTTAGCCGCTGCTGCAACCTCACCACTTTACCCCTTCCTTTCCCATTAAGCTTTGCTAGTCTTGATACCCATGGTAATGGGATTGCTGAGTCCTCGTGGCTCACAGATTACTACACCACCAGTTGCAGGTACAGGTTTGCGATGATCATGACGTGAGAGCGATGTTTACTTTTGTTGGAGTTCTTCTTCTGCTTCTTCGATCAGGGGATAGGTTCCAGGTCGGCAGCCTGGGCTAGCAGGGTGGATGTCGTTTGAGTTTCTGTTTATGTTTCATCCGTAGTCGGGTGTTGATCTTGTATATGATGTTGTTTTATTCATGTGACATTGTATGTCTTGTATGTATCCCCATCTATTATGTAATGTTGATGTAATGATATCCACCTTGCAAAAGGGTTTCAATATGTGGGTCTATCCTTGGTGGGACCTTCGAGTTCCTTTTGGATAGGGTCGCATATTGGGCGTGACACTATGCCTTCCTTTATATGTGTGAACTCGGAAGTTTCCATGAGTCATACTCATCTGGTATTTCACCAGGTAAAACTTTCAACACTAATGCCTTTATCAAAGCGAGAAGTGAATGGAAGGTTATACATCGAGGAAGTGGGAGTCGACCTTGAACTTTGTGTTCATGCCCATGGACACGATGTAGATCCTATCATGGAAGCTTCTTGTAATAATAAATTTTTCCTTGTTATAGTATCATCTAGTATCTGTGAATTGATCTTTTGCAATCGTGGTTCCGGCCATGTTCTCCTTTTAAATACCATTTCTTGGACAAGCTGAAGTACTTGTCTTCTGCAGATCATTGCACCTGTCCAACCTTTACTTTGCTCTACCGTTGAGTATTAAACTCTGGTATCTCAAGAATATCATGGGACTGCATAACTTATTATGGGTTCTTCATCAACTATTATTTCTCACTGATTCCAATTTTCTCGGGTTCTGGGTTGTCGTCAATCGAGGACAACGATTCCACATTTTGGTTCGATAACCCTAAGTAATTTTCGTTGCTTACGAGTTAATCCTTTAAGTATTTCCTAGCCTGATCGGCTAAATTTTAACCGTGCTACCTGGTCCTCCTTTTCGGAGCACAATTTTCGATGATGAGCTAAACTTACGTCGATCTTCCTCGTCATATCAGTTCGCCTTGAACAACAAGCTTGATTTCAAGTTTGTGTCCTACCCATGGTTCCAATAACCTTCCGCTTCATTATTCCTTTGACTTGATGTCGTCACTGATTGATTACATCTTCATGAAATCTCTCAACAAATGTGTCGTGATTATCATCAACCTTATGAGCTCTTCCAGGATATCAATTGAGTTCATGATGATAAATACCATCCTTGCCCCTGATGATTTGTGTTACCTTTGACCACTTATTTGCCTTCCGTTCAACACAAAATTGTTCGTGTTTTGAGTTATACCTTGAGATCCCTACTATCCAGCATTTGTTCTTCCTTACCTTGGAGTATTACCATCTTTTAATATCAAGGATGTGGTGAGGATTGCTCCACCGCTTAAGAAATTCTTGGTATAGTGATACTTCTCACCATCACCATTCTTTCTTGGTCCTCGGTTGATTCCAACCGGGGTACCAACAAGTGAACTATGCTGTTTGGATTCTGCCCTTCTAGCAACCCTATTGCTTTGAAGTTAATGGTCGGCCGTTCATTCTTGGACTATTGATTATTGAATCACCATTCTGACATTGGTCGTGCAGCCCAACCCATATTTCGGGCGCACCTTTCAAGCAATGTTTAATTGTGTATGTTGTCCTCGAGCATGCTTCATTATATCATTTGATCTAACAAATGCTACCTACTTATCCACATAATTGAGGAGATGCATCTTTTTGGTTACCTCGTTGAATTATCGCTGAGTCCGTCAGCCACTTCCTCATCCTCTCCTTGGTTTAATGATGAACTCTAGTTTCGGAACTTGCTTCCATAGTTCATTTCCTGAGAATTTTGAAATGTCTTTTCGTCTATTTGTGTTGCACCTTTTCTTATCGGACATCCTGAGTCTGAGGTATCATGACACCAATCGGATTTGAATCTCGGTCAGATATGATGGTTGGGACAACTTTCCAAGAGTTATGATGTTGGTCCTTTGATGACCCGGTAACATGATGTCATGCCTAGCACCCCCCCCCCCTAGGTGGAGGACCTATCGTTATAGTTTCTTTTGCAAGGATAACCACTCCTCCTGGAGGAAATTGTAAGACCTATTTTATAAGTTGTTCCTGATGGATCCATTGAGTATCTAAAGTCCGACCTTTGTTTGAATACCATGTCAATGCTATCTCAAAAGCTTGTCTGTGGAACTCTGATTTTCAACAAGAACATTTGAAGCCCAATGCTAAAAGTTTCTTGCTCAATTATCCGAACACCATTGTATGGATAATGACATGGAATTTCTCTTTCCTTTCCTAAAGGGGTTTTCTACGTTATATCCCGTCATGAATATCATGCTTTGCTTTCCCTTGGGAAGGATATACCCCTGATATATGTGTTTAAACACATTTTCCTTTCCATTGTTCTGATTAATTTGATAATCATATTATCCTTTGCATTGTTTGGTTTAATCTTTCTTGAGGTTTATATGAACTAAGCAGCAATATTTTCCTGCTTACGAAAACACCTCGGTGTACAACCGTGTCAGTAAGACCCCGTTGAAATTGTTGATGACATTCCGGTAACCACCGATGAACGAGAACTTTGCCTATTGGTCCGCCTAGTTCAACGAGCGGGAAAATGGTTCTCTTTGTCCCTCGCCCTTGGTACCGACATTGTTGCCAACATAAATGGTAGGCTACCCTCTGACATACCTTACTATCGTGACCGTGCAAGATGTCAGCACCCTTGCTACTTTTAACCCACATGGTGGGCCCATAACCCACAGTTCCACACGATCGAAACCTGACTCTCCTGTACACCCCCTATTCCCAAAGTTATTCCTCGCGCGTGGCCTCGTATGTAGTTCACGGGCCACCGTCCTAGTGATCTATTCTGGTAACAGACGCAATATTCAATCTCGTTGCTTTGGACCCCTTTTCGCATGTTGTTTCAGACATCGAACGATTGCCTATCCGTTTGAAACTTCTCATGGTACCTTCTTACTTTACTCTCGATATTTTCTTAAGATTCAATTCGAGAGTAACTTCCGCCACCTTCCTCGATGTTATCGACCAGATAGTTAACCTTGTAGAGGTCTGTCCTTTTGAAGCTACCCCTTATCCTCTCCGTAAGTACGATGAAGATCCCCAAGGAAGGACGACAACCTTATCATGATGCATTGATGCATGGGAATGAAGACATCAGCGCTATGGGTCGACCACTTCGAGAAGAGCAACCAAGACCGAGAAGATTCGTTAGAATTTCGTAACCAGACCTTTCCCCCTTAGTTCCACTCTTAAATCTCGGGACGAGATTTCTTGTAGTGGAGGAGAATTGTGACGCCCGGATAGTTACGCTACAATAACCCTCCGCTAAGGATGCCACGTCACCACGATTACTGTTGTTCATCTTGCGATGATTCAAAAAACCGATTCAAATTGAAGTTCAAAATCAAGCAAACAATAAAAATTTTCAAATTTGAAAACTAAAATGTTCATTAAGTAAGAAATAATTCAGAGGCAATTATAAAATTGCAACTAACATTAGATGGATCAGTTGAGTGACCCTAACAACCTCAAACAGTGGCAAACACCAACATTTGATAACCTTTTAATTAATCTAAATTTAATATGAATTAGTATTTCACCCAAACTAATTTTTGATGCAAGGATCTAATGCACTACAACTTATGAGCCAGCTCCCATATTTTATAAAAATCATTTGGGTGCTAAACATGTTGCAAACAGGAAAATAATAATAAAAAATAATAAGGAAAGAACCCCCCCCCCCACTGGGCCACAGCCCAGCTGGCCTCTGGGCCAACCAGGTCGGCCCAGCCGGCGCCTATAGCCCCTGGGGCGACCGAACCCTAGTGACCCAGCACCCCATCGCCTCTCGCTCCCCCCGCTGGATCTGGATCGGGCGTGATGCCCGACTCCACCACCACCTCGCCGCCGAGCGCCTCCGCTAACGTCTGGCGACCACGCCTCACCGCCTGGTGCTGCTGGTCGTCGTCTTCCCCGCGCCCGTCGCCGGATCGCCAAGCGCCGTGCCTCCTCATCACCGGCGCCGCGCCGCCCGTCGCTCGCCGTCATCCTCGCCCTCCTCCCCGTTCCTGGACCGAGAAGGCCCCCGACGCCGCCATCCGCCACACCGTCGCCGGAAACGCATCTCCGGCCCCTCCCCACTAATTAAACTAATTGACCCTGTTTAATTAGCCTGCTAGTTAAACAACCAATGACATGTGGGCCCCACACTTAGTTGACCCAGTCAACTGCACAGTTGACTGCTGACGTCAGCATGATTTCAGGCTGACGTCATCATTTACTATTCTGGATAATGTTGGATTTAAATAATTAATTAAATTACAGAAATTAGTAAAATCTTTAGAAAATCATATCTTTTAATCCGTAACTCAGATTAAAATATTTTCAACATGAGAGTTGCTCAGAACGACGAGACAATTCCGGATACGTAACCCGTTCGTCCGCCACACCTCCCTAACCTATCGAACTCGCAACTTTCCCCCTCCGGCTCCTCTGCCCGAAAACGCGAAACACTGGGGATACTTTCTCGGATGTTTCCCCCCTTCGTCGGTATCACCTGCTACCGTGTTAGGGCACAGCTAGCACCGCGTATTGCCTCGTTATGTGTTGTGATACTTTGTTGGCTCCGTATTTACTGTTTCTTCCCCCCTCTTCTTCCCCGGTAGACCCCGAGACCGGCGCTGATGCCACCGAGTACGACTACATCGACGACGAACCCTTCTCTTGCCAGAGGAACCAGGCAAGCCCCCCCCCCCCTTGATCACCAGATATCGCCTACTCTTCTCTATACTGCTTGCATTAGAGTAGTGTAGCATGTTACTGCTTTTAGTTACTCCTATACTGCTGCATAGCCTGTCCTTGCTACTACTGTTGTTACCTTTACCTGCTATCCTACTGCTTAGTATAGGATGCTAGTGTTCCATGAATGACCCTACACTCTTGTCCGTCTGCCATGCTATACTACTGGGTTGTGATCACTTCGGGAGGTGATCACGGGCATATACTATATACTTTACACTATTACATGACCTGTGATCTTGTTAGGAGATGGGGCTGAAAGGACGGTGGCTCCATCCCGTAGAGGTGGGCTGGGTTCCCACGGCCCCATTGTTACTTTGTGGCGGAGCGACAGAGCAGGTTGAGACTACCTGGGTGAGAGGTGGGCCTGGCCCTGGTCGGTGTTCGCGGATACTTAACACGTTTAACGAGATCTGAGTATTTGATCTAAGCCTGGCCATTTGGTCTATACGCACTAACCATCTACGCGGGAGTAGTTATGGGTATCCCGGCGTCGTGGTATCAGCCGAAGCACTTCGTGACGTCACGACGGAGCGGGTAGCGCCGGATTGGACCGAACGCTGCTAGGTTAGGTCGCTTCCGGCCGCCCTACATAGAACGCAGGTGTGCTATGGGCGATGGGCCCGGACCCTGTGCGCTTAGGTTTAGACCGGCGTCTTGACCTCTGTTGTGCCTAGGTGGGGCTGCGGCGTGTTGATCTTCAGCGGCGGGCATGACCCGAAAAGTGTGTCCGGCCAAATGGGATCAAGCGTGTTGGGTTATGTGGTGCACCCTGCAGGAAGTTAATCTATTGAATAGCCGTGATCTTGATAACAGGACAACTTGAGTTGTACCTTGACCTTATGACAACTAGAACCGGATACTTAATAAAACACACCCTTCCAAGTGCGAGATACAACCCGGTGGTCGCTCTCTCTCGGGGTTACGAGGAGGGATCGCGGGTAGGATTATTGCTATGTGATGCTACTTGGAGGACTTGATCTACTCTACGCTACATGTTGCGGCGGAGGCTGCGAGCGTAGTCTTGACAGGATTAGCTATCCCCTCTTATTACGGCATTCTGCAGTTCAGTCCACCGATATGGCCCTTTACACTTATATCCATGCATATGTAGTGTAACTCCTTGCTTTGCAGTACTTTGGATGAGTACTCACGGTTGCCTTGTTCCCCTTTTCCCCTATCTCTACTCGATTGCTGCGACTGCACGATGGAGCCGGGGCGACGCCACCGTCGATGGCGACTACTACCCGGAGGTGCCTACTACTACGTGCAGCCCGGCGGCGACCAGGAGTAGTTAGGAGGATCCCAAGCAGGAGGCATGCGCTTCTTCGATCAGTATCCCGGTTTGTGCTAGCCTTCTTAAGGCAAACTTGTTTAACTTATGTCCGTACTCAGATATTGTTGCTTCCGCTGACTCGTCTATGATCGAGCACTTGTATTCGAGCCCTCGAGGCCCCTGGCTTGTATTATGATGCTTGTATGACTTATTTATGTTTTAGAGTTGTGTTGTGATATCTTCCCGTGAGTCCCTGATCTTGATCATACACATTTGCGTGCATGATTAGTGTACGATTGAATCGGGGGCGTCACAGCTCCCTTTTCCCCAATCCGTCCAATCCCGAGTGCCGGCGATGATGTCCAGCACCGGCAGCCACTTCGATGGAAGCTCCAGAGACGAGGACGAGCTGGCGCTCCGTATCACGCTGGAGCGCTCGCAGGTCGATATGGGAGGTAGCTTCGGCTCTAGTGCAACGCCACCTGTCGCCCGTCACCGAAGCGCAGACGCCGGCGCCGGCCCTTCCCGCCCGCTCACGGATCTGCAAGGGCAGCCCAATCAGCGCTGCCCTCCCGACGGCCTCCTCCACCTCCGGCCGCTGCTCCATGCGGGCAGTGGTGGGTTCTAGTGCTTGCTCTGCCGACGCCGTGGATGCGAACACACCGGAGTCGGAGGCACACGCCTCCCGCCGCGAGAGGCAGATGGCATGTGAGATGGGGGTCGCGTCCAACGCAGGTGCGCAGTCCGCCCGCCGCCGCTGGGTGATGCCGGTGCCTGACGAGGAGGAGCGTCTCCTCCAGTGGGTGTATGGTCGGTCACTTACCACGACGGAGACGAACGCTCGGTGGCTTTGGAGGATCAACACCAAGCAGCTTCGGATCGGCATTTTGAAGTCCTAGCGGGAGGTGGTGAAGGCATCGACATAGGCGATGAGGGTGGCCAAACTCAAGCGCAAGCAGGACCGCATCGTCTGGCGCTTGAAGGGCTACATCGTCATCTATGATTCCTCCGACGATGATGGGTCCGACTCTGACGTCGACCCACCTCCAGCCGCGGACGCGCCCAGTAGCGCCCGCGACCGGAAGGGCAAAGGGCCGGCGAGGAGGTGGTGAATTCTGACCTTCTCTGTGTTTATATAATCTAGCTCCTATCTAGTTAGCATTTGCCGGACGGTTGAACTGTGTGAATTTTGCCCTTTGGTGATCTTTTGATGATGCTATGTGAATTATGCCCGTTTGCTATCAATTTATATGTAATTTAATTTGTTGTTAATTTTGGCCAATTAGTAATCTATGTAGTACGTTGCATGATTTTGTATGGATATAGGGTACCCGATATGAGATACACGACTGCGGAGGCGCAGATTTAAGGACTGTCCGATCACTATCCACATACGCGCTTGAGCGCGTCCACGGCGTATAGGGTGTCGGATTTGACAAGCCCGGTTGTAGATGCTCTTAGGTGGATAATACCATCTGATCGGGTCGATGGGGCAGAAAACTGGAAAGTGATGTGGATTTTGTTAGTTACTTAGGTTATTATCATCGATGATAAAAGTCTGGTTCTCTGCTAGACCAGATCAGTAATGCCACCTCATGGAAAGAAACGGTACACAAGTCCATGGTCTCAAGACGAATTGGGTTTTTTTAATTCTTTTTTATTTGCTGTGCTTGGATCTTTTGTTGGTAGAAAAAACTAGTGATATATGATTTTCTGTGAGCTCGTGACCCATCGCTCTGAAAAATGCCGGGGAGATAACATTTTTTAATGCAAGATCAGCCGTTTAGCGCCGTTGTGGACACGGCGAGACACACAGTAGACGTGCTCGGTCGCGTCAGAAAACGTCGATGGCGAGGACCATGCTGCATGCATGTGACGAGTGCTTGGCAATGGGAACGATATTGTAATGTGAGATCTAAGGCATATTGAATGCTTTTTTGCGGCGGGGTGTGTGTGTGGGGGGGGGGGTATGCAATGATTTTTCCCAAAATCCAATTCAAACATGACACATTGTTTTTCCTGAATCTTCAATAAGATTTAAAGGTTTCTTTCAACATTTTGCGTGATTTCTTATTAAACTGTTTTTTATATTTGTTCTCACTCTCACGTTTTTGTTCTCGATATACTTTTGTATTCTGTCACAGATGTGAAGTCGCCATCGGTCATCGACAAAATTAATCCTTTTCTTAAAGTTTTGATCCTTAAATGTTGAGGGTAATGGCACACATGTTAAGTAACCAAAGAAGGTACACATCTTTTCCTTTTTGTGAAACAGGATCCGGATATTTTTTTGCGAATGATCTGGATATATTATAAATGTTCATCAGAAATAGAAAGCATCCCAAACAAATAAAATTACATAGAGATCTCTGTACCTCTGAATGACCAATGCTGCAGTTAAAACAAGCCGATGACGTGTTGTTGTCGGCCCTACTGGAGCAGCCCTGACCTAGTCGATGATAACCGAGAAGTCTTTGTACACGTGCCCCTAGAGACTAGAGACAGGAGCTCCAGACGTCGTCGCTAAACTTTGAAATTTATTTGAAGCACCTGACACCAGATCTCGCCGGGTGCATACATGACGATAAACCTAAGGTACCGCCCCAAGGAGACAACAGGAATCTGCGTCCCTGCTTCTGCAAGGACCACATCATCCTCCACACACCTCTGGGTGATACAAAGTACCACCAAAACAAGGGCGGGGCGGGGATAATTTGTTCAATGTTGACGCCACAGCCAATATCTCACCGCCGCCGATCAGAGACAAAGCCTAAACTATTTGTACCCTACCCCTACCCCTACCCGACCGAAGCACTGGGGTCCCTGCCCCCTCCTATCGCCGGAGCGATAGACGGAGGGAGAGGGGGCCCACGATCAACACCAGAGAGGTGGGTAGATCGCCACCGTCATGTTCGCCTCTTGCAGAAGATCTGCCCAATGTCTCCTCTGGTCCCGTGTCCCTGCTGAAGCTAAATCTTCCAATCTTTTTCCCGGCACTTTGGATGCACGGACGAGTTGGTGGTCTTAAAAAACGGTATCCCGGACCCAGTGGCGGGAAACGTCGTCGACCCGGCCGGCCACGGCCATCTGGTGACTTTCCACGAGGGCGCGCACGACCCAACGCACTGCCGCGCCACCGACTAGCTCAGAAAGTTATCCACTGCGTAGGTAGGCTAGAGTCGGGAGACGACGGGACACCGTATGTGACGACCTGACCGGTCCGCGTTGAGAAATTCCTGCCCGTTAGGCCACGGTACCTTTCGGAGGCGAGGTGGTCGGTGTCACGTCCGTTCGGCGTGCCGGTTGACGCCGATCGGTCAGCCTCTTTGCACACGCGCTGCGAGAGTTCCCGTCCATAATAGTCTGGCACCGCCAGCTCCGTGTCGCCAGCTGCTAGCCAGTGGTCTACTGGAGTAGTGGTTGTCGGTGCTATTCGGTCGGTGCAGCCCGGTTGTCAAAATAGAAAAAAATCGGTCGGCACTTAGGAGAAGTAGACTTTGCCTGCAGTGCCTAGCTGGCCGCCTGGCGAGCTACTACTTCGGTGTGGAAAACCAGATGTAAAACCCACACGTGGCACGTGCTCAAGTTTTTTCTAGACTCGAATTCAGTTTCTTATTTTTCTCCTCTGGTGCCTCTTTTCTTCCTGGGGAAAATAATTCTTCGCTGGCACTTCAAACTTTTTTTATTGCCTGGGCTGGGTGTTGCCCAAAGTCCTGGATTAGCCGTCTTGTACAGCTGTGCTCACATTGCAACGGTCGTAGACAGGCACGTAGAGTAGTGGTTAGGTGGATAATTACCATCTCGTCGGATCGATAGGGCGGAAAACTGGAACATGATGTGGAGTTTGTTAGTTACTTAGGTTATTAGATCATCGATGACAAAAGTGTCGTTCTCTGCTAGGCTAAATCAGTAATGCCACCGCATGGAATGGAACGGTACACAAGTCCATGGTTGCAAGACGAATTGGATTTTTTTTAGGGCAACGATCTGCGCCGGCGCACCGGCCCAACTGTTAGGCCGGTCGCACAGCAGCCGTTGGATCCGACCGCCTGGGCCGTTGGATCCCACCGAAGAAAACGATTCCCCCTTACCTTCTTCTTCCTTTCGCGAGGGAGAAAAAGAAATCTGCAGGTCAGCCTCCTCGTGCGCGCCCTTGGCTGCCTCGTGCACGCCCTTGGCCGCCCCATCGCAGCTCGCCGGGCCTGCTCGACCGTCCCATCGACCTCGCCGGGCCTGCTCGACGTCGCAGCTCACGGTGGCCGGTCGATGTCGCAGATCGCCGAGGCCGCCACACCCGCAGCTCGCCGGATGCAGCTCCACCTTGCATCTCGACGTGTGTCACACCCCCTGATTGCAGCACCACCGGATGAGGGTTCCAGCGTCGCCACCGGCCTGCTGTCGTAGCTCGCCATGCGCCCATCACAGCACCGCCACGCAGCGCCGTCGTCGCCGGTCGCCGTTGTTATCTAGCTGTTTTCAGTTTGAAGCTTTTTTAGAAGCGGGTTGTAGCTATTCTCGACGCCGGTTGCAGCTTTTTTTGGCTGCGCGGTGGCCGACCTCCAGCTACCCCGTATCCAGTTGAAGCTTTTTTCAAAATCGAATGTAGCTTTTTTGGTTGCCGGACGTAGCATTTTTCAGTATGGTTGCAGCTATGACGCACGTCCGTCAAAGCCTATTCTTTCTCTGGTTCCAGCAAAAAATGCCACCGGTCGTAGCATTTTGGGTTGACGGTTGTAGCTCCGATGTGCACCAGTTGTAACACCTGCTTCTCTCTTGTCCCTGCAAGAAAGAATGACGCATGTAGCAATTTCCGCCGCTGCTTGTAGCTTCGTCGAGTGCCGTTAATAGCTTTTCCGTAGATGGTTGAAGCATCCCCGTGCAGCACGTCGGCGCCTGCAGGCTCCGGTCCCAGTTCGTGCTTGTAGCATCATCATCCCCGATGTTGTGGGTTGCAGCTCCTTATCGAAAAAGATGTTGTCGCCGGATGCAGCAAAAAAAATTGCTGGTTCCAGCTCTCTCTCCGGACAGTTCCAGCAAAACAATGCTGGTTCCAGCTCCGGTGACGGTCGATTGTAGCAAAAAATATGGCCGGTTGAAGCTTTTCTGAAGCCGGTTGAAGCTATTAACGATGCCGGTTGTATTATCTGCACAGGCTTGTTCCAGCCACGGGGTGTTCGTTGTCTCCAGCGTCGGCAAGTGTTGATTGCAGCACGCTCGCGTCTGGGGCTCTTCGTCTCCGGCACCAATGGGGACCAGATGAAGGACCCGCTGACCCCTGTGCATGTCGTCTCCAGCGCCACAAGTCGCCGGCCGTGGGGTGCACGACGACCTCACCGGCGAGATTGGGCTGTGGAGGGGTAGGCGCCGATGCGGGGGTAGACGCGGGGGGTAGACGGCGGCCCCTCCGGCGTGACGGGGATTGCAGCAGCAGGAACGGGGGAGATGCATGTGTCGCTGGGAAAAAGTGAATGGACAGGGAGAAGGATAAGGTCGGGCTGGCTCATCTCGTGTGGGGCCCCTGCGAAGTAGGAGCGCGTGTGAGCAGGCGACCGGCCGAAGGTTCGGCCGGCGCAACGTTTCCCTTTTTTTATGTTTGATCAGCGTACCCAAAAACACGCAGAAAAGAATAGTCAGGGCGGGAGAGAAAAAGAGATTGGAAAGGCGAATAAAGAGGGCAAGTTTTAGTTGGTCGAATATTAAGAAGTAGTGTGGCGGTGCGAAGAGCTTCAACCCAAAAACGGGAAGGAAGAGAAGCTTGTAAAAGCAATGTGCGAAGAACATCATTAATAGAGCGAAGACAGCGTTCAGCTTTGCCATTTTGAGAAGATGTATAAGGGCATGAAAAACGAAGAAGAATGCCTTGAGAGAGAAAGAAGGTGCGGTTTTGGGTGTTATCAAATTCACGACCGTTATCACATTGAATAAATCTAATTGGCAAGCCAAAGTGTGTGATTACATATTGTCGAAAGTTGAGAAAGATGGAAGGTACTTCAGATTTAGCGCGAAGAGGAAAGGTCCAAGTATAGTGAGAATAATCATCCAAGATCACAAGATAATATTTATAACCAGAAACACTAGGGACTGGAGAGGTCCATAAATCACAGTGAAGTAACTCAAAAGGAATAGTACTAATGGTAGTAGAGGTTCCAAAAGGTAATCTAACATGTTTGCCACATTAACATGCATTACAGAGAGAGGGATTATGAGGACTGCTAGAACTAGGGATACAAAATTCTTGGAGTAAAGACGTCAAAGTGTTTTTGCTGGGGTGACAGAGACGACGATGCCATAGATCAACAGAGGCGAGCATGGCACGAGAGGTGGATGTGGGCGCGCCATGAAGAGGATAAAGATCGCCCGTGCTATTGTACCGAGCGAGGACCGCCTCCGTTGTCAGATCCTTCACAGACAAACCAAAAGGGTCAAAGGCCAGGATAACTTTGTTGTCAATGCAAAATTGTCTAACAGAGATAAGATTTTTTATGATGGAAGGAACCACAAGAATATTGCGTAGAAGAAAATTGGCATGAGAGGAAGGGATGTAAGAGTGACCACTGCATGAAACAGGGATGGTGGAGCCATCGCCAATGGTGATAGTGGAAAAAGCAGAAGGAAAACAAGCTGACAATAAATTCATATTTGAAGACATATGCATTGATGCACCAGAATCGAAAATCCAATCCGTACCTACGTCGTTGAGGACAAAATTGTTCATGGCGTTGATGAAGGCGGCTTGGTCCCAAGCCGGCTGTTGGGGAGGAGCAGAGGGGCCAGGAACTTGCATGTTGACGTAGGGGATAGCGGATGGGTAGTATGCGATTGGGGCCTGCATGTTGCCGTAGAAGGCCGGCATGGTGTTGTAGGGCGACGGTGGTCTGGCGTCTGGTAGGCGGAGTAGGAGTGGCGGTGTAGGCGTGCGCCGGCGACTGGGTCCAAGGAGTCCCGGAGAGCCTGTGGCTGGGCGAACCGGGGCTCCACGTGCCCGTGTCGCAGGAGGGCACCATCGGCGAGGGCCGACCATGGCATCGACCAAGCCTGGACGAGGCCAGTCCAAGGATCATCTGAGGAGGCCATGGCGATGGAGCTGGTGGCGCGAGAGCGGTGGATGACGAGGCTGGTGCAGGTCCGGCGGGACGAGATCAGGAGGCGGTAGACGGATTCTTGCCCTTGTAGTTGGGACTCGGGCGCCAGCCTGGTGGTGGTGTTGAGGCCGCGGCAGCCACAGCAGGAGTTGGAGGGGCGGTCGGTTGCCACGGCAGCCTAGGCGTGGGAGCTGCAGAAGAGGGCGCGGCAGCATGAAACACATGCGGCGCCCGTTGCGCCTTGCGAGCCTGGTTCTTCTCTTCTTGCTGGAGGATCGAGCGGACTTCCTTGAAGGTGGGGTACAGTTTGAGCATGGGGATGAAGGACTGCTGCTTCTTGAATTGATCGCCGAGACCTTGGAGGAGGGCGTTGATGAGAGTGTGATCCTCGGCGTGATCACCAAGTTCACGGAGTTCATCGCCAATAGCCTTGATTATTTGGCGAAGATGGAGACAGGACATCTCCTGCATGGTTGTGCGTGGCTTCGGTGTTGAGCGCGTTGATTCGCAAGCGTCGGAGTTGTCTGAAATAGCTGTTGAAGGAAGCCCGAGATCGTGGCGGTGGCATCATCGTCGGACACCAGATTGAAAAGCTCCGTGGAGATGTGTGTAAATCCTTTGGATGATGGCGAGATCATCTTTCACCCAGCGAGGATCAGCGGGCTGTGGCGGGTAGGAGGGATCAATGTGGTGGCGTGGGCATGGCGCCGAGATGGATGATGAAGAGGTGGCGCCAATGGTAGTAGTTGTGGATGCGAGGTCTAATGAGATTGGTATGAAGGGAGAGCGTCGGCAATGGTGTCGGCTAGGGAGAACATAGGGTTTGGAGGGGAGGTGTTTGGGTAGTTGTAGAGGAGGAGGTAGGGGGTGGGGCACCGGCGGCGTGGAACTCGGCCATGGAGAAGAGGGGCCGAATCGGCCGGGACGGCGGAGCGGGTGGCGGAGCCATACCAGGTGCGGAAAACCTAGGCGTCGGATACCATGATAGATTGAGATATTGGAGAAGTAATTATTGTATTGATCGGGGCCTTAAGGGTTGTTTATATAGATTACAAAGTTTGGGCTCCAAGACTAGACTAATAGAGATAGATTACAATACTGAATAGACTTATACTCTAAGAACATATATATATATATATATATATATATATATATATATATATATATATATATATATAGTGATGCTATTCATCACCCAGGGTGCAGAATAAGTTATTCTTC
Source organism: Aegilops longissima (assembly GCA_021605205.1). NCBI lineage: Eukaryota > Viridiplantae > Streptophyta > Magnoliopsida > Poales > Poaceae > Aegilops > Aegilops longissima. The sequence goes on from CM038680.1 coordinate 461,400,954, forward strand.
ACCGAGGTAATCTTATGATCATTTTATAATTAAATTACATTTGGAATTCAAATACTTACATTCCTATTGATTCATTACGTAAAATTTGGCATAAGAAAATAAAAATATAGGTCATAAGACAAGAAAATTTGCAGTTTATGTGTATTTTACACTATGTTTTTACGTTTGTAATTTTACATGACATAAAATATTTTTACGATGATTATATATTTTCTTACGGTCTCTTTTTACGTCAGAAATAAGAAAAACTTATGGAGCGTAAAATTACGTGTATTGATGGTAAAATAGAGGTGAAGAATAACTATCCAGGGTGACGAATAGTCAATCCCTATATATATATATATATATATATATATATATATATATACCTATATATATAATATATATATACCTATATATATATATATCGTTCATATATATATGTAACCAATGGCTTTTCTGATTTTTATTTTGTTGTAAAGGGCGCCACGGAGATTATATGAACGAAAAGTTCACTTATCTAATTTCATTTGTAATGAAGTGCTCTTTGGTTCCAAATATGGAGAACTTTATAGATGAGGTGAGGAAATTTTCACCCATCGACAGATGACACGCAAAAGATTATCCTTGATCATTCATGACCAATGTAAACTTGAAGCTGAAAATATTGATACTGAATCATCATAGCATGATGACACATCCTCACGTGTGCGGCACCTGATATTGCAACCAACGAGGCTGCCGCCGACATCAGTTTTGCTACGTGTAACTTTCTCACAAATGAGAAAAACGGCACGGCAAGGCGTACGTATGCCTCTAGTGAGAATGATATCATAATGTGAGATCTAATGAATATTGAATGCTTAAATTACAACATAGAGACGTGCACTGGTCTTTTACTGAATCCAAGATAGTTAAGATTATTTTTGGCCGAACGTCAACATGTGAAGGTGGTATTTTGCTGTTGTTGAGAAAAGAGGTCTTTCCTTTTTTTCCCCAAAAGGGCATAACCCCCGGCCTCTGCATCAAATGATGATGCACACAGTCATGCTTATTATATTATTCAACCGAGTCTGAGAAAATAATTATCAGGTCAATCCAAAGCCACCTTTCTGGCAATCTATGCCGCTACACCTACATGCATGATGATGTACCTTGACCGCACCTACACACACCATCTAATCAGGTGGCCTCACGAACCCACCCCATGGCACTCCGAGAGCACCAACCAGTCTAGCTGACCTACAAAGCGCACCGCATGCGCGCGTTCTAGAATCCACTATCGCCGTCTTCCGCCGCCCCATCTTCTGTAAGGATCATCACATTGACTTTGCCAGGCCCAACTGTCATCGATGTCACCACGATGTCAGATAACGCCACCAGCCCGCACGCGTCCATCATCCCACTTGCAACGCCGAGACTCCACTGCACCACACTGCGGAGATCCATCGTCTTTGATGCGGTAGATGCAACACCACTCCACCTTATTGAAGGAAATATGCCCTAGAGGCAATAATAAAGTTATTATTTATTTCCTTATACCATGATAAATGTTTATTATTCATGCTAGATTTGTATTAACCGGAAACATAATACATGTGTGAATACATAGACAAACAGAGTGTCACTAGTATGCCTCTACTTGACTAGCTCGTTAATCGAAGATGGTTATGTTTCCTAACCATAGACATGAGTTGTCATTTGATTAACGGGATCACATCATTAGGAGAATGATCTGATTGACATGACCCATTCCGTTAGCCTAGCACTTGATCGTTTAGTATGTTGCTATTGCTTTCTTCATGACTTATACATGTTCCTGTAACTATGAGATTATGCAACTCCCGTTTACCGGAGGAACACTTTGGGTACTACCAAACGTCACAACGTAACTGGGTGATTATAAAGGAGTACTACAGGTGTCTCCAAAGGTACTTGTTGGGTTGGCGTATTTCGAGATTAGGTTTTGTCACTCCGATTGTCGGAGAGGTATCTCTGGGCCTTCTCGGTAATACACATCACATAAGCCTTGCAAGCATTACAACTAATGAGTTAGTTGTGAGATGATGTATTATGGAACGAGTAAAGAGACTTACCGGTAACGAGATTGAACTAGGTATTGGATACCGACGATCGAATCTCGGATAAGTAACATACCGATGACAAAGGGAACAACGTATGTCGTTATGCGGTTTGACCGATAAAGATCTTCGTAGAATATGTAGGAACCAATATGGGCATCCAGGTTCCGCTATTGGTTATTGACCAAGAATAGTTCTAGGTCATGTCTACATAGTTCTCGAACCCGTAGGGTCCGCACGCTTAAGGTTTCGATGACAGTTATATTATGAGTTTATGAGTTTTGATGTACCGAAGGAGTTCGGAGTCCCGGATGAGATCGGGGACATGACGAGGAGTCTCGAAATGGTCGAGACGTAAAGATCGATATATTGGACGACTATATTCGAGTTCGGAAAGGTTCGAATGATTCGGTATTTTTTGAGTCTGGGAGAGTTACGGGAATTCGCCGGGAGAAGTATTGGGCCTTATTGGGCCCTGCGGGAAAGAGAGAGGGCTGCCTAGGGCAGGCGCGCGCCCCAAGGCCTAGTCCGAATGGACTAAGGGAGGGCCGCACCCTTCCTCCCTTCCCTTCCTACTCTCCTACTCCTACTAGGAAAGGAGGAGTCCTACTCCGGTGGGAGTAGGACTCCCCCTGGTGCGCCTCCTCCTTGGCGGCCACCTCCTCCTTGCTCCTTTATATACGGGGCAGGGGGCACCCCATGACACACAAGTTGATCTACGGATCTTTCCTTAGCCGTGTGCGGTGCCCCCTTCCACCATATTCCACTTCGGTCATATCGTCGCGGAGCTTAGGCGAAGCCCCGCGCGGAGAAGTCATATCGTCGCGGAGCTTAGGCGAAGCCCTGCGTCGGTGGAGCATCAACATCGCCACCACGCCGTCGTCTGACGGAACTCATCCCGACACTTTGCTGGATCGAGTCCGGGATCGTCATCGAGCGAACGTGTGCAGAACTCGGAGGTGCCGTCGTTCGGTGCTTGGATCGGTCGGATCGTGAAGACGTCGACTACATCAACAGCGTTGTTATAACGCTTCCGCTTTCGGTCACGAGGGTGCGTGGACGGAAACTCTCCCTCTCGTTGCTATGCCATCACCATGGTCTTGCGTGTTCGTAGGAAATTTTTGAAATTACTCGTTCCCCAACAAATGGCATCGAGCCTGGTTTTATGCGTTGATGTCATATGCACGAGTAGAACACAAGTGAGTTGTGGGCGATATAAGTCATACTGCTTACCAGCATGTCATACTTTGGTTCAGCGGTATTGTGAGATGAAGCGGCCCGGACCGACATTACGCATACGCTTACGCGAGACTGGTTTCACCGCTCCGAGCACTCGTTGCTTAAAGGTGACCGGCGGGTGTCTGTCTCTCTCACTTTAGTTGAACCGAGTGTGGCTACGCCCGGTCCTTGCGAAGGTTAAAACAGCACCAACTTGACAAACTATCGTTGTGGTTTTGATGCGTAGGTAAGAACGGTTCTTGCTCAGCCCGTAGCAGCCACGTAAAACTTGCAACAACAAAGTAGAGGACGTCTAACTTGTTTTTGCAGGGCATGATGTGATGTGATGTGGTCAAGACGTGATGCTATATTTTATTGTATGAGATGATCATGTTTTGTAACCGAGTTATCGGCAACTGGCAGGAGCCATATGGTTGTCGCTTTATTGTATGAAATGCAAACGCCATGTAATTGCTTTACTTTATCACTAAGCAGTAGCGATAGTCGTAGAAGCAATAGTTGGCGAGACGACAACGATGCTACGATGGAGATCAAGGTGTCGCTACCGGTGACGATGGTGATCATGGCGGTGCTTCAGCGATGGAGATCACAAGCACAAGATGATGATGACCATATCATATCACTTATATTGATTGCATGTGATGTTTATCCTTTATGCATCTTATCTTGCTTTGATTGGCGGTAGCATTATAAGATGATCTCTCACTAAAATTATCAAGAAGTGTTCTCCTGAGTATGCACCGTTGCCAAAGTTCGTAGTACCCGGACACCACGTGATGATCGGGTGTGATAAGTTCTCGTCCATCTACAACGGTGCAAAACAGTTGCACGCGCGTAATACTCAGGTTAAACTTGACGAGCCTAGCATATAACAGATATGGCCTCGGAACACGGAGACCGAAAGGTCGAACGTGAATCATATAGTAGATATGATCAACATAGTGATGTTCACCATTGAAACTACTCCATCTCACGTGATGATCGGACATGGTTTAGTTGATTTGGATCACGTGATCACTTAGATAACTAGAGAGATGTCTGTCTAAGTGGGAGTTCTTAAGTAATATGATTAATTGAACTTAAATTTATCATGAACTTAGTCCTGGTAGTATTTTGCAAATTATGTTGTAGATCAATAACTCGCGTTGTTGCTTCCCTATGTTTGTTGCTTTCATATGTTTATTTTGATATGTTCCTAGAGAAAAATTATGTTGAAAATGTTAGTAGCAATGATGCGGATTGGATCCGTGATCTGAGGTTTATCCTCATTGCTGCACGTAAGAATTATGTCCTTGATGTACCGCTAGGTGACAGACCTATTGCAGGAGCAGATGCGGGCGTTATGAGCGTTTGGCTAGCTCAATATGATGACTACTTGATAGTTTAGTGCACCATGCTTAAAGGCTTAGAATCGGGACTTCAAACACGTTTTGAACGTCATGGACCATATGAGATGTTCCAGGAATTGAAGTTAATATTTCAAGCAAATACCCGAGTTGAGAGATATGAAGTCTCCAACAAGTTCTATAGCTAAAAGATGGAGGAGAATCGCTCAACTAGTGAGCATGTGCTCAGATTGTCTGGGTACTTCAATCGCTTGAATCAAGTGGGAGTTAATCTCCCAGATAAGATAGTGATTGACAGAATTCTCTAGTCACCATCACTAAGTTACTAGAACTTCGTGATGAACTATAGTATGCAGGGGATGACGAAAACGATTCCCGAGCTCTTCGTGATGTTGAAATCGACGAAGGTAGAAATCGAGAAAGAGCATCAAGTGTTGATGATTGACAAGACCACTAGTTTCAAGAAAAGGGCAAAGGGAAAGAAAGGGGAACTTCAAGTAGAATGACAAGCAAGTTGTCACTCCCACGAAGAAACTCAAAGCTGAACCAAAGCCTGAAACTGAGTGCTTACACTGCATAGGAAATGGTCACTGGAAACGGAAATACCCGAGATATTTGGTGGAAAAGAAGGATGGCAAAGTGAACAAGGGTATATTTGATATACAGGTTATTGATGTGTGCTTTACTAGTGTTTATAGTAGCCCCTGAGTATTTGATACTTGTTCGGTTGCTAAGATTAGTAACTCGAAACAGGAGTTACAGAATAAACAGAGACTAGTTGAAGGGGAAATGACGATGAGTGTTGGAAGTAGTTCCAAGATTGATATGATCATCATCGCACACTCCCTATACTTTCGGGATTAGTGTGGAACCTAAATAAGTGTTATTTGGTGTTGAGCATAAATATGATTTGATCATGTTTATTGCAATACGGTTATTCATTTAAGTAAGAGAATAAATTGTTGTTCATTTACATGAATAAAACCTTATATGGTTACACACCCAATGAAAATGGTTCATTGGATCTCGATCATAGTGATACACATATTCATAATATTGAAACCAAAAGATGCAAAGTTAATAATGATAGTGCAACTTATTTGTGGTAATCGTCGTTTAGGTCATATTGGTGTAAAGCGCATGAAGAAACTCCATGCTGATGGGATTTTGGAATCACTTGATGCTTTGCGAACCATGCCTTATGGGCAAGATGACTAAAGACTCGTTCTCCGGAACAATGGAGCGAGCAAATGACTTATTGGAAATAATACATCTTGATGTATGCGGTCCGATGAGTGTTAAAGCTCATGGCAAGTATCGTTATTCTCGACCTTCACAGATGATTTGAGCAGATATGCGTATATCTTCTTGATGAAACATAAGTCTGAAATAATTGAAAGGTTCAAAGAATTTCAGAGTGAAGTGGAAAATCATCGTAACATGAAAATAAAGTTTCGCGATCTGATCACGGAGACGAATATTTGAGTTACGAGTTTGGTCTTCAATTAAAATAATGTGGAATAGTTTCACAGCTCACGCCACAGAACACCACAATGTTATGGTGTGTCCGAACGTCGTAACCGCACTTTATTTGATATGGTGTGATCTATGATGTATCTTACCGATTTACCACTATCGTTTTGGGGTTATGCATTAGAGACAGCTGCATTCACGTTTAATAGGGCACCATCTAAATCCGTTGAGGCGACACCGTATGAACTATGGTTTAACAGTAAACCTAAGCTGTCGTTTCTTAAAGGTTGGAGTTGTGATGCTTATGTGAAAAAAGGTTTCACCTGATAAGCTCGAACCCAAATCGGATGAGTGCATCTTCATAGAATACCCAAAGGCAACTATTGGGTACACCTTCTATCACAGATCCGAAGGCAAGTTATTCGTTGCTAAGGTGGATCCTTTCTAGAGAAGAAGTTTCTCTCGAAAGAAGTGAGTGGGAGGAAAGTAAGAGCTTGATAAGGTAATTTGTATCTTCTCCCGAATTGGAAAGTAGTTCATCACAGAAATCAGTTCCGGTGATTCCTACACCAATTAGTGAGGAAGCTAATGATGATGATCATGAAACTTCAGATCAAGTTACTACAAAACCTTGTAGGTCTTCCAAAGTACAGTCCGCACCAGAGTGGTACGGTAATCCTATTCTGGAAGTCATGTTACTAGACCATGATGAACCTACGAACTATGAGGAAGCGATGATGAGCCCAGATTCCGCGAAATGGTTTGAGACCATGAAATCTGAGATGGGATCCATGTATGAGAACAAAGTGTGGACTTTGATGGAGTTGCCCGATGATCGGCAAGCCATATTATATAAATGGATCTTCAAGAGGAAGACGGACACTGATAGTAGTGTTACTATCTACAAAGCTCGACTTGTCACAAAAGGTTTTCGACAAGTTCAAGGTGTTGACTACAATGAGATTTTCTCAACTGTAGCGATTCTTAAGTCTGTCCGAATCATGTTAGCAATTGCCACATTTCATGAAATCTGGCAAATGGATGTCAAAACTACATTCTTTAATGGATTTATTAAAGAAGAGTTGTATATGATGCAACCAGAAGTTTTTGTCAATCCTAAAGGAGCTAACAAAATGTGCAAGCTCCAGCGATCCATCAATGGACTAGTGCAAGCATCTCGGAGTTGGAATATACGCTTTGATGAGTTGATCAAAGCATATGGTTTTATACAGACTTTTGGAGAAACCTGTATTTACAAGAAAGTGAGTGGGAGCACTACAACATTTCTGATAAGTATATGTGAATGACATATTGTTGATCGGAAATAATGTAGAATTATTCTGCAAAGCATAAAGGAGTATTTGAAAGGAGTTTTTCAAAGAAGGACCTCGGTGAAGCTACGTACAAATTGAGCATCAAGATCTATTGAGATAGATAAAAAACGCTTGATAAGTTTTCTCAATAAGTACATACCTTGTCAAGATTTTGAAGTAGTTCAAAATGGAACAGTCAAAGAAAAGTTCTTGCCTGTGTTGCAAAGGTGTGAAATTGAGTAAGACTCAAAACCCGACCACGGCAGAAGATAGAAAGAGAATGAAAGTCATTCCCTATGCATCAGCCATAGGTTCTATAAAGTATGTCATGTTGTGTACCAGATCTATTGCATACCCTACCACTAAGCTTGGCAAGGGAGTGCAATAGTGATCTAGGAGTAGATCAATGGACAGCGGTCAAAATTATCCTTAGTGGAATAAGGATATGTTTCTCGATTATGGAAGTGAAAAAAGGTTCGTCGTAAAGGGTTACGTCGATGCAAGTTTTAACACTAATCTAGATGACTCTGAGTCTCAATCTGGATACATATTGAAAGTGGGAGCAATTAGCTAGAGTAGCTCCGTGCGAGCATTATAGACATAGAAATTTGCAAAATACTTACGGCTCGAATGTGATGACCCGCTGACTAAAATTATCTCACAAGCAAAACATGATCACACCTTAGTACTCTTTGGGTGTTAATCACATAGCGATGTGAACTAGATTACTGACTCTAGTAAACCCTTTGGGTGTTGGTCACATATCGATGTGAACTGTGGGTGTTAACCACATATAGATGTGAACTATTGATATTAAATCACATGGCGATGTGAACTAGATTATTGACTCTAGTGCAAGTGGGAGACTGAAGGAAATATGCCCTAGAGGCAATAATAAAGTTATTATTTATTTCCTTATACCATGATAAATGTTTATTATTCATGCTAGATTTGTATTAACCGGAAACATAATACATGTGTGAATACATAGACAAACAGAGTGTCACTAGTATGCCTCTACTTGACTAGCTCGTTAATCGAAGATGGTTATGTTTCCTAACCATAGACATGAGTTGTCATTTGATTAACGGGATCACATCATTAGGAGAATGATCTGATTGACATGACCCATTCCGTTAGCCTAGCACTTGATCGTTTAGTATGTTGCTATTGCTTTCTTCATGACTTATACATGTTCCTGTAACTATGAGATTATGCAACTCCCATTTACCGGAGGAACACTTTGGGTACTACCAAACGTCACAACGTAACTGGGTGATTATAAAGGAGTACTACAGGTGTCTCCAAAGGTACTTGTTGGGTTGGCGTATTTCGAGATTAGGTTTTGTCACTCCGATTGTCGGAGAGGTATCTCTGGGCCTTCTCGGTAATACACATCACATAAGCCTTGCAAGCATTACAACTAATGAGTTAGTTGTGAGATGATGTATTATGGAACGAGTAAAGAGACTTACCGGTAACGAGATTGAACTAGGTATTGGATACCGACGATCGAATCTCGGATAAGTAACATACCGATGACAAAGGGAACAACGTATGTCGTTATGCGGTTTGACCGATAAAGATCTTCGTAGAATATGTAGGAACCAATATGGGCATCCAGGTTCCGCTATTGGTTATTGACCAAGAATAGTTCTAGGTCATGTCTACATAGTTCTCGAACCCGTAGGGTCCGCACGCTTAAGGTTTCGATGGATGTTATATTATGAGTTTATGAGTTTTGATGTACCGAAGGAGTTCGAGTCCCGGATGAGATCGGGACATGACGAGGAGTCTCGAAATGGTCGAGACGTAAAGATCGATATATTGGACGACTATATTCGAGTTCGGAAAGGTTCGAATGATTCGGTATTTTTGAGTACCGGAGAGTTACGGGAATTCGCCGGGAGAAGTATTGGGCCTTATTGGGCCCCTGGGAAAGAGAGAGGGCTGCCTAGGGCAGGCCGCGCTTCCCAAGGCCTAGTCCGAATGGACTAAGGGAGGGGCCGCACCCTTCCTCCCTTCCCTTCCTACTCTCCTACTCCTACTAGGAAAGGAGGAGTCCTACTCCGGTGGGAGTAGGACTCCCCTTGGTGCGCCTCCTCCCTTGGCCGGCCACCTCCCCCTTGGCTCCTTTATATACGGGGGCAGGGGGCACCCCATGACACACAAGTTGATCTACGGATCTTTCCTTAGCCGTGTGCGGTGCCCCCTTCCACCATATTCCACTTCGGTCATATCGTCGTAGAGCTTAGGCGAAGCCCTGCGCCGGAGAAGTCATATCGTCGCGGAGCTTAGGCGAAGCCCTGCGTCGGTGGAGCATCAACATCGTCACCACGCCGTCGTCTTGACGGAACTCATCCCGACACTTTGCTGGATCGAGTCCGGGATCGCCATCGAGCGAGCGTGTGCAGAACTCGGAGGTGCCGACGTTCGGTGCTTGGATCGGTCGGATCGTGAAGACGTACGACTACATCAACCGCGTTGTTATAACGCTTCCGCTTTCGGTCTACGAGGGTACGTGGACGGAAACTCTCCCCTCTCGTTGCTATGCCATCACCATGGTCTTGCGTGTTCGTAGGAAATTTTTTGAAATTACTACGTTCCCCAACACTTATGGCTCCTCCAGTAAGAATCGGCTCCAAAACATTGCCCCAAGAGGGAGAACGGCACCAGAGTCACTGTTATCATCCAATCCGGGAGACCCAGATCTAGAGTTTTCCCCGGAGCAGATGCCCCTTGGAGGAAAAGGGTCACGCCATCTGCACCAGCTAACAAATCCAAACGGTGCCCATCATCACAAAGCTCTCACGGCAGCGCTTTCAAGAAGCACATGGCGCCTTGAGCATCGTTGCCGCTCACCGCAGTTAGGGTTTTCACCCAAGAAGCACTAAGGTAGGAAAAGTAAGGTAGAATCAAATGATGTCTTCAAGAAGAAAACGGCACCCGCTGGCGTCGCCGTCGTCGTGACCGGCCGAAGCCGGCCTGGAAATTATCTTGATCTGGATCCCCCACCACTTGCTCCGCCCACAAACCGATGACCGGCTAGCTAGCCAGCATGGCCAATTCCGGTGAGATTGGAGCACACCTGGATAGGACAGTAGGCAGTGAACAAAAATGTGCCGTCAGCCGCTAGGGCATTGCTGCCACAGCCCGAACCCGTTGGTGGTCCGCCGGTTGCCCATGCTGACCTCCGGCAGCCCGTCAGTCTTGCCACGCTGCCGGACGAAGAAGCCTCACTAAAGGGACTGCTGCCCCTAATCCTTGGATATCAGCCGCTGCACCAGTGCCACGGAGCACGAGAAGGGCCTCACCGCTACCTTCCTTGGATCCATCCGAACTTCGCCGGAGGGCGGCTCACGCGGCGGCGATGGGAGGAAGGTGCGGAGTGGAGAGGAAGGTGCGATCGGGAGAGGTGACAGTGGTGGAGTGATCCGCGGTGTGGGTGACGGTGGCGCTAGGTCGCGAGTCCTGGCTGGAGTCATGGTTAGAGTCGATAAAAAGAAACAATGGACAATGTATATAGTAACCCTACAACAACTACTTAAATCTAGACAACCGGTAAACTATTGCAAAGTATCAGCCCTAGCCAAGAACCAACTAACCAAAGGATCATCTTCAACATCAAACAACTCCATTACAACTTATTCAAGAGACGGTTTGTGGCACGCAGGTGTTGAGCCGTTCGATTGCTTCAAGATTCAAAAATTGGTTTGGTCTTTGCATGTGCTTTGGTCCTTAATTACCTAGACGGGGTTCATGCGTGCAACTTTTCACATCTTTTGGCAGCTCCACCCATCTCATGTCCTATGCTTTTACTTTTGACTTTTCAATTTTATCTTTTGAATCGAAAGTCTAATGTATATTTCATCTGTATATTTGTCTTCCTTGTGACGAGGGCTTTGCAATAATGATCAATTTTTAATATGTTTTGACACATTTTTAATTTTTTTCTGAGTTTCAACTACATAATCTTAATAAAAAATAACAATAAAATCTGTAAGTTTCAGAACTAAAACTTTAAACCATGTGGGGTTCCAACGTTTTGACAAGTTTTAAAAACTTCTGCAAGTTTTGAAATCGTTAACTTTCTAAACAGCAAATGAAACATGGTAAAAACTTTAAATTATGACTATCAAGTTTCAATATTTGAAACTTAGATTTTTTTTCAAAAAAATTGTCAAAATGTATTCAAGATTAGTCTTGCTACTCATTGCGACAAACACAAATGTAAAAAAGAAGCTTAATTTGGACTTTTGGTTCAAAAGATATAGTAGATTAAAATTAAAAGCTAAAATGGAAAAGGCCCATGAGGTGGGTGCATTACTAGAAAAAGGGCTGCTAGTGGCGCACATGTTTTCGCTACTAATGGCGCACTACAGGTGCGCCACTAGCACCACGCCATTAGATTTTTTTCTAATGGCGCACCACATAGAAGTGCGTCATTAGTAACAACTTTTTTTCAAAAAAAAATTTCAGAAAATTTTTTCAATTTTTTTTTCGTTTTTTTCTTAATCTCAGGTCACTATGGCTTAATCTCGGGTTAATATGCTTAATCTCAGGTCAAATCGCACTCCGTGGTCAAACTTCTCAAAAGGTCACCCATCCTCACACTACTTCAGCCCAAGCACGCTTAACTTCAAAGTTTTATCCAACCCCAGCAACAGCTCACTTTTACAGGCACTTGTTGATATATCTAGCATATCAATCCTATTATACCTTGTTGATGTCTAGGACTTTGTTCATGTTCATGACTATGATGAAATTTTGAAAAATATTTCAAACTTCCGGTCATATTACGTATCATTTTTGAAAAAATTCAAAAAAAATTCAAAACCAATTTTTTTTGTTACTAGTGGCGCACCACATCCACGGTGCGCCACTAGTAAGTTTGAAATTTTTTGATTTTTTTTTGCCTCTAGATCTTGAAAGCCCCGTAACTTTTTTTCGCCATTCAGATGTAAATTTTCGAGTAGATGATTTTTCATATAAAAAACTTTTTAATCCGAGTTCGTATGCAAAAGTTATGCCCATTTTACAAATTTCTAGAGAGATTTTGCAAATAAAATCGGAATTCATATTTGCAAATTTTCCCAACAACTAGATCACATATCACATGGGAAACTTATTTTCTTTTATTTTTTTTGACATTTCCATCATTTTTTTTTATTTTTTTAAACTGAAAAGGCTGTCCACAGGTGGGTGCATTAGGTGTTGGGCCAAGTTAGTAATGGCGCATCGTGGGGTGGTGCGCCATTACTAGTTAAACTAGTAATGGCGCGCCACAGGTGTGGCGCGCCGTTACTAGTTTTGAAAAAAAAATGATTTGTTTTTAAAAAAAAAATTAGAAAAAACTTAGTAATGGCGCACCGATAGACAGTGCGCCATTACTAGTTGGCGCACTGTCCACAGGTGCGCCATTACTAACAAATTTTTTTATTTTTATTTTACTTTTTTTTAAACTACTAATGGCACACGGTGGGTGTGGTGCGCCATTACTATGTCAACTAGTAATGGCGCACTATCCCTCGGTGCGCCATTAGTAACAATTTTTTTATTATTATTATTTTCAAAACTTCTAATGGCGCACCACACACCAGGTGCGCCATTAGAAATATAATGGCGCACCTGTATGTGGTGCGCCATTGCTATATACTAATGGCGCACCACACATGTGGTGCGCCACTGGTGTCCATTTCATCTATAGCCGTTTTCCTAGTAGTGCTGGATGACACATGCAACTCTGGCAAACACTAGTAGGGAAAACCTTATTATACACAGAGGTATAGCAGTAGCGTTGGTTAGAACAGAGCTCTACTCACTAGTAGGAAACATGGCTTTGGTTGAGGCCTGGGTAAGGGCATTAATCCCGGTTCACACACGAACCGGGACCAAAGGGGGCATCTGTAACGCCCCGAGAATCTTGCTACAATAATCTTCCCCTAATGAAGGTCATGTCATCATGATCATCATGCCAAAATGCCACTTGTACAAAATCTGCTTCAAATTTAAATTTAAATTGCATGTCAAATATTTGCTTCTTCTGTCATGCAAATAAAATAGTTCATCCTATGGTAAATAATCCCTAGATAATTGTCATGTTGAAACCAACATTTTTGGAACTCCCAAATTGCCCCTGGAAATTTACTATCTGGTCCATCATTATTTAAGATGTCCTTTTCATTTTCTAAAAATGCTTGGACAACTCCTGATGGCCCAAACTTTTTGAGGCAGTGCTGAATAAGGCATTATATCTGTGTGACCAAGTTTCACATTCTACAAAATACATTTGGCAGCTCACCATGTGCAAAATTCTTACGTCAGAAACGAAACAGAAAAGAAAAGGAAAAGGCCCTAAACATCTACCGTGGTCTGGGCCTAAGCACTGATGCACATCGCCTAGCCCACCACGGCCTTTTTCCCTTCCTCTGTTCCTCAGACAGAGAGGAGACAGGGCCATGGCGTGGCATGCATCCACCCCCACCATGTCTGCTGCCGCTGCCGTGTCGGGCATCCCGGTCCTCTGGTGGATAAGAACGTCGTCGGCTCCTGGCGAACCCTAGCGCCCACTTTCCCTCTCCTCGCCGCTCTCCCTCTCCCCACCAGATCCCTCCCCACCTCGCTGAACACCACCATCGCCATGGCTGTGACCTAGCCACGGCCACCGTGCGTCCTCTCGCCGTCCCACTTGTGTCCCCGAGGATCACCGCCCTCTGCTACTTCTCTATGGCGATCGTGTTGGAGCTCGGAGCCACCAGCACCCACGTCGTCACCGTCTTCCTCCTCTGCTCCGACGAAGCCGCCGCCGATTCCGTCGCACCAAGCCCTCCTCGAGCACGCTTGAGCACATCTGCAGGAGCACTGTGAGCCTGCGTTTCTTTCCCCTCTCCTCTGAGCTCGATCTCGAGCTCTAGCTCGCCTCACCGTCGTCGCCGTATCCCGTCACCGCCGTCCATGTCACCGCCGCGCGCAAGACAGCTACCGCAGAGCCCACGCTTGAGCACATCATCGGTTTCAAGATCGCCAGAGAACCGGAGCGACCATCCGTTGGTCCTACCATGGCCAACATAGCCGTTCCCCATCACGTCCGACTCCGGCGTCCGCCAACCTCGACGCCGGCGCTGTCTATGGCCGCCCCCGGCTCGGCCACCGCCATGGTTTGATGCAGCTCCTCGCTCTCGACCGAACGCCACCCCCCCCCACGCGTCCTACCTTGATCCGTAGCGCCGTCCCCGACGAGGCCTGTAGCTCGCCGCCGCCTTAGCTCCTCGCCGGCGCCGTTTCCAGCAGCTCCAGCTCCGGCCGGCCTCACCACGCTACTGGCGGTCTCTCCCGTTCAACACGCCCGCCCGTGCCCATTTTGGCCACGGACGATGAATCCCGACGCATGGCGCGCCGTTCGTCGTGACGTCTGCTGGCTGCCGCCCGGCTCGTCACCGGTGTCCTTGCTGCCCCTCCGCTTCATTGCCGCCACCATCGACCCGCGCGAACTGGCCGTTCGAAAACAACCGGCCGCGCACCGAACGGCCGCCCGGAGCCGTATTCCGGCGAGATCCATCGCATCTCCGCCGCGGGAGCGCTCGGAGGGGCTCCACCGGCGCCGTCCACCGACGTGGCCGACCTGGGGCCACCCCCATGGCCACTGCCAGCGGGCCCCACGGGCCTAGTTGACCGGGTTGACCCAGTCAACTGCTGACTGGGCAGCCCCAGCCACCTGACGTGTGGGCCCCACCGCTTAATCCTCCTTTTAAAATGTTTTAATAACTAAAACTAATTAGTTTAGCTAATTAGTCTATGACAGGATGGGGCCTTCCTGCTAAATAACTCTGTTTAAATTAGTTTTAAACTTACATCGATTGCATTGTCTATGACAGGTGGGCCCCCCATGTCAGTTTTGACCAGTCAACTGGACTGTTGACTGCTGACATCACACGTACGCCATGCTGACGTCATAATGTTGTTTCTGTTAATTTAGATAACTCCAGAAAATAGTTTAATCTTTGAAAATTAATAGAAAATCAACCGTAACTCGGATGAAAATGTTTTCTATATGAAAGTTGCTCAGAAAAATCCAACGAATCCGAATACGTGGTCCGTTCATCTGTCACATGCCCCTAGCATGCTGAACATGGAAGTTTCCCCCTCTTTTTCTTTGTCCGGAATCCACCTAACGTCGGGAATTCACCCTCGGATGTTTCCCCCCTTCGTCTGCAACGTGTAGTACCGCGTTAGAGAACGCCTAGCGCTACGTATCGTCATGTCATGCTTAGTGTTACCTCTGTTTGCTATGTATTTACTGTTTCTTCCCCCTCTTCTCTCCGGTAGACCCCGAGGCCGCTGATGCCCCAGTGATCGACTACGTCACCGACGACCCCTCCTTCTTGTCTGAGCAACCAGGCAAGCCCCCCCTTTGATCATCCCGATATCGCCCATTCCATTCTCTCATGCTTGCATTAGATTTTGCTACTGTTATTGTTTGCTCCTATTCTGTTGCATAGCCTGCTTTTGTATCTGCTTTTGTACCTTACCGCTTATCCTAAACTGCTTAGTATAGGTTGGTTAGTGATCCATCGCTGACCCCCACCTTGTCCTTGTTGCCTCGCTTCATCATTGAAGACTCGATCAACGGGATCAAGACCAGGCCCCGACACCGCACATCACTTCCCTTAGTTGCTCGACACTCTTTGGGTTACTATCGAAAGTACCGAGGGTGAGACCTCATCAGCACTTCTGATGTTAACCCTGTAGTGTAGTCATCCGGTCATGGTCATCGAGGGTGATTTCCTCTTTAACCACTTCCGATATGACTCTGTCGTGCAACTCCTCAAGTGTGGACCTCGAGGGTGAATCCTCTTACGTTCACCTTGATGATTACATCAAATGGAATTCACCGGGGGTGATTCCTTGGGCTTTCCCTTTGATGTTTAGACACACAGTTACTATGGTTACTATGACTTTACACTGAGCCATGTTACTAAAGACGGGTCGACCATGAGGGGTACCCGCGCGAGCTTAATTGCGAGTGATGTGGAGTCGGGTTGACCTGGAGGGTGCCCGCGAGATAATTACGAGGCGTGGCCGGGCATTCCTAGCCCTTGCCGCAAGTCCTCGAGACGGGGCAACGGGGTCACATCTTTCATGAGTCACTGCTTGTTACCGCGCGTTCCTAATCCACTACGATTTGGATATTTGATCCGAGGGGCCTTTGGCCTGATAGCACTAACCATCACGTGGGCATAGTATGGGCGTTCTGCGTCGTATACATCAGCGAAGCTTAATAGGCGTCAGTGGTGGCGGCGCGCGCGGGTTGGACTGCGTGGCGCTGCCTTGTTGAAGGAGGTAGCTAGGTCTGCTCACCGCCGCCCACATAACGCCCAAGAGTTCTCGGGAGATGGCCCATGACCCTGGGGCATAGGTTTAGTCCGCATGCTGGCCTCTCTATTAAGCCTAGGTCGGGTTGCGCGTATTGTTTGGCGAGGCGGGCATGACCACTGGAAAGTGTGTCCGGCGGAGTTAAGCGGCGTGGTGGGTAAGTTGGTGCATCCCTGCAGGAAGAAAACATCTATCGATAGCCTGTCCTACGGTAACAGACACTTGGAGTTGTATCCCGATCGATACAACTAGAACTGGATACTTGTGATGAGAATTGGATGGTGATGAGAATTGGATTGTGATGATAACTGGATAGTATGGCTCTGGGATTGCTTTCTCGCAGGGAGTCGAGAAAGGATCTCTGGCCGAGGTTGATAACACTTCTACTACTTTACTTTATGCTACTCTACTCCCTCCGGTTGCTGCAAGATGGTGGTTTCAGAAGATGCTAGTCTTCGATAGGACTAGGCCTTCTCTCTATTCGGCATTTCGCAGCAGCCCATCCACATATACTGCCTTCCTTTGATAATGTTGCATATGTAGTGTAGATCATTGCTTGCAGTACTTTGGATGAGTACTCACGGTTGCTTTGCTCCCCTTTTCCCCTTTCTTCTTCTTTCGGTTGATGCAACCAGATGGCCGAGCCCAGAGCTAGATGCCACCGGCGATGCTTACTACTACGTGGAGGCTGCCGATGACCAGGAGTAGTTAGGAGGCTCCCAGGCAGGTGGCCTTGCCTTTTCGATCGTTGTTGCTTTTGTGCTAGCCTTCTTAAGGCAAACTTGTCTAACTCATGTCTGTACTCAGATATTGTTGCTTCCGCTGACTCTTGTGTTTTCGAGCTTATGTATTCGAGCCATCGAGGCCCCTGGCTTGTGACATAAAGCTTGTATTATTATATTTTTGTGTCTAGAGTTGTGTTGTGATATCTTCCCGTGAGTCCTTGATCTTGATCGTACACATTTGCGTGTATGATTAGTGTATGATTGAATCGAGGGCGTCACAAGTTGGTATCAGAGCCGACTGCCTGTAGGTATCCCCCTTTCCAACTCCTTGGCCAAAGTCGAGTCTAGTCACTACAAAAACTTTTACTAACATGGCTGTGTGGCTTACGGGCCCACGTTGCCATTGGGAGGTATTAGGATCTTTTATTTCTCGTCTATGCTCTGGGATTCTTATCTCTCTTCTATTCGGGTTAAACATTTTACTAACTCTGACATTAGGTTCTCGTACCCGCTTCCTCCCGGAGAGCCCTGACATTACCAATGATCGCTTGCTTCGCCAGAAGATTTTGCAGATACTCCTCGATGTTTCTCGAGACCCTGTGCCCACTGCCTTGCAGTTCCTGACCACAGATAATCCCCATGAATAACATCTTAGCCGCTTGTACCTTCATACCCAGTTGCTCCTATTATTACAAGATGTACTCCGTTGTTTCGAGAATCCTTTGTGCCTTCTGCTTTGCGGCTTCTTTTTGCACTACGGATGATTCACTGAACCTGTTTAACCCCAGTTGTTCATATGCTTTCCAAAATACTTGGAAATACTATGTGATCTTCCGAAAATCCTTTGCAGCCTATTGCTCTGGATTCTCCCGCATTAGGATAAATTCCATATGTCTAGCAATATTCTTTAAACTTCTTTGTGGTTGTCATTCTGTTCCTATGGATTCAACGTGTGAGCGAATATTCGCAATCATCAGTTAATCCTTGGAAAATTTCTTTCCGGCTTTGACATCGCTCCGATTATGAGCTGGTTCCTGCCCAATCTAAATCTTATCGGGTGCACCTTTAAGTCTATTCAACTTACTCATCTTTTGATCAGAGCCTCTGCTTCTGATCTTTCGACTTGAAATCATAACTCCTTTGTACTCAAGCATCGAATTAATCAGATGTTTCTATAATCCAATGCCTTTGCATTCCTTCCTTCTTTTGATTGAGTACTGATACTCACATCAGATCCATTAAGGACCGCTAAATCCTTTGTTGGATTATTATCCGGTAGTTTTCTTCATATTCGAAATTTTGTGCGCTCTTCCCCTGATACACATTGCCTTTGGTAAATTGTATCCTCTGCCCTCTCAACCATGCTCTCTGCCTTCGAGCTTGTGTTATTTTACTCGTGGAGTTTGTGGTATATGTTCCCAAGATGCCCCTATGGGTTGGACCTATGCCTTCCTTAGTCCATGTGAACCCGAGAGTTTTCACGAGTCATACTCTTCTGGTGTTTTGCCAGATAACATTCCAACACTACAGCTTCATCGAAAACGTGGACTAAATGAAAGGTTATGCATGAAGAAGTGGGAGTCGACCTTGAACTTTGTGTTCATGCCCATAGACACGATGTAGACCTTAGCATGTAAGCTTCTCTTTTAATCTAATGTTCCCTTGGTATAAGCTCATCTTGCATTTGTAAAGTGATTCTTTGCAATCGTGGTTCCGGTCATATTTTCTCCTTGATTCTATTTCCCGGACAAGTTAAAATACTTGACTTCTGCAGATCATTTCATCTGTCCAACCTCTATTCTGATCAACCTCGAGTATTGCCCCCTGTTATCTCGAGGATATTGTGTCTTCGCACTACCTCTTGTAAATTCTTAGTTGGAGTGATACTCCGTCACATCATTCTTAGCCTGATCGGCTATATCATTATTGTACTAAATTTTAACTGTGCTACCTGGTCCTTATTCCTGGAGCACAACTTTTCGAGATGAGCGAAGCTTACGTCGATCTTCATCATCTTATCATTCCACCTTGAACAACAAGCTTGAACCCGAGCTTGTGTTGTATCCATGGTTCCAATAGCCTTCGCTTCATCATTCCTTTTGCTTGATGGCATCGCTCCTCGATGGCATCTTCATAGAGCCTCTCGACAAAGGCGTCGTGATCAGCATCAACATTTTGACTTCTACTGAAATGACAATTGAATTCATGGTGAGAGATACCATCCTTGACCTACGATGAATTGAGTTATCATCGACTACCCCCTTGTCTTCTTTCCAACACATGATTGATCATGTCTTGGTTATACCTTGGACTCCTTGCTATTCCTGCAATTGTTCTTTGAGTATTTCTTGTGATCTTCAACTCCAACCCCTACTGGGAACACCATGTTAATGCTACCTTGAAGCATGGTGAGGTATTCGGATATCAACAAGAACATTGGAAGCACATTGTCGAATGTTTCTTGATCTATTATACAAACACCGTTGTATGGGTAATATCATGATTCTTCCCTCGCCCCCTTATCTAAATGCTTTTGAACTTGCTGTCATATCATGTATATCCTGCTCCGCTTCCCCGTGGGAAGGATATACTCCCAATTCTTGTGTGTAAACACATTTTCCTTTCCAATGTTCTATTTAATCTGATGATCACATTTTCCTTTCCATTGTTTTGTTTAACCTTTCTTGTGATCTATATGATCTAAGCAGTAATATTCTTCTGCTTAAATAAACATCTTGGTGTACAACTCTTACAGTAAAACCCTGTTACTATTGTTGTTGATATTCTGGTAACCACCGATGGACAAGAACTTTGCCTAATGGTCCGCCTCGTTCCAACGAGCAGGAAAATGGTTCTCTTCGTCCCTTGCCCTTGGTACCAACGTTGATGCCAACATAACTGACATGCTATCCTATGACATGCCTTGCTATCATATCCGTGCAAGATGTCGCTGCTTTTCCTACTCTGAACACACAAGGTGGGCCCATAACCCACAGTACCACAGGATCGAAATCTAACTCTTCTGTATATCTTTGATTCCAAAATATACTTGCATTTGGCTTCATATCATGTCACGAGCCACCTTACAAGAGATGATCTATTTCGATGCTCTGAACCCCCTCTCACATTCATTCGGTATCGATCGTCATCTATTCGCTTGAAACTTCCTAGTGTACCTTCATATTTTGCTCTCGATGTTTTCTTAAGTTTTAACTCGAGAGGTACATCTGCCACTTTCCTTGAATTGTTCACCAGATAGTTAACCCTATAAGGGTCAGTTCCCCCGAAGTTACTCTTTACTTCCGCACTTAAATCTCGGGACGACATTTCTTATAGTGGAGGAGATTTGTAACGCCCCGAGAATCTTGCTACAATAATCTTCCCCTAATGAAGGTCATGTCATCCTGATCATCATGCCAAAATGCCACTTGTCCAAAATCTGCTTCAAATTTAAATTTAAATTGCATGTCAAATATTTGCTTCTTCTGTCATACAAATAAAATAGTTCATCCTATGGTAAATAATCCCTAGATAATTGTCATGTTGAAACCAACATTTTTGGAACTCCCAAATTGCCCCTGGAAATTTACTATCTGGTCCATCATTATGTAAGATATCCTTTTCATTTTCTAAAAATGCTTGGACAACTCCTGATGGCCCAAACTTTTTGAGACAGTGCTGAATAAGGCATTATATCTGTGTGACCAAGTTTCACATTTTACAAAATACATTTGGCAGCTCACCATGTGCAAAATTCTTCTCTAAAACGAAAATAGAAAAGAAAAAGGAAAAAGGCCCTAAACATCTACCGTGGTCTGGGCCTAAGTGCACAGTGCACATCGCCCAGCCCACCACGGCCTTTTTCCCCTTCCTCTGTTCCTCTGTACAGAGAGGGGCCATGGCGTGGCATGCATCCACCCCCACCATGGCTGCTGCCGTCGTCGTGTTGGGCATCCCGCGGTCCTCCTGGTGGATAAGAACGTCGTCGGCTCCCTGGCGGACCCTAGCGCCCACTTTCCCCTCTCCCTCTCTCGCTCTCCCTCTCCCCACCAGATCCCCTTCCCCACCTCGCCTGAACACCACCATCGCCATGGCTGTGACCTAGCCACGGCCACCGTGCCCCTCTCGCTGTCCCATTGTGTCCCCGAGGATCACCGCCCTCTGCTACTTCTACTGGCGCATCGTGTTGGAGCTCGGAGCCACCAGCGCCCACGTCGTCACCGTCTTCCTCCTCTGCTCCGACGAGCTTCGCCGCCGATTCCGCCGCACCAAGCCCTCCTCGAGCACGCTTGAGCACATCTGCAGGAGCACTGTGAGCCTGCGTTTCTTTCCCCTCTCCTCTGAGCTCGATCTCGAGCTCTAGCTCACCTCACCATCGTCGCCGTATCTCGTCACCGCCGTCCATGTCACCGCCGCGCGCACAGCTACCGCAGCCCACGCTTGAGCACATCATCGTGCTCAGCATCGCCGTAGGAACCCGGAGCGACCATCCGTTGGTCCTACCATGGCCAACATAGCCGTTCCCTATCACGTCCGACTCCGGCGTCCGCCAACCTCGACGTCGGCACCGTCTATGGCCGCCCCCGGCTCGGCCACCGCCATGGTTTGATGCAGCTCCTCGCTCTCAACCGAACGCCCCCCTCCCCCCCCCCACACGTCCTACCTTGCTCCGTAGCGCCGTCCCCGACGAGGCCCGTAGCTCGCCGCCGTCTTAGCTCCTCGCCGGCGCCGTTTCCAGCAGCTCCAGCTCCGGCCGGCCTCACCACGCTACGCGGCGGTCTCTCCCCGTTCGAACACGCCCGCCCGTGCCCATTTTGGCCGCCGGACGGTGAATCCCGACGCATGGCGCGCCCGTCGTCTCAGACTGCTGCTGCCGCCCGGCTTCGTCGCCGGTGTCCTTGCTGCCCCCTCAGCCATTATCGCCACCATCGACCAGCGCGAATCGGCGTTCGAAAACAACCGGCCGCGCACCGTACGGCCGCCCGAAGCCGTATTCCGGCGAGATCCAGCGCATCTCCGCCGCGGGAGCGCTCGGAGGGGCTCCACCGGCGCCGTCCACCGACGTGGCCGACCTGGGGCCACCCCCAGGGCCACTGCCAGCGGGCCCCACGGGCCTAGTTGACCAGGTTGACCCAGTCAACTGCTGACTGGGCAGCCACAGCCACCTGACGTGTGGGCCCCACCGCTTAATCCTCCTTTTAAAATGTTTTAATAACTAAAACTAATTAGTTTAGCTAATTAGTCTATGACAGGATGGGGCCTTCCTGCTAAATAACTCTGTTTAAATTAGTTTTAAACTTCTGTCAGTGCATTGTCTATGACAGGTGGGCCCCCCATGTCAGTTTTGACCAGTCAACCGGACTGTTGACTGCTGACATCACACGTACGCCATGCTGATGTCATAATGTTGTTTCTGTTAATTTAGATAACTCCAGAAAATATTTTAATCTTTGAAAATTAATAGAAAATCAACCGTAACTCGGATGAAAATGTTTTCTATATGAAAGTTGCTCAGAAAAATCCAACGAATCCGAGTACGTGGTCCGTTCATCTGTCACATGCCCCTAGCATGCTGAACATGGAACTTTCCCCCTCTTTTCCTTTGTCCGGAATCCACCTAACGCCGGAATTCACCCTCGGATGTTTCCCCTTAAATGCGCAGCGTGTAGTACCGCGTTAGAGCACGCCTAGCGCCACGTGTCGTCATGTCATGCTTAGTGTTACTTACATTTGCTGTATTTACTGTTTCTTCCCCTCTTCTCTCCAGAGACCCCGAGGTCGGCTGATGCCCCGGTGATCGACTACGTCACCGACGACCCCTCCTTCTTGTCTGAGCAACCAGGCAAGCCCCCCCTTTGATCATCCCAATATCGCCCATTCCATTCTCTCATGCTTGCATTAGATTTTGCTACTGTTATTGTTTGCTCCTATTCTGTTGCATAGCCTGCTTTTGTATCTGCTTTTGTACCTTACCGGCTTATCCTAAACTGCTTAGTATAGGTTGGTTAGTGATCCATCAGTGACCCCCACCTTGTCCTTGTTGCCCCTGCTTCATCATTGAAGACCCGATCAACGGGATCGAAGACCAGGCCCCGACACCGCACATCACTTCCCCTTAGTTGCTCGACACTACTGGGTAACTATCGAGTACCGAGGGTGAGACCTCATCAGCACTTCTGATGTTAACCCTGTAGTGTAGTCATCCGGTCGTGGTCATCGAGGGTGATTTCCACTTTAACCACTTCCGATATGACTCTGTCGTGCAACCCCTCAAGTGTGGACCTCGAGGGTGAATCCTCTTACGTTCACCTTGATGATTACATCAAATGGAATTCACGGGGTGATTCCTCGGCTTTCCTTTGATGTTTAGACACACACGATTACTATGGTTACTATGACTTTACACCGAGCCATGTTACTAAAGACGGGTCGACCACGAGGGTACCAGCGAGCTTAATTGCAGTGATGTGGAGTCGGGTTGACACGGAGGGTGCCGCGAGATAATTACGAGGCGTGGCGGGCATTCCTAGCCCTTGCCGCAAGTCCTCGAGGCAGGCAACGGGTCACATCTTCGTGAGTCTCGCTTGTTACCGCGTTCCTAATCCACTACGATTTGGATATTTGATCCGAGGGCCTTTGGCCTGATAGCACTAACAATCACGTGGGCATAGTATGGGCGTTCTGCGTCGTATACATCAGCGAAGCTTAATAGGCGTCGGCGGCCGGCGGCGGCGCGGGTTGGACTGCGTGGCGCTGCCTTGTTGAAGGAGGTAGCTAGGTCGCTAACCGCCGCCCACGCACCGCAGGAGTTCGGGAGATGGCCCATGACACTGGGGCATAGGTTTAGTCCGCATGCTGGCCTCTCTATTAAGCCTAGGTCGGGTTGCGACGTATTGTTTGGCCGAGGCGGGCATGACCACTCGAAAGTGTGTCCGGCGGAGTTAAGCGGCGTGGTGGGTAAGTTGGTGCACCCTGCAGGAAGAAAACATCTATCGATAGCCTGTCCTACGGTAGCGGACACTTGGAGTTGTATCGATCGATACAACTAGAACTGGATACTTGTGATGAGAATTGGATGGTGATGAGAATTGGATTGTGATGATAACTGGATAGTATGGCTCTGGGATTGCTTTCTCGCAGGGAGTCGAGAAAGGATCTCTGGCCGAGGTTGATAACACTTCTACTACTTTACTTTATGCTACTCTACTCCCTCCGGTTGCTGCAAGATGGTGGTTTCCAGAAGATGCTAGTCTTCGATAGGACTAGGCCTTCTCTCTATTCTGGCATTTCTGCAGCCCAGTCCACATATACATCCTTCCTTTGATAATGTTGCATATGTAGTGTAGATCCTTGCTTGTGAGTACTTTGGATGAGTACTCACGGTTGCTTCTCCCCTTTTCCCCTTTCTTCTTCTTTCGGTTGATGCAACCAGATGGCGGAGCCCAGAGCGGATGCCACCGGCGATGCTTACTACTACGTGGAGGCCGCCGATGACCAGGAGTAGTTAGGAGGCTCCCAGGCAGGTGGCCTTGCCTTTTCGATCGTTGTTGCTTTTGTGCTAGCCTTCTTAAGGCAAACTTGTCTAAATCATGTCTGTACTCAGATATTGTTGCTTCCGCTGACTCTTGTGTTTTCGAGCTTATGTATTCGAGCCCTCGAGGCCCCCGGCTTGTAACATAAAGCTTGTATTATTTTATTTTTGTGTCTAGAGTTGTGTTGTGATATCTTCCCGTGAGTCCTTGATCTTGATCGTACACATTTGCGTGTATGATTAGTGTACGATTGAATCGAGGCGTCACAAGTTGGTATCGAGCCGATTGCTGTAGGTATCCCCTTCCAACTCCTTGGTCAAGTCGAGTCTAGTCACTACAAAAACTTTTACTAACATGGCTGTGTGGCTTACGGGCCCACGTTGCCATTGGGAGGTATTAGGATCTTTTATTTCTCGTCTATGCTCTGGGACTCTTATCTCTCTTCTATTCGGGTTAAACATTTTACTAACTCTGACATTAGGTTCTCGTACCCGCTTCCTCCCGGAGAGCCCTGACATTACCAATGATCGCTTGCTTCGCCAGAAGATTTTGCAGATACTCCTCGATGTTTCTCGAGACCCTATGCCCACTGCCTTGCAGTTCCTGACCACAGATAATCCCCGTGAATAACATCTTTGCCGCTTGTACCTTCATACCCAGTTGCTCCTATTATTACAAGATGTACTCCGTTGTTTCGATAATCCTTTGTGCCTTCTGCTTTGCGGCTTCTTTTTGCACTACGGATGATTCACTGAACCCGTTTAACCCCAGTTGTTCATATGCTTTCCAAAATACTTGGAAATACTATGTGATCTTCCGAAAATCCTTTGCAGCCTATTGCTCTGGATTCTCCCGCATTAGGATAAATTCCATATGTATAGCAATATTCTTTAAACTTCTTTGTGGTTGTCATTCTGTTCCTATGGATTCAACGTGTGAGCGAATATTCGCAATCAACAGTTAATCCTTGGAAAATTTCTTTTCGGCTTTGACATCGCTCCGATTATGAGCTGGTTCTTGCCCAATCTAAATCTTATCGGGTGCACCTTTAAGTCTATTCAACTTACTCATCTTTTGATCAGAGCCTCTGCTTCTGATCTTTCGACTTGAAATCATAACTCCTTTGTACTCAAGCATCGAATTAATCAGATGTTTCTATAATCCAATGCCTTTGCATCCCTTCCTTCTTTTGATTGAGTACTGATACTCACATCAGATCCATTAAGGACCGCTGAATCCTTTGTTGGATTATTATCCGGCAGTTTTCTTCATATTCGAAATTTTGTGCGCTCTTCCCCTGATACACATTGCCTTTGGTAAATTGTATCCTCTGCCCTCTCAACCATGCTCTGCCTTCGAGCTTGTGTTATTTTACTCGTGGAGTTTGTGGTATATGTTCCCAAGATGCCCCTATGGGTTGGACCTATGCCTTCCTTAGTCCATGTGAACCCGAGAGTTTTCACGAGTCATACTCTTCTGGTGTTTTGCCAGATAACATTCCAACACTACAACTTCATCGAAAACGAGGAGTAAATGAAAGGTTATGCATGAAGAAGTGGGAGTCGACCTTGAACTTTGTGTTCATGCCCATTGACACGATGTAGACCTTAGCATGTAAGCTTCTCTTTTAATCTAATGTTCCCTTGGTATAAGCTCATCTTGCATTTGTAAAGTGATTTTTTGCAATCGTGGTTCCGGTCATATTTTCTCCTTGATTCTATTTCCCGGACAAGTTAAAATACTTGACTTCTGCAGATCATTTCATCTGTCCAACCTCTATTCTGATCAACCTCGAGTATTGCCCCCTGTTATCTCGAGGATATTGTGTCTTCGCACTACCTCTTGTAAATTCTTAGTTGGAGTGATACTCCGTCACATCATTCTTAGCCTGATCGGCTATATCATTATCGTACTAAATTTTAACTGTGCTACCTGGTCCTTATTCCTGGAGCACAACTTTTCAACGATGAGCGAAGCTTACGTCGATCTTCATCATCTTATCATTCCACCTTGAACAACAAGCTTGAATCCGAGCTTGTGTCGTATCCATGGTTCCAATAGCCTTCGCTTCATCATTCCTTTTGCTTGATGGTATCACTCCTCAATGGCATCTTCATAGAGCCTCTCGACAAAG
Source organism: Aegilops longissima (assembly GCA_021605205.1). NCBI lineage: Eukaryota > Viridiplantae > Streptophyta > Magnoliopsida > Poales > Poaceae > Aegilops > Aegilops longissima. The sequence continues at coordinate 461,428,148 of CM038680.1, forward strand.
GCGTCGTGATCAGCATCAACATTTTGACTTCTGTTGAAATGACAATTGAATTCATGGTGAGAGATACCATCCTTGACCTACGATGAATTGAGTTATCATCGACTACCCCCTTGTCTTCTTTCCAACACATGATTGATCATGTCTTGGTTATACCTTGGACTCCTTGCTATTCCTGCAGTTGTTCTTTGAGTATTTCTTGTGATCTTCAACTCTAACCCCTACTAGGAACACCATGTTAATGCTACCTTGAAGCATGACTGAGGTATTCCGGATATCAACAAGAACATTGGAAGCACATTGTCGAATGTTTCTTGATCTATTATACAAACACCGTTGTATGGGTAATATCATGATTCTTCCCTTGCCCCCCTTATCTAAATGCTTTTGAACTTGCTGTCATATCATGTATATCCTGCTCCGCTTCCCCGTGGGAAGGATATACTCCCAATTCTTGTGTGTAAACACATTTTCCTTTCCAATGTTCTGTTTAATCTGATGATCACATTTTACTTTCCATTGTTTTGTTTAACCTTTCTTGTGATCTATATGATCTAAGCAGTAATATTCTTCTGCTTAAATAAACATCTTGGTGTACAACTCTTACAGTAAAACCCTGTTACTATTGTTGTTGATATTCTGGTAACCACCGATGGACAAGAACTTTGCCTAATGGTCCGCCTTGTTCCAACGAGCAGGAAAATGGTTCTCTTCGTCCCTCGCCCTTGGTACCAACGTTGATGCCAACATAACTGACATGCTATCCTATGACATGCCTTGCTATCATACCCGTGCAAGATGTCGCTGCTTTTCCTACTCTGAACACACATGGTGGGCCCATAACCCACAGTACCACAGGATCGAAATCTAACTCTTCTGTATATCTTTGATTCCAAAATATACTTGCATTTGGCTTCATATCATGTCACGAGCCACCTTACAAGAGATGATCTATTCCCGATGCTCTGAACCCCCCTCTCACACTCTGTTCAGGTATCGATCGTCTGTCTATTCGCTTGAAACTTCCTATTGTACCTTCATATTTTGCTCTCGATGTTTTCTTAAGTTTTAACTCGAGAGGTACATCTGCCACTTTCCTTGAATTGTTCACCAGATAGTTAACCCTATAAGGGTCAGTTCCCCCGAAGTTACTCTTTACTTCCGCACTTAAATCTCGGGACGAGATTTCTTATAGTGGAGGAGATTTGTAACGCCCCGAGAATCTTGCTACAATAATCTTCCCCTAATGAAGGTCATGTCATCATGATCATCATGCCAAAATGCCACTTGTCCAAAATCTGCTTCAAATTTAAATTTAAATTGCATGTTAAATATTTGCTTCTTCTGTCATGCAAATAAAATAGTTCATCCTATGGTAAATAATCCCTAGATAATTGTCATGTTGAAACCAACATTTTGGAACTCCCAAATTGCCCCTGAAATTTACTATCTGGTCCATCATTATTTAAGATGTCCTTTTCATTTTCTAAAATGCTTGGACAACTCCTGATGGCCCAAACTTTTTGAGACAGTGCGGAATAAGGCATTATATCTGTGTGACCAAGTTTCACATTTTACAAAATACATTTGGCAGCTCACCATGTGCAAAATTCTTCTGTAAAACGAAAACAGAAAAGAAAAAGGAAAAAGGCCCTAAACATCTACCGTGGTCTGGGCCTAAGTGCACAAAGTGCACATCGCCCAACCCACCACGGCCTTTTGCCCTTCCTCTGTTCCTCTCAGACAGAGAGGAGGCAGGGGGCCATGGCGTGGCATGCATCCACCCCCACCATGGCTGCTGCCGTCGTCGTGTCAGGCATCCCGCGGTCCTCCTGGTGGATAAGAAAGTCGTCGGCTCCCTGGTGAACCCTAGCGCCCACTTTCCCCTCTCCCTCGCTCGCTCTCCCTCTCCCCACCAGATCCCCTTCCCCACCTCGCCCGAACACCACCATCGCCATGGTTGTGACCTAGCCACGGCCACCATGCCCCTCTCGCCGTCCCACTGTGTCCCCGAGGATCACCGCCCTCTGCTACTTCTACTGGCGCATCGTGTTGGAGCTCGGAGCCACCAGCGCCCACGTCGTCACCATCTTCCTCCTCTGCTCCGACGAAGCCGCCGCCGATTCCGCCGCACTAAGCCCTCCTCGAGCACGCTTGAGCACATCTGCAGGAGCACTGTGAGCCTGCGTTTCTTTCCCCTCTCCTCTGAGCTCGATCTCGAGCTCTAGCTCACCTCACCGTCGTCGCCGTATCTCGTCACCGCCGCGCGCACAGCTACCGCAGCCCACGCTTGAGCACATCATCGTGCTCAGCATCGCCGTTGGAACCCGGAGCGACCATCCGTTGGTCCTACCATGGCCAACATAGCCGTTCCCCATCACGTCCGACTCCGGCGTCAGCCAACCTCGACGCCGGCGCCGTCTATGGCCGCCCCCGGCTCGGCCACCGCCATGGTTTGATGCAGCTCCTCGCTCTCGAACGAACGCCCCCCTCCCCCCCCCTCCCACGCGTCCTACCTTGCTCCGTAGCGCCATCCCTGACGAGGCCCGTAGCTCGCCGCCGCCTTAGCTCCTCGCCGGCGCCGTTTCCAGCAGCTCCAGCTCCGGCCGGCCTCACCACGCTACGCGGCGGTCTCTCCCCGTTCGAACACGCCCGCCCGTGCCCATTTTGGCCGCCGGACGGTGAATCCCGACGCATGGCCGCGCCTCCGTCTGGTCCGTACGCGGCTGCCGCCCCGGCTCGTCGCCGGTGTCCTTGCCGGCCCCCTCCGCTCGCTGTCGCCACCATTGGACCCGCGGCGAACTGGCCGTTCAAAAACAACCGGCCGCGCACCGAACGGCTGCCCGGAGCCGTATTCCGGCGAGATCCAGCGCATCTCCGCCGCGGGAGCGCTCGGCGGGGCTCCACCGGCGCCGGCCGCCGACGTGGCCGACACTGGGCCACCCAGGGCCATCGCCGGCTGGGCCCCACGGGCCTAGTTGACGGGTTGACCCGATCAACTGCTGACTGGTAGCCCCAGCCACCTGACGTGTGGGCCCCACCGCTTAATCCTCCTTTTAAAATGTTTTAATAACTAAAACTAATTAGTTTAGCTAATTAGTCTATGACAGGTGGGGCCTTCCTGCTAAATAACTCTGTTTAAATTAGTTTTAAACTTCTGTCAGTGCACTGTCCATGACAGGTGAGTCCCCCATGTCAGTTTTGACCAGCCAACCGGACTGTTGACTGCTGACATCACACGTACGCCATGCTGATGTCATAATGTTGTTTCTGTTCATTTAGATAACCCCAGAAAATAGTTTAATCTTTGAAAATTAATAGAAAATCAACCGTAACTCGGATGAAAATGTTTTCTATATGAAAGTTGCTCAGAAAAATCCAACGAATCCGAATACGTGGTCCATTCATCTGTCACATGCCCCTAGCATGCTGAACATGGAACTTTCCCCCTCTTTTCCTTTGTCCGGAATCCACCTAACGTCGGGAATTCACCCTCGGATGTTTGCCCCTTAAATGCGCAGCGTGTAGTACCGCGTTAGAGCACGCCTAGCGCTACGTATCGTCATGTCATGCTTAGTGTTACCTCTGTTTGCTATGTATTTACTGTTTCTTCCCCCTCTTCTCTCCGGTAGACCCCGAGGCCGCTGATGCCCCGGTGATCGACTACGTCACCGACGACCCCTCCTTCTTGTCTGAGCAACCAGGCAAGCCCCCCCCTTTGATCATCCCGATATCGCCCATTCCATTATCTCATGCTTGCATTAGATTTTGCTACTGTTATTGTTTGCTCCTATTCTGTTGCATAGCCTGCTTTTGTATCTGCTGTTGTACCTTACCGGCTTATCCTAAACTGCTTAGTATAGGTTGGTTAGTGATCCATCAGTGACCCCCACCTTGTCCCTTTTGCCCCTGCTTCATCATTGAAGACCCGATCAACAGGATCGAAGACCAGGCCCCGACACCGCACATCACTTCCCCTTAGTTGCTCGACACTACTGGGTTACTATCGAGTACCGAGGGTGAGACCTCATCAAGACTTCGATGTTAACCTCGTAGTGTAGTCATCCGTCGTGGTCATCGAGGGTGATTTCCTCTTTAACCACTTCCGATATGACTCTGTCGTGCAACCCCTCAAGTGTGGACCTCGAGGGTGAATCCTCTTACGTTCACCTTGATGATTACATCAAATGGAATTCACCGGGGGTGATTCCTCGGCTTTCCTTGATGTTTAGACACACGGTTACTATGGTTACTATGACTTTACATCGAGCCATGTTACTAAAGACGGGTCGACCACGAGGGGTACCAGCGAGCTTAATTGCAGTGATGTGGAGTCGGGTTGACACGGAGGGTGCCCGCGAGATAATTACGAGGCGTGGTCGGGCATTCCTAGCCCTTGCCGCAAGTCCTCGAGACGGGCAACGGGTCACATCTTCGTGAGTCTCTCGCTTGTTACCGCTGTTCCTAATCCACTACGATTTGGATATTTGATCCGAGGGCCTTTGGCCTGATAGCACTAACCATCACGTGGGCATAGTATGGGCGTTCTGCGTCGTATACATCAGCGAAGCTTAATAGGCGCCGGCGGCCGAGCGGCGCGCCGGGTTGGACTGCGTGGCGCTGCCTTGTTGAAGGAGGTAGCTAGGTCTGCTCACCGCCGCCCACGCAACATGCAGGAGTTCCCGGGAGATGGCTCATGACCCACCGGGGCATAGGTTTAGTCCGTCTTGGCCTCTCTATTAAGCCTAGGTCGGGTTGCGGCGTATTGTTTGGCCGAGGCGGGCATGACCACGGAAAGTGTGTCCGGCGGAGTTAAGCGGCGTGGTGGGTAAGTTGGTGCACCCCTGCAGGGAAGAAAACATCTATCGATAGCCTGTCCTACGGTAACGGACACTTGGAGTTGATACAACTAGAACTGGATACTTGTGATGAGAATTGGATGGTGATGAGAATTGGATTGTGATGATAACTGGATAGTATGGCTCTGGGATTGCTTTCTCGCAGGGAGTCGAGAAAGGATCTCTGGCCGAGGTTGATAACACTTCTACTACTTTACTTTATGCTACTCTACTCCTCCGGTTGCTGCAAGATGGTGGTTTTTAAGATGCTAGTCTTGATAGGACTAGGCCTTCTCTCTATTACGCATTTCTGCAGCCCGGTCCACATATACAGCCTTCCTTTGATAATGTTGCATATGTAGTGTAGATCCTTGCTTGCGAGTACTTTGATGAGTACTCACGGTTGCTTTGCTCCCCTTTTCCCCTTTCTTCTTCTTTCCGGTTGATGCAACGGATGACGGAGCCTAGGTGCCGATGCCACCGCCGATGCTTACTACTATGTGGAGGCCGCCGATGACCAGGAGTAGTTAGGAGGCTCCCAGGCAGGAGGCCTTGCCTTTTCGATCGTTGTTGCTTTTGTGCTAGCCTTCTTAAGGCAAACTTGTCTAACTCGTGTCTGTACTCAGATATTGTTGCTTCCGCTGACTCTTGTGTTTTCGAGCTTATGTATTCGAGCCCTCGAGGCCCCTGGCTTGTAACATAAAGCTTTTATTATTTTATTTTTCTGTCTAGAGTTGTGTTGTGATATCTTCCCGTGAGTCCTTGATCTTGATCGTACACATTTGCGTGTATGATTAGTGTACGATTGAATCGAGGGCGTCACAAGTCAGTCCCAGTTCATGAGGCTAGGGGGCCGGCCGGGCTTCGGGGGCCATTGGTCCAGGTTCGTCTCACCCCATTGGTCCCGGTTCGTCTCACCCCTTTGTTCCCGGTTCCAAACACGAACTGGGACCAATGGGCCTCGCTCCTGGCCCACAATCTTTAGTCCCAGTTGGTGGCTGGAACCAGGATCAAATGTGGTCCTTTAGTGCCGATTTTAGCCACTGATACGTCTCCAACGTATCTATAATTTTTTATTGTTCCATGCTATTATATTATTCATCTTGGATGTTTTATATGCTATTTTATATGATTTTTGGGACTAACCTAGTAACCTAGAGCCCAGTGCCGGTTTATGTTTTTTCCTTGTTTTTGAGTTTTACCAAAAAGTAATACCAAACGGAGTCCAATTGACCTGCCAATTTTTTTGGATTTTTTATGGACCAAAAGAAGCCCCCGAAGTAAAAGAGTTAGGCCAGAAGAGTCCCGAGCCATCCACGAGGGTGGAGGGCGTGCCCTACCCCCTGGGCGCGCCCCCTATCTCGTGGATGACTCGGAGACCTCCTGACTTGTTCCCGATGCCAAAAATTCCTATAAATACAGAAACCCCCAGAAATAAACCTAGATCGGGAGTTCCGCCGCAAGCCTCTCAGAACCACCAAAAACCAATGGGACCTGTTCCAAGCACCTGCCGGGGGGATCCATCACCGTGGCCATCTTCATCATCCCAGTGCTCTCCATGACGAGGAGGGAGTAGTTCACCCTCGGGGCTGTGGGTATGTACCAGTAGCTATGTGTTTGTTCTCTCTCTCTCTCTCGTGTTCTTGATTTGGCACGATCTTGATGTACCGCGAGCTTTGCTACTATAGTTGGATCTTATGATGTTTCTCCCCCTCTACTCTCTTGTAATGGATTGAGTTTTCCCTTTGAAGTTATCTTATCGGATTAAATCTTTAAGGATTTGAGAACACTTGATGTATGTCTTGCATGGAATACCCGTGGTGACAATGGGGTATTCTATTGATCCACTTGATGTATGTTTTGGTGATCAACTTGCGGGTTCCGTGACCTTGTGAACTTATGCATAGGGGTTGGCACACGTTTTCGTCTTGACTCTCCGGTAGGAACTTTGGGGCGCTCTTTGGAGTTCTTTGTGTTGGTTGAATAGATGAATCTGAGATTGTGTGATGCATATCGTATAATCATACCCACAAATACTTGAGGTGACATTGGTGTATCTAGGTGACATTAGGGTTTTGGTTGTTGTGTGTCTTAAGGTGTGATTTTACTATGAACTCTAGGGTTGTTTGTGACACTTATAGGAATAGCCCAATGGATTGATCGAAAAGAATAACTTTGAGGTGGTTTCGTACCCTACAGTAATCTCTTCGTTTGTTCTCCGCTATTAGTGACTTTGGAGTGACTCGTTGTTGCATGTTGAGGGATAGTTATATGATCCAATTATGTTATTATTGTTGAGAAAACTTGCACTAGTGAAAGTATGAACCCTAGGCCTTGTTTCGAAGCATTGCAATACCGTTTGTGCTCACTTTTACTACTTGCTACCTTGCTGTTTTTATATTTTCAGATTACAAAAACCTGTATCTACCATCCATATTGCATTTGTATCACCATCTCTTCGTCGAACTAGTGCACCTATACAAGTTACCATTGTATTGGGTGTGTTGGGGACACAAGAGACTCTTTGTTATTCGGTTGCAGGGTTGTTTAAGAGAGACCATCTTCATCCTACGCCTCCCACAGATTGATAAACCTTAGGTCATCCACTTGAGGGAAATTTTCTACTCTCCTACAAATCTCTGCACTTGGAGGCCCAACAAAGTCTACAAGAAGAAGGTTGTGTCGCAGACATCAGCCACCAACCAGGACTAAAGAGAGGCCTATATATACCCCCTGCCCACGAGCAGAGCAGTGCACTGCTCTGTTTTATTTGGCCGGCCGTGGGAGAGCTTTGTGGTGCTCTAGCTCACCTCCTATGCACATGAGGTGTTCGATGAAATGTTCGAGCCACACTTAAGCTTTCTCCTCTCGAAGCTCCTTATCCAAACTCCATTTTCCTCAATATTTGTCTAGGTTTGGCGGTCCATCCTGTCCCGGCCCCGTCCTCATCGTCGTCGATCGCCCGCACCGATCTCGTCGCCGGCACCACCATGGTGAGCCCAAGCTTTTAAATCTAGGCCGATACGACCGATATATAGGCCTATATATCATTTTTGGGGCTCTACCGATATAAACATAACATATCATTTTGTAAATATCATTTTCAAACATATCATCCGATATGGACCGAAATATCGACCGATATGGCTGATATCTAGCCCGATATGTTCACCGATATAGAACGATACGTAGATGACAACAATTATTTATTAGAATGTAGGAAATAATATTATGCATTTAATTACAACTTCATTATATATAATCAAAGTCATGCACAATGTTTCGTAAAATGCATATATATCGTATTGTTTTTTAATCATGATAGGATTTTGTGAATATTTCCTTAATAGTTTCTTAATCAACTAATCAATGAAACTAGGAATCTAAAAGTGTAATGTTAAAGCATTGACATCATACATTTTGTTTTACTAAAAATAAATGTGTTGAACAAGAATAATGAAATAAAAACTACACATGTTTTCTCTGATATATCTACGTATCGTCCGATATATCACCCGATATCCAACATCCGATATGTCAAAGCCAAACCGATACGAACCCGATATCCGATATTTTGAAGCTTGGGTGAGCCTCTTGTTCTTATCTTCTTTCTAAAAGAAAAAGTTCTCATTTGCATGATTTAGGTAGATACTTGTATAATTTTCTTACTTTTATAGTTGTTTGTTATTATATAGTGCGATGGTTTTGGTATCCGCTCCCGTGTGCCCTCGTCTTGTCTATGATTAGGGTGTGGTATATATTATCTTTTATAACTATTTGTTTCATTTAGTGTTTATGACAATTTTGCCGACCAACGTGACATAGATGTTTTATCTAGGAGGTATGTGAACCGGAAATTCCAACAGACCCTCTTGTCGAGAGGTTAAATTTAGTTGAAAAATAAAATGATTACTTGAAGAAAAGATTGTAAAGAATTGAGGAGGAAGAGATGCATTGGATTTGCATGTTGCGGATATCGTCGATGATCACAAGATCAAGATGGATAAAGTGCGCTTGAAGATACAAAAGATTAAAAAATATGCCATTCATACTGAGGCTTGGTATCATTATGCCGTTGGATCAATTGTTACCTTAGTTGCGATTATGATCGCATTTGTTGTTGAATTGAAATGTTTTACATAGTTTCAGTGTATGGTTTAAATATATGCTCTAAAGAGCTATATGTTGTTCAATGAGAACTATATATGAACTTTATGTATTTATTTTTTCAGTAATAACATTTGATCACTACTGTACTTTGGTTTTAATGTGATGACGAACTTCTATTAATTTGGTCACTTCTCTATTTAATATGTTCTGCAATGGTTTTTGCTACACTTAATTATATATAATACACGCAGATGAACCAGCAATGGATGTACGGTAACAAACGCACCTCCGAGTACATTAAGGGCGTGCACAATTTTCTTGAAGTGGCTAAGGCAAAGAAGCGGAATGGTTTTATGTGTTGTCCATGCCCTATCTGTGGGAATACGAAGTCTTACTCTGACGCGAAAACCCTTCACATCCATCTGCTTGAGAAGGGTTTCATGCCACACTATAATGTTTGGACCAAGCACGAAGAAAGAGGGGTTATGATTGATACGTCTCCAACGTATCAATTATTTTTTATTGTTCCATGTTGTTATATTATCATTCTTGGATGTTTTACAATTATTTTATAGTCATTTTATATCATTTTTGGTGCTAATCTATTGACATAGTGCCCAGTGCCAGTTGCTGTTTTCTGCATGTTTTTTACATTGCAGGAAATCAATATCAAACGGAGTCCAAATGCGGCGAAACTTTTTGAGGATTTTTTTGGGCCAGAAGACATCTAGTGGGCCAGGTGATGTAGGGTAGAACCCTAGATGCCTGATATTTCATGATTTGTGGGGATCCTACGAAGAACACGAAGAACACGAGGGAAAACGTGAGGGAAATCACGAGGGGAAACAAGAGGGAACACTTAAATCAACAATATATGGTCACACATGTGCTATAACACAAAGGGATACACGATCCAAATCCAACAAAGGACGATACAAGTAGCAAGTTCATCTCCATGAGGAGGTCTTGAATCCGTGAGGGATCTTCCCGTGAAGGGGTCTTGAATCCAGGGTGGATCTTCTCCGAAGAGGCCACGGTCTCTCTCGATGGAGTACATCCGGATGGATGAGCAAAGCTCTGTCTCACAAATGAGCTAAACCAATTCTACCCTCAAATGGAGGAGGGGGAGGAGTATATATAGTCTAGGCCATGAAGGCGTAAGTGAGGGGCGAAGGGGTACATGGGCCTCGGCCCAAGTCATGCGCGCTGGCATGGTCTGGATGTTCCGGATGGTGTCCCCGATGATCTGGCTGTCAGGGGTCCGGATGATCCGGGCGGCCATCCGGATGATCCGGTTTATCGAGCAGGCTTCGGGTGTCTTCGGGCACATTACCCGGATCGTCCGGGCGTGAGTCCAGATCATCCGGGCTTGGTCCGGATCGTCTGGCTGGGGGTCCAGATGATCTGGGCAAGTCCTGTCTTGCTCCATTCTTCTTCTTCCTTCTCCTCTTCCATGCTTGGCCTTGGTCCTTTGATTCTCCATGGTCATCTCGGATGTACCTGGGTATATGCAAGGTCCATGCATGAGGTAGTAGTCATGTCTCACATGTGGAAAGTGACGATTCGAAGAGGAGTGAGTTCACCTTGTGTCCAATGGCGTATGTTTGAGGTCTCGTCATATGTCCTCTTGGGGCTTGGAGAGTAGTCGAAGTGTACATGGGGATGAACGTGGGATGCTCCGCATCATCTCCCCCCCCCCTTGGGAAAGATCCGACCTCTGATTGTGATCCTCATCACCATGGAAAAGGTTGTCGTGGACGGAGTTGAATACATTGTGCAATCCAAGTACTCCAAGGTGTCGCCGGAGTGGTATACATGCAAAAAGAGCAAACACAAACGACACTCGGAAATACAATGGTTAGCACACACAAAGTGTCCATCACGTAAGTATGAGTCCGTGCAACAAGATTGTGCATGGCAAGACACATGATGCTTATCCAAAAGATGTAAAATGATATGTAAAGCATTCATGAGAACAAAATTCATTTGCCGTGCACACAAAGTTGTGGTAGTTTTCATGGTGCACAAAGCTACAAAGTCTACCATTGTGCAAAATGATGTCATAGTGTGATGGTTTATCAAGAGCATGAACATGGCAATGGATGCTCAATATGTGTATGTTATCATGCAATTTATGGTGATCAATATGATCATGATGTATGAATATGCCATCAAGGTAGATCACAACAAATTTGCTAAGGAAATGCACAAGCTCATATATCATGGATGACATGGGAATACAGGATGCACAAGGCAATCATAATGTGAGTCAATCCATGCATGGGGTGCAAACTTGTGGTGAGTATGATATGTCCATCGAGCATGACATGTGTGAGCACAATCAACAAATATGGAGGTGTTGGTGCAATGTATCAAAGGAGTGTTGATGTACCACTGCTCGATGTCGTGGCATGAATGGAGGTTTGAAGGTGCATCCAATAAGTCCGAGCGCTCCTCAACTTGAAGGTCGAAGGGGTCCATCTCCAATGTCGCTCCTCTGTTTGCGAGATGTGTCATGTAGACAACAATGAAAGAATGACACATCCAATGTGCGTATTTGAGGATGGCTCAAAGGGAAGGACTTCACCTTTATGAGGATGTCGAAAATGTTGGTGTTGCACATTGTGTATGCCTTCACATGACCAAGTTGTCTCGTCTTGGTACTGCTACGTCTTGAGCTTGCGTTGGTTTTCCTTAAAGAGGAAAGGGTGATGCAGCAATAATAGCGCAAGTATTTTGAGAACCAAGGTATCAATCCAGTAGGAGGCTCCTCAAAAGTCCCACGCACCTACACAAACAAACAAGAACTCGCAACCAACGCAATAAAGAGGTTGTCAATCCCTTCAGGGCCACTTGCGAAAGTGAGATCTGATAGAGATAATATGATAAGATAAATATATTTTTGGTATTTTTATGATATAGATTGGAAAAGTAAAGATGCAAATAAAAGTAGATTGAAAGCTTATATGATAAAAGATAGACCCGGGGGGCATAGGTTTCACTTGTGACTTCTCTCTAGATAGCATAAGTATTACGGTGAGTGAACAAATTACTGTCGAGCAATTGATAAATTTTTGTTTTTATCTTTTCTTTTTCTTTCTTCTTTTCTTTTCTTTTTCTGTTTCCTTTTTCAAAAATTGGAAAATTTAAATAATGTTAAGAATTCAAAATTGTTTGCAAATTTGAAAATATGTTCTGGGTTTTAAAAAATGTTCATGTTTGAAAACAATGTTCACACCTTTCAAGAAATATCCGTGTTTTCAAAAATGTTCACAAATTTTGGAAAAAGATTCACGTTTTAAGTAAATGTCTCAAATTTTAAAAAATGTTTGCATTTTCAAAGTGTTTGTAAAGTTGAAATTAGTCTGATTTTCAAAAAATATTCGTGTTTCAAAAATGCTCCTAAATTTTAGAAATTGTTCACGTTTTCCAAGATAATGTTTAGAATTTGAAAAATTGTTCTTATTTCTAAAAAAATCACACTTACAGAATGATGTTTGCAATTTTTCAAAATGTGCAAAAAAATTGACAAAAATGTTCGCAACAATAAAAAATGTTACAATTTTTTAAAAAATGTTCGTGTTATCGAAAAAACATTCGGTTTTTGAACCATTTTCATATGTTTTTTAAAAGTGTTCGTGCTTTGAAAAAACATTTTCGAAATTTGAAATATGTACATTTCTAACGAAAACACAGTAGCTACAGTATTGCTGCAGTTCGATTTTACTCACCTGCAGCATGTCTATACGAGATGATAGTTCTTAAATTTGTGTGCAGCTATTATGTTCCAGGTCTCGTTTGGTCTATTGGCTATCGTTGCGACAACCACCGCCGTGGTGGTCCAGGGTTCGATTCCGAGCTGCCGTGAATTTTCCTTTTGTGTGTTTTTCACGCGATACGGCAGGAGTGCTCGCGTCAAACGCCCATGGGGCATTAAGCGCAAGTTTGTTCCCTTTTTTTCAATTTTTGTTGTTGTTTTCTGATTTCAGTTTTCACTCTTATTTTAGTTGCAAATATTCTAATATATATATATATATATAATATAATAATTACTTTGCATAATTTTTCAAAAATTTAGTTAAGTACATATTTTAAAAATATAATATAGGTGAGCGGATGAAAAATTAGCGAAACACACCTTGCTTTATTAGTAAAAAAAATAAGGTATAGACTTGCAACCGAAAGCATTTGTTAGTTATCAACCATGACAACCTTCAGGCCCACCATAATAGAACAAATAACTATCCTTTACTCCAAGAGGAATGTCGCCCAACTTGTAGCAGTCTGGCCTATTCATCAAAGGGACCATGATGCTTGGAATGGGATCATGAGCACTAGCATTTGAGTCGAATATCTTCATGTTCTTAAAGGATGCTGCTTTTCTTTCACCTTCCACGGGAAAATGCCCGCTGCCCATTGCCGGCCCTCTGTCATTCCTTGGATAAGTCGCAAACCCAGCAAATAATACTTGGGGTGCAACACCATTCAACTCCGGGAAAATATCTTTAGGAAAATGCCCTAGGAAAGAAGGCCTCTCTAGGTCGTCCCAGTATAATACCCAGTTTCCTGTATTAGGGTCCTATAATTTTAATACAAAAGATAAACAAAATCAATTACTAGCAAATGGCTTACACATATGCATGGGTCAATCCTTGGGTTTTCAAATTAAGATTCATGTCGCAACGGAGGATTAGTCACCGCATCCACCTTATGTGGACAATTTGAAATACTTTTGGTACAAAGATAGTGGTTAACATGGTAATGGTGAAGATGATAGAGATTGTCCTAGAATAAATACACTACAGATATGGGTACATCCTAAAATCGTCCATTATGCTCAAAGACCATAAAGTATGTAGCTTTTCTATATATTCTTACGTTGTTTCTTACATACTTCAATGGAAGTTAAAGGTAGGGTCTCCCTTTCAACCCATTGCAAATAGAAAATCCTAAAGATCCAGATGCAATGTGTAATTTTAATTTGCATTACATCGCTAATTGAACCACAAATATATATTGATCCTACTAACATATATAATGGGGGTAGGATCATGCTATTTTTATTCATATGTGATATTAATATGTGCCTAGCTTGAACTGGATTTTTTATTCCTTTCTCTTGCAAAATTTATACATTATTTTGATATTTCCATGGTTTCCTCAAGATTATAAGGCATGATTGATAATAGCAAACTTCTTAATTATATCAAAACTTTTTGAAAACAATTTGAGGCCTACCGTGTGTAGGCTAATTGTGATGTGGTGATCTTCTCCATCATATGTTGAGGGAGGACCAACTGCTTGACCCGGAACAAGTGCAGCTCCTTTAGCAGGAATGAATCCACTGCATTTTAGGTTATAGCATCCTGTTGATCTATATCCATCCCTCTAAGTAATGGTAAAAAAAAGAGGTTGTTATGAGTTTTAGTGTCCTTGTTTTTTTAAAAGACTTGCACAATGAAAACAAAATGGTTTGCACTTACAGTCCAAAACGTAAAGAAGCGAACATCACTGTTGTTATACAGGTCAGGAAAAACCTGAGTGAAAAAACAAAAGTAGAAAACTGGACATTTCGTAGCAGCATGTACATTTATGTGGTTAGTTCGTTTTCGATTTTACATGAAACCCTGCTTCAACTTGGCTTAACAACATGGGTCCAAATTTTCCACCAACAGATATGCATGCTCCAGATTCTTGAGAATGTTTTTGATTCGGGTGAGCCCAGACACCTATTTTAGATCGGAGACCATAGTATTTTCCTAGTTGTGTCCTCCACACAGCTACCTGGCAATAAAAAAAGTTTAAGTATACTTGATAATTCAAATGGATGAATATCTTATCCCTTCTAGGTAACTAAAGGTTTTGTCCCTCCTGTCTGATTGGAATTGCACAAATAGAAAAACAAATTACTCCTTCCATTGGAATAGCATGTGTTCCTGTTGGGGAACGTAGTAATTTCCAAAAAATTCATACGCACACGCAAGATCATGGTGATGCATAGCAACGAGAGGGGAGAGTGTTGTCCACGTACCCTCGTAGACCGAAAGCGGAAGCGTTAGAACAACGCGGTTGATGTAGTCATACGTCTTCACGGCCCGACCGATCAAGCACCGAAACTACGGCACCTCCGAATTCTAGCACACGTTCAGCTCGATGACGTCCCTCGAACTCCGATCCAGCCGAGTGTCGAGGGAGAGTTCCGTCAGCACGACGGCGTGGTGATGATCTTGATGTTCTACCGTCGCAGGGCTTTGCCTAAGCACCGCTACAATATTATCGAGGAGGACTATGGTGGAGGGGGGGCACCGCACACGGCTAAGAGATCAAGAGATCAATTGTTGTGTCTATGGGGTGCCCCCCTCCTCCATATATAAAGGAGTGGAGGAGGGGGCCGGCCAAGGGGGTGGCGCGCCCTAGGGGGGGAGTCCAACCCCCACCGGGAGTAGGACTCCCCCCTTTCCTATTAGGAGAGGGAGAGGGAAGGAAGATGAGGGAGGGAGGAATGAAAGGGGGGCCGGCCCCCCTCCCAATTCGGATTGGGGTTGGGGGGGCGCCCCCTCCTTTGCTCCTTTCCCCTCCTTTCCACTAAGGCCCAATAAGGCCCATATACCTCCCGGGGGTTCTGATAACCTCCCGGAGCTCCGGTATTGTCCCAATCTCACCCGGAACCTTTCCGGTATCCAAATATAGTCGTCCAATATATTGATCTTTATGTCTCGACCATTTCGAGACTCCTCGTCATGTCCGTGATCACGTCCGGGACTCCGAACAACCTTCGGTACATCAAAACTCATAAACTCATAATAAAACTCTCAACGAAACCTTAAGCGTGCGGACCCTACGGGTTCGAGAACTATGTAGACATGACCGAGACACGTTTCCGGTCAATAACCAATAGCGGAACCTGGATGTTCATATTAGCTCCTACATATTCTACGAAGATCTTTATCGGTCAAACCGCATAACAACATACGTTGTTCCCTTTGTCATCGGTATGTTACTTGCCCGAGATTCGATCGTCTGTATCCCAATACCTAGTTCAATCTCGTTACCAGCATGTAACGCCCCCGATGCGGCTATATCTCCCACGTGTCGAGGCACGACTTAGAGGCATAACCGCATTGAAAGCAATGTCGCAAGTGAGGTAATCTTCACACAACCCATGTAATAAATAAGGGAAAGAGATACATAGTTGGCTTACGATGCCACTTCACACAGTACATAAATAAACATCCATCATTCAGAGTACACTCAAGGTCCGACTACGGAACCAAAATAAAAGAAGATACCCCAAATGCTACAGAGATCCCCGAATCGTCCCAACTGGGCACCACTACTGATCATCTGGAAAAGACACATAGTAACGACCATGTTCCTCGTCGAACTCCCACTTGAGCTCGGTTGAAACACCTGTACTGGCATCGTCGGAACCTGCAACTGTTTTGGAAGTATTTGTGAGTCACGGGGACTCAGCAATCTCACACCCGCGAGATCAAGACTATTTAAGCTTATAGGAAGGACAGAGAGGTAAAGTGGAGCTGCAGCAAGCGACTAGCATATATGGTGGCTACTTCGCAAAAGAGAGCGAGAAGAGAAGCAAAGCACAGACGTGAATCTAATAGCGATCAAGAAGTGATCCTGAACTACTTACGTCCAGACATAACTCCAACCCCGTGTTCACTTCCGGACTCCGAGAAGAGACCATCACGGTTACACACTTGTTGATGTGTATTTTATTTGAGGTCAACTTCGGGTTTTCTACAACGGACATTAACAAATTCCCATCGCCTCATAACGCGGGCACGGCTTTGAAAGATATTACCTGCGGGGTGTCCCAACTTAGCCCATTATAAGCTCTCACGGTCAACGAAGGATATTCCTTCTACTGGGAAGACCGATCAATCTCGAATCCCGGACTACAAGACATTTCGACAGCAATAAAACAAGACCAGCAAAGCCACCCGATTGTGCCGACAAATCCCGATAGGAGCTGCACATATCTCGTTCTCGGGGCACCGGACAGGTCAGCCTACGAGTAAAACCAGCCCTCGAGTTGCCCGTGGTGGCCCTGATCTGCCCGATTCGGGCCAGCACTCGAAGGAGCACTGGTCGGGGGTTAAAATAAAGATGACCCTCGGGCTCGCGAAAACCTGGGGAAAAGGCTTAGGTGGCAAATGGTAAAACCAAAGTTGGGCCCTTTGGGCGAGTCTTATTCAAAGTGAACTGTCAAGGGGTCCCATAAATCACCCAACCGTGTAAGGAACGCGAAATCAAGGAACATAACACGGTATGGCGGAAACTAGGGTGGCAAGTGGAACAAAACACCGGGCATAAGGCCGAGCCTTCCAACCTTTACCAAGTATATAGATGCATTAATTATAGCAGATATATATTGTGATATCCCCAACAAGTAAACATGTTCCAACAAGGAACAACATCTCGATGTTCAACAAGGAACAAACTTCAGCTTCACTGCAACTAGCAACGCTATAAGAGGGCTGAGCAAAGCGGTAACATAGCCAATCAGCGGTTTGCTAGGAAAAGGATGGTTAGGGGCTGACATGGCAATATGGGTGGCATGATATAGCAAGTGGTAGGCATCGCAGCATAGGCATAGCAAAGAAGCGAGCAACTAGCATAGCAAAGATAGAAGTGATTTCGAGGGTATGGTCATCTTGTCGCAATGTTCTCGAGTTGTCGAAAGCTTGATCCTCGTAAGCGTTCTCAACAGGTTCCTCGTTCACGTACTCGTCTCCGGCTCTACCCAAAGCAACAACACAAACAAAGGAACCACAATAAATCGCGGTGCAATGCACAATCAACATGATGCAAAACATGACATGATATGCGAGATGTGATATGCAATGCGTATATGCGCTCGGAAGGAAAATGATGAACCAGGCATCAACTTGGCAAACCAAGTATGCCACTGGAAAGATGAGATGATTTCGGTTGAAATCGATATAACGATCACCGGAATCGGATGCACGGTTTGCAAATGACAAGCAAAACAAGAATGGCACAAATCTGCCATTAACAGCATGATGCCACTTAGCAAGCAACAATTAATTAAGCTACTGCACCCAAACGTATTAACAAAGTACATGGCAGTGATCTACACAAGATGCTCGACAAAAGATGAGCACTGAGCTACGGCTAGTTCACATCATAACAGGTTCAAACAAGCATGGCAAAAGTGCACAAAATATCAGGCTGGACATGGCAAAAACAGCATCAGGTTGCAATGTTCAGAGCAGCAAAACTACATGCTACAGGACCTTAAACTAGCAAAACATGGCATGGCATGAATCTACACAAAGCATAGAACAAAAGTCCCTTACTGACCATAAGCCAAAAAGGACTAGAAAATATAGTAACACCCATGTCAATATTGAAAGTTTCGTTAACAGATTCAGCAACATGGCATGTCAAAAACTGATAACGAGTAGGCATGTTTACAAGCTCAATGCACTCACTACAGAGCCTTATATGATACACTAAGCATACATACATCAAGAATACATGGCATAAAAGACATACATGGCAAGAACAATAACATAGCATACATGGGTCAACCACAACAACCTAGGCAAAATTGAATAACATGTAAACAATCTGCCAGGAAACATTTGGAAGCAAAAGTAGAGCTCGATTGACTCAAGCTATGGCACTCCATAATTGCAAACAAAGGCATGGATGGATAGATCAAGACATGTTTTACAAAACATCCTTACTGAAGTATCTCAAAATATGCATGGATCTCTCGGTATCATCAAGTTAACATGGCATCAAAATCAGCTAAAACAGGGCTGAAATCAGCAACAGCAGGACACCTACTTTGCATGCTTGTGCTAGTCACCACATAAATCACAAAAATACATGTCATACACCCCTGGAAAGATGGCATGGCATTTTACAAAACACATGTAGGACTCAAATTCATAGGATGCACACATTAATCATGGCAAAAATAACAAAAGTGCAAGTTCTGTTAAGAAACAGAAACTAACATCACATAGCACTCTACCAACAGCATTTCCGGCATCAATATGAGCTCAAATGAAAATGATGCAATGAGATGAAATGATCTACTCTTCGAGACGAACATTTTGATATATTATACGCGCAAAATGGACCTACAGATGCAAAGATACACTCCGTTGAAAATGCAACAAAATAACAATAGATGCAAAATAACTTAGAGAAAATTAGGAGGGGGAAGAGAAGTCAACGGGCTCCTCGGACCGGATCGGGATCCGACCCGATCGGGACGCGGCGGCGGCGGAGGAGCTCGCCGGAGGGAGGGAGGAGCGGCCGGCCGGAGGGGAGCCGAGGCGGGCCGGGCGGCGGCGGAGGCGCGTGATGCTGCGTGATGATGCGCAAGGCAGGCGCGCGGCGGCCTGTGGCGGGCAGGCGTGCGGCCGTGCCAGGGCAGCGGCGGCCGGCGGAGGGAGGCGGGCAGGCGGCGGCGGGGGGCAGCGGCGAGGGGGGGCGCTGGGGCGGTGATCTGGGCCGGAGGGCAGCCGAGGGCTCAGCGGGGGCTGGCGGAGGCGGCGGCGGGTGCCGTGGCGGCTCCAGTTGGCGGGCGGGCGGCGGGCGGACAGACGTCCGGCTCGCCGGACGTGTCCGCGGCGGAGGAGAAATTTTAGGGTTAGGGGGAATTGATCCGGATTTTGGGAGGTGTTTAAATAGGCATAGAGGAGCTAGGAGAGTCCAAATGAGGTGTAGTTTTACCACACGATCGTGATCGAGCGACGGAGAGCATGGAAGTGACTTAGATGGGTTATTGGGCTGTTTTGAAGGGGTGTTGGGCTGCAACTTAAAAGAGGCCTTTGCGAGAGTGCGGTTAACCGTTGGAGTACCAAACGAGCTCCAAATGACCGAAACTTGACCGGTGGTCTGGGTGGTATACCAAGGCCACTAGACAAACCTCGGTCCATTCGAGAAGGTTTAGTACCCGCACACGGAAAAAGCGTAAAAGGGACCGCCGGGGAGATAGGAGTGCGGATTGCAAAAGCGGACAACGGGAAAATGCTCGGAATCATGAGGCGAACACGTATGCAAATCGATGCACATGATGACATGATAAAATGCATGACATAGACAAAATGCAAAAGAAGAAAACCCAACCACGGAGGGAATATCATATATCAATGCGAAAATGGCAAGAGTTGGAGTTACAAATATGGAAAGTTACTTCGGGGTGTTACAACACTCCACCACTACAAGAGGATCTCGTCCGAGATCTAGGACTGAAAGAACTCCGGATATTCGAGCGGAGGTGATCCTCGCGCTCGGTGGCTTCTCGGTCGGAATGGTGTGACCACTTCACTTTCAGGAATTTGATTGACTTGTTGCGAGTCTTGCGCTCGGTTTCTTCAAGAATAGCAGCGGGTGCTCATGATAGAGAGATCTTCTTGAAGGTCAATCTCTTGAAGTTGATAGTGCGTTCAGAGTCTTGAAGCACTTGCGAAGCTGTGACACGTGAAACACATCGTGCACGTTTGCAAAGTTGGATGGAAGCTCAAGTTGATAGGCGATATCGCCTCTTTTGCCAATGATCTTGAAAGGACCCACGTATCTAGGGGCAAGCTTCCTTTGATACCGAGCGGCGAGTGCCTTTCATTGGAGAGACGGAGGTAGACATGGTCTCCGATTTCAAAAGCCACATCACGGTGCTTATCATCATAATAGCTCTTCTGGCGCGATTGCGCGGCTTTGAGTTCTCACGAATGACTTGGCACATTTCTTACATACGTGATCAAGTCATTGCCAAGAAGTTAGCGTTCACTGTCTCGGACCAATTGAGAGAGTCGGCACTTTCGCCATAGAGAATTTCGAATGGGGCCTTGCCGAACTCGCTTGGAAGCTGTTGTTGTAGGAGAACTTCGGCATATGGAAGACAATCTTCCCACTTCATACGAAAGAAATGACACAAGCCCTGAGCATATCTTCAAGGATTTGATTAACTCGCTCGACTTGGCCACTTGTTTGAGGATGGAAAGCTGTCTTTGAAAGCGAATGTTGGTGCCCATGGCCTTCGAAAAGACTCCCAAAACTTGGAGGTAAAGATGCTGCCACGGTCTGAAGAGATCACTTGTGGAATGCCGTGCAAAGAGACAATCCTGGAGGTGTATAGCTCTGCCAACTGAGCTGCTGTGATGGATTCTTTGATAGGAAGAAAATGAGCCACTTTAGTAAGCTTGTCAATGACAACGAAGATAGCATCATTTCCACGCTTGGACTTAGGAAAACCAGTCACGAAGTCCATTTCAATATGATCAAACTTCCATTCTGGAATAGCAAGAGGTTGGAGGAGACCAGCTGGTCTTTGGTGTTCTGCTTTCACTCTTCTGCAGACATCACATTCATTCACGAATTGAGCAATTTCTCGCTTCATTCGAGTCCACCAATATATTTGCTTGAGGTCATGGTACATCTTCGTACTTCGGGATGAATGGATAGAAGCGAATTGTGAGCCTCGTTCATAATGACTTTTCTCAGATCACCCTTAGGAACCACAATCCGGTCCTCAAAGAAAAGAGTGTCTTTGTCATCAACGTGGAAGCACTTGTACTTGGAAATGCCCTTGTCGATACCACGTTTCACCTTTTTCACCATGGTATCCAGAAGTTGAGCCTCACGAATCTGATCTTCCAAAGTAGGAGAGACTATGAGGTTGGCAAGAAAGCCTTGAGGAACAACTTGAAGATTCAGCTTGCGGAAAGCTTCACAGAGATCGGGCTGAAAAGGCTTGAGGATTAGACTGTTGCAGTAAGCTTTCCTGCTCAAAGCATCTGCAATGACATTGGCTTTGCCCGGAGTATATTCAATACTTGGGTTGTACTCTTGAATCATTTCGACCCATCGAGTCACCTCGAGGTTGAGGTTGGGCTGAGTGAAGATGTACTTGAGACTCTTGTGATCGGTGAAAATGTCCACTTTCCTTCCCAACAAGAGATGTCTCCATGTAATCAATTCATGGACAAGCTGCCGCCAACTCAAGATCATGAGTGGGGTAGTTCTTCTCGTTGGGCTTCAATGGCGAGAGGTATAAGCCACAACTCTCTTCTCTTGCATTAACACAGCACGAGACCTTGAAGAGAAGCATCACGAGAAAACTTCAAATGGCTTGGATTCATCGGGAGGAGTCAAGGCGGGAGCTGTGACGAGTTTCTCTTTGAGGGTATTGAAAGCAACGTCACACTCGGAGACCGGACATACTTCACATGCTTACGGAGGAGGTTGGAAAGAGGCTTTGCAATCTTGGAGAAGTTCTCAACGAATCTTGACAATAGCTTGCAAGACCAAGAAAACTGCGGAGCTGCTTGACATTACGAGGAGGTTCCCAATTCACAATTGCGGACACCTTCTCGGGATTAACTGCGATACCCTTGGCGGAGATGATATGACCAAGATAAAGCACTTCATCAAGCCAAAATTCACATTTGGAGAACTTAGCATAGAATTGATACTCTCGAGCTTGTCTAGCACCAATCGCAAATGTTTGGCATGATCCTTCTTATTCTTGGAAGACCAAAATATCATCAAGATAGACCAAGGCGAATTCATTGGTGTAGGGTTTGAAAATGAAGTTCATCATCCGAGAGAATGTTGGAGGAGCATTGACGAGGCGAAAGACATGACAGTATATTCATAAGAACCAAAGCTTGTTACGAATCTGTCTTGGGAATATCTTGTTCACGAATGCGAATCTGATGATACCCCATCGAAGGTCAAGCTTGGAGAACACTGTAGCACCTTTGAGTTGCTCGAAAAGCTCATTGATGTTGGGAAGTGGATACTTGTTCTTGATTGTCTTCTTATTCAATGGGCGGTGTCGGCGCAAAGTCGGTCCATGCCATCCTTCTTACGGACAAAAGAACACCACAACCCCAAGGAGATGAACTCGATGCGATCAAACCAGACGCTCTTGTTCATCAAGCTGCTTCTTCAATTCCTTCAGCTCATCAGGTCCAAGCTTGTATGGGCGCTTGCAAGCGGGTTCGATGCGGGCTCAAGATCGATAACGAACTCAAGCGGCGATGAGGAGGCATACCCGAAGCTCTTACGGAAAGACATCTTGGTACTCACAAGCGATTGGAATCGAGAGATAGCATTCAGTTCGCCCTTCTCATTGAGAGAAAACAACCGAATGGTTTCATCACGAAGCGGCATAGATGATCACATCATTAGAAGAGTGAGTCAATTGAATTTCACGGCAGCACAATCAAGCTGAGCTTTGTGCTTGATAAAGCCGATCCATTCGAGAATAAGATCAATATCCGAGTCACCGAGAACAATTGGTTTAGGCAGAAATCTATAATCGCCCATCTTGATACCGACATTGGAACCACCAAGCTAGAACTCATGTGTTGCCGGAAACAATTGCTAGAGGTTTAACCAAAATTCGAAGTGAAATCATGCTTGGCAAAAACGGTCTCGACATGAAACAATGCGATGCACGGTATCAAATAAGACTTTTGCAGAATATCATTAACAAGAAGATTACCCATGATCACATCGGAAGAATCCTCTGCTTGAGCTGCATTCATCATATTGACCTTTGCAAACTTGGGATTATGCTTGACCCTTGCATTGCTGGAAGATTTCACGGAGGAGGAGGCGGAAGGCGCCTCTGGTTGAAGCACTTGTTAGCATAGTGACCTTTCTGCGACATTTGTTGCAAGTCACCTCGAGAGCGGACGGTGGTAAGGAGCACTTGACCTTGGAGCTTGAGAATTAGACTTGTTACGATAGCTTGGGTTGGGTGGGTGGGAAGATCCACGGCCACTGAGTTCTTCTGGCGATAAGGTGGACGGAGCGGAGGAGGAGGAAGGTAGAACTTCGCTGCTTAGCTGCCACTTGAGAGGAAGAAGAAGACTGAACTGCATCCTGATTCTCTTCTTAGAAGCCTCACATTTGAGCTGGGCAGCTTCTTGCTTGAGCCATGTTGTAGAAATCATCATACTTATCGGCTCAAAAGCACAAGAGCTAATTGCAGATCTTCTCTCGGACCACCTCTGAATTGATAGATCATACTCTTTTCATCGAGCACGTCTTGCTTAGCAAAACGAAGCGAGCTTCGAACTGGATATTGTATTGATAGCGGACATGTTGCCCTGCTTGAGATTGCGGAACTCCTCACGCTTGCTCTCAACAACACTTTTCGAATGTGATGAGCTCTGAAATCACGGCGGAACTCATCCTGTAATGACACGACCTCCTCTGGAATCTTTGTATTCTGGTACCACTCAAAGCAGACTTGATCCTTGAGTTGAAGCGATGCAAACTTGACAAAGTCCTCGGTCCGACATTGCTACAATCAAAATGCTTGCAGATGTCCACTAACCAATCGTCGGCGTCGTGGCCTCGACACGTAAACCGAAAGACTTGGCTGATTAGCGAGGCGGTGAGAGTAGCAAAGTGCGGCTGATTGTTGCCTTGACCTTGATTTCCTTGATTGCCTTGCCCTGAGTACGTTCTTGCAAGAGCTGCAAAATCATCGAGCATTGGCATTGGTGGCTGCCATGATAGCTTGCCGAGCCTCGGAGGCGGAGGTGGAGGTGGAGGGTTCGTTGATCCCCATCATTGCGATCCGGATTCGACGCGTTGGCGGAGCCATCTGAAGAGGGTGACATCCGTTAGTCCTTTGATAGACAAAAGATAAGTAGAATCAGCGGATAGAAATTGCAACATATAGTCTTCACAATAAACATTGAACAAGAATGAGCGAATGAATTCAAAGTTAATCATCACCGTCCATTAAGGTGAGAAGCCACTTAGATAAAGATATGGAAACAACATCTGCCTTAGAAACAATTGAATATCTGGCGAAAACAAAAGATTGGCTTCTAGAATGAGCGGAACAAACACATGATAGAATTTACGCCCAAAGTGTTGGTGGTGGGGCCCACACGGACCTGACGTATAGCGGACGTCACGAATGACAAACAAGGCGTCCCGAATCAGCATAGCCAAGGATTCTTTAAGGCGTCTCGCGACCATGTAAATCGACCGTGAATGGGCGGACCACTAGAGCGTTGAACCCCAATCTCAAATCATACATCCGCCGGAAAGAATATCACGTAAGCTACTAGAATTCCCACCTATAAACTCCCAAAACTTTCGGTTATGCAATCGGTGTTGGGGATACAGGGACACAAAATATATCACCCAAACTAACAATACCTAGATCCAATTGTATCCATCCGTCAACACATAACCAAGAAATCCTCGAAATCGTGTACCTCGACCTTGAAAAACATCCGTTATACAAGTCATGGCAATACTCCGGACTCGCCTCGATCTTTGGGCTATCGGGGTTATCTCACCAACAACTGCACAAAAGAGATTTGATGTCGGTAAAACTCAGGTATTCGAAGCTGCAATGATAAAATTGTGGCGACAACACCTCGGAGCTCAACTCCCGGGACACTGCCACAACCCCTAAATGTCGGGAGGCACCAAGAACAATGTTCTCGTCACAAAACCATCGGAACGATTCCAAGATACCCACGTGATCCTAAAATTTTTTAGTGAAATTTGAGGAGAGAAGAGTCAAAACTCTCGTCGGGATACCTCACCAGGCGACGAAGGACTGGGAGTAAAAGAATCCTACTCTCCGATATATATAATCCTAAGACTCAAAACATTTTCCATTCTAGACTCAACAACGCCATGACAAACAATCAAGTAGGGGGCTCCTAAGTCGGGAAGGCTCGATTACCAACTTGTAGCGCCCCGATGCGGCTATATCTCCCCGTGTCGAGGCACGACTTAGAGGCATAACCGCATTGAAAGCAATGTCGCAAGTGAGGTAATCTTCACACAACCCATGTAATAAATAAGGAAAGAGATACATAGTTGGCTTACGATCGCCACTTCACACAGTACATAAATAAACATCCATCATTGAGTACACTCAAGGTCCGACTACGGAACCAAAATAAAAGAAGATACCCCAAATGCTACACAGATCCCCGAATCGTCCCAACTGGGCACAACTACTGATCATCTGGAAAAGACACATAGTAACGACCACGTTCCTCGTCGAACTCCCACTTGAGCTCGGTTGAAACACCTGTACTGGCATCGTCGGAACCTGCAACTGTTTTGGAAGTATCTGTGAGTCACGGGGACTCAGCAATCTCACACCCGCGAGATCAAGACTATTTAAGCTTATAGGAAGGACAGAGAGGTAAAGTGGAGCTGCAGCAAGCGACTAGCATATATGGTGGCTACTTCGCAAAAGAGAGCGAGAAGAGAAGCAAAGCACGGACGTGAATCTAATAGCGATCAAGAAGTGATCTGAACTACTTACGTCGGACATAACTCCAACACCGTGTTCACTTCCGGACTCCGCCGAGAAGAGACCATCACGTTACACCTTGATTGATGTGTATTTTATTTGAGGTCAACTTGGGTTTTCTACAACCGGACATTAACAAATTCCCATCTGCCTCATAACCGCAGGCACGGCTTTGAAAGATATTACCTGCAGGGTGTCCCAACTTAGCCCATTATAAGCTCTCACGGTCAGCGAAGGATATTCCTTCTACGGGAAGACCCGATCAATCTCGGAATCCCGGACTACAAGACATTTCGACAGCAATAAAACAAGACCAGCAAAGCCACCCGATTGTGCCGACAAATCCCGATAGGAGCTGCACATATCTCGTTCTCGGGGCACACCGGATAGGTCACCCTACGAGTAAAACCAGCCCTCGAGTTGCCCGTGGTGGCCCCGCATCTGCCGGTTCGGGCCAGCACTCGAAGGAGCACTGGTCGGGGGTTAAAATAAAGATGACCCTCGGGCTCGCGAAAACCGGGGAAAAAGGCTTAGGTGGCAAATGGTAAAACCAAAGTTGGGCCTTCTTTGGACGAGTCTTATTCAAAGCGAACTGTCAAGGGGTCCCATAAATCACCCAACCGTGTAAGGAAGCGAAATCAAGGAACATAACACGGTATGGCGGAAACTAGGGTGGCAAGAGTGGAACAAAACACCGGGCATAAGGCCGAGCCTTCCACCCTTTACCAAGTATATAGATGCATTAATTATAGCAGATATATATTGTGATATCCCCAACAAGTAAACATGTTCCAACAAGGAACAACATCTCCATGTTCAACAAGGAACAAACGTCGACTTCACGCAACTAGCAGCGCTATAAGAGGGCTGCGCAAAGCGGTAACATAGCCAATCAACGGTTTGCTAGGAAAAGGATGGTTAGGGGCTGACATGGCAATATGGGTGGCATGATATAGCAAGTGGTAGGCATCGCAGCATAGGCATAGCAAAAGAGCGAGCAACTAGCATAGCAAAGATAGAAGTGATTTCGGGTATGGTCATCTTGCCTGCAATGTTCTCAGAGTTGTCGAAAGCTTGATCCTCGTAAGCGTTCTCAACAGGTTCCTCGTTCACGTACTCGTCTCCCGGCTCTACCCAAAGCAACAACACAAACAAAGGAACCACAATAAATCACGGTGCAATGCACAATCAACATGATGCAAAACATGACATGATATGCGAGATGTGATATGCAATGCGTATGTGCGCTCCGGAAGGAAAATGATGAACCAGGCATCAACTTGGCAAACCAAGTATGCCACTGGAAAGATGAGATGATTTCGGTTGAAATCGATATAAAGATCACCAGAATCGGATGCACGGTTTGCAAATGACAAGCAAAACAAGAATGGCACAAATCTGCCATTAACAGCATGATGCCACTTAGCAAGCAACAATTAATTAAGCTACTGCACCCAAACGTATCAACAAAGTACATGGCAGTGATCTACACAAGATGATCGACAAAAGATGAGCACTGAGCTACGGCTAGTTCACATCATAACAGGTTCAAACAAGCATGGCAAAAGTGCACAAAATATCAGGCTGGACATGGCAAAAACAGCATCAGGTTGCAATGTTCAGAGTAGCAAAACTACATGCTACAGGACCTTAAAATAGCAAAACATGGCATGGCATGAATCTACTCAAAGCATAGAACAAAAGTCCCTTACTGACCATAAGCCAAAAAGGACTAGAAAATATAGTAACACCCATGTCAATATTGAAAGTTTCGTTAACAGATTCAGCAACATGGCATGTCAAAAACTGATAACGAGTAGGCATGTTTACAAGCTCAATGCACTCACTACAGAGCCTTATATGATACACTAAGCATACATACATCAAGAAGACATGGCATAGAAGACATATATGGCAAGAACAATAACATAGCATACATGGGTCAACCACAACAACCTAGGCAAAATTGAATAACATGTAAACAATCTGCCAGGAAACATTTGGTAGCAAAAGTAGAGCTCGATTGACTCAAGCTATGGCACTCCATAATTGCAAACAAAGGCATGGATGGATAGAGCAAGACATGTTTTACAAAACATCCTTACTGAAGTATCTCAAAATATGCATGGATCTCTCGGTATCATCAAGTTAACATGGCATCAAAATCAGCTAAAACAGGGCTGAAATCAGCAACAGCAGGACACCTACTTTGCATGCTTGTGCTAGTCACCACATAAATCACAAAAATACATGGCATACACCCCTGGAAAGATGGCATGGCATTTTACAAAACACATGTAGGACTCAAATTCATAGGATGCACACATAAATCATGGCAAAAATAACAAAAGTGCAAGTTCTGTTAAGAAACAGAAACTAACATCACATAGCACTCTTCCAACAGCATTTCGGGCATCAAGATGAGCTCAAATGAAAATGATGCAATGAGACGAAATGATCTACTCTTCGAGGCGAACATTTTGATATATTATACGCGCAAAATGGACCTACTGATGCAAAGATACACTCCGTTGAAAATGCAACAAAATAAAAATAGATGCAAAATAACTTAGAGAAAATTAGGAGGGGGAAGAGAAGTCAATGGGCTCCTCGGACGGATCGGGATCCGACCCGATCGGGGCAATGGCGAGGAGCTCGCGGAGGGAGGGAGGGCGGCGGCGGGGGGAGCGAGGCGGGGGCGGCGGCAGGAGGCGCAGTGGCGGCCGGGATGCGTGGGCGGGGCAAAGGCGTGTGGCGACCCAGTTCAGTGGTGGGTGCCGGCATGAGGCGGCCGGCGGCGGGCGCCGGAGGCGGCGGCCGAGGCGGCTTCGGGGGCGTGGGAGGCCTTCGCTGGTATGGGCGGCGTCTGGGCCGGAGGCAGCCGGGAGGGCTCGGCTCAGTCGGGCAGGAGGCGGGCGGGCGGGTGCCACGTGGCGGCTCCCGGTTGGCGGGCGGCGGCGCCGACGCGTCCGGCTCGCCGGACGTGTCGGCGGCGGAGGAGGAGGAAATTTTAGGGTTAGGGGAATTGATCCGGGATTTTGGGAGGTGTTTAAATAGGCATAGAGGGAGCTAGGAGAGTCCAAATGAGGTGTAGTTTTCGCCCACGATCGTGATCGAACGACGGAGAGCATGGAAGTGACTTAGATGGGTTATTGGGCTGTTTTGAAGGGTGTTGGGCTGCAACTTAAAAGAGGCCTTTGCGAGAGTGCGGTTAACCGTTGGAGTACCAAGCGAGCTCCAAATGACCGAAACTTGACCGGTGGTCTCGGGTGGTATACCAAGGCCACTAGACAAACCTCGGTCCATTCCGAGAAGGTTTAGTACCCTTTACGGAAAAAGCGTAAAAGGACCGCCGGGGAGATAGGAGTGCGGATTGCAAAAGCGGACAACGGGAAAAATGCTCGGAATCATGAGGCGAACACGTATGCAAATCGATGCACATGATGACATGATAAAAATGCATGACATAGACAAAATGCAAAAGAAGAAAACCCAACCACGGAGGGAATATCATATATCAATGCGAAAATGGCAAGAGTTGGAGTTACAAATATGGAAAGTTACTTAGGGGTGTTACGGCAAGTCTCTTTACTCGTTCGTAATGCATCATTCCGTAACTAACTCATTAGCTACATTGCTTGCAAGGCTTATAGTGATGTGCATTACCGAGAGGGCCAGAGATACCTCTCCGACAACCGGAGTGACAAAACCTAATCTCAAAAATCGCCAACTCAACATGTACCTTTGGAGACACTGTAGAGCTCCTTTATAATCATCCGATTCGTTGTGACGTTTGGTAGCACACAAAGTGTTCCTCTAGTGAACGGGAGTTGCATAATCTCATAGTTGTAGGAACATGTATAAGTTATGAAGAAAGCAATAGCAACATACTAAACGATCAAGTGCTAAGCTAACGGAATGGGTCATGTCAATCACATCATTCTACTAATGATGTGATCACATTAATCAAATGACAACTCATATGCGTGGTTAGGAAACATAACCATCTTTGATTAATGAGCTAGTCAAGTAGAGGCATACTAGTGATATTAAGTTTGTCTATGTATTCACACATGTATGATGTTTCCGGTTAATACAATTCTAGCATGAATAATAAACATTTATCATGATATAAGGAAATAAATAATAACTTTATTATTGCCTCTAGGGCATATTTCCTTGATCTCCCACTTGCGAGTAGAGTCAATAATCTAGATTACACAGTAATGATTCTAACACCCATGAAGTCTTGGTGCTGATCATGTTTTGCTCGTGGAAGAGGCTTAGTCAACGGGTCTGCAACATTCAGATCCGTATGTATCTTGCAAATCTCTATGTCTCCCACCTGGACTTGGTCCCAGATGGAATTGAAGTGTCTCTTGATGTGCTTGGTCCTCTTGTGAAATTTGGATTCCTTTGCCAAGGCAATTGCACCATTATTGTCACAGAAGATCTTCATTGGTCCCGATGCACTAGGTATGACACCTAGATCGGAAATGAACTCCTTCATCCAGACTCCTTCATTTGCTGCTTCCGAAGCAGCTATGTACTCCGCTTCGCATGTAGATCCCGCCACGACGCTTTGTTTAGAACTGCACCAACTAACAGCTCCACCGTTCAATATAAACACGTATCCGGTTTGCGATTTAGAATCGTCTGGATCAGTGTCAAAGCTTGCATCGATGTAACCATTTACGACTAGCTCTTTGTCACCTCCATAAACGAGAAACATATCCTTAGTTCTTTTTAGGTATTTCAGGATGTTCTTGACCGCTGTCCGATGATCCACTCTGGATTACTTTGGTACCTCCTGCTAAACTTATTGCTAAGCATACATCAGGTCGGCACACAGCATTGCATACATGATAGAGCCTATGGCTGAAGCATAGGAATATCTTTCATTTTCTCTCTATCTTCTGCTGTGGTGGGCATTGAGTCGACTCAACTTCACACTTTGTAATACAGGCAAGAACCCTTTCTTTGCACGATCCATTTGAACTTTTTCAAAACTTTATCAAGGTATGTGCTTTGTGAAAGTCAATTAAGTGTCTTGATCTATCTCTATAGATCTTGATGCCCAATATGTAAGCAGCTTCACGAGGTCTTTCATCGAAAAACTTTTATTCAAGTATCCCTTTATGTAATCCAGAAATTCTATATCATTTCCAATCAACAATATGTCATCTACATATAATATCGAGAAATGCTCTGAGCTCCCACTCACTTTCTTGTAAATCTGAGGCTTCTCCAAAGTGCATATAAAACCATATCTTTGATCACACTATCAAAGCGTTTATTCCAACTCCGAGAGGCTTGCACCAGTCCATAAATGGATCGCTGGAGCTTGCACACTTTGTTAGCACCTTTTGGATCGACAAAACCTTCTGGTTGCATCATATACAACTCTTCTTCTAGAAATCCATTCAAGAATGCAGTTTTGACATCCATTTGCCATATTTCATAATCATAAAATGCAGCAATTGCTAACATGATTTGGACAGACTTAAGCATCGCTACGGGTGAGAAAGTCTCATCGTAGTCAACCCCTTGAACTTGTCGAAAAACTTCTGCAACAAGTCGAGCTTTGTAGACAGTTACATTACCATCAGCGTCAGTCTTCTTCTTGAAAATCCATTTATTCTCGATGGCTTGCCGATCATCAGGCAAGTCAACCAAAGTCCATACTTTGTTCTCATACATGGATCCCATCTCAGATTTCATGGCCTCAAGCCATTTTGCGGAATCTAGGCTCATCATTGCTTCCTCATAGTTCGTAGGTTCGCCATGGTCAAGTAACATGACTTCCAGAATAGGATTACCGTACCACTCTAGTGCGGATCTTACTCTGGTTGACCTACGAGGTTCGGTAGTAACTTGATCTGAAGTTTCATGATCAATATCATTAGATTCCTCACTGGTTGGTGTAGTTGTCACAGGAACCGGTTCTTGTGATGAACTACTTTCCAATAAGGGAGCAGTCTGATTACCTCATCAAGTTCTACTTTCCTCCCACTCACTTCTTTCGAGAGAAACTCCTTCTCTAGAAAGGATCCGAATTTAGCAACAAAAGTCTTGCCCTCAGATCTGTGATAGAAGGTGTACCCAATAGTCTCTTTTGGGTATCCTATGAAGACACATTTCTCCGATTTGGGTTCGAGCTTATCTGGTTGAAGTTTCTTCACATAAGCATCGCAGCCCCAAACTTTAAGAAACGACAACTTTGGTTTCTTGCCAAACCACAGTTGATAAGGCGTCGTCTCAACGGATTTTGATGATGCCCTATTTAACGTGAATGCGTCCGTCTCTAAAGCATAACCCCAAAACGATAGCGGTCAATCAGCAAGAGACACCATAGATCGCACCATATCTAGTAAAGTACGATTACGACGTTCGGACACACCATTTCGTTGTGGTGTTCCGGGTGGCGTGAGTTGTGAAACTATTCCGCATTGTTTCAAATGTAAACCAAACTCATAACTCAAATATTCTCCTCCACGATCAGATCGTAGAAACTTTATTTTCTTGTTACGATGATTTCCACTTCACTCTGAAATTCTTTGAACTTTTCAAATGTTTCAGACTTGTGTTTCATTAAGTAGATATACCCATATCTGCTCAAATCATCTGTGAAGGTGAGAAAATAACGATATCCGCCGCGAGCCTCAACATTCATTGGACCACATACATCGGTATGTATGATTTCCAACAAATCATTGCTCGCTCCATAGTTTCGGAGAACGGCGTTTTAGTCATCTTGCCCATGAGGCACGATTCGCAAGTACCAAGTGATTCATAATCAAGTGATTCCAGAAGTCCATCAGTATGGAGTTTCTTCATGCGCTTTACACCAATATGACCCAAGCGGCGGTGCCACAAATAAGTTGCACTATCATTATCAACTCTGCATCTTTTGGCTTCAACATTATGAATATGTGTATCACTACTATCGAGATTTAATAAAAATAGACCACTCTTCAAGGGTGCATGACCATAAAAGATATTACTCATATAAATAGAACAACCATTATTCTCGATTTAAATGAATAACCGCCTCGCATCAAACAAGATCCAGATATAATGTTCATGCTCAACGCGGCACCAAATTACAATTATTCAGGTCTAAAACTAATCCGAAGGTAGATGTACAGGTAGCGTGCCGACCGCGATCACATCGACTTTGGAACCATTTCCCACGCGCATCGTCACCTCGTCCTTGGCCAATCTTAAGCAATCCGTAGTCCTGTTTGAGTTGCAAATATTAGCAGAACCAGTATCAAATACCAGTGCTCTGCAAGCATTAGTAAGGTACACATCAATAACATGTATACCACATATACCTTTGTTCACCTTGCCATCCTTCTTATCCGCCAAATACTTGGGGCAGTTCCGCTTCCAGTGTCCAGTCTGTTTGCAGTAGAAGCACTCAGTTTCAGGCTTAGGTCCAGATTTGGGTTTCTTCTCTTGAGCAGCAACTTGTTTGCTGTTCTTCTTGAAGTTCCCCTTCTTATTCCCTTTACCCTTTTTATTGAAACTGGTGGTCTTATTGACCATCAACACTTGATGCTCCTTCTTGATTTCTACCTCCGCAGCCTTTAGCATTGCGAAGAGCTCGGGAATGGTCTTGTCCATCCCTTGCATATTATAGTTCATCACGAAGCTCTTGTAGCTTGGTGGCGTGATTGAAGAATTCTGTCAATGACACTATCATCGGAAGATTAACTCCCGGTTGAATCAAGTGATTATTATACCCAAACATTTTGAGTATATGTTCCTTGTGAACTATTCTCCTCCATCTTGTAGCTATAGAACTTATTGGAACTTCATATCTCTTAATTCGGGCATTTGCTTGAAATATTAACTTCAACTCCTGGAACATCTCATATGCTCCATGGCGTTCAAAATGTCGTTGAAGTCCGGTTCTAAGCCGTAAAGCATGGCTGCTGAACTCTCGAGTAGTCATCAGCTTTGCTCTGTCGGGGCGTTCTTAGCGTCGTCGGTTACATCTGCAGCAGGCTGGCACCCAGCGGTGCTTCGGGGCGTAATTCTTACATGCAGCAATGAGGATAATCCTCAAATTCGGACCCATTCCGTGTAATTGCTACCATTATCTTTCAACTTAGCTTTCTCAAGGAACGCATTAAAATTCAACGGAACAACAGAACGAGTCATCTATCTACAACAAACATAGACAAGCAAAATACTATCAAGTACTAAGTCCATGATAAATTTAAGTTCAATTAATCATATTACTAAAGAACTCCCACTTAGATAGACATCTCTCTAGTCATCTAAGTGATCACGTGATCCAAATCAACTAAACCATGTCTGATCATCACGTGAGATGGAGTAGTTTTCAGTGGTGAACATCACTATGTTGATCATATCTACTATATGATTCACGTTCGACCTTTCGGTCTCCGTGTTCGAGGCCATATCTGTATATGCTAGGCTCGTCAAGTTTAACCTTGAGTATTCGCGTGTGCAACTGTTTTGCACCGTTGTATTTGAGCGTAGAGCTTATCACACCCGATCATCACGTGGTGTCTCCGCACGAAGAACTTTCGCAACGGTGCATACTCAGGGAGAACACTTCTTGATAATTAGTGAGAGATCATCTTAAAATGCTACCGTCAATCTAAGCAAGATAAAATGCAAAAAGGATAACCATCACATGCAATCAATATAAGTGATATGATATGGCCATCATCATCTTGTGCTTGTGATCTCCATCTCCGAAGCACCGTCGTGATCACCATCGTCACCGGCGCGACACCTTGATCTCCATCGTAGCATCGTTGTCGTTACGCCATCTATGGCTTCTACGACTATCGCTACCGCTTAGTGATAAAGTAAAGAAATTACAGGGCGTTTGCATTTCATACAATAAAGCGACAACCATATGGCTCCTATTAGTTGTCGATAACTTCGGTTACAAAACATGATCATCTCATACAATAAAATATAGCATCACGTCTTGACCATATCACATCACAACATGCCCTGCAAAAACAAGTTAGACGTCCTCTACTTTGTTGTTGCAAATTTTGCGTGGCTGCTACGAGCTGAGCAAGAATCGTTCTTACCTACGCATCAAAACCACAACGATAGTTCGTCAAGTTAGTGATGTTTTAACCTTCGCAAGGACCGGGCGTAGCCACACTCGGTTCTACTAAAGTTGGAGAAACAGACACCCGCCAGCCACCTGTGTGCAAAGCACGTTGGTAGAACCAGTCTCGCGTAAGCGTAAGCGTAATGTCGGTCTGGGTCGCTTCATCCAACAATACCGCCGAACCAAAGTATGACATGCTGGTAAGCAGTATGAGTTGTATCGCCCACAACTCATTTGTATTCTACTCGTGCATATAACATCTACGCATAAAACCTGGCTCGGATGCCACTGTTGGGGAACGTAGTAATTTCAAAAAAATTCCTACGCACACGCAAGATCATGGTGATGCATAGCAATGAGAGGGGAGAGTGTTGTCCACGTACCCTCGTAGACCGAAAGCGGAAGCGTTAGAACAACGTGGTTGATGTAGTCGTACGTCTTCATGGCTCGACCGATCAAGCACCGAAACTACGTCACCTCCGAGTTCTAGCACACTTTCAGCTCGATGACGTCCCTCGAACTCCGATCCAGCCGAGTGTCGAGGGAGAGTTCCGTCAGCACGATGGCGTGGTGACGATCTTGATGTTCTACCATCGCAGGGCTTCACCTAAGCACCGCTACAATATTATCGAGGAGGACTATGGTGGAGGGGGGCACCGCACACGGCTAAGAGATCAAGAGATCAATTGTTGTGTCTATGGGGTGCCCCCCTCCCCCGTATATAAAGGAGTGGAGGGGCCGGCCAAGGGGGTGGCGCGCCCTAGGGAGGAGTCCAACCCCCACCGGGAGTAGGACTCCCCCCTTTCCTATTAGGAGAGGGAGAGGGAAGGAAGAGGAGGGAGGGAGGAAGGAAGGGGGGCCGGCCCCCCTCCCAATTCGGATTGGGCTTGGGGGTGGGTGCCCCCTCCTTTGCTCCTTTCCCCTCCTTTCCAATAAGGCACATATACCTCCCGGGGGGTTCCGATAACCACCCGGAGCTCCGGTATTGTCCCAATCTCACCCGGAACCTTTCCGGTGTCCAAATATAGTCATCCAATATATCGATCTTTATGTCTCGGCCATTTCGAGACTCCTCGTCATGTCCGTGATCACGTCCGGGACTCCGAACAACCTTCGGTACATCAAAACTCATAAACTCATAATAAAACTGTCAACGAAACCTTAAGCGTGCGGACCCTACGGGTTCGAGAACTATGTAGACATGACCGATACACGTTTCCGGTCAATAACCAATAGCGGAACCTGGATGCTCATATTGGCACCTACATATTCTACGAAGATCTTTATCGGTCAAACCGCATAACAACATACGTTGTTCCCTTTGTCATCGATATGTTATTTGCCCGAGATTCGATCGTCGGTATCCCAATACCTAGTTCAATCTCATTACCGGCAAGTCTCTTTACTCGTTACGTAACGCATCATTCCGTAACTAACTCATTAGCTACATTGCTTGCAAGGCTTATAGTGATGTGCATTACCGAGAGGGCCCAAAGATACCTCTCCGACAATCGGAGTGACAAAACCTAATCTCGAAATACGCCAACTCAACATGTACCTTTGGAGACACCTGTAGAGCTCCTTTATAATCACACAGTTATGTTGTGACGTTTGGTAGCACACAAAGTGTTCCTCCGGTAAACGGGAGTTGCATAATCTTATAGTTGTAGGAACATGTATAAGTTATGAAGAAAGCAATAGCAACATACTAAACGATCAAGTGCTAAGCTAACGGAATGGGTCATGTCAATCACATCCTTCTACGAATGATGTGATCCCGTTAATCAAATGACAACTCATGTCTATTGTTAGGAAACATAACCATCTTTGATTAATGAGCTAGTCAAGTAGAGGCATACTAGTGAAATTAAGTTTGTCTATGTATTCACACATGTATCATGTTTCCGGTTAATACAATTCTAGCATGAATAATAAACATTTATCATGATATAAGGAAATAAATAATAACTTTATTATTGCCTCCAGGGCATATTTTCTTCAGTCTCCCACTTGCACTAGAGTCAATAATCTAGATTACACAGTAATGATTCTAACACCCATGGAGTCTTGGTGCTGATCATGTTTTGCTCGTGGAAGAGGCTTAGTCAACGGGTCTGCAACATTCAGATCTGTATGTATCTTGCAAATCTCTATGTCTCCCACCTGGACTTGGTTCCGGATGGAATTGAAACGTCTCTTGATGTGCTTGGTCCTCTTGTGAAATCTGGATCCCTTTGCCAAGGCAATTGCACCAGTATTGTCACAGAAGATCTTCATTGGTCCCGATGCACTAGGTATGACACCTAGATCGGAAATGAACTCCTTCATCCAGGCTCCTTCATTTGCTGCTAGGAGATGATACAACCACACTGCGAGCCCGGCTTCTGATACCCACCTTACACGCATCCAATACGTTCAACGGGAACAAAAATAAAAAAAATCATTATACATAAAAATGAAAAGGATGATTGGTAGATCCTATCTGAATATTAAACCGCCATTCATGAATGGAACAAACCTCCCATATGGTCCAAGTGAGTAGATGACATCATAAATAGGTCTATGTCATCCGACCTCTACGGGATAAACCAAGTACAAAGCCATCATGTACATGCATGAATAATCTGCACATAAAATGACTATAAAGGATGGTGGGTACCCACCTTCCTGGGCGCCTCGCGGGTGGAGAGCACCTCCTGGCCGTTCATCCCGTGGTGGCTTGACATGGCAGCGATTTAGGGGTGATGTGTGCTGTTCGATCTGCCCGGACAATCGAACGGCTCGCACCCGGGCGACTTGGCTGGGCGGTCCATGACAGGTGGAACGCCCAGCCGCTCAGGGCCACCGTCATTAGGCGGCTCCAGGCGCATCCCTAGGTGAGGCCCCGTCACTAGCGCAGAAAACGCTAGTGCCAGCGTTCTAAAAACCACATTGCTGGCATGAGGGGTCGACCCCACTAATATGACGCCGTTGTTGTTAAAAAATACCGATGACATGCGACCCCACGCCATCGGTATTTTACATACTGGTGGCATGGCACTGTTCACTCACGCCACCACTGTGTTAATTACCAATGCCGTGGACATTAACCCACGGCACCACTATTCCCAGGTAGTGCCGTGAGCATACCCACCAACGTGGCCACAAAGTATTAATGAATTTTAGAAAAAATCAATTATACAATCCAGCCATGCATCCATATATTTATACATTCATCCATATTCTCAAATCAGTCATACAATTCATACATTCATCCATATATATCAGTTCTACAATATGGCCGTCATCGTCGCTGCTCGTAGCACCGTGTTGATGTCATCGTCGCCGTCGTCGCCGCCACCACTGCCAACATGAGATGGACGCAAACCTGCATATATATATATTTCCTATATATATATATATATATATATATATATATATATATATATATATATATATATATATATATATACAAAAAACATTCTATGAAACTTGATTCCAATTTTGCATGACTACCATGTTTGGGCATGTGTCTGGTAATAAGACCAAAGGTAAGAAGATTTCCTAAATCTTAGTGTGTACTCCTTCTGTAAACTAATATAAGAGCGTTTAAATCATTAAAATAGTGATCTAAAATTTTGAGTGATCTAAACATTTTTATATTAGTTTACGGAGGGAGTACATCGCAGTCATGGTGAGCTCCGAAGTCTGTAGGCTTCATTTCCTTTTGTGGTTGATGAATACTTATTTAAATGACAGGCTCATCTATTGTTTATGGCTATCTACTAAGACATCGGGTGACAACATGATGATCAAGCCCAACCTAAATCAACTACCATTACCGTTGCACCTGATGTCTTTTGTATCATTGTCCTCGTCCATACCAAGTCAAAACCTACACCATTTTCTGATGATGAGAAATAAAAATAAATAGGCCGAAAATCATCATCCATGACACCTACGTGATTGATGCCAGGAGGAATAATCTTAGGTATGATATGTAGCACTCAATAATATGAAGTATCAAATTGGTTTTGTACATGATCAAACAAATTATGTATTTTGCAGTATGGCGATCCTTCAAAATTCACTTCCAGTAATGTGATAACAAATTATGTATTTTGCAGTATGGCGGTCCTTCAAAATTGTCACTGGAGTAATATTGTTCAGTACCCTCTCCATTCAGAAAAAATGTACAGGGTTCAGGATTTTCCAGTAGAGTACATGGTTTGACCTTCTTTTTCTGTGGTTCCATGTCTTCCGTCAGAAAAAATAGAATACTCGTACTAATATGTGTGTATGTGCGCGCGCGCTTGTACTGAGGAGGTATTTTTCACAGAGTAATTTTGAATGGTTCCGAAAAAAGTAATTGAACCGATGTCCGTATGGGTTTGTACTGAGCGTGTGTTCGCAGACAAGACTTTACTATCTTTTTTTGGTCGGCTTTTCCTCGTAACCTTCCAATGGTTTACGGTATCATCCTCGAACTTGCATGGTTTATATCATTGAACTGAATGATATTTTTTCAAAAAGAAAATGTTTTGTGTGTTTCTTTTCTTGAACTCAATTTTTTTTTTGCAACGATGTTTTGGACTTCTGCATTTTTGCGAATTGAATTTTTATCATTTGAGTTTCCATGGGTTTTTCTTTTGTTTGAGCTTTTTCCCAAACTTATCTGAGACGTCATGTTTGAACATACAACTTTTTTGTAGTTGTGAACTTGTTGTTTTTTTTTTCATTTATTAAGTTGCTTTTTTTCCTCCAAACTTTTACTGCTACAATTTTATTTTATTTTTGAAATTTACTGTTCCATGAGTTAGAACTAATGCAATTTTAAATTTTTAATTTCTGGTACTTATGGTACTAGAGAGTTTGTACTTCTCAAAAAGTAATCACTCATCCTTATCCTTACTGATGGTGTCATCACCATCGTACCTTTATGGTTTATATAGTTGAACGGACTTACATTTTTATCATTCCCTTCTTTTAGAAACTTATGTTTTCTTCTCCAAACTTCCTACCTGACGAGAATCAGAACTTATTTATCTTTTAGATTTCTACTTCCAAGTATCTTTAATGATATTTCGGTAATTGCCTTTGGCACCTAGGTGCATATGCACCCATTGTCGAAATACATATTTCGAGAAGTTGAAAAATTCGGAACAAAAATCCCGCGTGTATATCCGGACATTTTATGTGCGTTTACAAGGTTTCAGTGAAAAACGACGCCGCTCTCATGATATTTTCACTATTTTACATTGTTTTACCTCATCAAACAGGCGCACAACACATTTGAAGAAATAAAATACGAATCTTTGAAGTACTAGAGGGATAACCATTTGCACAGGACTTTATGTGTGCCTTCATCATAGAAACATAGACTGAATATACAGAAATCCGCATTTTCCATATATAGAATGTTTTTTCAAATTTTGTATGATTTAAAATTAATTTGAAAAAGGTAAAATTCTGGGCGAAAAGAATTTTTGCAAACGGTTTGTCGGATTGGCGCAAATGATACGGCGTTGGAAAGCGATGGAAATTGTGCAACATTTGCGTATATGAAGTTTTTTCTAATTCCTTACAGTTTAAATTAAAATTCAAATATGATGAAAATTGGTTTCGAACACGATTTTTTTAATAGTTTGTCGAAATGGGGCAAATAGTATACCGTTGGAAAGCTATCAAAAGTACAAAAACTTAGTCACGTTGAACGTTTTCTCAAATTTGTGACCATTTAAGATTAATTTTGAATACGGTAAGGCCAATCGTACTATTTTTCGGTCTGGAAAACATAGTAGTTGTATTGATCTATATGTGCATTTGTACTGAGGTATTTTTTAGAGTAATTTTGAATGGTTTTGAAAAAAGAGTACTTGCACTGATTTTTGTATGGGTTTGTATTGAGCATGTTTTCACATACTAGACTTTACTCTGTTTTTTGGGTATCATAGTCCCCGAACTTGCATGGTTTATATCGCTGAATTGAATGATATTTTTTCAACAGAAAAAAATCCAGTGTGTTTTTTTTAACTCAATTTTCTTGCAACGATGTTTTGGACTTCTCTCGTTTTGCGACTTAAACTTTTACCATTTGAATTTTCATTGGGTTTCATTTTGTTTGAGCTTTTTTGTCAAACTTATCTGGAACGTCGTGTTGAACTTACAACTTTTTTAATTGTTAACTTGTTGTGTTTTTTACAATGCCAATATGCAGGAGAGCATGGCGAGGGCAACGATAGAAGGAAGCTGCATGTGGTGATCGTGGAAGCACTGCAGGGCTGAGCGACAACGGTGGTCGATGGCAAGCCGGCACGACACGACGTGCGGCGGAGAGGCATGGGGACAGGTGGGCGGCACACTGACATTTCTTTTTCTTTTATTTTTTTTGAACCAATAAGACTTTATTCCTCGAATAATAGCCAAGTCATTTACAATGGAGTGAATAATAAAGTCGGGGATAAAAGAAAATAGAAGATTTATCACTCAAGGATTTTTGCGCTAATCTTTGTGCCACCTCATTCGCCTCGCAGAAGCAATGTGAGTATTCAACACTAGC
Source organism: Aegilops longissima (assembly GCA_021605205.1). Taxonomy (NCBI): domain Eukaryota; kingdom Viridiplantae; phylum Streptophyta; class Magnoliopsida; order Poales; family Poaceae; genus Aegilops; species Aegilops longissima. Next base: position 461,470,051 of record CM038680.1, read on the forward strand.
AAAATCCAGAGCTAGCTGCTTACACTCTACCACCATAACCGCATCAAGTCCAGCATGAGCATCTGGATTTTGTAATGATTCAACCACAAAGCTGTTGTCTGATTCAATTAGGATCTTATTGCATCCGATCTTCCCCGCTAAGAATAGGCCATTACGGATTGCCGTTTTCTCTACCGAGTCAACGGTGCCAACCTGAGGGATGTGCCAAGTTGCTGCAGCTATAAACTTCCCTTGACTTTTGCGGGCGGTCGCATCTGTTGCTCCTGACAAAGTTTCAGCTTGAAGGTCGCGTCGACATTGATTTTAGTCACGTCGCTGAGTGAACGCTTCCACATGTGATCATGGCTTTCTATCCGGTTGCTTGTTCGTGTATGCTCTAATGAAATTTGTAGCTAAAACTCTGATCGATGTAGCAGCTTTGTCCGCAGTTTGGATCACTTCGCCCTTCACGTGTTGGCGGCGCTGCCACCACAAGTACCAAGCAGCCATCATAATAAATTCTGCAGTGGGTAGATCCTCCCTGGCCGTTTTAATCCGGCTAAGAACCTCGACTGTAATCAAACCTGAGCGATCCTACCCAACCGCATCCGAGATGATTTCCAGCAAACCCAATTCAGTCCAGACTTCCTTTGCTTGTTTGCACGTAAACAAACAATGCTGGATGTCTTCCAGCCCAATGGAACAAAAAGGACATTGGGGCACTATCGAAAATATGCCTATTAGCCAGTACTCCAAAACAAGGCAATGAGCCATTCAACGCCTTCCAAATAAGGTGCTTAATTTTTTCTAGGAGTTTTAGATTCCACACTTCCTTCCATATGGTATTCATCTGTATATTTTCTTGTTCATCTGTTCTTGTAAGACGCCGCCCATATTGGTGCTCGAACTCCCTGTGATATGCCCATCTTACCGAAAAGGTTCCCGATCGCGTGTAGTTCCAAGCAATAAAATCCTCCATAATCTGCACATCAAAGGTATTTGAAGGATCCTATGAGCATCAACAGGAGAGAATACATCTCTGATTAGCACTTCGTCTGTTAGGAGCCCATGTAGCCCATACGTGTACTTGGGCTTCACATGGGCCAGGCCCGGCTGTGCACCACCGCTGTTGGCTACAAATACACGAAGGGAGAGCAGCAAACGAACCATCCAGGTTGGATCAAGCAAACGGCACGGCGGCTCCTTCTCCTACCTCTGGCTCTCTGCTGCATTATAACTCCATTAGCCACCTCGTAGCTCTGTAATCTTCGTCTGTGATTGAATATCAATTGGGTTGCTAACATCTGGTATCAGAGCCTCCTCACCACCCTTCCGAAATTCGTCCAAAATTCTGCCCAAATTTTTTTCCCCACCTTTACCTCCCCCTCCACCACCATGGATCCTTCCTTGAAGGACTATCTGGACAAACTCCACGCGGAGACTAAGGCACAGACGAACGACATCATCAGGCTGCTCCACGAACAAGAGGCCTTCTTCTGCGAGTTCCAGTCCACTTCCAAGTCAGCGCGCTCCACGGTCGCGCCCTCTAATGGCGACCTCTCCATCGACACCACCATCCATGAGGTCATCCCCCACGCCTTCTCCACCACCACCCATGCCCAGGAGGCCCCCGCGGTCGCCCATGATGCAGCCCCGATCTGCATCGCGACGACGCCCGTCACCTGTTCGACGGAGTGCTCGACCCAAGTCGACGCCATCGTCGGGGTCGACGAGGCCCATGAAGCCGCCACCACCATCCGCCTCGTGCCAGTGGTCGACCTCATCCACCAAGAGATCAAGCAGCTCGCACCTGTGCAGGCAACAGCCTCCATCCGCACTGGCACTCCCTCTACCATCGAGGTCGTTCCTCCCATGGCGGCCATCACCGATGTCGAGCAGGAGCAGGATGACTCACCACTGCCCTCCATCAACACCTCGACCCCAGCAGCGAGTGAGATGGACCACATCATGGTCCTTATCGTCTCCAGCATCCTTACTGCACTGGCGCCGACCAAGTGCTCGACAGAATACCCCGTCCACGTTGGCGACTTGGTGAAGCCCCCGTTCGCGCTGAGTACGCTCTGCGCAACCTATGCACCATCCAGCTTAACTCACCTTGATCATCCAGAACCCCTGCGGCACCCGTCACTGATTGCACAAGCAGAATATGGCACTCACCTTATGCACAAGAGCAAAAATTGGGGCCTGCCTCCAGTGTGGCAGGGGATCGAGCAACCATGGCCGCCACCTTTGCGAGTGTGTATCGGATATATGGGACACCTATTCAGGCCAAGGCCGTGGCCGTCGCTCAGATATAATTGAGATGCATGCTATCCTAAGGAGCGATCTTCAGGTATAAGTAGTCATGCACATGAAGTCTCCTGGTTCCTTCCTTGGCTAGTTCTGTTGTTATTCAGAAATGTAGTTTTCCTTCAAGTTTCTTGTTGTGAGATGATTCCAATGGAAGAGGTTGTCAGTTTCCAATCTGTTGAGATTTTGCAACATATACCGGATGACCCAAGGTTGCTCCTGTGGTCACCATCTAGTGCAGAGAGTTTAGGCAAGACAGTGGTGCAGGAAATACCTTGCAATGGAATATTGCATACTTTTTCCGGCACCGGCAGAGCGGTACAGGGTTATGATGGAACCAAGCTCCGACCAAGACCATGGACACTGTTCGAGATCAATCAGGAGACCATCCAGTTGAAGCTACAACGAACATTATTCCCAGGTAATTGCCAAGCAGTGCATGTGGTGTTCGAGCAATACCTATGTGGTCAGCTTTATCTAAAGGTAATGAGCATGTCAGTGTGTGAGCAATTTTTTAATCACATGGAAATTCGAGGGAGTGGCCATTTCTCTACAAAATGCAGTTCTCTTTGGGATCTTCTATCGATTTTGATCGTTCAGCCTATTTGTTATTGTGAACAACCCTTCAGTTATTTGCAAGGCCCACATCCACAGTGTTGTTGTCCATTGGAAGGTGCTGCCTATTTCTGTGATCGAGTAACATGTATGGCTGAACATGGAAAGATGGGTTCAGAGGGAACACAAAGGAGGCAAGTAAAATCTGAGAATCTGTTGACTTGTGCATGCTATATGGTGCAGCTGCTGGAAGGTACTAATTGTTGGGAAACTCACGCTATTATAAGGGAGGCATGGACCACATACCACTCCAGTGACAAGTGCTATACTGCGCACCTGAATGCAAGGAACCAAAATTGGATAGCAGCTACTGCATTAGCAGTTTGCAGAGTGCGTAAACAAGTGCTACAGATTGTGCCAGAATTCTGGGATCCCATACCCAAATTTACATTGGAGAACATTGCTTCAAATAAATCGGTGGTGGAAACGAAAAATTATATGGCAGTATGGGGTCGGGAAGGCTGCAGGTGTGTAATTTGGATGCCGCTCGGCAATGAAGACGCGTCGACTTCGACTGTAATTCTGGGGAGCAGTTGTTTCATTTGGTTTGCAATTTCCCATTCGATGAAACACCCATGGCCATTCCCTGCTTCAGCCATTGCCAGTATTCAGGCCCTATTTCACATGAAGACTTTTACTGCATCTATGACTACACTGAAGATTTATTCACAGATGTTTCAAGACTGGATTGCTCCATTGCCTGGCAGTAAGTCAACTAGTTCTTGTCACTTTGAGCAGTTCTGGGATCCTGGCACCAGCAACAACACTTTGTTACTTTGGCTTTCTGACTCATTGGAAGAGATTGCTCACTGTCGGGGAATGTTGAGTGGTGCCCTAAATTTAGTGGATCCCATGGAGTTGTCTTATGATTACAAGCAAGTTCCTTTTCAAGGAGGGAGGGGTGTCATCATTGTTGTTGTCGTCTTCACTCAAGGCTCCATCGACCACGAATACTACTCCTGCTTCAACCACGACAGCGCTGACATCGTCTACGCCCTCGGCACCTTCTTCGATTGGGTCTCCACGGGCCGCGACTTCTACACCCAACTCGCTGAAGTCTACCCCAACTTCGGCTACCACCACAACTCCGACCAAGTCAAGGAGCATCAGTTGCAATGGGATCCGGGCGGCTCTTAGAAGCATCGACTTGGGGTCAAGCCGAGTCTCAAGGAGGGAGGGATGTTAGGAGCCCCTGTAGCCCATACGTGTACTTGGGCTTCACATGGGCCAGGCCCGGCTGTGCACCACCGTTGTTGGCTACATATACACGAAGGGAGAGCAGCAACCAACCATCTAGGTTGGATCAGGCAAACGGCACGCCGGCTCCTTCTCATACCTCTGGCTCTCTCCTCTGTTCCTCTTTTCTGCTGCATTGTAACTCCATTAGCCACCTCGTAGCTCTGTAATCTTCGTCTGTGATTGAATATCAATTGGGTTGCTAACATCGTCCCACTGTCCAATGTGTGGATCAATAAGCTCTTCCACAAATCTGAGCATCGTTGCACCTCTAGGGGTGATTACCTTCCTTGAAGGACTCGAAGGGATCCAGGGATCCCGCCATATATCAATCTGTGCTCTTGTACTTACACGCCAAATGCACCCCCTTTGGAAAGTTTGAATACCTGCAACTATGCTCTGCCAAGTAAATGACGACCCGTTCTTTGGTCCAGCTTGCAAGATGTTTCCGTTGGGATAATATTTTGCGCTCAAAACACGTGCACATAGAGAGTCCGGGTTCAGGATTAGTTGCCAACACTGTTTTGCTAACATAGCAAGGTTAAAACTGTGAAGGTCTCTAAATCCCAAGCCTCCTTTCTGTTGGGGAACGTAGCAGAAATTCAAAATTTTCTATGCATCACCAAGATCAATCTATGGAGATACTAGCAACGAGAGAGAGGGAGTGCATCTTCATACCCTTGAAGATCGCGATGCGGAGCGTTACAAACGCGATCGGTGGAGTCGTTCACGAAGCGATTCAGATCGCGGCCGAATCCGATCTAAGCACCGAAGAACGGTGCCTCCGCATTCAACACACGTGGAGCCCGGTGACGTCTCCCGTGCCTTGATCCAGCAAGGAGAGAGGGATAGGTTGGGGAAGACTCCGTCCAGCAGCAGCACAACGGCGTGGTGGTGATGGAGGAGCGTGGTGTTGGAAATATGCCCTAGAGGCAATAATAAAAGCATTATTATTATATTTCCTTGTTCATGATAATTGTCTTTTATTCATGCTATAATTGTATTATCCGGAAATCATAATACACGTGTGAATACATAGACCACAATATGTCCCTAGTGAGCCTCTAGTTGACTAGCTCGTTGATCAATAGATAGTCATGGTTTCCTGACTATGGACATTGGATGTCATTGATAACGGGATCACATCATTAGGAGAATGATGTGATGGACAAGACAATCCTAAGCATAGCATAAGATCGTGTAGTTCGTTTTGCTAGAGCTTTTCCAATGTCAAGTATCTCTTCCTTAGACCATGAGATCGTGTAACTCCCGGATACCGTAGGAGTGCTTTGGGTGTACCAAGCGTCTGGCGTGGCGGGTGACTATAAAGGTGCACTACGGTATCTCCGAAAGTGTCATTGGGTTGACACGGATCGAGGCTGGATTTGTCACTCCGTGTTACGGAGAGGTATCACTTGGGCCCACTCGGTAGTGCATCATCATAATGAGCTCAAAGTGACCAAGTGTGCGTCACGGGATCATGCATTCTGATGCGAGTAAAGTGACTTGCCGTATGCGAGATTGAGCGAGGTATTGGTATACCGACGATCGAATCTCGGGCAAGTAACATACCGTCGACAAAGGGAATAGTTTACTGGGGTTGCTTGAATCCTCGACATCATGGTTCATCTGATGAAATCATCGAGAAGTATGTAGGAGCCAACATGGTTATCCAGATCCGCTGTTGGTTATTGACGGAGAGCCGTCTCGGTCATGTCGCATGTCTCCCGAACCCGTAGGGTCTACACATAAGGTTCGGTGGCGCTAGGGTTATTAGGAAGACTTGTATGTGATTACGAATGTTGTTGAGTCCGGATGAGATCCCGGACGTCAAGAGGAGTTCGGAATGGTCGGAGGTAAAGATTATATATGGGAAGTTGTCAAGCGGACACGGAAAGTTTGGGTCATATCGGTATTGTCTGCGGCCACGGAGAGGTTCCGGGGTCCACGGGAGGACCACCCCTCTCGGAGGGCCTCATGGGCCTGAGGGCAGGGAACCAGCCTGGAGGGCTGGGCCCCCCTTGGGTCCATGCGCCTAGGGTTGGGGAACCCTAGAGGGGCGCCCCTTTGCTTGGGGGCAAGCCCCTCCTGGCCGCCCCCTCTAGATCTCATCTAGAGGGCTGCCCCTGCCCCTTCCCCTATAAATAGAGGGGTGAGGGAGGCTGCAACACACTTCCAAGGCGCAGCCCCTCCCCTCCCCAACACCTCTCCTCCTCCGCGTGTGCTTGGCGAAGCCCTGTCGGAGTACTGCCTCTCCACCATCATCACGCCGTCGTGCTGCTGCTGGAGCCTTCTTCCTCAACCTCTCCTTACCCCTTGCTGGATCAAGAAGGAGGAGACGTCATCCGTTCCGTACGTGTGTTGAACACGGAGGTGCTGTCCGTTCGGCACTTGGTCATCGGTGATCTGAATCACGGCGAGTACGACTCCATCATCACCGTTCCCTTGAACGCTTCCGCACGCGATCTACAAGTGGTATGTAGATGCAATCTCTCTCCCATGACTCGTTGCTTAGATGAACTCATAGATGGATCTTGGTGAAACCGTAGGAAAAATTCTAATTTTCTGCAACGTTCCCCAAGCAGTGGCATCGAGCTAGGTCTATCGTAGTTCTCTATTGCACGAGTAGAACACAATTTTGTTGTGGGCGTAGATCTTGTCAACTTGCTTGCCGCTACTAGTCTTTTCTTGCTTCAGCGGTATTGTGGGATGAAGCGGCCGGACCGACCTTACGTGCGCTTCGTGAGACAGGTTCCACCGGTGACATGCACTAGTTGCATAAGGTGGCTAGCGGGTGTCTGTCTCTCCTACTTTAGTTGGGCGGATTAGATGAAAAGGGTCCTTATGAAGGGTAAATAGAAGTTGACAAAATCACGTTGTGGTTATTCGTAGGTAAGAAAACGTTCTTGCTAGAACCCAATTGCAGCCACGTAAAAGATGCAACAACAATTAGAGGGCGTCTAACTTGTTTTTGCAGCAATTGTCATGTGATGTGATATGGCCGAAGTTGTGATGAATGATGAATGATATATTGTGATGTATGAGATCATGTTCTTGTAATAGGAATCACGACTTGCATGTCGATGAGTATGACAACGGCAGGAGCCATAGGAGTTGTCTTAATTATTGTATGACTGCTGCGTCATTGATTCAACGCCATGTAAATTACTTTACTTTATTGCTAAGCGTGTTAGCCATAGTAGTAGAAGTAATAGTTGGCGAGCAACTTCATGGAGACGCGATGATGGAGATCATGATGATGAAGATCATGGTGTCATGCGGTGACAAGATGATCATGGAGCCCCGAAGATGAAGATCAAAGGAGCTATATGATATTGGCCATACCATGTCACTACTTTATATAATTGCATGTGATGTTTATTATGTTTATGCATCTTGTTTACTTAGAACGACGGTAGTAAATAAGATGATCCCTTAGAATAATTTCAAGAAAGTGTTCCCCTAAGCTGTGCACCGTTGCTAAAGTTCGTCGTTTCAAGCACCACGTGATGATCGGTGTGATAGATCCTTACGTTCACATACAACGGGTGTAAGATAGTTTTACACATGCATAAACACTTAGGGTTAACTTGACGAGCCTAGCATGTACAGACATGGCCTCGGAACACAAGAGACCGAAAGGTCGAACATGAGTCATATGGAAGATACGATCAACATGGCGATGTTCACCGACGATGACTAGTCCGTCTCACGTGATGATCGGACACGGCCTAGTCGACTCGGATCATGTAACACTTAGATGACTAGAGGGATGTCAAATCTGAGTGGGAGTTCATTAAATAATTTGATTAGATGAACTTAATTATCATGAACTTAGCCTAAAGTCTTTGCAAAATATGTCTTGTAGATCAAATGGCCAACGCTCATGTCAACATGAACTTCGCGTTCCTAGAAAACCAAGCTGAAAGATGATGGCAGCAACTATTCGGACTGGGTCCGGAACACGAGATCATCCTCATAGCAGCCAAGAAACAATATGTCCTAGAAGCACCGCTAGGTGATGCACCCATCCGAGAACCAAGACATTATGAATGCTTGGCAGTGTCGTCTTGATGATTACTCCCTCGTTCGGTGCGGCATGCTTTACAACTTAGAACCGGGGCTCCAAAAGCGTTTTGAGCAACACGGAGCATATGAGATGTTCAAGGAGCTGAAAATGGTTTTCCAAGCTCATGCCCGGTCGAGAGATATGAAGTCTCCGACAAGTTCTATAGTTGTAAGATGGAGGAAAACAGTTACATCGGTGAGCACATACTCAAAATGTGCAGGTTGCACAACCGCTTTGTCCCACTGGACATTAACCTCCCGGACGAGGCGGTCATTGACAGAATCCTTGATCGCTCCCACCAAGCTACAAGAGCTTTGTGATGAACTACAATATGCGGGGATGGTGAAGACCATTCTGAAGTATTCTCAATCTGAAGTCAGCAGAGGTTGAAATCAAGAAAGAACATCAAGTGTTGATGGTCAATAAAACCACTAAGTTCAAGAAGGGCAAGGGTAAGAAAAACTTCAAGAAGGACGGCAAAGATGTTGCCGCACCCGGTAAGCAACTTGCCGGGAAGAAGTCAAAGAATGGACCCAAGCCTGAGACAGAGTGCTTTTATTGCAAAGGGAAGGGCCACTGGAAGCGGAACTGCCCCAAATACTTAGCGGACAAGAAGGCCGGCAACACTAAAGGTATATTTGATATACATGTAATTGATGTGTACCTTACCAGTACTCGTAGTAACTCCTGGGTATTTGATACCGGTGTCGTTGCTCATATTTGTAACTCACAGCAGGAGCTGCGGAATAAGCGAAGACTGGCGAAGGACGAGGTGACGATGCGCGTCGGGAATGGTTCCAAGGTCGATGTGATCGCCGTCGGCACGCTACCTCTACATTTACCTACGGGATTAGTTTTAAACCTCAATAATTGTTATTTAGTGCCAAGTTTGAGCATGAACATTGTATCTGGATCTCGTTTAATGCGAGATGGCTACTCATTTAAATCCGAGAATAATGGTTGTTCTATTTATATGAGAGATATGTTTTATGGTCATGCTCCGATGGTCAATGGTTTATTCTTAATGAATCTCGGCGTAATGTTACACATATTCATAGTGTGAATACCAAAAGATGTAAAGTTGATAACGATAGTCCCACATACTTGTGTACGGCCGCCTTGGTCACATTGGTGTCAAGCGCATGAATAAGCTCCATTCGATGGACTTTTAGAGTCTCTCAATTATGAATCATTTGACACATGCGAACCATGCCTCATGGGCAAAATGACCAAGACTCCGTTCTCGGAACAATGGGCGAGCAACCAACTTATTGGAAATCATACATACCGATGTGTGCGGTCCAATGGCGTTGAGGCTCATGGAGGATATCGTTATGTTCTCACTCTCACGATGACTTGAGTAGATATGGGTATGTCTACTTGATGAAACACAAGTCTGAGACCTTTGAAAAGTTCAAGGAATTTCAGAATGAGGTAGAGAATCAACGTGACGAAAGATAAAATTCTTCGATCGGATCGTGGAGGAGAATATTTAAGTCACGAATTTGGTACACACTTAAGAAAATGTGGAATCGTTTCACAACTCACGCGCTGGTGTTCACCTCGGTAAAGCGGTGTGTCCGAGCGTCGTGTCGCACTCTATTGGATATGGTGCGATCTATGATGTATCTTACCGATTTACCGCTATTATTTTGGGGATACACACTAGAGACAGCTACATTCACTTTAAATAGGGCACCGTCTAAATCCGTTGAGGCGACCCGTATGAATTATGGTTTGGGAAGAAACCTAAGCTATCGTTTCTAAAAGTTTGGGGATGCGATGCTTATGTCAAGAAACTTCAACCTGAAAAGCTCGAACCCAAGTCGGAAAATCGTCTTCATAGGATACCCTAAGGAAACCATTGGGTATACCTTCTACCTTAGATCCGAAGGCAAGATCTTTGTTGCCAAAGCGGATCCTTTCGGAAAAGAGTTTCTCTCGAAAGGAGTAAGTGGGAGGAAAGTAGAACTTCGATGAAGTACTACCTCTTGAACCGGAAAGTAGTGTAGCTCGGGAAGATGTTCATGTGGTGCCTACACCTCTGGAGAGGAAATTAATGATGATGATCAAGGTACTTGGATCAAGTTGCTCTTGAACTTCGTAGTCCACAAGGACACGTTCCACACAGTGGTATGGCAACCCTGTCACGAAAATCATGTTGTTAGACAACGGTGAACCTTGAACTATGAAGAAGCGATGGCGGGCCCGGATTCCAACAAATGGCTTGAAGCCATGCAATCCGAGATAGGATCCATGTATGAAAACAAAGTATGGACTTTGACAGACTTGCCCGATGATCGTGAGCGATAGAAAACAAATGGATCTTTAAGAAGAAGGCGGACGCGGATGGTAATGTCACCATATATAAAGCTCGACTTGTCGCTAAGGGTTATCGGCAAGTTCAAGGGATTGACTACGATGAGACTTTCTCTCCGTGGCGAAGCTTAAGTCCGTCCGAATCATGTTAGCAATTGCCGCATACTATGATTATGAGATATGGCAGATGGACGTCAAAGCGGCATTCCTTAACGGTTATCTTAAGGAAGAGCTGTATATGATGCAGCGGAAGGTTTTGTCGACCCTAAGAATGCTAACAAGGTATGCAAGCTCCAGCGATCCATTTATGGGCTGGTGCAAGCATCTCGGAGTTGGAACATTCGCTTTGATGAGATGATCAAAGCGTTTGGGTTTATGAGACTTATGGAGAAGCCAGCGTTTACAAGAAAGTGAGTGGGAGCTCTGTAGCATTTCTCATATTATATGTAGATGACATACTTTTGATGGGAAATGATATAGAACTCTTGGACAACATTAAGGCCTACTTGAATAAAAGTTTTTCAATGAAGGACCTTGGAGAAGCTGCTTATATATTAGGCATCAAGATCTATAGAGATAGATCGAGGCGCCTCATAGGTCTTTCACAAAGCACATACCTTGATAAGATTTTGAAGAAGTTCAAAATGGATCAGTCAAGAAAGGGTTCTTGCCTGCATTGCAAGGTGTGAGATTGAGCTCGGCTCAATGCCCGACCACGACAAAAGATAAAGAAGAGATGAGCGTCATCCCTATGCCTCGGCCATAGGATCTATTATGTATGCCATGCTGTGTACGGACCTGATGTAAACCTTGCCGTAAGTTTGGTAGGAAGGTACCAAAGTAATCCCGGCAAGGAACACTGGACAGCGGTCAAGAATATCCTGAAGTACACGAAAAGGACAAAGGACATGTTTCTCGTTTATGGAGGTGACGAAGAGCTCGTCGTAAAGGGTTACGTCGGCGCTTAGCCGACACAGATCTGGATGACTCTAAGTCACAAACCGGATCGTGTATATGTTGAATGGTGGAGCGATGGCTGGTGCAGCTGCAAGCGAGCGTCGTGGCGGATCTACATGTGAAGCGGAGTACATAGCAGCCTCGGGGCAGCGCATGAAGCAATTTGGGTGAAGGAGTTCATCACCGACCTAGGAGTCATACCCAATGCGTCGGGGCCGATCAAACTCTTACGTGACAACACTTTGGAGCTATTGCACTTGCCAAGGAGCCCAGGTTTCACAAGAAGACCAGGCACATCAAGCGTCGCTTCAACTCCATCCGTGAAAATGTTCAAGATGGAGACATGGAAATTTTCAAAGTGCATACGAATCTGAATGTCGCAGATCCGTTGACTAAACCTCTTCCGCGGGCAAAACATGATCAACACCAGAACTCTATGGGTGTTCGATTCATCACAATGTAACTAGATTATTGACTCTAGTGCAAGTGGGAGACTGTTGGAAATATGCCCTAGAGGCAATAATAAAAGCATTATTATTATATTTCCTTGTTCATGATAATTGTCTTTTATTCATGCTATAATTGTATTATCCGGAAATCGTAATACACGTGTGAATACATAGACCACAATATGTCCCTAGTGAGCCTCTAGTTGACTAGCTCGTTGATCAATAGATAGTCATGGTTTCCTGACTATGGACATTGGATGTCATTGATAACGGGATCACATCATTAGGAGAATGATGTGATGGACAAGACAATCTAAGCATAGCACAAGATCGTGTAGTTCGTTTTGCTAGAGCTTTTCCAATGTCAAGTATCTCTTCCTTAGACCATGAGATCGTGTAACTCCGGATACCGTAGGAGTGCTTTGGGTGTACCAAGCGTCCTGGCGTAAGCTGGGTGACTATAAAGGTGCACTACTGGTATCTCGAAAGTGTACATTGGGTTGACACGGATCGAGGCTGGATTTGTCACTCCGTGTTACGGAGAGGTATCACCGGGCCCACTCGGTAGTGCATCATCATAATGAGCTCAAAGTGACCAAGTGTGCAGTCACGGGATCATGCATTACGGTATGAGTAAAGTGACTTGCGTAGCGAGATTGAGCGAGGTATTGGTATACCGACGATCGAATCTCGGGCAAGTAACATACCGTCGACAAAGGGAATAGTTCTACGGGTTGCTTGAATCCTCGACATCATGGTTCATCCGATGAAATCATTGAGGAGTATGTAGGAGCCAACATGGGTATCCAGATCCGCTGTTGGTTATTGACCGAGAGCCGTCTCGGTCATGTTCGCATGTCTCCGAACCCGTAGGGTCTACACATAAGGTTCGGTGGCGCTAGGGTTATTAGGAAGACTTGTATGTGATTACGAATGTTGTTGAGTCCGGATGAGATCCCGGACGTCACGAGGAGTTCGGAATGGTCGGAGGTAAAGATTTATATATGGGAAGTTGTCAAGCGGACACCGGAAAGTTTGGGGTCATATCGGATTATACTGGGGCCACGGAGAGGTTCGGGGTCCACGGGAGGGGCCACCCTCTCGGAGGGCCTCATGGGCCTGAGGGCAGGGAACCAGCCTGGAGGCTGGCGCCCCCTTGGGTCCATGCGCCTAGGGTTGGGGGAACCCTAGTGGGGCGCCCCCTTTGCTTGGGGGCAAGCCCCTCCACAGCCGCCGCCCCTATAGATCTCATCTAGAGGGGCGGCCCCCTGCCCCTTCCCCTATAAATAGAGGGGTGAGGGAGGCTGCAACACACTTCAAGGCGCAGCCCTCCCTCCCAACACCTCTCCTCCTCCGCGTGTGCTTGGCGAAGCTGCCGAGATCTTGCCTCTCCACCATCATCACGCCCGTCGTGCTGCTCTGGAGCCTTCTTCCTCAACCTCTCCTTCCCCTTGCTGGATCAAGAAGGAGGAGGCGTCGTCCGTTCCTCGTGTGTTGAACACGGAGGTGCTGTCCGTTCCGCACTTGGTCATCGGTGATCTGAATCACGGCGAGTACGACTCCATCATCACCGTTCCCTTGAACGCTTCCGCACGCGGTCTACAAGTGGTATGTAGATGCAATCTCTCTCCCATGACTCGTTGCTTAGATGAACTCATAGATGGATCTTGGTGAAACCGTAGGAAAAATTCTAATTTTCTGCAACGTTCCCCAACACGTGGCACTCCAGCAGGGCTTCGCCAAGCACTGCGAGAGACGAGGAGGGAAAGGGGTAGGGCTGCGCCAGGAGAGAGGAAAACTCACGTACTTGGCAGCCCCAAAACCCCCACTATATATAGGGGAAGGGGAGAGGGGGCCGGCCCCCTCCAGATCCCATCTAGAGGGAGGCGGCGGCGGGGAGGAGGCTTGCCCCAAACAAGGTGGAGGCGCCCCCTTCCCCTAGGGTTTTCAACCCTAGGCGCCTTCGGCCCTTGGGGAGGGGCGCACCAGCCCACTAGGGGCTGGTTCCCTCCCATATTCAGCCCAGCAAGCCCCCCGGGGCAGGTGGCCCCACCCGGTGGACCTCCGGACACCTTTCGGTGGTCCCAGTACAATACCGATAACCCCCGAAACTATTCCGGTGACTGAAACTGGACTTCCCATATATAAATCTTTACCTCCGGACCATTCCGGAACTCCTCGTGACGTCCAGGATCTCATATGGGACTCCAAACAACATTCGGTAACCACATACAAACTTCCTTTATAACCCTAGCGTCATCGAACCTTAAGTGTGTAGACCCTATGGGTTCGGGAATCATGCAGACATGACCGAGACAGCTCTCTGGCCAATAACTAACAGCGGGATCTGGATACCCATGTTGGCTCCCACATGTTCCACGATGATCTCATCCGATGAACCACGATGTCAAGGATTCAAGCAATCTCGTATGCAATTCCCTTTGTCAATCGGTACGTTACTTGCCCGAGATTCGATCTTCGGTATCCCAATACCTCGTTCAATCTCGTTACCGGCAAGTCACTTTACTCGTTCCATAATGCATGATCCCGTGACTAACTACTTAGTCACATTGAGCTCATTATGATGATGCATTACCGAGTGGGCCCGAGATACCTCTCCATCATAACGGAGTGACAAATCCCGATCTCGATTCGTGCCAACCCAACAGACACTTTTGGAGATACCTGTAGTGCATCTTTATAGCCACCCAGTTACGTTGAGACATTTGGTACACCCAAAGCATTCCTACGGTATCCGGGAGTTGCACAATCTCATGGTCTAAGGAAATGATACTTAACATTAGAAAAGCTTTATCAAACGAACTACACAATCTTGTGCTATGCTTAGGATTGGGTCTTGTCCATCACATCATTCTCCTAATGATGTGATCCCGTTATCAATGACATCCAATGTCCATGGTCAGGAAACCATAACCATCTATTGATCAACGAGCTAGTCAACTAGAGGCTCACTAGGGACATGTTGTGGTCTATGTATTCACACATGTATTACGGTTTCCAGTTAATACAATTATAGCATGAACAATAGACAATTATCATGAACAAGGAAATACAATAATAGCCATTTCATTATTGCCTCTAGGGCATATTTCCAATAGTCTCCCACTTGCACTAGAGTCAATAATCTTGTTCACATCATTATGTGATTGTAATGAATCCAACACCCATGGTGTTAGATCATAGCTTGCTTGTGAGAGAGGTTTACTAGTCAATGGGTCTGAACCTTTCAGATCCGTGTGTGCTTTATAAATCTCTATGTCATCTCCTAGATGCTGCTACCACGCTCTATTTGGAACTATTCCAAATAACTGCTCTACTATATGAATCCGGTCTACTACTCAGAGTCATCCGGATTAGTGTCAAAGTTTGCATCGACGTAACCCTTTACGACGAACTCTTTTACCACCTCCATAATCGAGAAAATTCCTTAGTCCACTAGCTACTAAGGTTAAGTTTGACCGTTGTCATGTGATCCATTACTGGATCACTCTTGTACCCCTTGACTGACTCATGGCAAGGCACACTTCAGGTGCGGTACTCAGCATAGCATACTGTAGAGCCTACGTCTAAAGCATAGGGGACGACCTTCGTCCTTTCTCTCTCTTCTGCCGTGGTCAGGTCTTGAGTCTTACTCAATACTCACACCTTACAGCCAAGAACTCCTTCTTTGCCGATCTATTTTGAACTCCTTCAGAATCTTCTCAAGGTATGTGTTCATTTGAAAGTACTAAGCATTTTGATCTATTCTTATAGATCTTGTTGCTCAATGTTCAAGTAGCTTAATCCAGGTTTTCCATTGAAAAACACTTTTCAAATAACCCTATATGCTTTCCAGAAATTCTACATCATTTCCGATCAACAATATGTCAACAACATATACTCATCAGAAATTCTATAGTGCTCCCACTCACTTCTTTGGAAATACAAGTTTCCAATAAACTTCGTATAAACCCAAAATCTTTGATCATCTCATCAAAGCATATATTCCAACTCCGAGATGCTTACTCCAGTCCTTAGAAGGATTGCTGGAGCTTTGCATACTTGTTAGCATCTTTTAGGATTGACAAAACCTTCTGGTTGTATCACATACAACCTTTCCTCAAGAAAATCGTTGAGGAAACAATGTTTTGACATCCTATCTGCAAGATTTCATAAATAATGCAGGAACTGCTAATATAATTTCAACAGACTCTTAGCATTGCTACGAGTGAGAAAGTCTCATCATAGTCAACTCCTTGAACTTGTTGGGAAACAACTTAATGACAAGTCGAGCTTTCTTAATGGTGATACTTACCATCATTGTCCGTCTTCCTTTTAAAATCCATCTGTACCCAACAGCCTTACGAACATCAAGTAGTTCTTCCAAAGTCTATACTTTGGTTTCATACATGGATCCTCTCTCGGATTTTATGGCCTCGAGCCATTCGTCGGAATCCGGGCCCACCATCGCTTCTCCATAGCTCGTAGGTTCATTGTTGTCTAGCAACATGACCATCAAGACAGGATTACCGCACCACTCTGAAGCAGTACGCGTCCTTGTCGACCTACGAGGTTTGGTAGTGACTTGATCCGAAGTTTCATGATCACTATCATCAGCTTCCACTTCAACTGGTGTAGGCGCCAGAAGAACAACTTCCTGTGCCCTACTACACACTAGTTGAAGTGACGGTTCAATAACCTCATCAAGTCTCCACCATCCTCCCACTCAATTCTTTCGAGAGAAACTTTTCCTCGAGAAAGGACCCGATTCTAGAAACAATCCCTTTTGCTTCCGGATCTGAGACAGGAGGTATACCCAACTGTTTTGGGTGTCCTATGAAGATGCATTTATCCGCTTTGGGTTTGAGCTTATCAGGCTAAAACTTTTCCACATAAGCTTCACAGTCCCAAACTTTTAAGAAATGACAGCTTAGGTTTCTCTAAACCATAGTTCGTACGCTGTCATCTCAACGGAATTACGTGGTACCCTATTTGAAGTGAATGCGGTTGTCCCTAATGCCTAACCCATAAACGATAGTGGTAATTCAATAAGAGACATCATGGTATGCACCATACCCAATAGGGTGCAACTATGATGTTCGGACACACCATCACACTATGGTGTTCCAGACGGTATTGGTTATGAAACAATTTCCACAATGTCTTAATTGTATACCAAACTCATAACTCAGATACTCATCTCTATGATCATATCACAGACATTTTATCCTCTTGTCACGATGATCTTCAACTTCACTCTGAAATTACTTGAACCTTTCAATAATTCAGATTTGTGTTTCATCAAGTAAATATACTCAGAATCTACTCAAATCATCTTTGAAGTAAGAGCATAACGATATTTGCTGCGTGCCTCAGCACTCATTGGATTGCACACATTAAAATGTATTACTTCCAACAAGTCGCTTTCTTGTTCCATCTTACTGAAAACGAGGCCTTTCAGTCATCTTGCCCATGTGGTATGACTTGCATGTCTCAAGTGATTCAAAATCAAGTGAGTCCAAACGATCCATCTGTATGGAGTTTCTTCATGCACATGTACCAATAGACATGGTTCTCATGTCTCAATCTTTTCAAAAACGAGTGAGTCCAAAGATCCATCAACATGGAGCTTCTTCATGCGTTTTATACCAATATGACTCAAACAGCAGTGCCACAAGTATGTGGTACTATCTTATATCTTTTGGCATGAACATGTGTATCACTACGATCGAGATTCAATACACCATTCATTTAGGTGCAAGACCATTGAAGGTATTATTCAAATAAACAGAGTAACCATTATTCTCCTTAAATGAATAACCGTATTGTGATAAACATAATCCAATCATGTCTATGATCAACGCAAACACCAAATAACAATTATTTAGGTTTAACACCAATCTCGATGGTAGAGGGAGCATGCGATGCTTGATCATATCAACCTTGGAAACACTTCCAACACACATCGTCATCTCACCTTTAGCTAGTCTCCGTTTATTCCGTAGCTCTTCTATTTCGAGTTACTAACACTTAGCAACCGAACCGGTATCTAATACCCTGGTGCTACTAGGAGTACTAGTAAAGTACACATTAATATAATGTATATCCAATATACTTCTGTCGACCTTGCCAGCCTTCTCATCTACCAAGTATCTAGGGTGGTTCTGCTTCAGTGACCGTTCCCCTCATTACAGAAGCACTTAGTCTCGGGTTTGGGTTCAACCTTGGGTTTCTTTACTAAAGTAGCAACTGATTTGTTGTTTCATGAAGTATCCCTTCTTGCCCTTTCCCTTCTTGAAACTAGTGGTTTCACTAACCATCAACAATTGATGCTCCTTCTTGATTTCTACTTTCGCGGTGTCAAACATCATGAATATTTCAAGGATCATCATATGTATCCCTGATATGTTATAGTTCATCATGAAGCTCTAGCAGCTTGGTGGCAATGACTTTGGAGAAACATCACTATCTCATCTGGAAGATTAAATCCCACTTGATTCAAGTGATTGTTGTACTCAGATAATCTGAGCACAAGCTCAACGATTGAGCTTTTCTCCCTTAGTTTGCAGGCTAAGAAACTCGTTGGAGGTCTTATACCTCTTGATGTGGGCACGAGCCTGAAATCCCAATTTCAGCCCTCGAAACATCTCATATGTTCCGCGACGTTTCGAAATCGTCTTCGGTGCCTCAATTCTAAACCGTTTAACATTACCGAACTATCACGTAGTTATCAAAACGTGTATGTCAGATGTTCGCAACATCCATAGACGACGTTCGAGGTTCAGCACACCGAGCGGTGCATTAAGGACATAAGCCTTCTACGCAGCAATGAGGACAATCCTCAGTTTACGGACCTAGTCCGCATAATTGCTACTATTAACTTTCAACTAAATTTTCTCTAGGAACATATCTAAAATAGTAGAACTAAAGCGTGAGCTACGACATAATTTGCAAAACCTTTTGACTATGTTCAGGATAATTAAGTTCATCTTATGAACTCCCACTCAGATAGACATACCTCTAGTCATCTAAGTGATACATGATCCGAGTCAACTAGGCCGTGTCTGATCATCACGTGAGACGGACTAGTCATCATCGGTGAACATCCTCATGTTGATCATATCCACTATACGACTCATGTCCGAACTTTCGGTCTCTTGTGTTCCGAGGCCATGTCTATACATGCTAGGCTTGTCAAGTCAACCTAAGTGTTTCGCGTGTGTAAATCTGGCTTACACCCGTTGTATGTGAGTGTTAGAATCTATCACACCCGATCATCACGTGGTGCTTCGAAACAACGAACTTTCGCAACGGTGCACAGTTAGGGGGAACACTTTCTTGAAATTATTATGAGGGATCATCTTATTTACTACCGTCATTCTAAGCAAATAAGATGCATAAACATGATAAACATCACATGCAATCAAATAGTGACATGATATGGCCAATATCATTTTGCTCCTTTTGATATCCATCTTCGGGGCTCCATGATCATCATCGTCACCGACATGACACCATGATCTCCATCATCGTGTCTCCATGAAGTTGTCTCGCCAACTATTACTTCTACTACTATGGCTAATGGTTTAGCAATGAAGTGAAGTAATTACATGGCGTTATTCAGTGACACGCATGTCATACAATAAATAAAGACAACTCCTATGGCTCCTGCCGGTTGTCATACTCATCGACATGCAATTCGTGATTCCTATTACAAGAATATGATCAATCTCATACATCACATATGTTTCATTCATCACATCCTTCTTGGCCATATCACATCACACGGCACATGCTGCAAAAACAAGTTAGACGTCCTCTAATTGTCCTTGCATGTTTTACGTGGCTGCTATGGGTTTCTAGCAAGAACGTTTCTTACGTACGTAAAGCCACAACGGTGATATGCCAATTGCTATTTACCCTTCATAAGGACCCTTTTCATCGAATCCGATCCGACTAAAGTGGGAGAGAACGGCACCCGCTAGCCACCTTATGCAACTAGTGCATGTCAGTCGGTGGAACCTGTCTCACGTAAGTGTACGTGTAAGGTCGGTCCGGGCCGCTTCATCCCACAATACCGTCGAAACAAGATAAGACTAGTAGTGGCAAGTAAATTGACAAAATCGACGCCCACAACAACTTGTGTTCTACTCGTGCATAGAAACTACGACAGACCTAGCTCATGATGCCCTTTGTTGGGAACGAGCAGAAATTCAAAATTTTCTACGCATCACCAAGATCAATCTATGGAGATACTAGCAACGAGAGAGAGGGGAGTGCATCTTCATACCCTTGAAGATCGCGATGCGGAAGCGTTACAAGAACGCGGTCGGTGGAGTCATTCACGGCGATTCAGATCGCGGCGAATCCGATCTAAGCACGAAGAACGGTGCCTCCGCGCTCAACACACGTGCAGCCGGTGACGCCTCCCGTGCCTTGATCCAGCAAGGAGAGAGGAGAGGTTGGGAAGACTCCGTCCAGCGGCAGCACAACGGCGTGGTGGTGATGGAGGAGCGTGGCACTCCAGCAGGGCTTCGCCAAGCACTGCGAGAGACGAGGAGGGAGAGGGGTAGGGCTGTGCCAGGAGAGAGGAAAACTCATGTACTTGGCAGCCCCCAAACCCCCACTATATATAGGGGAAGGGGAGAGGGGGCCGGGCCCCTCCAGATCCCATCTAGAGGGGAGGGGCGGCGGCCAGGAGGGGAGGCTTGCCCCCAAACAAGGTGGAGGCGCCCCCTTCCCCTAGGGTTTTCAACCCTAGGCGCCTTGGGCCATTGGGGAGGGGCGCACCAGCCCACTAGGGGTTGGTTCCCTCCCATATTCAGCCCATCAAGCCCCCCGGGGCAGGTGGGCCCACCCGGTGGACCTCCGGACACCTTTCGGTGGTCCCAGACAATACCAAGAACTCCGAAACTATTCGGTGGATCAAACTGGACTTCCCATATATAAATCTTTACCTCCGGACCATTCCGGAACTCCTCGTGACATCCGGGATCTCATCCGGGACTCCGAACAACATTCGGTAACCACATACAAACTTCCTTTATAACCCTAGTGTCATCGAACCTTAAGTGTGTAGACCCTACGGGTTCGGGAATCATGCAGACATGACCGAGACAGCTCTATGGCCAATAACTAACAGCGGGATCTGGATACCCATGTTGGCTCCCACATGTTCCACGATGATCTCATCGGATGAACCACGATGTCAAGGATTCAAGCAATCCCGTATGCAATTCCCTTTGTCAATCGGTACATTACTTGCCCGAGATTCGATCGTCGGTGTCCCAATACCTTGTCCAATCTCGTTAACGGCAAGTCACTTTACTCGTTCCATAATGCATGATCCCGTGACTAACTACTTAGTCACATTGAGCTCATTATGATGATGCATTGCCGAGTGGGCCCAGAGATACCTCTCCGTCATACGGAGTGACAAATCCAGCCTCGATTCGTGCCAACCCAGCAGACACTTTCGGAGATACCGTAGTGCACCTTTATAGCCACCCGATTCGTTGTGACATTTGGTACACCCAAAGCATTCCTACGGTATCCGGGAGTTGCACAATCTCATGGTCTAAGGAAATGATACTTGACATTAGAAAAGCTTTATCAAACGAACTACACGATCTTGTGCTATGCTTAGGATTGGGTCTTGTCCATCACATCATTCTCCTAATGATGTGATCCCGTTATCAATGACATCCAATGTCCATGGTCAGGAAACCATAACCATCTATTTATCAACGAGCTAGTCAACTAGAGGCTCACTAGGGACATGTTGTGGTCTATGTATTCACACATGTATTACGGTTTCCAGTTAATACAATTATTGCATGAACAATAGACAATTATCATGAACAAGGAAATACAATAATAGCCATTTTATTATTGCCTCTAGGGCATATTTCCAACACTTTCTTCTTCGGTACACACAATTTCCACCATGCAAACAAATGCATCTTTTTCTTCTCCTCACCGTCACCCCACCAAAAACCAGCTAATTCATCAGTGATTGTTTTGCAAATTCCTTTAGGGAGATTAAATACTGACATTGCATAAGATGGAATTGCTTGGGCCACTGACTTTAATAAGATTTCCTTGCCCTGCATCGAAAGGAATTTTTCCTTCCACCCTTTGAGACGCTCACAAACTCGATCAACAAGGTGCTGAAAACAATCACTTCTATCAACACCAACTATAGTCGGCAGCCCCAAATACCTATTTGAGAGGGCTTCAGTTACAATATGTAGTTCCCCAGAAACATCCTCTCTTGTGCCAACTGGAGTATTTGGGCTAAAAAATATACTAGATTTGGCATTGCTTACCATCTGACCCGAGCTCCCACAATAAGTATCCAAAACTCTTTTTAAAGTGTTAGCACTTTGCATATTGGCCTTCATTAAGATTAGAGAGTCATCTGCAAAAAGAATGTGTGAGATAGTGGGGGCACTTCTACAAACTTTAATTCCCTCCAGGTGTATCACCTCCCCCTCGTGAGCTAGCATACTAGAGAGCCCTTCTGAGCATAACAAAAACAGGTAAGGGGAGAGGGGGTTCCCCTGCCTGAGTCCCCTGGTGGGACTAAATTCTTCTGTCTGTGTGTCATTAAAACGGACACTGTAACTGACAGAAGAAACACATTCCATTATCAATCGAATCCATTGCTCATTGAAGCCCATTCTCCCCATCATCCTCTCCAAGAAACCCCATTCCACTTCTATCATAAGCTTTATTCATATCAAGCTTTACTGCACAAAATCCAGAGTTCCCATGTGTCTTCTTCTTCAGTGTGTGGAAATACTCATAGGCCACCAGTACGTTGTCGGTGATCGACCTACCTGGAACAAATGCACTCTGTGTAGGAGAAATAATCTCTGGTAGGATCCTCTTTAGCCTATTAGCAATCATCTTCGCAATAATCTTATAAACTACATTATAAAGGCTGATAGGCCTGTACTGAGATATTAACTATGGACACTCAACCTTGGGTATCAAAACAATATTACTGGAATTCCATCCAGTCGGTATCTTCTTATTATTTACTGCGTCTAGAACCTCCTTTGTAAGCTCCTCTCCCAATATATGCCAGAACCTAACGGGGTTGTTGTTCTACAATATGCAGACGATACGATCATTTGCTTGGAACATGAGGTGGACAAAGATGTGAATCTTAAACTTCTCCTATATATCTTTGAAAGGATGTCTGGCCTTAGAGTTAACTTTCAGAAGAGCGAGATCATAACTATTGGTTGGGACGCGTGAAGGAAATATGCCCTAGAGGCAATAATAAAGTTATTATTTATTTCCTTATTTCATGATAAATGTTTATTATTCATGCTAGAATTGTATTAACCGGAAACATGATACATGTGTGAATACATAGACAAACATATAGTCACTAGTATGCCTCTACTTGACTAGCTCATTAATCAAAGATGGTTATGTTTCCTAACCATAGACATGTATTGTTATTTGATTAATGGGATCACATCATTAGGAGAATGATGTGATTGACATGACCCATTCCGTTAGCCTAGCACTTGATCGTTTAGTATATTGCTATTGCTTTATTCATGACTTATACATGTTCTCGTAACTATGAGATTATGCAACTCCGTTTACGGAGGAACACTTTGGTGCTACCAAACGTCACAACGTAACTGGGTGATTATAAAGGAGTACTACAGGTGTCTCCAAAGGTACATGTTGGGTTGGCGTATTTGAGATTAGGTTTTGTCACTCCGATTGTCGGAGAGGTATCTCTGGGCCCTCTCGGTAATGCACATCACATAAGCCTTGCAAGCATTGCAACTAATAAGTTAGTTGCGAGATGATGTATTACGGAACGAGTAAAGAGACTTGCCGTAACGAGATTGAACTAGGTATTGGATACCGACGATCGAATCTCGGGCAAGTAACATACCGATGACAAAGGGAACAACGTATGTTGTTATGCGGTTTGACCGATAAAGATCTTCGTAGAATATGTAGGAGCCAATATGAGCATCCAGGTTCCGCTATTGGTTATTGACCAGGAATAGTTCTAGGTCATGTCTACATAGTTCTCGAACCCGTAGGGTCCGCACGCTTAAGGTTACGACGACAGTTTTATTATGAGTTTATGAGTTTTGATTACCGAAGGAGTTCGGAGTCCCGGATGAGATCAGGGACATGATGAGGAGTCTCGAAATGGTCGAGACGTAAAGATCGATATATTGGACGACTATATTCGGACTTCGGAAAGGTTCCGAGTGATTCGGGTATTTTTCGGAGTACCGGAGAGTTACGGGAATTCGCCGGGGAGTATATGGGCCTTATTGGACCATACCGGAATAGAGGAGAGAGGCCAAAAGGAAGGAGGCCTACGCCCCACCTCTGGTCCGAATTGGACAAGGGGTGCAGCCCCCTTTTCCTTCTTCCTCTCCCCCTCTTTCCCCTTCTCCTACTCCAACAAGGAAGGAGGGAGTCCTACTCCCGGTGGGAGTAGGACTCCCCTTGGCGCGCCCCCTCCTAGGCCGGTCGCCCCCTCCCCCCTTGCTCCTTTATATACGGGGGCAGGGGGGCACCTCTAGACACAACAACAATTGATCCCTTGGATCTCTTAGCCGTGTGCGGTGCCCCCCTCCATCATAGACCACCTCGATAATATTGTAGCAGTGCTTAGGCGAAGCCCTGCGACGGTAGAACATCAAGATCGTCACCACACCGTCGTGCTGACGGAACTCATCCCCGACACTTTGCTGGATCGGATTCCGTGGATCGTCATCGAGCTGAACGTGTGCTGAACTCGGAGGTGCCGTACGTTCGGTACTTGGATCGGTCGGATCGTGAAGACGTACGACTACATCAACCGCGTTGTCATAACGCTTCGCCACGGTCACGAGGGTACGTGGACAATATTCTCCCCTCTCGTTGCTATGCCATCACCATGATCTTGCGTGTGCGTAGGAAATTTTTGAAATTACTATGTTCCCCAATAGTGGCATCCGAGCCAGGTTTTATGCGTTGATGTTATATGCACGAGTAGAACACAAGTGAGTTGTGGGCGATACAAGTCATACTGCTTACCAGCATGTCATACTTTGGTTCGGCGGTATTGTGAGATGAAGCGGCCCGGACCGACATTACGTGTACGCTTACGCGAGATTGGTTTCACCGCTGCGAGCACTCGTTGCTTAAAGGTGACTGGCGGGTGTCTGTCTCTCTCACTTTAGTTGAACCGAGTGTGGCTACACCCGGTCCTTGCGAAGGTTAAAACAGCACCAACTTGACAAACTATTGTTGTGGTTTTGATGCGTAGGTAAGAACGGTTCTTGCTCAGCCCGTAGCAGCCACGTAAAACTTGCAACAACAAAGTAGAGGACGTCTAACTTGTTTTTGCAGGGCATGTTGTGATGTGATATGGTCAAGACGTGATGCTATATTTTATTGTATGAGATGATCATGTTTTGTAACCGAGTTATCGGCAACTGGCATGAGCCATATGGTTGTCGCTATATTGTATGAAATGCAAACGCCATGTAATTGCTTTACTTTATCACTAAGCGGTAGCGATAGTCGTAGAAGCAATAGTTGGCGAGACGACAACGATGCTACGATGGAGATCAAGGTGTCGTGCGGTAACGATGGTGATCACGACGGTGCTTGGAGATGGAGATCACAAGCACAAGATGATGATGGCCATATCATATCACTTATATTGATTGCATGTGATGTTTATCCTTTATGCATCTTATCTTGCTTTGATTGACGGTAGCATTATAAGATGATCTCTCACTAAATATCAAGAAGTGTTCTCCCGAGTATGCACCGCTATGAAAGTTCTTCGTCTTTGAGACACCACGTGATGATCGGGTGTGATAGGCTCTATGTTCAAATACAACGGTGCAAAACAGTTGCACACGCAGCGAATACTCAGTTAAACTTGACGAGCCTAGCATATACAGATATGGCCTCGAACACGGAGACCGAAAGGTCGAACGTGAATCATATAGTAGATATGATCAACATAGTGATGTTCACCATTGAAACTACTCCATCTCACGTGATGATCGGACATGGTTTAGTTGATTTGGATCACGTAATCACTTAGATGACTAGAGAGATGTCTATCTAAGTGGGAGTTCTTAAGTAATATGATTAATTGAACTTTAATTTATCATGAACTTAGTCCCGGTAGTATTTTGCAAATTATGTTGTAGATTAATAGCTCGCGTTGTTGCTTCCCTATGTTTGTTGCTTTCATATGTTTATTTTAATATGTTCCTAGAGAAAACTGTGTTGAAAGATGTTAGTAGCAATGATGCGGATTGGATCCGTGATCTGAGGTTTATCCTCATTCCTGCACAGAAGAATTATGTCCTTGATGCACCGCTAGGTGATAGACCTATTGCAGGAGCAGATGCAGACGTTATGAACGTTTGGCTAGCTCAATATGATGACTACTTGATAGTTTAGTGCACCATGCTTAACGGCTTAGAATCGGGACTTCAAAGACGTTTTGAACGTCATGGACCATATGAGATGTTCCAGGAATTGAAGTTAATATTTCAAGAAAATACCCGAGTTGAGAGATATGAAGTCTCCAACAAGTTCTATAGCTAAAAGATGGAGGAGAATCGCTCAACTAGTGAGCATGTGCTCAGATTGTCTGGGTACTTCAATCGCTTGAATCAAGTGGGAGTTAATCTTCCAGATAAGATAGTGATTGACAGAATTCTCTAGTCACCATCACCAAGTTAGTAAAACTTCGTGATGAACTATAATATGCAAGGGATGACAAAAGTAATTCCCAAGCTCTTTGTGATGCTAAAATCGATGAAGGTAGAAATCAAGAAAAGAGCATCAAGTGTTGATGATTGACAAGACCACTAGTTTCAAGAAAAGGGCAAAGGGAAAGAAAGGGAACTTCAAGTAGAATGACAAGCAAGTTGTCGCTCCCGCGAAGAAGCCCAAAACTGGACCAAAGCCTGAAACTGAGTGCTTCTACTGCAAAGGAAATGATCACTGGGAGCAGAAATGACCTGAATATTTGGTGGATAAGAAGGATGGCAAAGTGAACAAGAGTATATTTGATATACAGGTTGTTGATGTGTGCCTTACTAGTGTTTATAGTAGCCCCTGAGTATTTGATACTCGTTCGGTTGCTAAGATTAGTAACTCGAAACAGGAGTTACAGAATAAACAGAGACTAGTTGAAGGGAAGTGACGATGAGTGTTGGAAGTAGTTCCAAGATTGATATGATCATCATCACACACTCCCTATACTTTCGGGATTAGTGTTAAAACTAAATAAATGTTATTTGGCTTTTGCGTTGAGCATGAATATGATTTGATCATGTTTATTGCAATACGGTTATTCATTTAAAGTCAGAGAATAATTGTTGTTCTATTTACATGAATAAAACCTTCAATGGTCATACACCCAATGAAAATAGTTTGTTGGATCTCGATCGTAGTGATACACATATTCATAATATTGATGCCGAAAGATGCAAAGTTAATAATGATAGTGCAACTTATTTGTGGCATCGCCGTTTGGGTCATATCGATTGTAAAGCGCATGAAGAAACTCCACAAAAGATGGATTTTGGAATCACTTGATTATGAATCATTTGATGCTTGCGAACCGTGCCTTTTGGGCAAGATGACTAAAACTCCGTTCCCCGGAACAATGGAACGAGTTACTGACTTATTGGAAATAATACATACCGATGTATGCGATCCAATGAGTGTTAAGGCTCGCGCCGTGTATCGTTATTTTCTGACCTTCACAGATGATTCGAGCAGATATGGGTATATCTACTTGATGAAACATAAGTCTGAAACATTTGAAAAGTTCAAAGAATTTTAGAGTGAAGTGGAAAATCATCGTAACAAGAAAAATAAAATTTCTACGATCTGATTGTGGAGATGAATTTTTGAGTTACGAGTTTGGTCTTCATTTGAAACAATGTGAAATAGTTTCGCAACTCACGCCACCCGGAACACCACAATGTAATGGTGTGTCTAAACATCGTAATCGTACTTTACTAGATATGGTGCGACCTATGATGTCTCTTATCGGTTTACCACTATCGTTTTGGGGTTATGCATTAGAGACAGCTGCATTCACGTTTAAATAGGGCACCATCTAAATCCGTTGAGTCGACACCGTATGAACTATGGTTTAGCAGTAAACCTAAGTTGTCGTTTCTTAAAGTTTGGAGTTGCGATGCTTATATGAAAAAGGTTTTCAACCTGATAAGCTTGAACCCAAATCGCAGAAGTGCGTCTTCATGGAATACCCAAAGGAAACTGTTGGGTACACCTTCTATCACAGATCTAAAGGCAAAACATTCGTTGCTAAAAATGGATCCTTTCTAGAGAAGGAGTTTCTCTCGAAAGAAGTGAGTGGGAGGAAAGTAGAGCTTGATAAGGTAATTTGTACCTTCTCCCGAATTGGAAAGTAGTTCATCATAGAAATCAGTTCTAGTGATTCCTACACCAATTAGTGAGGAAGCTAATGATAATGATCATGAAGCTTCAGATCAAGTTACTACCGAACTTTGTAGATCTTTCAGATTAAGATCCGCACCAGAGTGGTACGGTAATCCTATTCTGGAAATCATGTTACTAGACCATGATAAACCTACGAACTATGAGGAAGCGATGATGGGCCCAGATTCCGCGAAATGGTTTGAGACCATGAAATCTGAGATAGGATCCATGTATGAGAACAAAGTGTGGACTTTGATTGATTTGTCCAATGATCGACAAGTCATAGAAAATAAATGGATCTTCAAGAGGAAGACAGACGCTGATAGTAGTGTTACTATCTACAAAGCTCGACTTGTCGCAAAAGGTTTTCGACAAGTTCAAGGTGTTGACTACGATGAGAGTTTCTCACTCGCATCTATGCTTGAGTCTGTCTGAATCATGTTAGCAATTGCCGCATTTTATGAAATCTGGCAAATGGATAAACAAAACTGCATTCCTTAATGGATTTATTAAAGAAGAGTTGTATATGATGCAACCGAAGGTTTTGTAAATCCTAAAGGTGCTAACAAAATGTGCAAGCTCCAATGATCCATCTATGGACTGGTGCAAGCATCTCGAGTTGGAATACACGCTTTGATAAGTTGATCAAAGCATATAGTTTTATACAGACTTGCGGTGAAGCCTGTATTTACAATAAAGTGAGTGGGAGCACTACGCTTTTTCGATAAATATATGTGAGTGACATATTGTTGATCGAAATGATGTAGAATTTTTCCGGAAAGCATAAAGGAGTATTTAAAAGGAGTTCTTTAAAAGAAAGACCTCGGTAAAGCTACTTACATATTGAGCATCAAGATCTATTGAGATAGATCAAGACGCTTGATAAGTTTTTCAATAAGTACATACCTTGTCAAGATTTTGAAGTAGTTCAAAATGGAACAGTCAAAGAAAATTTCTTGCTGTGTTGCAAAGGTGTGAAATTGAGTAAGACTCAAATCCGACCACGGCAGAAAATAGAAAAGAGAATGAAAGTCATTCCCTATGCCTCACCATAGGTTCTATAAAGTATGCTATGCTATGTACCAGACCTATTGTATACCTTGCTCTGAATTTGGCAAGGGAGTACAATAGTGATCTAGGAGTAGATCACTGGACATTGGTCAAGAACATCCTTAGTGAGGACTAAGGAAATATTTCTCGATTATGGAGGTGATAAAAGAGCCCGTCGTAAAGAGTTACATCGATGCAAGCTTTTTACACCGATCCAGATGACTCTAAGTCTCAATCTGGATACATATTGAAAGTGGGAGCAATTAGCTAGAGTAGCTCCGTGCAGAACATTGTAGACATAGAATATTTGCAAAATACATACGGCTCTGAATGTGACAGACCCGTTGACTAAGCTTCTCTCATGAGCAAAACATGATCATACCTTAGTACTCTTTGGGTGTTAATCACATAGCGATGTGAACTAGATTATTGACTCTAGTAAACCCTTTGGGTGTTGGTCACATGACGATGTGAACTATGGGTGTTAATCACATACTGAGATGTGAATATTAGTGTTGAATCACATGATGATGTGAACTAGATTATTGACTCTAGTCCAAGTGGGAGGCTGAAGGAAATATGCCCTAGAGGCAATAATAAAGTTATTATTTATTTCCTTATTTCATGATAAATGTTTATTATTCATGCTAGAATTGTATTAACGGAAACATGATACATGTGTGAATACATAGACAAACATATAGTCACTAGTATGCCTCTACTTGACTAGCTCATTAATCAAAGATGGTTATGTTTCCTAACCATAGACATGTGTTGTTATTTGATTAATGGGATCACATCATTAGGAGAATGATGTGATTGACATGACCCATTCCGTTAGCCTAGCACTTGATCGTTTAGTATATTGCTATTGCTTTCTTCATGACTTATACATGTTCCTGTAACTATGAGATTATGCAACTCCGTTTACGGAGGAACACTTTGGTGCTACCAAACGTCACAACGTAACTGGGTGATTATAAAGGAGTACTACAGGTGTCTCCAAAGGTACATGTTGGGTTGGCGTATTTCGAGATTAGGTTTTGTCACTCCGATTGTCGGAGAGGTATCTCTGGGCCCTCTCGGTAATGCACATCACATAAGCCTTGCAAGCATTGCAACTAATAAGTTAGTTGCGAGATGATGTATTACGGAACGAGTAAAGAGACTTGCCGGTAACGAGATTGAACTAGGTATTGGATACCGACGATCGAATCTCGGGCAAGTAACATACCGATGACAAAGGGAACAACGTATGTTGTTATGCGGTTTGACCGATAAAGATCTTCGTAGAATATGTAGGAGCCAATATGAGCATCCAGGTTCCGCTATTGGTTATTGACCAAGAATAGTTCTAGGTCATGTCTACATAGTTCTCAAACTCGTAGGGTCCGCACGCTTAAGGTTACGATGACAGTTTTATCATGAGTTTATGAGTTTTGATGTACCGAAGGAGTTCGGAGTCCCGGATGAGATCGGGGACATGACGAGGAGTCTCGAAATGGTCGAGACGTAAAGATCGATATATTGGACGACTATATTCGGACTTCGGAAAGGTTCCAGTGATTCGGTATTTTTCGAGTACCGGAGAGTTACGGAATTCGCCGGGAGTATATGGGCCTTATTGGGCCA
The DNA here is from genome assembly GCA_021605205.1 of Aegilops longissima. NCBI lineage: Eukaryota > Viridiplantae > Streptophyta > Magnoliopsida > Poales > Poaceae > Aegilops > Aegilops longissima. The sequence continues at coordinate 461,501,149 of CM038680.1, forward strand.
TACGGAATAGAGGGAGAGGCCAAAAGGAAGGAGGCCTGCGCCCCACCTCTGGTCCGAATTGGACAAGGGGCGCAGCCCCCTTTTCCTTCTTCCTCTCCCCCTCTTTCCCCTTCTCCTACTCCAACAAGGAAGGAGGGAGTCCTACTCCAACAAGGAAGGAGGGAGTCCTACTCCTTGGCGCGCCCCTCCTAGGCCGGCCGCCCCCTCCCCCCTTGCTCCTTTATATACGTGGGCAGGGGGGCACCTCTAGACACAACAACAATTGATCCCTTGGATCTCTTAGCCGTGTGCGGTGCCCCCCTCCACCATAGACCACCTCGATAATATTGTAGCAGTGCTTAGGCGAAGCCTGCGCGACGTAGAACATCAAGATCGTCACCACACCGTCGTCGACGGAACTCATCCCGACACTTTGCTGGATCGAGTCCGGGATCGCCATCGAGCTGAACGTGTGCTGAACTCGGAGGTGCCGTACGTTCGGTACTTGGATCGGTCGGATCGTGAAGACGTACGACTACATCAACCACGTTGTCATAACGCTTCCGCTTACGGTCTATGAGGGTACGTGGACAATACTCTCCCCTCTCGTTGCTATGCCATCACCATGATCTAGCGTGTGCGTAGGAAATTTTTGAAATTACTATGTTCCCCAACAACGCGATCATATTAACAAAACCTATGCCGACCTGTTTAACTGTAACATAGGTCACTTCCCTCTTAAGTATCTAGGCATGCCAGTGAGTTTTACTTCTTTAAAAATTCAGACTGAATGTTCACTGAGGACAAGTATCTCAAGAGATTTGATGCCTGGGTTGGCAACGCTGCTTCCATGGGGGGTAGGCATACACTACTGGACTCAGTTGTCACTCAAATCTCTCTTTATCATATGTCTATGTGGCTAATGAACAAGACATCTGTGGAGAGGTTATATAAACACAAGAGAAAGTTCTTTTGGCAAGGGTGTAATAAAAAGCTTCGTTATCACCTGGTAAAATGGAATAGAATTTTTCGATCCAAAGATAAAGGGGGGGTTGGCATCAAAGATCTTCGCAAACAAAATATCAGTCTCATGTTGAAGTGGTGGTGGAAGTTAGATACCCAAAATGGGGTGTGGCAAGATATTGTCAAGGAAAGGTACTTGCGTAACCAATTTGTTGCGACAGTAGGCCCCCGGTTTTCTGATTCGCCTTGCTGGAAGAGCCTCTTGAAAATTAAAGAGTTGTACATGTTGGGGAACGTAGTAATTTCAAAAAAATTCCTACGAACACGCAAGACCATGGTGATGGCATAGCAACGAGAGGGGAGAGTGTCCGCCCACGCACTGTGAGACCGAAAGCGGAAGCGTTATAACAACGCTGTTGATGTAGTCGACGCCTTCACGATCCGACCGATCCAAGCACCGAACGACGGCACCTCCGAAGTTCTGCACACGCTCAGCTCGATGACGATCCCGGACCGATCCAGCAAAGTGTCGGGATGAGTTCCACAAGACGACGGCGCAGGACGATGTTGATGCTCCATCGACGCAGGGCTTCGCTTAAGCTCCATGACGATATGACTTCTCCGCGCAGGCTTCGCCTAAGCTCTACGACGATATGACCAAGTGGAATATGGTGGAGGGGGCACCGACACGGCTAAGGAACGATCCGAGATCAACTTGTGTGTCATGGGTGCCCCTGCCTCAGATATAAAGGAGCAAAGGGGTGCGGCCGCCCTAGGAGAGGCGCCGAGGAGTCCTACTCCCACCGAGTAGGACTCCCCTCTCCTAGTTGGAGTAGGATTGGGGAGGGAAGAGGAAGGGCGCCCCCTCTCCTTGTCCTATTCGGACTAGAGGGGGGGGGGCGCCTGCCCCTGGCCGCCCTTCCTCTTCTCCCTTGTGGCCCATTAAGGCCCATATACCCCGGGGTTCCGTAACCCCGGTGTTCCAGTAACTTCCTGTTTTCATTTGGAACCCTTCCAAGTCCAAACATAGGCTTCCAATATATCAATCTTTATGTCTCGACCATTTAGAGACTCCTCGTCATGTCCGTGATCATATCCGGACTCAACAACCTTCGTACATCGATACTTATAAACTCATAATGAATGTCATCGAACGTTTAGCGTGCGGACCCTACGGTTCGAGAACTATGTAGACATGACCTAGAACCATTCTCGGTCAATAACCAATAGCGGAACCTGGATGCTCATATTGGTTCCTACATATTCTACGAAGATCTTTATCGGTCAAACCGCATAACGACATACGTTGTTCCTTTGTCATCGGTATGTTACTTACCCGAGATTCGATCGTCGGTATCCAATACCTAGTTCAATCTCGCTATCGTAAGTCTCTTTACTCGCTCCGAATACATCATCTCACAACTAACTCATTAGTTGTAATGCTTGCAAGGCTTAAGTGATGTGTATTACCGAGAAGGCCCAGAGATACCTCTCCGACAATCGGAGTGACAAAACCTAATCTCAAATACGCCAACCCAACAAGTACCTTTGGAGACACTGTAGTACTCCTTTATAATCACCCGCCACGCTCGACGCTTGGTAGTACCCAAAGTGTTCCTCCGTAAACGGAGTTGCATAATCTCATAGTTACAGAACATGTATAGGTCATGAAGAAAGCATTAGTAATATACTAAACGATCAAGTGCTAAGCTAACGGAATGGGTCATGTCAATCACATCATTCTCCTAATGAGGTGATCCCATTAATCAAATGACAACACATGTCTATGGTTAGGAAACACAACCATCTTCGATTAATGAGCTAGTCCAAGAGAGGCATACTAGTGACTATCTGCTTGTCTATGTATTCACACATGTATTATGTTTCCTGTTAATACAATTCTAGCATGAATAATAAACATTTATCATGGTATAAGGAAATAAATAATAACTTTATTATTGCCTCTAGGGCATATTTCCTTCAGTCTCCCACTTGCACTAGAGTCAATAATCTAGATTACATAGTAATGATTCTAACACCCATGGAGTTTTGGTGCTGATCATGTTTTGCTCGTGGAAGAGGCTTAGTCAACGGGTCTGCAACATTCAGATCCGTATGTATTTTGCAAATCTCTATGTCTCCCACTTGGACTTGGTCCCGAATGGAATTGAAGCATCTCTTGATATGTTTGGTCCTCTTGTGAAATCTGGATTCCTTTGCCAAGGCAATTGCACCAGTATTGTCACAGAAGATCTTCATCGGTCCCGATGCACTAGGTATGACACCTAGATCGGAAATGAACTCTTTCATCCAGACTCCTTCATTTGCTGCTTCCGAAGCAGCTATGTACTCCGCTTCACATGTAGATCCCGCCACGACGCTTTGTTTAGAACTGCACCAACTGACAGCTCCACCGTTTAATAAAAACACGTATCCGGTTTGCGATTTAGAATCGTCCGGATCAGTGTCAAAGCTTGCATCGACGTAACCATTTACGACTAGCTCTTTGTCACCTCCATATACGAGAAACATATCCTTAGTCCTTTTCGGTATTTCGGGATGTTCTTGACCGATGTCCAAATGATCCACTCTGGATTACTTTGGTACCTTCCCGCCAAGCTTACAGCTAAGCATCGTCAGTCGGTACACAGCATTGCATACATGATAGAGCCTATGGCTGAAGCATAGGAACATCTTTCATTTCTCTCTATCTTCTCATTGTGGTCGGGCATTGAGTCGACTCAATCTTACACCTTGTAATACAGGTAAAAACCTTTCTTTGCTCGATCCATTTTGAACTTCTTCAAAACTATATCAAGGTATGTGCTTTGTGAAAGTCCAATTAAGCGCCTTGATCTATCTCTATAGATCTTGATGCCCAATATGTAAGCAGCTTCACCGAGGTCTTTCATTGAAAAACTTTTATTCAAGTATCCTTTATGCTATCCAGAAATTCTATATCATTTCCAATCAATAATATGTCGTCCACATATAATATTAGAAATGCTACAGAGCTCCCACTCACTTTCTTGTAAATACAGGCTTCTCCAAAAGTCTCAGATAAACCCATATGCTTTGATCACACTATCAAAGCGCTTATTCCAACTCCGAGAGGCTTGCACTGCACCATAAATTGATCGCTGGAGCTTGCACACCTTGTTAGTACCCTTTGGATCGACAAAACCTTCGTGTTGCATCATATACAACTCTTCTTCTAGAAATCCATTCAAGAATGCAGTTTTACATCCATTTGCCAAATTTCATAATCATAAAATGCGCAATTGCTAACATGATTCGGACAGACTTAAGCATCGCCACTGGTGAGAAAGTCTCATCGTAGTCAACCCTTGAACTTGTAGAAAACCTTTCGCAACAAGTCGAGCTTTGTAGACAGTTATATTACCATCGGCGCGGTCTTCTTCTTAAAGATCCATTTATTCTCAATGGCTTGCCGATCATCGGCAAGTCAACCAAAGTCCATACTTTGTTCTCATACATGGATCCCATCTCAGATTTCATGGCTTCCAGCCATTTTATGGAATCTGGGCTCACCATCGCTTCTTCATAGTTTGTAGGTTCGCCATGGTCAAGTAACATGACTTCCGAATAGGATTACCGTACCACTGTGCGATTTTACTCTGGTTGACCTCTACGAAGTTCAAGAGTAACTTGATCCAAGCTTCATGATCATCATCATTAGTTTCCTCACTAATTGGTGTAGTTGTCACAGAACCATTTCTTGTGATGAACTACTTTCCAATAAGGGAGCAGATCTGATTATCTCATCAAGTTCTACTTTCCTCCCACTCACTTCTTCGAGAGAAACTCCTTCTCTAGAAAGGATCCGAATTTAGCAACGAAAATCTTGCCTTCAGATATGTGATAGAAGGTGTACCCAACAGTCTCCTTTGGGTATCCTATGAAGACACATTTTTCCGATTTGGGTTCGAGCTTATCTGGTTGAAGTTTCTTCACATAAGCATCGCAGCCCCAAACTTTAAGAAACGACAACTTTGGTTTCTTGCCAAACCACAGTTCATACGGTGTCGCCTCAACGGATTTAGATGGTGCCCTATTTAACGTGAATGCGGCCGCCTCTAAAGCATATCCCCAAAACGATAGCGGTAAATCAAGAAGAGACATCATAGATCGCACCATATCAAGTAAAGTACGACACGACGCTCGACACACCATTTCTCGTGGTGTTCGGGTGGCGTGAGTTGCAAACTATTCCACATTGTTTCAAATGTAAACCAAACTCAGAACTCAAATATTCTCCTCCACGATCAGATCGTAGAAACTTTATTTTCTTGTTACGATGATTTTCCACTTCACTCTGAAATTCTTTGAACTTTTCAAATGTTTCAGATTTGTGTTTCATTAAGTAGATATACCCATATCTACTCAAATCATCCGTGAAGGTGAGAAAATAACGATACCGCCAAGTGCCTCAACATTCATTGGACCACAAACATCAGTATGTATGATTTCCAACAAATCAGTTGCTCGCCCATAGTTCCGAGAACGGCGTTTTGGTCATCTTGCCCATGAGGCACGGTTCGCAAGTACCAAGTGATTCATAATCAAGTGATTCCGAAGCCCATCAAGATGGAGTTTCTTCATGCGTTTTACACCGATATGACCTAAACGGAAGTGCCACAAATAAGTTGCATTATCATTATCAACTCTGCATCTTTTGGTTTCAACATTATGAATATGTGTATCACTACTCTTCGAGATTCAACAAGAATAGACCATTCTTCAAGGGTGCATGACCATAAAAGATATTACTCATATAAATAGAACAACCATTATTCTCTGATTTAAATGAATAACCGCCTCGCATCAAACAAGATCCAGATATAATGTTCATGCTCAACGCGGCACCAAATAACAATTATTTAGGTCTAAAACTAATCCCGAAGGTAGATGTAGAGGTAGCGTGCCGACCGCGATCACATTGACTTTGGAACCATTTCCACGTGCATCGTCACCTCGTCCTTTGCCGGTGCTCGTCTATTCCGTAGTCCCTGTTTGAGTTGCAAATATTAGCAACAGAACCAGTATCAAATACCCAGTGCTACTACGAGCTCTAGTAAGGTACACATCAATAACATGTATATCACATATACCTTTGTTCACCTTGCCATCCTTCTTATCCGCCAAATACTTGGGGCAGTTCCGCTTCAAAGGTCCAGTCGCTTGCAGTAAAACACTCGTTTCAGGTTTAGGTCCAGACTTGGGTTTCTTCTCTTGATCAGCAACTTTCTTGCTGTTCTTTTGAAGTTTCCTTCTTCTTCCCTTTGCCCTTTTCTTGAAACTAGTGGTCTTGTTGACCATCAACACTTGATGCTCTTTCTTGATTTCTACCTCCATGCTTTTAGCATTGCGAAGAGCTCAGGAATTGTCTTAGTCATTCCTTGCATATTATAGTTCATCACGAAGCTCTTGTAGCTTGGTGGCGTGATTGGAGAATTCATCAATGACACTATCATCCGGAAGAGTAACTCCCAGTTGAATCAAGTGATTATTATACCCGGACATTTTGAGTATATGTTCACCGATGTAACTATTCTCCTCCATCTTGCAGCTATAGAACTTATTGGAGACTTCATATCTCTCAATCCGGCATTTGCTTGAAATATTAACTTCAACTCTGGAACATCTCATATGCTCCATGACGCTCAAAACGCCGTTGAAGACCCGGTTCTAAGCCGTAAAGCATGGCACACTGAATATTGAGTAGTCATCAGCTTTGCTTTGCCGACGCTCACAACTTCTCGCTCAGCTCAGAGCAGAGGCTGTCACCCGGCGGTGCTTCCAGACGTAATTTTTCTCGTGCAGCAATGAGGATAATCCTCGTTACGGACCCAGTCCGTAATTGCTACCATCATCTTTCAACTTTGCTTTCTCAAGGAACGCATTAAAATTCAACGGAACAACAAAGACGAGCCATCTATCTACAAAGAAACATAGACAAGCAAAATACTATCGGTACTAAGCTCATGATTAATTTAAGTTTAATTAATCATATTAAAACTCCCACTTAGACGGACATCTCTCTAGTTATCTAAGTGATTACGTGATCCAAATCAACTAAACCATGTCCGATCATCACGTGAGATGGAGTAGTTTCAATGGTGAACATCACTATGTTGATCATATCTACTATATGATTCACGCTCGACCTTTCGGTCTCCGTGTTCCGAGGCCATATCTGTTATATGCAAGGCTCGTCAAGTTTAACCCGAGTATTCGCGCTGCAGTAACTGTTTTGCACCGTTGTAGATGGACGAGAACTTATCACACCGATCATCACGTGGTGTCCGGGTACTACGAACTTTGGCAACGGTGCATACTCGTGGAGAACACTTCTTGATAATTTTAGTGAGAGATCATCTTATAATGCTACCGTCAATCAAAGCAAGATAAGATGCATAAAGGATAAACATCACATGCAATCAATATAAGTGATATGATATGGTCATCATCATCTTGTGCTTGTGATCTCCATCGCCAAGCACAAATCATGATCACCATCGCCACCGCGCCGACACCTTGATCTCCATCGTAGCATCGTTATCGCCTCGCCAACTATTGCTTCTACGACTATCGCCATCGCTTAGTGATAAAGTAAAGCAATTACATGGCGCTTGCATTTCATACAATAAAGCGACAACCATATGGCTCCTGCCATTGCCGATAACTCGGTTACAAAACATGATCATCTCATACAATAAAATATAGCATCATGTCTTGACCACATCACATCACAACATGCCCTGCAAAAACAAGTTAGACGCCCTCTACTTTGTTGTTGCAAGTTTTACGTGGCTGCTACGGGCTGAGCAAGAACCGTTTTACCTACGCGTCAAAACCACAACGATAGTTTGTCAAGTTGGTGCTGTTTTAACCTTCGCAAGGACCGGGCGAGCCACACTCGGTTCAACTAAAGTGAGAGAGACAGACACCCGCCGTCACCTTTAAGCAACGAGTGCTCGGAGCGGTGAAACCAGTCTCGCGTAAGCGTCACGCGTAATGTCGGTCCGGCCGCTTCATCTCACAATACCGCTGAACCAAAGTATGACATGCTGGTAAGCAGATGACTTATATCGCCCACAACTCACTTGTGTTCTACTCGTGCATATGACATCAACGATAAAACCAGGCTCGGATGCCATTGTTGGGGAACGAGTAATTTCAAAAAATTCCTACGAACACGCAAGACCATGGTGATGGCATAGCAACGAGAGGAGAGAATGTCCGTCCACGCACCCTCGAGACCGAAAGCGAAGCGTTATAACAACGCTGTTGATGTAGTCGACGCCTTCACGATCCGACCGATCCAAGCACCGAACGACGGCACCTCCGAAGTTCTCGCACACGCTCAGCTCGATGACGATCCCGGACTCCGATCCAGCAAAGTGTCGGGATGAGTTCCACAAGACGACGGCGTGGACGATGTTGATGCTCCACCGACGAGGGCTTCGCCTAAGCTCCGCGATGATATGACTTCTCCGCGCAGGCTTCGCCTAAGCTCTGACGATATGACCGAAGTGGAATATGGTGGAGGGGCACCGACACGGCTAAGGAACGATCCGTAGATCAACTTGTGTGTCATGGGGTGCCCCCGCCTCAGATATAAAGGAGCAAAGGGGGTGCGGCCGGCCCTAGGAGGCGCGCCGAGGAGTCCTACTCCCACCGAGTAGGACTCCCCCTCTCCTAGTTGGAGTAGGATTGGGGAGGGAAGAGGGAAGGGGGCGCCCCTCTCCTTGTCCTATTCGGACTAGAGGGGGGGGCGCACGCCTGCCCTGGCCGGCCCTTCCTCTTCTCCCTTGTGGCCCATTAAGGCCCATATACCCTTCGGGGTTCCAGAACCCCTGTTCCAGTAACTTCTGTTTTCATTCGAACCCTTCCAAGTCCAAACATAGGCTTCCAATATATCAATCTTTATGTCTCGACCAGTTCGAGACTCCTCGTCATGTCCGTGATCATATCCGGACTCAACAACCTTCGTACATCAATACTTATAAACTCATAATGAACTGTCATCGAACGTTAAGCGTGCGGACCCTACGGGTTCGAGAACTATGTAGACATGACCTAGAACCATTCTCGGTCAATAACCAATAGCGGAACCTGGATGCTCATATTGGTTCCTACATATTCTACGAAGATCTTTATCGGTCAAACCGATAACGATATCGTTGTTCCTTTGTCATCGGTATGTTACTTACCCGAGATTCGATCGTCGGTATCCAATACCTAGTTCAATCTCGCTACCGTAAGTCTCTTTACTCGTTCCGTAATACATCATCTCACAACTAACTCATTAGTTGTAATGCTTGCAAGGCTTAAGTGATGTGTATTACCGAGAAGGCCAGAGATACCTCTCCGACAATCGGAGTGACAAAACCTAATCTCAAATACGCCAACCCAACAAGTACCTTTGGAGACACCTGTAGTACTCCTTTATAATCACCTAGTTACGTTGTGACGTTTGGTAGTACCAAAGTGTTCCTCCGTAAACGGAGTTGCATAATCTCATAGTTACGGGAACATGTATAGGTCATGAAGAAAGCATTAGCAATATACTAAACGATCAAGTGCTAAGCTAACGGAATGGGTCATGTCAATCACATCATTCTCCTAATGAGGTGATCCCATTAATCAAATGACAACACATGTCTATGGTTAGGAAACACAACCATCTTTGATTAATGAGCTAGTCCAAGAGAGGCATACTAGTGACTATCTGCTTGTCTATGTATTCACACATGTATTATGTTTCCGGTTAATACAATTCTAGCATGAATAATAAACATTTATCATGGTATAAGGAAATAAATAATAACTTTATTATTGCCTCTAGGGCATATTTCCTTCAGTACATGGCAGACAGAAAGATCCATACGAGGGCTGGGAACCTGACTAGACTGTGGAAGGATTCCATTAATGGGTTGACCCCATTTATGGAACAATTCCCACATTTATATAACATTTGCATCGATCAGGATTGCACTGTGAGTACTTTGAAAGATGCTAATTGCTCATCCTTTTTCCGTAGAAGGCTGGGCCCCGATCTTGCGGAACAGTGGGCGAAGCTGTGTGACCATGTCCATGGGTTACAGCTTCCTGACAATGTGGACTCCGTTTATTGGGGTCTCAATAAATCTGGTCGTTATACCACCAAATCCATGTATAAGTGGCTTGAGAGACGACTCAGTGGTTGTGACTTCAAGTGGATTTGGAAAGCCAAAATCCCTTTGAAGATTCAAATCTTCTTATGGCGACTCTTGCATGATGCAGTTCTCACCAGACAGGTGATGAAACAACGTCGATGGCCTGGGAATCCTGTTTGCTCTTTCTGTCGACAAATGGAGTTGTCTCAGCACCTATTCTTCGAGTGCTCTGTATCTAGGGTCGTCTGGCATGCTATTGGGATCACTTGGGGCACTTACCTTTGTCCTTGCAACTATTGGCAATTTTTTACTTGGTGTCATGCTTTTCTGCCTGGACATGAATCTTTCTACACGGTAGCTTTAGGCGGTGTCACTTGGTCTATCTGGCTGGCCCGGAGCAAGGCCACTTTCGAAAAGAAGATGATCAAAACTCCCTTTGAGATTGTGTTTACGGTTGTTTCTTTTCTTTTATATTGGGCAGGCCTGCAGGCAGGGGATGACATGAAGAAACTACGTGCTGGAGCAAAGATGATACGCAACGGAACCATGATGCTGATGAGGGTCTGCGACGCGTCGGCCAAGATCGGAAAGTGATGACGTTGTCCTGCTGCCTCCCCCACCTCCAGCGATGCAGTGGACTTCCTCATGTTGTTAGACTTTTGGTCTTATGCCAAGCTCTAGTTGTTTGTTCCCTCCTGGGATTACCACCTGAAACTTGGTGCGATCTGTTGTTCTGTAATAGGACTAGTTTTATGTTGGTGTTGCGTAGGTTTTCGCCCCATAGCACTTGTTTCGATGGCGGGCGAGTGCGGTGGGTTTCCTAGCAGTGCGTTGGACTCGCTCCCCCCCCCCCCTATCTCTCCCTGCTTCCTGATCTCGTCTTGTAAGACTGATGTATTTCCGTTCTCAGTAATGGAAAGGGGGATAGCCCGGTTCAAAAAAAATTGTCCCCAATTTGAAAAAGAGCCTTGCGCACATCCTCCCAAGTATACGGAGCAACCAAAAATTCATTCATGTCATTTGTTACGATGGGTTTTACAGAAGATAATAAACCATTAGCTATATCTCCTGCACCAGAAGTGAAAAGACTGGCAAAGTAGTTACGTACTAGTGGCTTCAAATTGTCATTACCTTCCACCCAATTGTAACTATCATTCTTCAGTTTTTTTATAAGATTCCTCCTCCTTCTCGCTGACGCACAATGCTGAAAGTAGGAAGAGTTGCGATCTCCCTTCTTTAGCCAATTCACCCGGCCTCTCTGGGCCCAATATATTTCATCTTGTTCTAATAAGTTTTCAACTAGGACTGAAAGTTCCTTCTGTTTCATCTTTATCTCAGCTGAGTACGGTTCTCTCATCAAGCGCTCGAGTTCCTGTCTCGCCTTCTTCATCCTGGCCTGCGGCTGCTTCAGCACACTACGGTCCCAAGCATGGAGATCTTTGTGAATGGCATTAATCTTGTCCATGGCGGTAGGACAGAGACCGTGGTGTAGTGCTTTCTGCCAAGCCGTGGTGACAATCTCATTCACTGTTTCCTCTGCTAACCACCTCACTTCAAATTTCCTTTTGTTACTTGGTTGGTTCTCTACCACTCCAGCCAAGTACTCAGTGTCCAACAAAGCCTCTCTTCTGATGCGCCTGTTGGACTGATCTTCCTTTTTTGTTGTTTGGACTGATCTCCTTGTCCCAGACGTTTTCTTGGACGTCAACGTCACAGAATACCAAAAGCTAACCATCTTTTATTTTCCAAACTGATCATTTGTTATTAATTCGTACTGATCATTATTTTCGATTCAAACCATTTTTCTATTCTTGCACGCACATCAAGCTGTCATGTATACCTTATTTAAAGAAGTAGCAACCATCTCATCACATACAGAAATTTTTTCACACATATAATACATGTACATGAATAACATATACACCACACCGGCTGCACATTTTCATACATGAATGACATATACACCACACCGGCTGCACATTTTCGTGCTATTAGAAGCCTCTTCAGATTTAAAGGTTTGTACCGGGCATAATAAATTAGGACGATGCTACACAACGCGCGCGCGCTGTGCAGTTGGATCTCGCGGCCGGCCGGTTTAGGAAAGTGTCCCACGTACGGTTCCCCGTGTACCAAAAAAAGCTGTTTCACCCTCCCTGCGTTGCCACGTCAAACCAAAAGAAACAGAAAAGGGAAAAGGCAGAGACCCACGTGATCTTCCCACCCCACCCGACAAGAAAAACATACGCCTCACAGATCCCGGAGCACCTTCTTCCTCCCTCCGTCCCAGCCGCTGCCACACGCCATGGCAAACAAAAACACGAGTAAAAAGGGAAAGCAAAGTCAGGCAAAAAAACAGGCGAACGCATCTGATCTTGTCTGCAAATCTTCCTTGCAGATCAGGCAATAAACTGGGAAAACGTCAGCAATAATTTGCCAGAGACTGGGCAAATTTCTCCCCGTAAAAACACCAAGGTAAATGGCCTTCTATACTTTTGGCAAAAACAAAAGGCATGATCATGTTAGTCTTGATCTGGTAGAACTCCTCTGTACATCCCTCTGAGATGGACACTCTAGTTTGCTAAAATTTCTCCTGTACAATGTGTTGAGAAACTTGACTTGGGATTTCTTGCACAAATTTATGTCCCCCCTGTCCTTGCCTCCCGCTCCCCCTGTTGAATCTGGATGCTGGTGGAAGTTGCTGAGATCTTGAATTGTCTTGTTTACTTTCTTGCCTATTGTCTTGCCCCTGGCCTATGCAACAGAGTAGAGAACACAGTTAGTAGAATAAACAACACCTCACCTAGTTGCTTACAAAACTAAAAAATATGTAAAGAAGATAGGTGAATTGAGAAATGGGTAGTTGCTTACAAAAACAAGCCAGAAAAAAGTTTTGAACTAGTAACAATTTGCCTTCTTCCTGTAACAAAAAGCTGCCTACCATTGCACTGGGTTTTTTATGTGTTGGGAATCACACTTGTGATTCCAAAAAAATTCATCTAAGTTTGTTTTTCATTTATATCTCCTAATTGAGTTGCTTACATGAAAAAAATGGTGTTTCATTTTGCATTATGTCGCTTACGTGGAATTTCCTTCCTATCTCCCTAAATGTGCAGATGGCTGGTCTTGATCTCAATAAGCTTACTGATGACTGTGCTGATTGTGATGGTGCCCCGGAGTGCCTCTATCGGGTGGGCGAGACGCCGGATTTGCTTTCTGCTCCGGTCCAAGATGTGCTAGGTGTGAAGTTCCGTGTTGCGGTTGCTGCTGCTACTCCATGGTGACCAAGGTCACGCAGGTGGCGCTGGCTTGCCTGCTTTTGATGAGAATGGGGTGCAATCTAGCCCACATGAACCATATGTCAGCATGGAGTTTGGCACACTTGGAGGGGCTAAGACACACTACAATGCTTATGCTCTCAGACGTGGTTTTTGATGAAAGCGAACACCTCCAGGAGTTCTGTGACCTAGCACACCAAGGATGGGCGAGTTGGTCGGTCGGACTTAGTCGATTTGGAATGGTGTCGTGTTTTAGGCGACTAGGACGAATGGGTTAGGCGACCTAGCACACCGGGGATGGGCGAGTTGGTTGATCGACTTAGGCGATTTGGAGGGGTGGTGTTTTAGACGACAATGACAATAGGTTAGGCTACCTAGCACACCGGGGATGGGCGAGTTGGTTGTACGGCACAGGAGATTTGGAAGGGTGTGGTGTTTTAGGCAACTAGGACGATGGTTTAAGCAACCTTGCACACCCGGGATGGGCGAATTGGTTGGTCGGCTTAGGCAATTTGGAAGGTGTGATGTTTTAGGCGTCAAGGACAATGGGTTAGGTGCCCTAGCACCCCCGGGATGGGCGAGTTGGTTGGTCGGCTTAGGTGATTTGGAGGGGTGGTGTTTTAGACGGCAGGGGCGATGGGTTAGGCGACCTAGCACACTGGGGATGGACGAGTTGGTTGGACGGCTTAGGCGATTTGGAAGGGTGTGGTGTTTTAGTCGACTAGGACGAATGGGTTGGGCAACCTAGCACACCGAGGATGGGTGAGTTGGTTGGTCGGCTTAGACGATTTGGAAGGAGTGATGTTTTAGTCGACTAGGACGAATGGGTTGTGCAACCTAGCACACCGGGGATGGGCGAGTTGGTTGGTCGGCTTAGGCGATTTGGAAGGGTGTGGTGTTTTAGGCAACTAGGAAGATGGGTTAGGCGACGTAGCACACCGGTAATGGGCGAGTTGGTTGGACGGCTTAGGCGGTTTAGAAGGGTTTGGTGTTTTAGGCGACTAGGGTGATGGGTTAGGCGACCTAGCACGCCGGCAATGGGCGAGTTGGTTGGTAGTAGCGTGGGGGGCCGCGCTACTCCCCATGTCAGCGGCTTGCTTGGCCCCAGCCTCCCCAAGCATGCGCGCCGCCGGCCGCCGACCACCGCCAAGCATGCGCGCCACCGGCTGCTCTGATCTCGCGCGCCGCCAGCCGGCCCCTAATCTAGCGCGCCATTGGGGCCGCTCTTCCAACCTCGGGTAAAAGAACGAACAGCAGCGAGAGTTATGCATCAGAGAGAGGGAACAGATACCGTAGACATATGAGGCGGAATCAATTTTGTACATCGGCGTAATTTGATTACACGGGATCTCATTTCGGTGAACTCCAACAAAATAAAAACAATCGTTTTCAGATCCCATCGTTATCAGTTTACGTTACAAAACGCCAAAACAAACACCTCCTATGTTCTTACACACCGTCATCTTCTTCACCATCTTCATGGTCGGCGACTCGGCGTCAGGGTCTGCATCCATTCCGGATAGCCTGTGCCTCCTGCTACCACCACCATGCCCCTTCTCTGCCTAGAAAGTACACGAATCTAGGAATACTACTGCACAGTAGTATACCAATAGCTATTTTGCCATGAGGACAGAACCGCTTGGTTCAGTTCATGTGTTCTTTCTGATCGTAAAAATAGGTTCCTACTAGTCTTTTGTTGTTGCATACATCCTGCTGCTAAGTTATACCGTGTTTTTGCTCACTTCATAGTGTTATCACCCCCCGCCCCAACACTATGCATGGTTATTTGCCTTCCCACTTCCCCTGAATTATACATCCCTGTGTTGTCTGCTGAAATTACAGTATTGCCTAAAGAACACAGATTCATGGCAAAAATTATGCAGCATTTTATCCACTTATCTCTCTCTGTATTGCCTGAAAAGAAAAACTCTCTCTACTTTTGTTATAGATGTTACAGTATTGCCTAAGAACACAGATCCATGGCAAAATTATGCAGTATTTTGCCTACTTGTTTCTCTATGTATTGCCTACAAAAGGCAGTATCTAATTTTGTTACAGATATTACAGTATTGCCTAAGAAGTTCCATGGCAAAAGTTATGCAGTATTTTGCATGCTTGAGTTGCCTACTGAACACAGACAAAAAATGCTGAAAATTTAACGGATACAGCTACGTGTTGCCTGCTGATGAACACAAATCTTAAAGTATTGCCCAAGAACACGGAATCCATGGCAAAGTTATGTAATATTTTGCCTACTTATCTCTCTCTGTATTGCCTAAAAAGAGAGCTCTCTAATTTGGTTGCCTACGTTCTGAAAATCTAGGGTGTGTTTCGAAGCTGATGTAGAAACAAGGATGTCGCAGCCCTTGTCAAACCCAAAGCCCGATCCCCCCTTAACTGTTGCATCTCTGGAACCACCACCCACGCGATGACGAAAAAACTGTGCAAGCTAAGGCGTCGGAAAACTGACCTCGGGAGGTAGATCCAGCAGAGAATCTCCGTCTCCAGTCGTCCGCCGCCTCGTGCAACCAACGGCTCCATCACCTCCTTCTGCTCCATCTTCTCCCGTCACGCACGCGACCCCTCTCCCCGATCCAGTTGCAGGAGCCCGCCTCCCGTATATGGTGCTCGCATCACTGGTCCGTCGTCACCGCTGCTTATCTCGTCGGCGGGCTCTCACTGGCCATGCTCGCCGTGAAGCCCTAGGGATTGCTCTCCCCTTGTCGCCACGCAGAGAGGGGAGTGGGGAAGGGGAACTGGGAGAGGACAGGAAAATGAAAGCGACGGAAATCAACATCAAAGAAATTGTGCCTATCCCGCTTGGTCGGTCCACTCCCACGTGTCAAGATCTCCTGTGAGATGGACGGCTACCGCGCGGCCGCTCTAGCGTGCTTCATAGCGCGCGCGCGCCATCCAGCATTTAGGAATAAATTAAACCAAAACCGAATTACGAAGGTCAAAGTTCTTGAATTACAGACCAAAAGACAAGCAAACAAAGGATAAATAGAGGATTGTCAGGGTCTAAGAGAGATCAATTGCAATACACTTTGACTCCATTTTTCACCCAATAATAGCATGACTGAATAAGAAGTTCAAAACTGGAGCAGTAGCACTTTCATTTCATTTTTCCTTTCAGTATCGTTGGACACGAGCTCCTTGAGAAAGCTTGCGTGGTCAGTAGCACGTTGGTCCTGCAATTGTGTCAACGTGGAGAAGGAGCCTCCAGGTTAGCCCGCAACAGGGTAACTTCTCTGCACTACAACAAATCAAAAGCAGTAAGTACACATTTTGGACATACAAGCATAATGGAAATTTGCAGAAATAACATGGTGTATCCTGATACAAAGTACCGATGCTTTGGGAATTTTCGAACAGAGAAAATAATTGCAAGCGGCTCAAGCGTCAAGAGCAGAAGAGCATGGGCTCACCGGGGAAGGAGGTAGACAGACAACAGTGGTTGGCCCAGCGCCCGGCTTGCCGACATGCTTCAGTTCGGGCTGGATTCATCAAAGATGTCAAGCTTATAAGCACTGCAAGAACAACCAAGATTGAGAGAATACACTGAGCACCATGTCTAATTCTTATGTTAGTGGTTGGTCCAATAAAATTACGAGGTCAGTGCTTCCATAGAAGTAACAAGATGCAAGCCTAGTTCTTAGGTTACAAATTTGTAAATACTAGTACTGCTACCCGCATTTACAAATACTAGTGAACTTGAACTTGTGGTCTATCGAGATCTGAACCGATTGTGTTACAAGCACTAACACAAAATCTAATGAAGCCGGTATAAGTACATGTTAGAAAGATAATCAAGTTCATGTATATTAATTGGAAGAAGTTCAAAAAGAAACTTTTAAAACGGTTGTATTAAAAAGATGTGTACTACTCCCTTTGTCCGAAAAAATTTGTCCCTCAAATGGATGTTTTTAGCACCAAGTTAGTGCTAGATACATTCATTGGATGAACAAGCTTGGGACAAGCTTTTTCGGACAGAGGGAGTACATAACATCTGGTGAGGACCAGACTATTGAGAAACTAAGGGTGTGTTTGGTTCGGAAACGAAGTGGAATGGAATGTCATGGTTCCATTCCATCGGAATGGGTCGATTCCGTTCTTGTGTTTGGTTGAGGAAGATAGGTGGAATGGAATGGTGACAGTTCAGTGTTTGGTTGGCGAGACGGAATGGAGTGGTGACATTATATCTTTACAATTGTAATAACAAATTAAACGGCATTTAAATTGTATTTGTAGGATAAATAATTTCTAAATTCACTCACAAACATAACAAAAGTGACTCATATCTCAAAAGTTCACTTCAATCTACATTTTCTTGAACATTTACAGTCATTTGCAGATGAAACATGCACTGCTTAGTCTGGTTAAATATACAATTATCTCTTTTGCATCAGAACATACCTACAGTCAAAAGAATAACTAGCTGACTAATCACTAGATTCAGAATTAATGCTAGTTGGCTCGTTGTGAGTGAGTAAGCATCAGATTGGAGGAAGAATTGGGAGTGGCTCCTGCCAATTCAGACCGGAAGACTGCATCTCTGCTGCGCTCCTGCAAGCAAGGTCGCTGTTGCCGCGGCCACCCTCCAGCAAGCTAGGACGCGTCTGCTGTGGAAACGGCGACGAGGCACGCAGAGATGAGGACAGTGCCAATCCTCTGTCATGCCCGCTGCTCCGACGCGACCGCCGCTTCGATGCGCCAACACTCGGCCAGATCTGTGGCGCGGCGCCGCCACCACCAACAGGGATGCGGGGGTTGACGGCCCAAGGCCGCCGGCCTTAGGGAGAGACAAGAGAGCAGAGCCGCCGGCCTGAGGGAGAGACGAGAGAGGAGCGACGACCGCGAGGAGAGGGTTTGTCGGGTGACTGAGACGATGGGGAGACGGTTCTGCGTCGTCCGCTCGATTTCGAGGTCTCAACTCGTTCCGGATATGGGGCGAATATTCGGTCCGCGGGAACGACTTGGTCCCCGTTCCATTATGTACCAAACGCGGGAATCAGGCCCAGGAACAGGTCCGACCCATGCCATTCCAGCGCATGACTGCAACCAAACACACCCAATTACTTTTAACTTGTTCTAATCTAGAGTAGCCTGGAAAGAAACAACATATGTGCTGCATCAGTTTATGCACTAATACATCATTAGTTCATAACCAAAAGTATGGATGTCACATCCTGGAAACCTTTGCAATTGATATGGGGATGCTTCCAGATGCACCTTCGATCATGCACCAAGACATTTCCTTTTATGTTTTTTTACAGTAGAACAAATACTAATTTTTATGCCAAGTAAGTTCAAACAGAACAGAAGTGAAGGTTCATTTGCAATAATAGAAAAGAACATGTGCTTCTTTTGATTCATATAGGCATAACACCTGTTGTGCTACAGGAAGAACATGGAAACAAGGAGGAAATTGAATTTGCAGTTGTTAAGTAGGTGAACTGAAAAGCATACAAAACATACACTGAAGAGCGGGATCCGGCCGGTGACGTTGCGGCGGGCCATCTCCACACGCAAGGCCACACCCCACCGTGCCCCAATCTCCACCTCGCCGAATTGAATGAAATTTATAAATTGAACCGAACTGAAAGAAGAATTTGGACATCATGTGTACATCAAGAAATAAACTTGAGCAGTGCCAACTACTAAACAAAAAGTTTGGTATATTGAGCTTAGAGATTGTATATTGGTGAACTTTTTCCCCCTACAGAACCGTTAATCAAATAGATGTACTGTTCGCGAGGTTTTATCAACAATTCAACATGATTAGTAGCAGTACTACTCTAGGTGGCAAAGTAGTAGCGGCACAAAAGAAGGCCACCATCAACAGTGAGTACTACCGCGACACCTAAACTATGTGTTGGCCACACTTTCTTTACATAGTACTACAAGATTTTTATGAAAAAAAAGTACTACAAGATTTGTGAACACGAGAGCATACAGAAGTTGTACTGAGGGTGTGCATTAGAGAGGCTGGAAGAGGATGCAGCAGCACGCACACACCACCAGATAAGTTCTCCTATCTCCAGAACACATGTATACATACACACATCTCCATCTACAACAAACAAAAGAAATTGTTATTAACCTCCAGAGTTTTTGCAAAGTGAATTAATTTTTGCAACCAGAGAACTTGCTACACTTAGCAAAGGTGAACTACTAATTCCCAAAAACTGCAGAATGTCTACTTCCCTGAACCAGAACTTTTAAACTTCACCTATGCTCATATATGCTGTTTCTTTTGAATTCCCTATCAAATGATCGGTTTCAGTAGCCGAGAAAATTGGCTCAACCTCATAGCTACGAAGATGAAATTGATTGAACCTTCACACATAGAAAGTTTGAACTTCGCTCAAAAGCTAAATAGTTCAACCACATACATACAAGCAGAAAACATGCAAAATTTGGTCCTGTTTAGACATATATCAGGAGACCACCGCTCAAATTTTTGTCTATGAACTGTCAAGCGAGCATCAATTATACGGGAGATGTGGGGATGAGATGACGAAACACAGACCTTCGGGTGTTGGCGAAGAAGAACTGCCGACGAGCCAGTAGTGGACAGAGGAAGAAGGCCACATGGGAGGAAGCAGGGGGCGGTGCCTGGATGAGTCGGCGGCGTGCAGGGGCAGCTTCGAGCGGCGGTCAACCGTGGATGGGGTGGCACACAGGCGCATCACCCATGACCACCATTTTGCGTCGCGCACTGTGCGTGTCCTCTGCATCCCTAGCGTGGGAGTCACCGTTGCGTCCTCCGCCTCCTACCCAAGAAGCATACATCGGATCTCGCCGAGGAAATCTTCACGCGGAGGTTGTCGGTGGTTGAGGCGCGGTTCGCCATGGGGCGGGGGCTACCGGCGTGCGACGACGGGGCGAGGGATGGTGGCTCCCGGGGGCACGGCCCCTCGGCCCCAACATAGCTCCGCCGTTGCCGCCTCGCCGAGCGGGCAGGGAAGCAGGCGCTGGAGCTCGGCTTCGCCGGAGCGGGATGGGGTGCGGAGACGCACGGGCTCCGTCCGGCCCTGCAAATCAAAACAAAGTGTTGACTGCGCTGGTTCGTAGCTAGTTCTGGAACGAGACGGAGGAGAATAACACGTACAAGACGGCGAACCTCGAGTGTCGTAGGGCAGGCGGAGGCGAGGCGAGCCGACGAGGAGAGGGCGCAGCAGTGCCAGCGCGAGTGCGGAGAGGAGGAAGAGAGCGACCGACAAACGAAGCGAGGTTCCGAGGTTTCTTGTATAAATAATATTCTACGATCCTTGCCTCTCGCGAGGTCCGAGGTTTTTTTTTGCGGGGTGAAAAGAATCTCTATTAAGCTCATGGTGGCTTTTCAGCCGTAGCCAGGTTTACAACATGGTCTGTATCGCTACCGCCAGCCAGCCATACTGTTGTGCGTGGATTGCTACGGCCATATGCGGTCAGCTCATGAGTCATGATTGACAATGTTCGGAGGCGAGGCGAGCCGACGAGGTTTGACCTATGTACAAGTATTTGGTTCACGAGCTAAATAAGCAGTGAGGCTAGAGCTTCCGCGAGTCTTTTGTCCTTTTGGTTGGTATATGCTCCTACTTGGAGTGGTTATTGTTGCTACGTACCAGCTACTCGCTGCTAAATACAGTATACTCCAGTCTAGGAAAGAAGGGAGGAGATAGTGGAGACACGCAGCAAGAAACTAGGACGCGTCTACCGAGCACCTTTCCTTTTTTTTTGGTAAGCATGAAACAGACTATCACGCGCTTTGCTGCGCTGCTAGATCATTGTTATGGTAATCGGTAGCAGTGGGCAAAGTTATCCTTCTCAAGCAAGTGCTACGATGCAATGCAATAAAAAGATTGAAAAGGGGCAAATAATAATTAACTGCATTGGGTTTTAACAGTACTATAGCTAGAGTCAATGAAGCCAGTGCAATTAACATTGTACTTGCCACACACAAAGGACCACTTCAATTATGTCAATACACCACCCAATACGCATGTGACGGAGCCAAGTCTGGACACAGGTACAACTAATAAGTTTACAACTTCTACCCGACTATACTGCAAGTGTTACATGGACATTTGCGGTAGGCCAACCAAGTTGCCCAAATGAGATGCATATGCGCCCAGGCAACCTGCAGAGTTTAAATCGGTAGGGAGTAACCATGCCCGGAGAAACAAAATCCGCTTTCAAACTGCACTGCGAAGTCAAGTCCAAAGTTTCGTTCTTCATATAGGCATTGTGATAGAAATGGCTTATACTTTAAGTTCTGACCATGTAAATTTCAAAACAAAATGACTATAATATGTTCTTCTCATGCGTAGTTACCCATTTTAGCTACCCAAATATGCTGGTTGGGCGGCTAATAAATGAAACACTGATTGGCATTTCGGGTGAGAAACTGAGAATATAGAGCCTCTGTTTTCAGAAAAATAAAAATATTATAGATTTGTATTTGAGGGAGTCAGGAATGGTTTTGTTGCCACCAGCTATGATGTTGGTGACTTTTGTGACCAGTTCATCCGTACTATGTTTTCTGCTCTAGTATGATTTACATAGGAGCAATTCTCATGTATATAACATTATGTACAACTCAAAATAAATTCACTGTTATGGTATTCCAGACTGAACATGACGGAATTATGTAGAAAATGACCTGGCCCATTAAAAGGGTAGTGGCAAACAGTAGACATCTAAAAAGATAGGATAAGGCTTAACCATTCTGGTAAATTACGAAACTGTACTTAATTCAAATGACAATACAGACCAAAGGGTGTCATCATATATTAAATCGGAAGCCACACTCAATGTGTAGTAAAGCACTAAATGAATATTACTCCATACTACAGCCTAGCACAAGCATGTCGACTCATAATTGACTTAGGAAAGGTGTGTTGACTTCTATTTGAGGAATGTTCTGTAAAACAATGGGATCATCCGATATTGACTTGCAACTAACATTACATAAATCGTAATATCACCTTCATCAACATAGGAATGTGGATTACAAAATATAGAAACATTCAGTTTTTATAAGATTAAAAGATAGACAAATGCAAGTTGTTTTAGGGGATAGACATGTGCAAGTTTATGTAAGATAATAACACCTGTTTCATGCAGAATAACTCACTATAGAGAAGGAGGGGCAGCATACTCGACGTTGTGGTCTGGCTTGTAAGTAATCAATGTTCTGCATAATTGTTCCCTCCTCTGTGGAGGTGGATGTGTCGTGTGCATGTCTCCCAGGGGGTATCCGTATACATTCATTCACTAGCAAGCATATCAACCCTTGTTCATGTTGAGCAACAAAACAAGTTAGAAATAGAATTTTGAATTAGAAAGTGTTAGCAACTCTAAGTAGTATAATTTTATAACTGTAGTTTCACTTTATATATCTTATAGAACACTGCATACATGTCCATAACACATCCACACTCAAAGCTTCAGTATGCACATATATATACAATTTGACAAACGTATGCATATGAAACTTATCTTCTACGGAGCCGCTATGCTCTTGTATGGAATAAGGATACCAACTTGAAGCTGAAAACAACATTAGCCTGAAATATACAAAAGATTTTTCAATGCCTTTGTAGTTAGGACATTATCACTCCAATTCATCACCTAGATGGATTAGACCAACTCAACTCTAAGCATAGCAAGCGAGCATGGATGAGTAGTCACAACAAAGCTCAAGCAACTCCTAAGCATGCTAGGATGGTTTAGCTATTCGGTGACAATGACAGGTCATGCAAAGGAATGGGTTCAACTACCGCGACAAGTAACAGTTGAATCGTTGTTGTCCTAATGCAATAAAAAAAATCAGGAGCAAGAGAGTAGGATTGTATCAGATTGATCAAGGGGGTTTGCTTGCCTGGCACTTCAGAAGATAGTATAGCTCTTCATCGGTGTCAACGATCACAACGTTGGAAATGTCGGCTACCGAGAAGGAACAACACCAACTAGCAAAGAAGGAACACAATCAATGCAATGCACATTCATATGAATGACATGTCATGTTAAGGTACTGAATTCACCTAATGCAATATTTAGCCAAGTTAATTGAAGTGGAATTCAAACAAGATCAAATTCCAACTCCAAATGTTATTTCATAAATTGCCCTAATCATCATTTGTCCTATTCAGTGAGGTTAACTTGCTCAAACATGCATGATCATAGCATAAATAGATTCTTCATATTTTTCTGATCATTTTTCATATATAATTTATTTCATTTGAAGTTACAATTGAATTTCTATGATTTTTAGTACAGTCAACACTGACGTCAGCAGTCAACCATAGTCAAACCTAATGTGTGGGACCCATCTGTGATTGACATAGTGGCTAACCAGGGTTAGTTATCCTAAACTAACTATTATTTTAGCCGGCTAACCAACAGAGGGGCCCACCTGTCATTGACACGGAGGGGTGGTTAGGCACTAACTAGACCCGGGTTAACCGGCGTTTAGTCGCCGGTGGCAACCAGGGACGGCGGAGGGCATCGGAAGCGCTCCTCCGACGACCATTTGAGCGGCGGAGCGGCTCTGCCGAAACAGTGCACTGTGGCACGTCGAGTGGTGGCGGTGGGAGGTGCTGGGGTGGCCGGGAACGACGTCGACGACGAGATACGGCGGCGGCCGAAGAATGGGCGCGACGCAGTAGTCAATGCAGTGCACGGGGAGACCAGCCGAGGGGTCCTATATATATCCATTGAATATTTAAGTATATTATATACCAATTGACTTAGTGAAATTTCCAAATAATTGTTAAGAAGAAATATCATTTGAGGATATCTAGTCATATTTACTTGATCTTGACTAAGTCTGCTCATTAGCCACCTTCAATGGAACAAACCAAAGAGGCCAGGCTACCAAAATTGGTTGCATGGACATAAAATCATCGACACTCCCACTTGTGCCAGCCACAGGGAGTGAGTCACAATCAGGATCGCCACCATTCTACTGAGTTTCTGGGTCGCTATCATATCTTTCCAGAGCCTCAAGCATGGAACCCTTGGTATCGGAATCAAGTTCATTTGGTTCATTGCAATTGGTGGAGCCACTTACAAAAGAACTGCCCATACGATATCAGGCAAGGTTAGACACCCACCCACCACTCTAGTCTAACTTCTCACGAAACTATCTAAAACGCCAGCTCCAGCAAGTTCCATTCCTGCCATTCTGTAAATATCAATTCCAGCATTCTATTGATCGTGCACTGCAGTCTAATAATGGCAAATGCTTTCGCATTCCCTTGTTTCCAAAGCTGCCACCTAGTAAGAATGACAAATGAGTTGAATGCTTTGCCATCCTCGCCCCGACAGTTCTTCCTGGCAACCAGCCACCTCTCATCAGAGGAATCAGTTACGTCTGGGCATGGTACATTCGATCCTTAACTCGGAAAAGGCGCCTGTGCCAAACTTTCCTCACGCGCACACGCATACATTGCATAAGAATATGGTCCACCGAATCCTTCCCATGATGGCAAACAAAGCAGGGAGAAACCTCGTCCTGCAGCCCGTGCACTTAAAAGGTGACCAGCACTTCCATATGCACGAGAGCAGCTGGGAAACTGACCCAACCCTGGCAAAGCAGGCGATACAGCGAGCTTGCCGAATGGAGGACCAAGGCCAATGAAGAGAATCATGCACCTCTCAGGCTCAATCTGAACATCAGCATTTAAAAATGTCACAAATTACGCTTGCTACATAGCCAAATCAGTCAACGACCGAAAACAGTGTCATGTAAACATACGTAACCACCGCACACACACTAGAATTCGCTACCTCAGATTCCAGTCTACCCTACATGATCCCCACGAGAAGAAAAAAAAAAGATCGGACTACATATGATGAAAACAGCAGCAGAGATCGAATGCTAAAGCAATGAACCATTGTTGAGTGTACCAAGATGACCAGATGTCTTGTCCTTGCACGCGGGGCAAATGAAGCCAACAGAATCGTTCTGCTGCTCGGGCGTGCCAAAATGCTGGAACCTTGTGTTGCACCACACACATACGGATTGGAGAACGCCAACCATCTTGGACAGGTCCCAACCTAACTGGACCGGAGGGCAGCTCCCGAACTGCGGTGCATAACCCAGCATCAACGTTGGCTCATAGCCTAGCATCAGTGTTGGCTCGGGCACCGGCACAGGCACAGGCATGGGATTGTGTCTGCCCATGTTCCCGAACTGCGGAGCTCCAGCTGAGGCCATCCGAAGGTGCTCCTCAAAACTAGGATATATTTGCTGCTTTTGTGCACCAAATCCAAGTTGCAAATCGCACTGTACAAAATATATTACCAGAGTCAACACGCAGATGGGTAAAAGTGTAAAACACATAATGGATAACGGTGTGTACTGCTGCTACATTAAGAGAGAGAATGCTCATAATAAAGCATACGATGGTTATAGCAGCAATTACATCTGTTCAGCTATTGCAATAGTTACGCCAACATGCTACATTGTGTGACACTGTGACCTCACATTTACATGTTTTCAGTTAACAATCGAACAACCGTATTTATTTCTTCCTTCTATAGTTGCACATTTTAGTGACTGCTGATTTTAGTTGAAATGAAACATCATTTGTTCATTGCATGATATGTGTGGAAAGAATATATACCATTGAAGATTTAAGTAAGCATTATGTACCAATTTACTTAGTGAAATTTCCAAATAATTGTTGAGCAAAACCAGTATGTGAGGATACCCAGTCAAATTTACCTGATCTTGAATAAGTCTGCTCATTGGACCACCTTCAACGGAACGAACCAAAGAGGTCAAGCTACCAAAATTGGTGTGCATGGACATAAAATCATCGACACTTGTCCCACTTGTGCCTGCCGCAGGGAGTGAGTCAATGGCAGGCTCGCCGCCATTGTACTGAGTTTCCAGGTCGCTGTCAGATCTTTCCAGAGCCTCGAGCATGGAACCCTTGATATCAAAATCAAGTTCATTTGGTTCACTGCGACTGGTGGAGCCACTTACAAAAGAACTCCTCATACCGTGGAAATCAATTCCATCAGTTCCAGTACCACCAGTCAGCGTATTTAGATCAGATATTGAGTAGCAGCTTGAGTAATCAGTCTTCATATTCATAGCATTATTCAGCTGAGCAAAGCTAGTTTCTGCCATAGCACCAGTGAAGATGTCATTGTTGTAAGCTTCAGCATCAAAACCTGGTTCATTACTTGATATGTTCCGTGAGTTCACAAACTGTTCCTTGGCATTATCATCACGTTGGTTGTCGTTGTTCTTAATTTCAGAATTCATTGAGCAATTAGTGAAATAATCCACACTAATTTGAGGAGGAGAGACAGGATTCATGTTCAAATTGGATTGATACACCATGTCATTGCTCTGATTGACGAAAATTTCAGCCTTAGAAACATTGTTCTGATTGACAAAACTTTCGTCCTGACAAACATTGTCATCATTAGAGCTAGCACCAAAACATTGGGCAAGAATGGACGATCGATTGCCATCATGAAGGCCATTAGACGTTTCACAGTTTGCACCAGAAACAGGAGAAGATATTGTATCTAAGCATGAATTGAGGTTGACCTCCTTTATTCTGACATCAATGTTCATCCCATCATCAATGTTGAATGCATCATTTTTCAAGGCAGTCACTCCACGATCAGTTTGATCCACAACAGGTTTATCATATTCAGAGCTAGTAGAATTCAGCACATCGCCGAACTTGCAAGCTATCTTGCTGTTATCTACCTCCATGCTGTTGGAACTAAGATCAGGCTCATCCAAGTTGGCAGACAGTGGATTGTTTTCCACCTGGTCATTAAAACCAGTTTCTCCAGGAAAACCTCTAAATTTGTGATCCAGCATATCACAGTGCTCAGGAACTTGTTTTGGCAGTGTTATATCAGCACAGTCCATTGGATCATCTGCACAACTTTTTTCACCTGGAGCATCTGTAGTACATGCAACATCCTGAGGTATCTTAGAGATTTCATGAGACCTGTCAAAACTTCCTGAGCAATCTGCGATGGAAAATTCCAAATCTTTTGAGCTGTCATGCTCATGAACTTCTGGTTCGGGAGACTTGCAAGTACCAAGGTTGCTTGCAACATCAAAGACAAGAGGCTCTTCAGCTATATGACATGCTCCATCATGGATTTCATGGTAACCAGAATTATCAACATGTTCCTTTTGATGTCCAGCGAAAGGCTCTGTAGCAGAAAGTGCTTTTTCCTGTTGAGGTAAACCAGTAGTCTCCTGAGGAAGGTCCTTCTGATGCCCAGAGACAGGCTCACCAGCAGAAGGCTCTTCTGCCTGTTCAGGTAAGCCAGTTATCTCTTGCAACCCACATGGTGCTGCAGCCAAGGATAGTTGAGCACCTACATCTCCTGAAGAAACTCCGCCAAACAGTTCTGCTGGACTCTGACCTTGACTTTTAACATCAGGTACACCATGGCCAAAATAGCCAGGTTTATCTTCAGAGGTCCTCTGACTTTCCTGAGTCTCAAGCTTTCCATCTTTACCGACTCCCAGGCCAACAGATTTATCAACCTTGCGCCTTTTAGCTTTCCTTTGATGAAAGGACAACTGATGCTGCACATAGGCACTCTGGTCCTCAAAAGTCAAATTGCATTTTTTGCACTCTTTCCTGACTGCTTCTATCGGAGCTTCATCTTTATAAGGTTTTTGTCTCTGTCCCTGAGAATCACCATTGTGAATGGGCAATGTAACAGAAGTGGCTGACACCGCACTTTGCATGTCCCCAGTTGAATCATTTTGCTGGTGAAGACCTGCAGTCTAATTAAACATTTCATGAAGTTAAGCAGTGGAAATTAAAGTGCAGACTGCAAAGATAAGGTGCATACTAAGAAAAAACTCACATTCACAGCACTCAAGTCACGAACTTCCACATCGTTGTTCTGAACAGTGGTTGGCTTTGCCTCCACATGTCCAAGAAGTGACATGAAATAGGAAGAAACTTCTCTGCAAGTAGCAAATTGATGTCCCCTGGGGCTGGAAAGTATGGTATGCACAATTAGCTAAGGCAAACGTGATAATGGGAAATCAACATGAAAAACACAATTTGCTACTCCCTCCGTCCCAAAAAGTTGTACTGAAGTTGAGACACTTATTTTGGGGCGGAGGGAGTACTTGATTAGATGAAACAAACATCACAAACCACGTAGCAAGCCCAACAGAGAATATAAACACTGCACAGACAGGCTACAGCGCTACACTGTTCTAATAAAGAGGTACCATCTTGATTAGGATCTTCATTTAACAAGTATAAATTTAGCATGGATCTTTTTCTCCAAAACCATAACTTATGCAAAGCACAATGAGAGTGGTAATAAATCTTTGAAAAGAGAGAAAAATCACTGAGTTGGTGATATACAAAAAAAAAGAATTATACATACATTGGTGCATGTCTATTGTCTAATAAGAATACCCACGGAGAGGGTGTGTAGAAAAAGATATGCCATACCACCATTCAAGAAAAAGTGGAATCGCGAAAGATGATTGGAATAATCATAAATTACTTCTGAGTATCAAGATGGTATGTGCATAATATGGGCACTCACCCTTGATCAGCAAGCCATGTTGCCGTCAAGGTTTGAGGGATTAGAGAATTTGTTTATTCTTTTTGCTCCAAAGGCGGCAATGATTAGCCTTATGTACAAGACACTGTAAGAACTACGAAGATTGGAAGCAAATTAGTTCGAACATGAAGAGGGTTGAATCTAATTACCTCAAATAATTCTTCCTTAGGCTAAGTCTGGTTTTGGGGTTAAGACATGGGTTACTGGGTTAGAGCTCCCCATCCACCCCCCCCACACACACACACTCTTGGATTAGGGAGGGTTATGTTAACCTGGCTAGAGTCTTTTTAGCAGTCTTAACACAGGACTAAATATCCCCCTACAATTAACTCTTCGAAGTTCTATTTTCAGCTACTAACCCAGTTGGTCTGGCTAATCTTGCCAAAAAGAAATTTCAGGAGGTGTTGGGCCTCTGCACGCAAGCATGACTGGAAAAGGATTTGTGGGTTGCAAGGTTCATATACCCAGAACACAGTAATGTCAAACAAAAATAAAGTAGGTATGAGGGGTCTTTGGTTAACACTCGCTAGGCATGTGGTTAGGCATACTCTTTCAGTTAACACTCGCTACCAGACGACAAAGCATACCTGGATTGAGCATTATATACACAAAAAAGGAGACAGAAGAATGAAACCAAAACCAAATAGGACCAACAAACAGATGGTTAGATTACAAATTTGTACTAGGTATATGCATGCAATACAATCAGAGGCGTACAAAGAAACAAACAGGAGCACTATGCATGCAAGTATTACCAAAAGACAATAAAAAAATTAGATGCCAGACATCTTGAAATGACACCCTGTAATTGCTACTCCAACTAGAATAAAAATAAAATGGACTTATACAGCCAGAAACCGCATTGTCCTGATGCATATGTTTCTAATATGTATTCTAATGCAGTCATGCTTGATCTGGTTACTGAAATCAGTATCATTGACTTCTTAGAAGACATTTATTTTCATACTACAAAACCCATTTCTCTACAATATAAATATGAGAAGGAATCATGATCCTTGTGAGAAGCACACTGCATCCATTCACAGGGCATCACATTTGGATCATAAAACCTGAATCATTTGCGCCTAGAAGGTTACAACACCTATCAAGTATCAACCATCATCCACTATCACTAGAATCAGAACAAACTATACACATAGAACAGAACAAACCTAACATAGCGGCGGCAATTGATCCAAGCAGCACGCTCCTTCCGCTTAATCCCAAGGATTAGCTTCCACCCACGGGGCAGGTGGTCACCAAATATGGCAGCTTCCACAAACTTCCTCCGGCGCCTCCGACTCCCCCACTGCCCCTCCAACTCATTCATGAAACCCAGCAGCTCGGATTCCAGAGCCAGTCCTGCAGTCCGATTCCGTATCTCCTCCCCATACGGATCGACTAACTCCGCGAGTCTAGCCAAATCAACAGCCACCCCCTTCGGGTTCGTCAAATCCCGGTCTGGGTCCGGGAGCTGCTGGATCGGCACGGAGGCCACGGGGGGTGCGCGCACCGGTATGGTGGGTGCGGGTATGGGTATCGGGGGTAGCTGTTGGAGTGGAATCGGCGGTGGTGGTGGCAGATAGGAGGGGTCGTCGCGCGCAAAGAGCTGCTGGAGGTGGAACACAATGAGGCGGTTCTCGGAATCCTCCTCGGTGGGGACGGCGACGGCGGAGGAGGAAGCGGTGCTAGGGGTGAGATTGTGGGGGAGATTGGTGGCGGCGCGGCGGCGGGAGAAGGTCTGCTTGCGGGAGCCGGCACTCTCGTTGAAGACGGCGCGATCGATCTTAGGGGGCGGGAGGAGGTCGGCGTCGCGGCGCCCGCGGCGGGGGTCGACGGCGTAGGGCGATGCGGCCGCGAGCGCCACGAGCTCCGACTGGGACAGCGCGCCAAGGTCCACCACGGGCACCACCTCCGTGCCCATGGCGGACGGCGGCAGCGGCGGCGGCGGCTGCGGTTGCTGCGGAAGGGCAATTTGGGGTTTCGGTTTCGTTCCAGGGGAAACGGAAAAGGACATGGGGCTATGCGGAGGATAGAGAGAGAGAGGAGGGGTGGGGTGGGGTGGGCTCCAGATCGAACGGCTGCCCTCGCATCAAGGTTCGTGCGCTCCACTGATCAAATTGAAACACTGAGAGCCCCCAACTCCTCGGTCCTCCGCGGCCGCCGCCGCCCGAGCCTAATGGCGCGCCGCCTCTTCTCCGCCGCGAGAGCTCTCGTCCCGACCGTCCCAGCCCCTGCGCCGGCGCCGGTGCCCGCGTCTTCTTCCGCGGCCGCGGAAGCCGCGGCGTCGCTCCTGCCGCTGCTCCCGTGCAAGCGGCGCAAGAAGCTCCTGAAGAAGCTCAACAGCCCGCGCATCGCGCCCATCGAGCCCGAGGCCGACCGCCGGGTGCCGGCCCTCGACGCTGTCCTCGACCGCGACGCCGCCTTCCGCTTCCTCTCCCGCGCGCGGTCCTTCATGGCCTCCCTCCCGCCCCCGCACCGCATCCCCCTCGCCGAGGCCGGCAAGCTGTACCGCGAGCTCGGCTTCCCCCGCGGCCGCAGCGTCACGCGCGCAGCCGCCCGGCACCCCTTGCTCTTCACCCGCACCACCGTGGGCTCCGTCCCGCACCTCGCGTTCACGCCGCTCATGTGCTCGCTGCTCGAGGAGGAGCGCCGCGTCCACGAGGAGCTCCTCCCCGCGCGGGTGCTGGCCGTGCGGAAGCTCCTCATGCTCACCGCCCACCGCCGCCTGCCCCTCGCGAAGCTCCACCACTGCCGCGCGGTGCTCGGCCTCCCCGACGACTTCCGCGACCGCGTCCGCGACTTCCCCGACGACTTCCGCGTCGCCGTGGACCCCGACGGGCTCCACGTCCTCGAGCTGGCGCGCTGGGACCCCGCGCTCACCGTCAGCGCCCTGGAGCACGACTTCATGGTGGACGAGCGGCGCGTCCGGCGCACGTTCCGCTTCTCCGTCCCGCACCGCCGGTCGATGCCGCTGGACGGGGAGCAGGCGGAGCGCCTGGACGCGGCGACCACGTTCCCGCTGGTCTCGCCGTACACCAACGGCGCGCTGCTCCGGCCGTGGACGCCGGAGGCGGAGAAGTACCGCGTCGGGGTGGTGCACGAGTTCCTGAGCCTGACGCTGGAGAAGCGCGCGCTGATACACCACGTGTTCGAGTTCAAGGAGGAGCTCGGGCTCACGCGGCACATGTACCAGTCGCTGCGGAAGCAGACCCGCGCCTTCTACCTCGCCGGCACGGAGATGAACTGGGCCGTGTTCCTCCGGGACGCGTACGACGACGACGGCGTGCTCAGGGACAAGGATCCCCTCGTGCTCTTCAACGAGAAGCTGCAGGGCTACGCGTGCATGACCGAGATGGATCCCAGGCACACCATTGCTGAATGAATGCTGATGGGCGATCGATGCTGGAACTAAATTTGCTGCATTTGACCTTTGTCATGTTGTTTGTTCAGGTTCAGCTAGTCCATACTTGTACTGGCTGTAATTGGACGCCTTGTCTGTTGTGCAACGAGTCATATGCTAGATCTTTCTTTTTTTTTTTGAAATTCATATGCTAGATCTTGAAAATACAGGTTTGGGCCGGCTGAAAATACGCTCATGTTGCGGCAGTAGATGGCAATACCGACTGATCGCAGCAGAAAGGTGAACGCCGGCGTGCAGTCGCTTGGCTCGGTTCGGCGTCAGATGGAGGAAGCCATTGGAAAACTTGATATCATGGAGGAAGAAGAGGCAAGAGCACTAGAAATCCAGAAACTTGCGTTGGATGTGATGGTTTAGTCCATAAACTTGCAAAAAGTGATTAACTAGTCCACAAACTTGCAAACTATGTGATAGTTTAGTCCACAGCCAATCAAAGGTGGACAATTGACGCCCAGCTGGCTGCTTCATGGCACACCGGTCGGACCGTGTTTTTGTGGAAAACCCCTCAACGTTTCAGAAAATCACGTCCGCAGAAGATGCTAACGAGCTTATGTTTATTTCACGTAGAAAACAAACAAACTAGCGAGCTCGTGTATTGCTTGTGTATTTATTTTTAGTGCTCATTTCGATTGTGTAATGTGCTGGGTCCCGCCTGCATGTGCTCGTGGCAGCCCTATGGGCTTTTCGGAGCAGCCCGTCTGTAAGAGGGGCGAACGATGTTCCTGCCAAGTTTCGCTGTCGGGTTGGGCGCGGGGAGGAGGTGTGTTGTTGCTTCTTCGTTGAAGGCAGTGGGCGGTTGCGGCATCGTCTTCTTCCTCCCGTTTGGTCGCGCAGTGGGCGGTTGCGGCGTCGTATTCTTCCTCCCGTTTGGTCGCGCAGTGGGCGGTTGCGGCATCGTCTTCTTCCTCCCGTTTGGTCGCGCAGAGGGGGTTTTGGTGGGAGGCTCATCTCTCTCCACCTCCCCTCTCGGGGTGCCCTGAGCTCGCCCACTTTTTTTCTAAATTGAGAGAGAAGGGCTGACCTTATAGGGAGGCGACATCGTCGAGCGGTGGATGTATGTGGCGGCGAAGGGGCGGTCTTGGCTTGAAGAGGGTGCAGGACCAGCGCTGGCTGGGCGGAGAAACCCAGAGCTGGGGAGGGGCGCTGGCACAGTCAAGGCGCTTGGCGGCATGAACGAGCGCGAGGACCGAGGAGGGATGGCGTGGTGCTGATGCTGGACTTTGTGCGTGGAGGCAGTCGGACCTTGTGCTGATGCTGGACTTGTGCTGCCGCTGAATAATTGAAGACGAGGGCTTGGAGGGGCACTAGGAGGTTATGGACCTATTGTTGTTGCGGACATGGGTGGCGTGCATGCTGAAGATTGAAGGGAGAAGAAAAGCAGATGATAATATGTCATTGATTGATGTGTGTTGCTGCTGTGTGCTACCGTCTGGCAAATATTGGGGCAGTTTTAGACCAGTTTTATTCATAGAGGAGAGACGGAGAGACATTGAGTGAAATTTGTTTGCTTTATTGTGTGTTGCTCTGCGTTCTGTGGTGTTGCCGTCGCTTTGTTTGCTCATCCTGAAGTGAGATATTGAGAGATAGTGGCATACTGCTACTGTCACTGATTGTTTTTATTGTTGCTAGCCAATGCAGATTGTTGTGGTGGAAAATCAATAATTTTTTCAATCTTTTGCAAAGCAATGTTGGATTGAATAATTTTAACAATTCTACCATCTCAAAGATGGGACTGAACAACCTACCACTCATGTGGGAAGAAGCTCGAAGAGGCAGATAAATTTCAGCAAACTTCAAGACAGAACTTCGATGCGTGCATATATAGAGATAACTCACGATCCAGTCATAGGAGTCAATTAATCTCATGTTTGTCACTAGAAAAGAGTCCATGATTTCCTTCATGCCAACAAGAAATAAGATTTCAACAAAAAAAAAGAAAACTGATTCAGATCGATCTCACGGGTGGCATGGCGGCGGCCAGCGGCCTCAACATTGCGCTGCCGGAGAAAACAAACTAATGAGCTCGTTAGTTAGTTTGTTTTCTACGTGAAATAAACGTAAGCTCGTTAGCATCTTCTGCAGGCGTGATTTCCTGAAACGTTGAGGGGTTTTCCACAAAAATGCCGGTCCGACCAGGTGTGCCACGAAGCAGCTAGCTGGGCGCCAATTGTCCGCCTCTAATTGGCTGTGGACTAAACTATTACATAGTTTGCAAGTTTGTGGATTAGTTGATCACCTTTTGCAAGTTTATGGACTAAACCATCACATCCAACGCAAGTTTCTGGGTCTCTAGTGCTTTTGCCTCGAGGAAGAAGCGGTTCCTCTAGTGATTGACGATTCTTTTGAGTGTTCAAAACCGAAGTGGCTACTGGCATGAATGATTCTTTATGGCAACTTATTTCATATCAGACAATATCTAGCGCCCTTGGTTAGCATGGGGAAATCCTCGTGGTCTGGTATTTCGTCCTCTTGAGGAGAACATATAGGCTGAATTTGAATCTCAGCAGGATCAAATATTGTGTCTGGGAAGGCTCACCGTGGCATGTCGGTAAACATGCAGTGATTTTGAAGGAGTTTGAGGAATGTACGCGGCCATCGGGACTCGCTTTTGATAGGCTGCGGGTATGGAGCAAAGTTGTTAATCTTCAGTATAATCTGAGGAATGGTACATGGGCTTGGTGTAGATCGACAAGCATGCAACTCTGGTGAAGATTGACCCGTGGGAGGTTTTCTAAGGGTTCATGTAACCACTGACGTAAAGAAACCCTCGAGAAGGTGGGTTTGTGATTGATTCGGCGAGAAGGAACCATAAGTGATTGGTAGGATATCCAATATGAACAAATACCTCACCTTTGCTCTTCATCTGGTCGCCTAGGCCACTCAGATCTTCTCTGGCCGACTCCGACATGAAGGATGAGGAAGGCAACTGGTCGTTTGAACATGGACCGCAATATCTGGGGAACGTTCCCTGGGAGCATTTTTTCCAACGAACGCCAAACTTGCCATGCCAAATCAACTAGGTTGCCCTGGTAATTTTGTAAGAATTGTCATGTTCGGAGGCGAAATTGTCATGTAGCGTGTTTAGAAAGTAGAGAAGTTGCTACGTTTCACAGAAAAATTATCGCTCGTTCGATCGTGATCAGACGACTTTGGGGTTGTTCCCTGAAAAAGGCCTCCCAGGAACATTCCCCAATTATCTTTTCCCTTAAACATAGCCCGAGGCAATGGATGAAAGGTGCAAGTCGGGTTTTGGTGAGAACTCTTCAAAGGATCAGCATGACTCTCAATATAGAGGAAAGAAGCCAATTCTTCGAACTCACAAACTAGCAAAAATTGTGGACTTACATCCCCTCTGAAACCGGCGTATCAAAATAAACGTAAAGGGGGCTGCCACAAAAACAAGTTTATCGCAAGGTAGAGATGCCACTTCTAACTTAGCAGACTCATCAGGACAGTGGTACGGATTTGATGGAGCTCAATGGTGAGTCGGCTACTGAGAAGGATGGTGATGAAGGCGATGAACTAGAGGGGTGAGAGGGATTATGAGAAAAGATGCCACTCCACCTAGTTATGATAATTCTATAGTGGCAGCCCTTGCCCATCCCAATGAGTTGCATCAATTGGAACTGATAGGGGCTTGGGAACCCCGAGAACGTTCGAGAGATTCTCGAGATTGTGAAGCAAGGAGGTCCCTCCTATTGTTCGTTATGGAAACAAAAATTGGGGGTAAAAGAGTTGAACATTTGCAGACCGCTCTAGGTTTTGTTGGTAGTTTGCCGCCGATAGAGATGGACTTAGTGGTGGTGGTGGTCTGTTCTGGTCTAATCAAGTGGATGTTGAACTTCAGATTTTGGCTCGGCTCATATATTGATGTTACTGTTAGAAGTAAAAAAAATCGCAACCGTGGCGCTTCACTAGTTTTTATGGCAAACTGAGAGCTGAGAATAGGCACCACAGTTGGTGATTCTTGCGTACTTTGCGTGCTATTAGGCATAGTGTTTGGTTTTGCATTGGCAATTTTAATGAGACGCTCCATGCAAAAGAACACTTGAGTGTTAATGCCCATCCAGAGTGGCAGATGTATGCCTTTCGCGATGTGGTGGCTGAAACACCTTCTGGGATTTGGGTTGGACAGGTGTTCCCTTTACTTGGGATAATAGACAACAAGGCAATGCCAATGTTAAGGCTATATTGGATCAACGTCTTATGTATGATTCCTTTCTAGGCCTTTTTTATTATGCAAGTGTCAAGAACACTAGTTTAGCGGAATCATATTATTGTTTTGTACTAGCAGAACTCAAAGGTGCATCACTGAATGATTAGCCAAAGGCACCCCGTACGTTGTGGTACCAGAATGTGTGAAAGTCCCACGCTAACTACGATTCTTTTGTCAAGGATCTATAGCAAGTGGGGGCTGATCAGAGGGGTTTAAGTGGTGTCATTGAAGCCTTATCATCGACCCAAGAACATTTAGGCTCTTGGGGCATCAAAGAATTTGGTGGCTTACCGATAAAAAGTTTGTAGGTTGCAGCAAATGAAGGAAATATGCCCTAGAGGCAATAATAAAGTTGTTATTTTATATTTCCTTATATCACGATAAATTTTTATTATTCATGCTAGAATTTTATTAACCGGAAACCTTAATACATGTGTGAATACATAGACAAACACTGAGTCCCTAGTGAACCTCTACTTGACTAGCTCGTTTATCAAAGATGGTTAAGGTTTCCTAACCATGGACATGAGTTGCCATTTGATAACGGGATCACATCATTAGGAGAATGATGTGATGGACATGACCCATCCGTTAGCTTAGCATATTGATCGTTCAGTTTTATTGCTACTGCTTTCTTCATGGCTTATACATGTTCCTTTGACTATGAGATTATGCAACTCCCGAATACCGGGGGAATACCTTGTGTGCTATCAAACGTCACAACGTAAAAGGGTGATTATAAAGATGCTCTTCAGGTATCACCGAAGGTGTTTTGTTGGGTTGGCATAGATCGAGATTAGGATTTGTCACTCCGAGTATCGGAGAGGTATCTCTGGGCCCTCTCGGTAATGCACATCATAATAAGGCTTGCA
The DNA here is from genome assembly GCA_021605205.1 of Aegilops longissima. Classification (NCBI taxonomy): domain Eukaryota; kingdom Viridiplantae; phylum Streptophyta; class Magnoliopsida; order Poales; family Poaceae; genus Aegilops; species Aegilops longissima. Next base: position 461,538,630 of record CM038680.1, read on the forward strand.
AGCAGTGTGACTAATGAGTTAGTTACGGGATGATGCATTACGGAACGAGTAAAGAGACTTGCCGGTAACGAGATTGAACTAGGTATGAGGATACCGACGATCGAATCTCAGGCAAGTAACATACCGATGACAAAGGGAATAACGTATGTTGTCATAACGGTTCGACCGATAAAAATCTTCGTAGAATATGTGGGAACCAATATGAGCATCCAGGTTCCGCTATTGGTTATTGACCGGAGAGGTGTCTCTGTCATGTCTACATATTTCTCGAACCCGTAGGGTCCGCAAGCTTAACGTTCGATGACGATTTGTATTATATGAGTTATGTATTTTGGTGACCGAAGTTTGTTCGGAGTCCCGGATGAGATCACGGACATGACGACGAGTCTCTAAATGGTCGAGAGGTAAAGATTGATATATTGGAAGGTTATATTCGGACATCGGAATGGTTTCGAGTGATTTGGATATTTTTTCGGAGTACCGAGGGGTTACCGGAACCCCCTAGGGAAGTGTTGGGCCAACATGGGCCTAAGGGAGAGAGAGGGAAGCCCGCAGGGGGATGGCGCGCGCCCCCCTCATAGGGAGTCCTAATAGGACAAGGAGGAGGAGGCGCCCCCCTTCCCTTTCCCTCTCCCTCTCCTTCCTTTTCCCTCCGGTGGAAGAAAGGAAAGGGGGGGGGGGAATCCTACCTGGACCCCCCATGGCGAGCCCCTCCTGGCCGCCGGCCTCTCTCCCCCCTCCTTTATATACGTGGGCAGGGGGCACCCCAAAGGGACACCAAGAATTCTCATAGCCATGTGCGGTGCCCCCTCCACAGTTTACTCCTCCGGTCATAGCGTCGTAGTGCTTAGGCGAAGCCCTGCGCGGATCACATCACCAACACCGTCACCACGCCGTCGTGCTTACGGAACTCTCCCTCGACCCTCTGCTAGATCAAGAGTTCGAGGGACGTCATCGAGCTGAACGTGTGCTGAACTCGGAGGTGTCGTACGTTCGGTACTAGATCGGTTGGATCGTGAAGACGTTCGACTACATCAACCGCGTTAAATTAACGCTTTCGCTTTCGGTCTACGAGGGTACATGGACACACTCTCCCCCTCTCGTTGCTATGCATCTCCTAGATAGATCTTGCATGATCATAGGAATTTTTTTTGAAATTGCATGCTACGTTCCCAACAGTGGCATCCGAGCCAGGTCTATGCGTAGATGATATGCATGAGTAGAACACAAAGAGTTGTGGGCGATAATAGTCATACTACTTACCACCAACGTCTTACTTTGATTCGGTGGTATTGTTCGATGAAGCGGCCCAGACCGACATTACATGAACGCGTTCATGAGACTGGTTCTACCGACGTGCTTTGCACACAGGTGGCTGGCGGGTGTCTGTTTCTCCAACTTTTGTTGTATCGAGTTTGACTATGGTCGGTCCTTGTTGAAGGTTAAAACAACACACTTGACGAAAAATCATTGTGGTTTTGATGCGTAGGTAAGAACGGTTCTTGCTAGAAGCTCATAGCAGCCACGTAAAACTTGCAACAACAAAGTAGAGGATGTCTAACTTGTTTTTGCAGGGCTTGTTGTGATGTGATATGGTCAAGACATGGTGTGATATAAGTTATTGTATGAGATGATCATGTTTTGTAAAAGTTATCGGCAACTGGCAGGAGCCTTATGGTTGTCGCTTTATTGTATGAAATGCAATCGCCATGTAATTGCTTTACTTTATCACTAAGCGGTAGTGATAGTCGTAGAAGCAATAGTTGGTGAGACAACAACGACGCTACGATGGAGATCAAGGTGTCAAGCCGGTGACGATGGAGATCATGACGGTGCTTTGGAGATGAAGATCAAAGGCACAAGATGATGATTGCCATATCATGTCACATATTTTGATTGCATGTGATGTTTATCTTTTATGCTTCTTATTTTGCTTAGTACGGTGGTAGCATTATAAGATGATCCCTTACTAAATTTCAAGGTATAAGTGTTCTCACTGAGTATGCACTGTTGCGACAGTTCATCGTGCCGAGACACCACGTGATGATCGGGTGTGATAAGCTCTACGTTTACATATAACGGGTGCAAGCCAGTTTTGCACGTGCAGAATACTTGAGTTAAACTTGACGAGCCTAGCATATGCAGATATGGCCTCGGAACACTGAGACCGAAAGGTCGAACGTGAATCATATAGTAGATATGATCAACATAGAGATGTTCACCATTGAAAACTACTCCATCTAACGTGATGATCGGACATGGTTTAGTTGATTTGGATCATGTGATCATTTGGATGACTCGAGGGATGTCTATCTAAGTGGGAGTTCTTAAGTAATATGATTAATTGAACTTTAATTTATCATGAACTTAGTCCTGATAATATTTGCATATCTATTTGTAGATCAATAGCTCGCGTTATAGCTGCCCTATGTTTTTGATATGTTCCTAGAGAAAATTAAGTTGAAAGATGTTAGTAGCAATGATGCGGACTGGGTCCATGATCTGAGGATTATCCTCATTGCTGTACAGAAGAATTATGTCCTTGTTGACCGCTAGGTGACAAGCCTATTGCAGGAGCATATGCAGACGTTATGAACGTTTGGCAAGCTCGATATGATGACTACTTGATAGTTTAGTGCGCCATGCTTTACAACTTAGAACCGGGACTTCAAAAATGTTTTGAACACCACGGAGCATATGAGATGTTCCAAGAGCTGAAATTGGTATTTCAAGACTCATGCCCGTGTCAATAGGTATGAGACCTTTGACAAGTACTTTGCCTACAAGATGGAGGAGAATGGCTCAGCCAATGAGCATGTACTCAGAATGTCTGGGTAGTACAATCGCTTGAATCAAGTGGGAGTTAATCTTCCAGATAAGATAGTGATTGACATAGTTCTCTAGTCACTATCACCAAGCTACTAGAACTTCGTGATGAACTATAACATGCAAGGGGATGACGAAAACGATTCCCGAGCTCTTCGCGGTGCTGAAATCGATGAAGGTAGAAATCAAGAAAGAGCATCAAGTGTTGATGGTTGACAAGACCACTAGTTTCAAGTAAAAGGGCAAGGGAAAGAAAAGGGAACTTCAAGAAGAATGGCAAGCAAGTTGCCACTCCCATGAAGAAGCCCAAAGCTGGACCCAAGCCTGAAACTGAGTGCTTATACTGCAAAGGAAATGGCCACTGGAAGTGGAACTGCCCCAAACATTTGGCGGATAATAAGGATGGCAAAGTGAACAAAGGTATATTTGATATACAGATTATTGTGTACCTTACTACTGTTCGTAGTAGCCCCTAGGTACTTGATACTAGTTCAGTTGCTAAGATTAGTAACTCGAAACAGGAGTTACAGAATGAACATAGACTAGTTAAGGGCGAGGTGACGATGTGTGTTGGAAGTGATTCCAAGGTTGATAAGATCACCATCGCACACTCCCTCTACCTTCGGGATTAGTGTTGAACCTAAATAAATGTTATTTGGTGTTTGCGTTGAGCATGAATATGATTGGATCATGTTTATTGCAATACGGTTATTCATTTAAGTTGGAGAATAATTGTTGTTCTGTTTACATGAATAAAACCTTCTATGGTCATACACCCAATGTAAACGGTTTATTGAATCTCGGTCGTAGTGATACACATATTCATAATATTGATGCCAAAAAATGCAAAGTTGATAATGATAGTGCAACATATTTGTGGCACTGCCGTTTAGATCATATTGATGTAAAGCGCATGAAGAAACTCTATGCAGATGGACTTTTGGAATCACTTGATGCTTGCGAACCATGCCTCATGAGCAAGATGACTAAGACTCCGTTCTCCGGAACAATGGAGCGAGCTACTGACTTATTGGATATAATACACACCGATGTATGCGGTCCGATGAGTGTTGAGGCTCGCGGCGGGTCTCGTTATTTTCTGACCTTCACAGATGATTTGAGCAGATATGGGTATATCTACTTAATGAAACACAAGTCTGAAACATTTTAAAAGTTCAAAGAATTTTAGAGTGAAGTGGAGAATCATCGTAACAAGAAAATAAAGTTTCTACGATCTGATCGTGGAGGCGAATATTTGAGTTACGAGTTTGGCCTTCATTTAAAACAATGTGGAATAGTTTCACAAATCACGCCACCTGGAACACCACATCGTAATGGTGTGTCCGAACATCGTAACCGTACTTTATTAGATATGGTGCGATCTATGATGTCTCTTACCGATTTACCACTATCGTTTTGGGGTTATACATTATAGACAGCTGCATTCACTTTAAATAGGGCACCGTCTAAATCCGTTGAGACGACACCGTATGAAATGTGGTTTGGCAAGAAACCTAAGCTATCATTTCTTAAAGTTTGGGGTTGCGATGCTTATGTGAAAAAGCTTCAGCCTGATAAGCTCGAACCCAAATCGGAGAAGTGCGTCTTCATAGGATACCCAAAAGAGACTGTTGGGTACACCTTCTATCACAGATCCGAATGCAAGATCTTTGTTGCTAAGAATGGATCCTTTCTAGAGAAGGAGTTTCTCTCGAAAGAAGTGAGTGGGAGGAAAGTAGAACTTGATGAGGTAATTGTACCTTCTCCTGAATTGGAAAATAGTTCATCACAGAAATCAGTTCCAGTGATGCCTACACCAATTAGTGAGGAAGTTAATGATGATGATCATGAAACTTCGGATCAAGTTACTACCCAACCTCGTAGGTCAACCAAAGTATGTTCCGCACCAGAGTGGTACGGTAATCCTGTTCTGGAAATCATGTTACTAGACCATGACGAACCTACGAACTATGAGGAAGCGATGATGAGCCCAGATTCCTCGAAATGGCTTGAGGCCATGAAATCTGAGATGGGATCCATGTATGAGAACAAAGTATGGACTTTGGTTGACTTGCCCAATGATCGGTAAGCCATAGAGAATAAATGGATATTCAAGAAGAAGACCGACGCTGATGGTAATGTTACTGTCTACAAAACTCGACTTGTTGAGAAAGGTTTTCAACAAGTTCAAGGAGTTGACTACGATGAGACCTTCTCACCCGTAGCGATACATAAGTCTATCCTAATCATGTTAGCAATTGTTGCATTTTATGATTAAGAAATTTGGCAAATGGATGTCAAAACCGCATTCCTTAATGTATTTCTTAAAGAAGAGTTGTATATGATGCAACCAGAAGGTTTTGTCGATCCTAAAAGTGCTAACATAATGTGCAAGCTCCAGCGATCCATTTATGGACTGGTGCAAGCCTCTCGGAGTTGGAATATACCACTACAGAAAAAATACACTTCCCTGATGATACGTGTTTGTCACAAGAGGTCGCGTTTTTGTCATGCATGTACATCCATGACAAATTTATGATGAATCAAGATAGTCATACTGTCTTTGTCGTAGAAGTGTTCCATGACATTACCAAAATTGTCATCACGGAAGTGTCCACTTCCATGACGATAAATCGCGCGTCACAGAAGTGCTTTCGTCAAGGGTGACCGACACGTGGCATCCACCATAACGGAACGCCGTTAAGCTATCGGGTCGGATTTTGGATCCGATAACCCGTTAACAGCCACGACCAATGCCGATTTTCCACATGTAAAATTCTCATTGGCTGACGGATCCACGCGTCAGCTCCGCGTTGACACGTGGACCGGCCCAAAAGTGGCCCACAAAGTTTAAATGGGCCGGCCCAACCGAAGGCCCATAAGATTTAGCAGAACCATAATGGGCGGCCCGACTAAAGGCCCACAAAATTTAGCGGACCATAATGGGCGGCCCGACTAAAGGCCCACACGATTTTGCAGACCATAATGGGCGGCCCAACAAAAAGGCCCACAAGATTTTGCGGACCACAATGGCTGGCCCACTAAAGGCCCACAAAATTTTGCGGGCCATAATGGGCCGCCGGTAAAGGCCCACAAGATTTTGTGTGCCATAATGGGCGGCCTGTAAAGGCCCACAGGATTATTGCGGATCATAATGGGTCGTTGACTAAATGCACACGAGATTTAAATCGACATTAATGGGTCGGCCGGTTGTAGGCCCACAAGATTTTGAGGAGCCTAGTAGGCGGCCCATTGGCTGGCTGCCATGTTTTGGGCCAAATGCCGCCCATATTTGATCCGGTCCATTAATGGCTGCCACGCCCGGCCTAATAGTGGCCCATATGAGATCCGCCCGTTAAAGCCTACCAAGTTACGGGCCAAATTACGGCCCGGATCAGTCCGACCCTTTAAGAGGCTTTGGGCTCAATTATGGCCCATATCGATTCGCCCGTCAACTGGACACTATGCTTTTGGGCCCACTTGCTAAAGGCCCACTTAGTAATTCGCCCGATATTAGTTTTGGCCTGTTAAGGGCCCATTTAACATTTCGACCCTATATTAATTTCGACTTGTTAAAAGCCCGTCATATAGTTGGGCCTAACTACGGCCCGGTTTGCATCCGACTGCTTTCGTAGCCGATATCGATTGGGCCCAACAAGGACCGAGACAATTTTGGCTGTTAAAAGCCCGTGATTTGATTCGCACAATCATGGGCGGGGTTCATTAAGACTGCTTGCCGCCCATGAGCTGTTCTAAGACGTTTGGGCCCAACCTACATCGTGATTGAATGATTGCCCGATTATGTATCGTAATTTTACGGTTTGGCGGTTTATGCGAAGACAGGACATATATCTGATAAAATAACTGCAGATCGTGAATAAGAAAAAACCTAGACTATACAATAAAGAAATTACGACATATTACATCCTTTGGGCATCAAAGTTCGCCACTATGATAATAAAGCACAAGCAGACAACAGATTACATACTTTGGGCATCAAAGATCGCCACCGATTGCAAATAAACACGCCGACAAAATAATATACAAAACCGACAACACTTCAATAGAGTTCAAGAAAGGTTAGCCTATTGGGAGCTGCTGTAGCAAGCGGTGAGCAAGATGATGAGACCGCTTGTTCAACACTTACATCTTCCTCACTCTGAAAGATAAACAAGCGAAGACGGATGACAGGTTTTGCACATAAAAGTATCAAGTCTTGACAATTCATCACATTTCTTCTTGATGAATAAAGTGACACAATTTAAAATTGCATTAACACAATATGGTATTGTTCAGGTCAAGACATGGCAGGAAATGACATTGTGAAGGAGTTGGCAGCTTCACGACATCACTGGATTGCGGATCAAGAACTCATAAGTATCAATGGTTAGTGTCTTGTCAATTTATACCATTTCAGATTGGCAAATAAAGAGACGGTTTAAATAATAGTAGAATGATATGACATTGTTCATAGTTAAGACATTGCAGAATATGACATTGTCTTTGTAGTGGGTAGGTTCACCACACCTTTGGATTACGGATGAAGAACGAAGCATACATGCGGTGCAAAAGAAGATCACTTGCTCAGTATAGTTTAATTTACATGGTATGAAGAAGGAACTTGGTTGTACAACTGAAAACTTAAATTGAGAAAGGACAAACTTTTGTTTATGAACTACATAATAAAATTTAAACAAGCAATTTGATGCAAACACCAAAATAAACAGTATTGCAGTCATGCCTAACCAAATATATACAACAAAGTTTGAAGGCTTGAGATGGACAAACTTACATTATTGGTGAAGACATGCTCTATAAAGGCCTTGTCCATGCTGATGGGGGGGCAATTCAAGAAGTTTACCATAGAATCTTCTTCAAAAGCATTGCCTTTATTCTGCATTTTGTTAAGAGTAAATATAGATGTGATAATATACGGAAAAATGGAGAATATTTAAGATAAGATGAAGAGTGATGCTACATAACCAAGTAGCTATAAATGTAAGTGCAACGATACAGGCAAAAGGTACAACCAAGAGCAATGCACAGCTAAACTTCTTCAATACCAACCTTATGGTAAGAGTAAATATAGATCGATGTGTAGAAAATGGAGGGCAAAGGAAAATAAGCTGCAGAGTGATGGTACATGAACAACTACTGTCATTATAAGTACAGCGATAAAGGACAACATGTACTTACAAGAACAATGTAGAGCTAAAAACATTGGCATTGGATATATTCTACACTAATGCAACCATTCATCTGGATCGATAATTTAGAGCGAACAATTGATAAGCAAGCTATCATGCATCTGCTGTCACATAATGAACCGGTATGTATGCAAATACAGTGATCTGAGGACAACAAGTACTAACAAGAGCAAAGCAACGGGCAGCATATTTGCGATATCCTGTCATTCTTGTCAAACCAGAATTCTTCTTGAGCAGATTTCCGCAAAAAAGATCCGTAAGGCACATGCGGAAAAGTAGAAGTTCAAATTGTCATGTGATTTCATAGGCAGTACCTCATCACAGGAGCGAGACCAGTCAGGTCCTGGGCTAGTGGTGTGGCCGATGAAGTATGGGTGCAGTCTGCTGGAGTCGATCCTACGTTTTGTGTCCTTTGGTTGTACAAACAATATAAGTGGGTTGTTGTCGATTTCTCGGCACAACCATGTTTTTCAAGGACTTTCTTTGGTGCTCCTTCAGGTTCGGCAATCACCCTCTTCCTTTTGATGTCGATGCACAAGAACAACATTTGAGTGAAAAACATGGTATGATGACAGATGGAATATGTATTGATAATGGATGGGCATGGCATCTTGACATATATGATGAGTAAACTAAGCAGATGACGGTGCTACAAAGTAGAAGAAATGCAAGACAACATATGCAAGATACGCGCAATCAATAAAACCTTGCCAAACTAGAACAGGCACCTTGATGGGTGAACATGACAGGCCCTCTGCCTTTGACTCCTCGAGGTTATAATAGTCATTAGGATCATATTCTGAACAAGAATCTACAGGTGGGGAGCGTATGAGTTTCATTGCATCCAGAATGGCACTCAATGCCTTGGTGCCAATTTTGTAAGTCATTGCAGTGTTCCACAATATTCTTCTGATGCGCGGATTTCGATATTCACTGTAATTATGTATAATATCCGAGAACCATGAAAACATAAATAGTTGTGAGATTATCTTTGTAATGCAGAGGATATTCTAATATAGGTGCGCCCCTTAAACACTTGTGTGCTATCACTGGATTCTGATGAGAGAGCTCATGTGTGATGTAATATGGTGCGTGCATTTATATAATCTGGCACAAGTACACAAAAAAATAGGCTCCATAAGTAAGGATAGTTGGCAGATGATAGGTTTAAAATATACTGTATAGAGAGTTTATTGCCAAACCATGATAACAAGAGCACACAGCAACTAGGCAGATCATAGTGTACATAAAAGGGGTACACCATAACGACGATATATAAATCGGGAAAGTGGAACTGGCTTGAAAATACGGTGTTGTATTGCCGCTAGTAATTGAAAGCCTATCGATCACATACAAGCCAGCTCTATGAGCTGTTGACTGCAGATGTCCCTGCTCCCCTTCCTGACAAGGAACATACTGTACGTACTAAATACGGAATAACAAAAGAGGAACATGTTATAGAACAGAAAAGGAAGCATATTCTTGAGGTTCCACTTAATTGCATACAATGTTGGTTGCCCACTCATGATGAATCACAGCGCCCAAAGAAATGCAATTCAATGTTGTCTCTCTATATGTGGCAATTTTGAACAAGAGTCATTAGGATCATATTCTGAACAAGAGTCAGCAGTGGGGGCGTATGAGTTTCATTGTATCTGAATGGCACTCAATGCCTTGGTGCCAATTTTGTAAGTCATTGCAGTGTTTAGCTTCAAGAGTGGACTGCTGCTAGTGCGACACAAAGCAGCTACATAGATCATAGTGTAGATATAACGGGAAAACCGTAAGCATCAGAGTAAAATCAGCAAAGTGGAACTTGCTGGAATATATGTGCTAGTATTGCCGGTACGGCTAGAAAGGCTTCGGATACCGTCTCTCTTCAACTGAAGGTGCGGTACTATTAATATCAGTGTAACTCTCAAAGGCGACACAACTCCCTGCATTTCCTTGCTATTCTTATAGGATTCAGGTGGGCAGGCCACTACAAATCCTATTCCCATGTTTACAAAATCCTACGAATCAAAGAGGCTCGAAGAGTTTAAAGTGTCCATCACAACCGACCGTATAGACCTCTACACTGCAAATGTCCCTGCTCATCTTCACTACAAGGAACATATTGTACTACTATCATACTCCCTCCGTTCCAAAATATAAGTCTTGGTAGAGATTTCCACTATGGATCACATACAGATGTATCCAGATACATTTTAGAGTGTAGATTCACTCATTTTGCTCCATATGTAGTCCATGGTGGAATCTATACAAAGGCTTGTATTTAGGAACGGAGAGAGTACATATTAAAGAAGAACGGAAGAGGAACATGGTAAAGAAGAGCAAGCAGATTTTGGATAATAAAATGTTGGTTGCTTGCAGTGCCCACACATGATGAACCAGGCGCATTAACAATGCAACTCCCACTCTCTCGACCATTTCAGGCGGTTGGATGAAGATCCTCGTCTCCTAACCCTTCTTCTTCCTCGTCTCTCGATTCTTCCCATCTGAGAACACCTTGCGGGCCGTCGGCGGACCACCGCCCCCACCGCCTGTGTTCCTCCGCCACCCCACCCCACCCCGCCCCAACCCCCACCGTGTCGAGTTTTTTTTTGGTGAGGCCCCACAACCACTGAGCCCTTGATCGCACCGCGAACTCCGTGACTCTCAAAAATCGTGACCCAATTTTGAAATTTAGTCTCTCGTGATTTAACTAGTGTGGAATATAAAAGGGAAAACCATAAGCATTGGGAGTATAGTGTTGAGCGTGCCATGTCAGATCTGAAGGTGCAAACCGGACAAAGGCAACTTCGCAACCAAGACAAGAAATTAGAGTAAAGTAGTGGCGATCTATTTTCTTGCTGTGATAAATAAGTTGAGCAGATACGAAAGAGTACCGCCTCTGGTGCGGCACTGTGTACGCATCTGCTGAGAATTTGACGGTGCTGCGGTAGCGATGGCTGTCGGCGGCGTGGAAGCATATCTAGGAGGGTAGACGGTGGCGGCGGGGCGCGATGGACGAGACGGTCGTAGGAGCGGCGCCGGCAAGGTGGACGACGACGGGGATGAAGCGAGAGGACGGGATGCAAGGATCCCGGTCCGAAGCCATGGATGAGAGAGGTCGATCTCTTGTAATGGACGGCGGTGTCGGGGTATCGGCTCCGGCATGGTGGAGGAGGATGGCGGTGGATGGGGTGGCGGACGGCGGACGGAGGAGGGTGGGGTGGAGAGGGTGTTTTGGCGCCCACGAGTGCGAATGGGGAAAAGGGAGGTAGAGAGGAAGGGGAACCATGTATTCAGGGCGCTTGTCTCAAATGCGAGAAATTTACAAACTTAGCCCCCGTTTCAAATTTCTACAACATCACAGCAACATTAGTCGGTTGGGGATAGGACGGTAATCTCGCATACACCGAATATTTGCCGACGAGAGTTTGTTTTGGCGCCCACCGTGTATGAATATGAATCGGGGAGGGAGTCGATTTCGGCCGAGGACACACTGTGTTTTGGCGCCCACCGTGTATGAATCCGGGTGAGAGGCGGTTACGTCACGTTTGGGTGAAATTACAAACCTACCCCTAACGAAACCTATAGAAATCCAGCAGATAAGCTTTGCGTGGCAGGGATAGGTAGTAGTGATTTCCATCTCACAGATTTTGGGTTCGGGCGGTTACTGCGACTTTCCCCGCTTCGTTCAAATTTTGCAGAGTGCACGTTTACCGTGCCAACTCAATTCGAATCCCGTTTGTATTCTATTTTTTTAGGCGGGATCCATTTTCAATTGGAATTACATTCTATATACATCATTTTTTTATATATACTTTCAAAAGCACAACAAAGAATTATGCTCCTTTATATGTCATAATATGATTTACAAATACAACGATCTCGAAATCTTAAGGTTGAATTCGAAAAAAATTAACCAAATTATGTTCTACTAAAATGTATGGATCAATAATATCTACATATTAAATAACATAGATGTGCGTGAATTCATATGAGTATGCTTGTTTGATAGATCAATTTTGGTTCGAGTATGGATTACATGTATCGTCATCTCGAATTCAAATATTTGAATCCCTTTTTTGTTCACTCCTTTCACGCCCATCTCTCTCGCATGCATGCTCCTTGGTAGCTATCACTCTCTTTCTCCAGCTCACCAAGACACTCACTTCATGTTTCTCCTATCCTCGCAAACATGGTCTCTCGACGTCTCCCTTGAGAAGTGTCACACTCTCCCTATCATTATACATTACACGGTTTTCATTATCTCTCACGTCTCTACTGTTCTCTGGTATCACTAGGTACCTAAGCTTTCTTTTTCACCGCCACACACACAGTCTCCACTTGTCTTTTAATTTTGTATTTCTCTCTATGGGATTCTCTCACACACCCTATATGTCTCTACATATGACTCATACCACTAAAATTACTCTCTCTCTCTCTCTCTCTCTCTCCTGTAGACACAACATTTGTTGCGGTCTCCTTTTCGTCTCCATCCCAGACTGACATTATTCATTTGTTTACCGATCAGACAACCCCGACTACCGTCTCCTCTCTCTCTCTCACAGACACACACACACACAACTCCTGCTTCCACTCCCCTTCCCGACTACCGTCTCTCTCTCACACACATAAAACTCTCGCTTTCGCACCCCGACTCGTATTTCTCTCATAAACATTTATTGACTAGCTAGCCTCTAGATAGGTTTATACACCCGCACACTCGTGCTTCCACCATCGCATACATGTCTCTCTCCCGCTCCTTGTATCTATGTAGATTTTTCTTCCCTTCTTGAGACACGCCCTCTCGATCGTGCACACACACACTATCGCCTCATTTTAAGCTGATACCTGTCGCACACACACTCCTTGTGTCTTTGTCACGCATGCACTCCGTCCTCCTCCACTCTCCCTCTCTCTCACACACACATGGGCTTTTTGCAACAACTAGCAAGATGGCCATGCGTTGCATGGAACATCAAGATGCATTTGTATGAGTAGTTTATCTTGTGGGGGAAAAGGATGAACGAGGGAAGGCCTTATTTGCAAATGTGGAGAGGGGTGTGGGTATCTTTTTGCAAAATTGCCATAGTTTCCTTCCTATCCGTCAGATATAGATTGGACGGCCTATATTGCAGGATGGCAGGCACACGATCATCACCGACAATGCTTTTTATAAGAGTACGGATAAAAATAGAGTTGGTGATGATGGTGGGCCTGCCATCCTGCAATGTAGGTCGTCCGATTTATATCTCGACGGATAGGAAGGAAAATATGGCAATTACCCCACTCTTCACCACATTTGCAGATAAGGCCTTCCCTCGTTCATCCTTTTCTCCCACAAGATCTTGATGTTCCGTGCAACGCACGGGCATCTTGCTAGTAAGAGTAGAAATTAGACATATACCACTTCTCGAATCTTGAAACCAACAACATTCCTCCCTTATCTCATCAAAACCGCCAAAGGAATATATTTTGAGTGAAACATAACATATTTTTAGTGATATACGTATTTCAAAGCTAGACTTTTTTTTCTATCAAATCGGTGAATATGTATTAATCTACTTCGATCGTGTGGCAACGCATTGGCACATTGCTAGTAGTTATTATAAATTTTTGGACACCAGACAAACAGTGGAGTACATAAAGGAAGAGAAGAGGCGCACGCATGCAGCCAGCCTCTCACTGTCTCGCACACATGAGTGTTACGTAAAGGCAACGTTAACAAATAAACCCTAAAACCCTAGGTGCACGATTACTGCATTCGCGGGTACCGGGTACGTGGTGGAGCACCTTTATAGGAATAGTCAGCTTGCGTGATAATTTGATCCATAGGAGTTGATGGTCGGGACCACAGGTGAACGACTTGGAGCGCGGTGGCTCGCCAGTTGCCACAGATCGAGTAGCCACGTTTAAAATATCGTTTTTTAGCGGGGTTAAGAGTTCCGATTTTCAATGGCGCGTTATCAGTAGTAAGTAGTTTTTAGAATGATTGGTATGGAGTGAAAATGGAATTCATAGTACTACGTACCTCCTTGGCGTATGGTTGTATGTTTTTTTTTGCGATGGAGGTTGTATGGGTTTATGTTCCGAGATGTTGAACCTGGTAGTTCTAGGGCAAATACTATGGTTTAGATTTAGATGCTGGTTTTCGATAATGAAAATCGGAGGGGAAACCCTTCTTTGATTAAAAAACTACTACCTCCATTCGGTTTACTAGTCCCCATCATACTTTGGGTCAAAGTTTGTCCACAATTTTACTTGTAAAATGTGAATGGAAAACGAGATTTTGTTATACCCAAACAAAAAGGACTGGAGGGAGTGATTGCTCGACACGGACGTGACCTCTCATAGCGAGGCATTGAACCGGCGCTCGCCAAGAGGGCAGACTCGGCTGCAGGCCGGTGAGCACGCCTCCTCGCCGTGTACAACCAGCTTAAGACTGCCCTTTGCCTTCATTGAATCCGCGCAAAGCAAAGCAACACGTCCTTCCGCGAGCCGGCAGGCATTTTAGAACACAAAAAATGACTAAAATACAATTAATTTACGCATGGTCTTGACTTGTTGTGCTCGCACTGGTAGCAGGAACTAGTAGAGGATTTTCTTTATTTATAACTCTCCTCACATTTTTTTTGGCTTTGAAGTGAATCATGGTTGTGGACATTATGTATGAATGTGCAGATATCTGTGAACATGAGTTTGATGTGGAAGTTGAACTTGGAATGTCGGGCTTGCGCGTGAACTATTGTAGCGACCCGACCCGAATGGATCAAGTCTCTGTGCTCAGGTGTCATCCCTGGATTAGTAATGCTGACACCACACAGTACTTCGAAGGATTTAGAAGAGATTAGCAATCACACACTTATTACATCATTGCCCAAAAGAGGACTTATTACAATAATCATGGCTTAAGGCCATCTAATAACGATAACAGCGGAAGACTTGGAAGATAAGTGAGTCCATCAACTCCAGCGGCATCACTGAGTATAGAACCACGACCTAAAGCACCTTACTGTCGTTCGAAAAGTCTGCAACATGAAAGTTGCAGCAAAACGGGTCAACACATGGAATATGCCGCAATGTAACACATAGAGAATAATGAATGATAAGCCTGTACTACATGCATATGTGGCTGGTGGAAAAGCTCTCTGATTCTGATTTTGCATAAAGCCAGTTTTTCCTCTGCAAAGGAATAAATTTGTTTAACTATCATGGTGGTTGTTAAACATTGAGAATGGTTGACAGCATCCTCAATCCCAATTAAAAGTACTCATTAAAACCCAACAAAATTAATTAGAGTAACATGTTGAGATTCACATGATACTCAAGTACTAGATACTCAAGATGTCCATAACGGGGACACGGCTAATCATGATTAGTTTATACACTCTGCAGAGGTTTGCACTTTTCCCCACAAGACTCGATCGCCTCCGCTTGGTTTCTCGTGACTACATGGTGTTTAAGAAACGGATGACCGAGACATAGTCTTCGAAGCGCTAGCACCTTACGATGGGTGGACGGTACACCTACATCCCCTACATCTGCTAGTCCACCACTGTAAGAGTTCGCACGACTTAGTCAACTATGCCAGAGCCCATAATGGCTTGTGGCTGCACACGTAAGTTACTAGTATGAATTATCTTATGATCGCTTTGAGCCCTGGGTGGCGGTCCGAAGAAATACAGCAAGTCCTGCTAGAAAACAGGTGCCTCAATCCACCCAGATGTGTATTTAAGTTGCCACCTTAGATAAACCATTAATTTAAAAATCTCACATCTGTCATGGATATCACTCACCCAATCCACGTCTACTAGCATAGCATGGCATAATAAGCAAACGTAGAAGTAACTCCCAAAGGTTTCATAAGTAAAACAGGTAATAGGTACTACCTTAATCTACTTCCCATCCCACAATTTAATTAGATCCTAATCATGCAAGTGTTCGAGGATTGATCTAATGCATAAAAACTGGGTGGTAGTAAAGGTATGATCAAGTGTTACTTGCCTTTGTCGATGATCCATGAAACCTAGAGATTCAAGTAACAAGCGGCGCACCGGGTGATCTATCGCAGACAAAAACAAGCATACAATAAGTACTCATCTAATGCGGGTAAATCTCGAATAAAAGATCTAACCAGAAAGTTCAACTTAAGAACCCTGGTTGCAAAAAGAATCGAATCTAATAAAGCAACGAAAGTCAAACGACGAAAGAAAACAACTCGGTTCTAGCAAGTTGAAACTAAGTCAAAGTTTACAGTAACAAAACTTTGTTTAAGTTGATTAGTCGGAACGGCGGTTTCGAGACGAAACTCCAGGCGCTTGAATCACCTGATTCCGATAAACGAGCGAGAAGATAGACTAGAAAGAAAATCAGATCTGAAATCGCTATCAGAAAAATAGCGGAATAAATCCGATGAGAAAGAAAAGGACGAACGGACGTTCATTAATCGAAGCAAACCGGTGATCACGTTCGTTAGGACGTACGGTCCGGCGAATGCTTGCTAAACAAAACCGGAAAGAAAAACCGGCGAGAAAAACCGATCTAGGGTTTCGGAAAGAAAACCGAAACGAAAAACCGATCTAGAAAAACCGGAACGGAAACCGGAACGATTTACGAAAAACCGAACCGAGGAAAAGAAAAGGTGACGCGGCACGGGGCTAGTACCTCGAAGAAGCGAGGGGCTCCGGCGGCGGCGGCGTTGGGTGGCGGCGGCGGCACTTGGCGGCGGCGGCGTTGGGTGGGGGGCGGCGCTGGTGAGGGGCGGCGGCGGTGTAGGGCGGCAGCGCTGCTGCTGCTGCTGGAGGAGAGGAGAGGAGAGGTGTTGGTTTGATGTGTTAGAGGGGGGGGGTGCTTGGGTATTTATATTGGGGAAGGGAGGGTTTTTGCTTGGGGTAGGGGACAATAAATAGACTAGGATTAGGAAACAAAGAGGAAAAAGATCTAGAAACAAACACGGAATAAACGGAAGTAGGACAAAAGTCCTACTAGGATTTGGAAAAGGAAGCGGCGGCTCCCTCCTGGCGCTGGCCTTGTGGCGATGGCCTTGGCCTCCTGGCCGGCCGGTGGCTTGGCGGCTTGGGCCTTTGGCCCAAGGCGCTGAGGTATTTTTTTTAAATCGGTTTCGCGCGCAGAAAAAAAATACAGAGGAAAAAAAAATCTAAACGAACTCCAAAATTAAAAAAGTAAACTTTCCCCGACTCCTAAAAATGAGTCGAACAAAAAGAACTTTAACATGGGGCCTAAAATGCAATTTTTGAAAACACGCATTTTTTCCATAAGGCAAATAAACTCCGAGAAAAATCCAAAATTTGATTTATTTATTAAATCTTCATTTTTTCCTAAATTTTGGGAAAGTCATATTATTCCCTCTCTTATTTTTGATATTTGAAAAATATTTGAAGATACAATAAATAAATCCAATGATCCTCTTTTCATAGTTTTGAGAGAACTCAAATACGAAAATTTTGAAATCTACAACTCTCTCCGAGGGTCCTTGAGTTGCGTGAAATTTCTAGGATCAACAAAATGCAAGAAAATATGATATGCATGATGATCTAATGTATAACATTCCAAATTGAAAATTTGGGATGTTACAAACCTACCCCCCTTAAGATGAATCTCGCCCTCGAGATTCGGGTTGGCTAGAAAATAGGTGAGGTGGTCTTTGAGCAAATCTTCTTCTCTTCCCGGTGGCTTCATCCTCGGTGTGGTGGCTCCTTTGGACCTTGCAAAACTTGATAACCTTGCTGCGAGTAACTCTGCTTTGGCATATTCGAGAATCTGACTGGTTTCTCCTCATATGTTAAATCATCCTTCAAATGAATTGCTTCAAGTGGCACTTTGTATCTCTTAGCGGTACTTCTGTTGGGGAGCGTAGTAATTTCAAAAATTTTCCTACGATCACGCAAGACCATGGTGATGCATAGCAACGAGATGAGAGTGTTGTCTCGTACCCTCGTAGACCTGCAGCGGAAGCGTTGGACTTAACGTAGAGGAAGTAGTCGTACTTCTTCCCGATCCAACCGATCCAAGTACCGAACGTACGGCACCTCCGAGTTCTGCACACGTTCAGCTCGATGACGTCCCTCGAACTCCGATCCAGCCGAGTGTTGAGGGAGAGTTTCGTCAGCACGACGGCGTGGTGACGATGATGATGTTCCACCGGCGCAGGGCTTCGCCTAAGCTCCGCAACGGTATATTCGAGGTGTAGTTTGGTGGAAGGGGGCACCGCACACGGCTAAGGAATCGATCTCAATGATCAACTTGTGTGTCATGGGGTGCCCTCTGCCCCTGTATATAAAGGAGGGAAGGGGAGGGGCTGGCCGGCCACCTATGGCTGCGCCTGGGAGTCCTACTCCCACCGGGAGTAGGATTCCCCCAATCCTAGTCCAACTAGGGTTTGACCAAGGGGAGAGGGAGAGAGGGGGCGCCACCCCCTTCTCCTAATCCTAATAGGACTAGGGAAGGGGGGAAGGCTGCGGCCAGCATAGGGCCCCCTTTTCTCTTTCCCCTTAAGGCCCATCAAGGCCCATTGACTCCCCGGGGTTCCGTAACCCCGGTACTCGATAAAATTCCCAATTTCACCGGAGTGATTCGAGTCAAACATAGGCTTCCAATATATCAATCTTTATGTCTCGACCATTTGAGACTCCTCGTCATGTCCGTGATCTCATCCGGACTCGAACAACCTTGGTACATCAACATCATAAAACTCATAATAAGCATCATCGAAGCGTTAGCGTGCGGACCCTACGGGTTCGAGAACTATGTAGACATGACCGAGACACCTCTCGGTCAATAACCAATAGCGGGACCTGGATGCCCATATTGGTTCCTACATATTCTCGAAGATCTTTATCGGTCGAGACCGCATAACAACATACGTTGTTCCCTTTGTCATCGGTATGTTACTTGCCCGAGATTCGATCGTCGGTATCAATACCTAGTTCAATCTCGTTCTTGGCAAGTCTCTTTTCTCGTTCCGTAATACATCATCTCACAACTAACACATTTAGTTGCAATGCTTGCAAGGCTTATGTGATGTGCATTACCGAGAGGGCCCAGAGATACCTCTCCGACAATCGGAGTGACAAATCCTAATCTCGAAATATGCCAACCCAACATGTACCTTCGGAGACACCTGTAATGTACCTTTATAATCACCCGATTCACGTTGTGACGTTTGGTAGCACCCAAAGTGTTCCTCGGGCAAGCGGAGTTGCATAATCTCATAGTCATAGGAACATGTATAAGTCATGAAGAAAAGCACTAGCAACAAACTATACGATCAGGTGCTATGCTAATGGAATGGGTCATGTCAATCAGATCATTCAACCAATGATGTGATCCCGTTAATCAAATAACAACTCCTTGTTCATGGTTAGGAAACATAACCATCTTTGATTAACGAGCTAGTCAAGTAGAGGCATACTAGTGACACTCTGTAGGTTTATGTATTCACACATGTATTATGTTTCCGGTTAATACAATTCTAGCATGAATAATAAACATTTATCATGATATAAGGAAATAAATAATAACATTATTATTGCCTCTAGGGCATATTTCCTTCAGTCTCCCACTTGCACTAGAGTCAATAATCTAGATCACATCACCATGTGATTAACATCGATAGTTCACATCATCATGTGATTAACACCCATAATTCACATCGCCATGTGACCAAGACCCAAAGGGTTTACTAGATTCAGTAATCTAGTTCACATCGCTATGTGATTAACACCCAAAGAGTACTAAGGTGTGATCATGTTTTGCTTTGTGAGAGAAGTTTAGTCAGCAGGTTGCCACATTCAGATCCGTATGTATTTTGCAAATCTATATGTCAACAATGTTCTGCGGAGCTACTATAGCTAATTGCTCCCACTTTCAATATGTATCTAGACCGAGATTTAGAGTCATCTAGATCAGTGCCAAAACTTGTATCGGCGTAACCCTTTACGACGAACTTTTGTCACGTCCATAATCGAGAAACATATCCTTATTCTACTAAGGATAATTTCGACCGCTGTCCATCGATCTACTCTTAGATCACTATTGTACTCCCTTGCCAAACTCAATGCAGGGTATACAATAGATTTGGTACACAGCATGGCATACTTTATAGAACCTATGGCCAAGGCATAGGGAATGACTTTCATTCTCTTTCTATCTTTTGCCGTGGCCGGGTTTTGAGTCTTACTCAATTTCACACCTTTGTAACACAGGCAAGAACTCTTTCTTTGACTGTTCCATTTTGAACTACTTCAAAATCTTGTCAAGGTATGTACTCATTGAAAAACTTATCAAGCGTCTTGATCTATCTCTATAGATCTTAATGCTCAATATGTAAGCAGCTTCACCGAGGTCTTTCTTTGAAAAACTCCTTTGAAACACTCCTTTATGCTTTGCAGAATAATTCTACATTATTTCCGATCTACAATATGTCATTCACATATACTTATCGAAATCTGTAGTGCTCCCACTCACTTTCTTGTAAATACAGGCTTCTTTGCAAGTCTGTATAAAACTATATGCTTTGATCACACTATCAAAGCGTGTATTCCAACTCTGAGATGCTTGCACCAGTCCATAGATGGATCGCTGGAGCTTGCACATTTTGTTAGCTCCTTTAGGATTGACAAAACCTTCTGGTTGCATCATATACAACTCTTCTTTAATAAATCCATTAAAGAATGTATTTTTTGACATCCATTTGCCAGATTTCATAAAATGTGGCGATTGCTAACATGATTCGGACAGACATAAGCATCGCTACTGATTGAGTAAATCTCTTTGTAGTCAACACCTTGAACTTGTCGAAAACCTTTCTGCGACAAGTCGAGCTTTGTAGATAGTAATACTACTATCAGCATTTGTCTTCCTCTTGAAGATCCATTTATATAATATGGCTTGCCGATCATCGGCAACTCCATCAAAGTCCACACTTTGTTCTCATATATGGATCCCATCTCAGATTTCATGGTCTCAAACCATTTCGCGGAATCTGGGCTCATCATCGCTTCCTCATAGTTCGTAGGTTCATCATGGTCTAGTAACATGACTTCTAGAATAGGATAACCGTACCACTCAGTGCGGATCTTACTCTGGAAGACCTACGAGGTTTGGTAGCAACTTGATCTGAAGTTTCATGATCATCATCATTAACTTCCTCACTAATTGGTGTAGGAATCACTGGAACTGATTCTGTGATGAACTACTTTCCAATAAGGGAGAAGGTACAATTACCTCATCAAGTTCTACTTTCCTCCCACTCACTTCTTTCGAGAGAAACTTCTTCTCTAGAAAGGATCCATCTTAACAACAAATATCTTGCTTTCGGATCTGTGATAGAAGGTGTACCCAATAGTTACCTTTGGGTATTCTATGAAGACGCATTTCTCGATTTGGGTTCGAGCTTATCGGTGAAAAATTTTCACATAAGTATCACAACTCCAAACTTTAAGAAAGCGACAGCTTAGGTTTCTTGCTAAACCATAGTTCATACGGTGTCATCTCAGCGGTTTAGATGGTGCCCTATTAAGCGTGAATGCAGCTGTCTTTAATGCATAACCCCAAAGCGATAGTGGTAAATCGGTAAGATACATCATAGATCGCACCATATCAAAATAAAATACGATTCTGACGTTCGAACACACCATAATGTTGTGGTGTTCCATGTGGCGTGAGCTGTGAAACTATTCCACATTGTTTTTATTGAAGACCAAACTCGTAACTCAAATATTCATCTCCACGATCAGATCGCGAAACTTTATTTTCTTGTTGCGATGATTTTCCACTTCACTCTGAAATTCTTTGAACCTTTCAACTATTTCAGACTTATGTTTCATCAAGTAGATATACCCATATCTACTCAAATCATCTTGTGAAGGTCAGAAAATAACGATACTTGCCACGAGCATCAACATTCATTGGATCGCATACATCGGTATGTATTATTTCCAATAAGTCGGTAGCTTGTTCCATTGTTCCGGAGAACGGAGTTTTAGTCATCTTGCCCAAAAGGCACGGTTCGCAAGCATCAAATGATTCATAATCAAGTGATTCCAAAAGTCCATCGGCATGGAGTTTTCTTCATGCGCTTTACACCAATATGACCTAAGCGGCAAGTGCCACAAATAAGTTGCACTATCATTATTAACTTTGCATCTTTTGGTTTCAATATTATGAATATGTGTATCACTATGATCGAGATCCAATGAACCATTTTCATTGAGTGTGTAACCATATAAGGTTTTATTCATGTAAGCAGAACAACAATTTATTCTCTTACTTAAATGAATAACCGTATTGCAATAAACATGATCAAATCATATTTATGCTCAACACCAAATAACACTTATTTAGGTTCCACACTAATCCCGAAAGTATAGGGAGTGTGAGATGATGATCATATCAATCTTGGAACTACTTCCAACACTCATCGTCACTTCCCTTCAACTAGTTTACATTCATTCGAAACTCCGTTTGAGTTACTACTCTTAGCAACCGAACCAGTATCAAATACTGAGGGGTTGCTATGAACACTAGTAAAATACACATCAATAATCTGTATATCAAATATACCTTTGTTCACTTTGCCATCCTTCTTATCCGCCAAATACTTGGGGTAGTTCCGCTTCGATGACCAGTTCCATTGCAGCAAAAGCACTTAGTCTCGGGCTTAGGTCTAGACTTGGGCTTCTTCACTCGAGCAACAACTTGCTTGCCGTTTTCCTTGAAGTTCCCTTCTTCCTTTGCCCTTTTTCTTGAGACTAGTGGTCTTGTCAACCATCAACACTTGATGTTTTCTTGATTTCTACCTTCGCGATTTTAGCATCGCGAAGAGCTCGAGAATCTTTTTCGTCATCCCTTGCATACTATAGTTCATCACGAAGTTCTACTAACTTAGTGATGGTGACTAGAGAATTCTGTCAATCACTATCTTATCGGAAGATTAACTCCCACTTGATTCAAGCGATTGAAGTACTCGGACAATCTGAGCACATGCTCACTAGTTGAGCGATTCTCCTCCATCTTTTAGCTATAGAACTTGTTGGAGACTTCATATCTCTCAACTCGGGTATTTGCTTGAAATATTAACTTCAATTCCTGGAACATCTCATATGGTCCATGACGTTCAAAACGTCTTTGAAGTCCCGATTCTAAGCCGTTAAGCATGGTGCACTAAACTATCAAGTAGTCATCATATTGAGCTAGCCAAAGCGTTCATAACGTGCGCATCGCTCCTGCATTAGGTCTATCACCTAGTGGTGCATTAAGGACATAATTCTTCTGCGCAGCAATGAGGATAAACCTCAGATCACGGATCCAATCCGCATCATTGCTACTAACATCTTTCAATACAATTTTCTCTAGGAACACATATAAAAACATAGGGAAGCAACAACGCGAGCTATTGATCTACAACATAATTTGCAAAATACTACCAGGACTAAGTTCATGATAAATTAAAGTTCAATTAATCATATTACTTAAGAACTCCCACTTAGAAAAATATCCTCCAATTCTCTAAGTGATTGCGTGATCCATATCAACTACACCATGACCGATCATCACGTGTGATGGAGTAGTTTCAATGGTGAACATCAATATGTTGATCATATCTACTATATGATTCACGCTCGACCTTCGGTCTCCGTGTTCCGAGGTCATATCTTATATGCATAGCTCGTCAAGTATAACCTGAGTATTCTGCGTGTGCAACTGTTTTGCACCGTTGTATTTGAGCGTAGAGCCTATCACACCCGATCATCACGTGGTGTCTCAAAGACGAAGAACTTTCATAGCGGTGCATACTCGGGAGAACACTTCTTGATAATTTAGTAAGGGATCATCTTATAATGCTACCGTCAATCAAAGCAAAATAAGATGCATAAAGGATTAACATCACATGCAATCAATATAAGTGATATGATATGGCCATCATCATCTTGTGCTTATGATCTCCATCTCCAAGCACCGTCATGATCACCATCGTCACCGGTAGCGACACCTTGATCTCCATCGTAGCATCGTTGTCGTCTCGCCAACTATTGCTTCTCGACTATCGCTACCGCTTAGTGATAAAGTAAAGCAATTACATGGCGTTGCATTTCATACAATAAGCGACAACCATATGGCTCCTGCCGATTGCCGATAACTCGGTTACAAAACATGATCATCTCATACAATAAAATATAGCATCACGTCTTGACCATATCACATCACAACATGCCCTGCAAAAACAAGTTAGGCGTCCTCTACTTTGTTGTTGCAAGTTTTACGTGGCTGCTACGGGCTGAGCAAGAACCGTTCTTACCTACGCATCAAAACCACAGCGATACTTCGTCAAATAGACTCCGTTTTAACCTTCTCAAGGACCGGGCGTAGCCACACTCGGTTCAACTAAAGTGAGAGAGCAGACACCCGCCGGTCACCTTTAAGCAACGAGTGCTCACAGCGGTGAAACCAGTCTCGCGTAAGCGTCTGGCGTAATGTCGGTCCGGGCGCTTCATCTCACAATACCGCTGAACCAAAGTATGACATGCTGGTAGGTAGTATGACTTGTATCGCCCACAACTCACTTGTGTTCTACTCGTGCATATGACATCAACGCATAAAACCAGGCTCGGATGCCTTTGTTGGGGAGCGTAGTAATTTCAAAAATTTTCCTCACGATCACGCAAGACCATGGTGATGCATAGCAACGAGATGAGAGTGTTGTCACGTACCCTCGTGAGACCTGCAACGGAAGCGTTGACGCAGCGTAGAGGAAGTAGTCGTACTTCTTCCCGATCCAACCGATCCAAGTACCGAGCGTCACGGCACCTCCGAGTTCTGCACACGTTCAGCTCGATGGCGTCCCTCGAACTCCGATCCAGCCGAGTGTTGAGGAGAGTTTCGTCAAGACGACGGCGTGGTGGCGATGATGATGTTCCACGGCGCAGGGCTTCGCCTAAGCTCCGCAACGGTATATTCGAGGTGTAGTTTGGTGGAAGGGGGCACCGCACACGGCTAAGGAATCGATCTCAATGATCAACTTGTGTGTCATGGGGTGCCCTCTGCCCCTGTATATAAAGGAGGGAAGGGAGGGCTGGCGGCCACCTATGGCTGCGCTGGGAGTCCTACTCCCACCGGGAGTAGGATTCCCCCAATCCTAGTCCAACTAGGGTTTGACCAAGGGGAGAGGAGAGAGGGGCCACCCCTTCTCCTAATCCTAATAGGACTAGGGAAGGGGGGAAGGCTGCGGCCAGCATAGGGCCCCCTTTTCTCTTTCCCTTAAGGCCCATCAAGGCCCATTGACTCCCCGGGGGGTTCCGGTAACCCCGGTACTCGATAAAATTCCCAATTTCACCGGAGTGATTCCGAGTCAAACATAGGCTTCAATATATCAATCTTTATGTCTCGACCATTTGAGACTCCTCGTCATGTCCGTGATCTCATCCGGGACTCGAACAACCTTGGTACATCAACATCATAAAACTCATAATAAGCGTCATCGAAGCGTTAAGCGTGCGGACCCTACGGGTTCGAGAACTATGTAGACATGACCGAGACACCTCTCGGTCAATAACCAATAGCGGGACCTGGATGCCCATATTGGTTCCTACATATTCTACGAAGATCTTTATCGGTCAGACCGCATAACAACATCGTTGTTCCCTTTGTCATCGGTATGTTACTTGCCCGAGATTCGATCGTCGGTATCCAATACCTAGTTCAATCTCGTTCTTGGCAAGTCTCTTTTCTCGTTCCGTAATACATCATCTCACAACTAACACATTTAGTTGCAATGCTTGCAAGGCTTATGTGATGTGCATTACCGAGAGGGCCCAGAGATACCTCTCCGACAATCGGAGTGACAAATCCTAATCTCGAAATATGCCAACCCAACATGTACCTTCGGAGACACCTGTAATGTACCTTTATAATCACCCGATTCGTTGTGACGTTTGGTAGCACCCAAAGTGTTCCTCGGCAAGCGGAGTTGCATAATCTCATAGTCATAGGAACATGTATAAGTCATGAAGAAAAGCACTAGCAACAAACTATACGATCAGGTGCTATGCTAATGGAATGGGTCATGTCAATCAGATCATTCAACCAATGATGTGATCCCGTTAATCAAATAACAACTCCTTGTTCATGGTTAGGAAACATAACCATCTTTGATTAACGAGCTAGTCAAGTAGAGGCATACTAGTGACACTCTGTAGGTTTATGTATTCACACATGTATTATGTTTCCGGTTAATACAATTCTAGCATGAATAATAAACATTTATCATGATATAAGGAAATAAATAATAACATTATTATTGCCTCTAGGGCATATTTCCTTCAGTCTCCCACTTGCACTAGAGTCAATAATCTAGATCACATCACCATGTGATTAACATCGATAGTTCACATCATCATGTGATTAACACCCATAATTCACATCGCCATGTGACCAAGACCCAAAGGGTTTACTAGATTCAGTAATCTAGTTCACATCGCTATGTGATTAACACCCAAAGAGTACTAAGGTGTGATCATGTTTTGCTTTGTGAGAGAAGTTTAGTCAACGGATTACGCCACATTCAGATCCGTATGTATTTTGCAAATCTATATGTCAACAATGTTCTGCACGGAGCTACTATAGCTAATTGCTCCCACTTTCAATATGTATCTAGACCGAGATTTAGAGTCATCTAGATCAGTGCCAAAACTTGTATCGACGTAACCCTTTACGACGAACTTTTTGTCACGTCCATAATCGAGAAACATATCCTTATTCTACTAAGGATAATTTCGACCGCTGTCCATCGATCTACTCTTAGATCACTATTGTACTCCCTTGCCAAACTCAATGCAGGGTATACAATAGATTTGGTACACAGCATGGCATACTTTATAGAACCTATGGCCAAGGCATAGGGAATGACTTTCATTCTCTTTCTATCTTTTGCCGTGGCCGGGTTTTGAGTCTTACTCAATTTCACACCTTTGTAACACAGGCAAGAACTCTTTCTTTGACTGTTCCATTTTGAACTACTTCAAAATCTTGTCAAGGTATGTACTCATTGAAAAAACTTATCAAGCGTCTTGATCTATCTCTATAGATCTTAATGCTCAATATGTAAGCAGCTTCACGAGGTCTTTCTTTGAAAAACTCCTTTGAAACACTCCTTTATGCTTTGCAGAATAATTCTACATTATTTCCGATCTACAATATGTCATTCACATATACTTATCGAAATCTTTGTAGTGCTCCCACTCACTTTCTTGTAAATACAGGCTTCTTTGCAAGTCTGTATAAAACTATATGCTTTGATCACACTATCAAAGCGTTTATTCCAACTCCGAGATGCTTGCACCAGTCCATAGATGGATCGCTGGAGCTTGCACATTTTGTTAGCTCCTTTAGGATTGACAAAACCTTCTGGTTGCATCATATACAACTCTTCTTTAATAAATCCATTAAAGAATGTATTTTTTTTTGACATCCATTTGCCAGATTTCATAAAATGTGGCGATTGCTAACATGATTCGGACAGACATAAGCATCGCTACAGTTGAGTAAATCTCTTTGTAGTCAACACCTTGAACTTGTCGAAAACCTTTCTGCGACAAGTCGAGCTTTGTAGATAGTAATACTACTATCAGCATTTGTCTTCCTCTTGAAGATCCATTTATATAATATGGCTTGCCGATCATCGGGCAACTCCATCAAAGTCCACACTTTGTTCTCATATATGGATCCCATCTCAGATTTCATGGTCTCAAACCATTTCGGAATCTGGGCTCATCATCGCTTCCTCATAGTTCGTAGGTTCATCATGGTCTAGTAACATGACTTCTAGAATAGGATAACCGTACCACTCTGTGCGGATCTTACTCTGGAAGACCCACGAGGTTTGGTAGCAACTTGATCTGAAGTTTCATGATCATCATCATTAACTTCCTCACTAATTGGTGTAGGAATCATTGGAACTGATTCTGTGATGAACTACTTTCCAATAAGGGAGAAGGTACAATTACCTCATCAAGTTCTACTTTCCTCCCACTCACTTCTTTCGAGAGAAACTTCTTCTCTAGAAAGGATCCATCTTAACAACAAATATCTTGCTTTCGGATCTGTGATAGAAGGTGTACCCAATAGTTACCTTTGGGTATTCTATGAAGACGCATTTCTCGATTTGGGTTCGAGCTTATCGGTGAAAAATTTTCACATAAGTATCACAACTCAAACTTTAAGAAACGACAGCTTAGGTTTCTTGCTAAACCATAGTTCATACGGTGTCATCTCAGCGGAT
Organism: Aegilops longissima; assembly: GCA_021605205.1. Classification (NCBI taxonomy): domain Eukaryota; kingdom Viridiplantae; phylum Streptophyta; class Magnoliopsida; order Poales; family Poaceae; genus Aegilops; species Aegilops longissima. The sequence continues at coordinate 461,566,950 of CM038680.1, forward strand.
TTAGATGGTGCCCTATTAAGCGTGAATGCAGCTGTCTTTAATGCATAACCCCAAAAGCGATAGTGGTAAATCGGTAAGATACATCATAGATCGCACCATATCAAAATAAAATACGGTTCTGACGTTCGAACACACCATAATGTTGTGGTGTTCCATGTGGCGTGAGCTGTGAAACTATTCCACATTGTTTTTATTGAAGACCAAACTCGTAACTCAAATATTCATCTCCACGATCAGATCGCGAAACTTTATTTTCTTGTTGCGATGATTTTCCACTTCACTCTGAAATTCTTTGAACCTTTCAACTATTTCAGACTTATGTTTCATCAAGTAGATATACCCATATCTACTCAAATCATCTTGTGAAGGTCAGAAAATAACGATACTTGCCACGAGCATCAACATTCATTGGATCGCATACATCGGTATGTATTATTTCCAATAAGTCAGTAGCTTGTTCCATTGTTCCGGAGAACGGAGTTTTAGTCATCTTGCCCAAAAGGCACGGTTCGCAAGCATCAAATGATTCATAATCAAGTGATTCCAAAAGTCCATCGGCATGGAGTTTTCTTCATGCGCTTTACACCAATATGACCTAAGCGGCGATTGCCACAAATAAGTTGCACTATCATTATTAACTTTGCATCTTTTGGTTTCAATATTATGAATATGTGTATCACTATGATCGAGATCCAATGAACCATTTTCATTGAGTGTGTAACCATATAAGGTTTTATTCATGTAAGCAGAACAACAATTTATTCTCTTACTTAAATGAATAACCGTATTGCAATAAACATGATCAAATCATATTTATGCTCAACACCAAATAACACTTATTTAGGTTCCACACTAATCCCGAAAGTATAGGGAGTGTGAGATGATGATCATATCAATCTTGGAACTACTTCCAACACTCATCGTCACTTCCCTTCAACTAGTTTCATTCATTACGAAACTCCGTTTGATTACTACTCTTAGCAAGCGAACCAGTATCAAATCTTGAGGGTTGCTATGAACACTAGTAAAATACACATCAATAATCTGTATATCAAATATACCTTTGTTCACTTTGCCATCCTTCTTATCCGCCAAATACTTGGGGTAGTTCCGCTTCGGTGACCAGTTCCATTGCAGCAAAAGCACTTAGTCTCGGGCTTAGGTCTAGACTTGGGCTTCTTCACTCGAGCAGCAACTTGCTTGCCGTTTTCCTTGAAGTTCCCCTTCTTCCCTTTGCCCTTTATCTTGAGACTAGTGGTCTCGTCAACCATCAACACTTGATGTTTTTCTTGATTTCTACCTTCGCCGATTTTAGCATCGCGAAGAGCTCGAGAATCTTTTTCGTCATCCCTTGCATACTATAGTTCATCACGAAGTTCTACTAACTTAGTGATGGTGACTAGAGAATTCTGTCAATCACTATCTTATCTGGAAGATTAACTCCCACTTGATTCAAGCGATTGAAGTACTCAGACAATCTGAGCACATGCTCACTAGTTGAGCGATTCTCCTCCATCTTTTAGCTATAGAACTTTTCTTCAACTCCTGAAAACTTGCCTCACAATCCTCAGTCCATATGAACTTGGTATCCTTTTTCAGCAATTCCGTCATAGGTTTTGCAATCCTTGAGAAATTCTCAATGAATCTTGGTAGTATCCTGTGAGTCCAAGGAAACTCGGATCTCTCAACTGTCGTTGGTGCTTCCCATTTGGTTACGGTCTCAACCTTTGTGGGGTCAACTGCTATCCCTTCTCCGGATATAACATGTCCAAGGAATCCAACTTCCTTTAGCCAAAACTCACATTTGCTGAACTTGGCATATAACTGATGTTCTCTTAGCTTCTCCAAAACCAATCGCAAATGTTCCTTATGTTCTTCTTCATTCTTTGAGAAAACCAAAATATCATCTATGAACACCACGACGAACTTATCCAAAAACTCCATAAACACTTTGTTCATCAGGTTCATGAAATAGGCTGGCGCGTTAGTCAGTCCAAATGACATAACGGTATATTCATACAGTCCATATCTCGTGGTAAATGTTGTCTTAGGTATGTCCTGCTCCCGAATCTTCAACTGATGGTACCCTGATCGCAAATCGATCTTGGAAAACACTTTAGCTCCTTGCAAACGATCAAACAGATCATTTATCATAGGTAGTGGGTACTTGTTCTTGATTGTTACCTCATTTAACCCACGATAGTCAACAACCATCCTTAACGATCCGTCCTTCTTCTCTACTAAAAGTACGGGTGATCCCCAAGGCGAAGAACTTGGGCGTATAAAACCTTTATCCAATAGCTCCTTAATCTGCTTCTTGATTTCCGCCAAATCCTGTGCGGGCATCCCGTATGGTCGCCCGATATCGGGCCTGTTCACGGCAACAGCTCAATCAAAACTCAATGTCTCTATCCGGTGGCATTCTGGCAATTCCTCGGAAATACATCGGGTAATCCTTCACCTGCTGGCATCTCTTCCTGCACCACTCCTGATAAGGAATTTACTTGATTCCTATTTGGTCCATGTCGCGATACATACCTATCCTTCTTCCCTCTGGTGTCGTGAGCAAAATCGTCTTACTTGCGCAATCGATGTTTCCCCCATACATCGATAGCCAATCCATACCAAGAATCACATCCAATCCTTGGGATTCCAAAATGATCAAATCCGTCGGAAACACATGCCTTCCTATACTTAATGGCACTTGAAAACATCCTTGTCTGGCCATATACTCCGCTCCTGGTGAGCTTACTAGCATAGGGGTTTTAAGAATCTGAGTAGGCAGGCTATACTTTTCTACAAATCCCCTTGATATGTATGAATGCGTTGCACGGTATCGAAAAGAACTAGTGCAGTAAAAGACTTAACCAAAACTTACCGATTCTTGCATCGGGCTGATCTTCAACCTCCTCCACATCAATGTGGTTCACCTATCCTCTGTTGAAAGGGTTTGGCTTCTTTCCAGCGCTTCCATTTCCTCCTTGGCCTTCGGGACATTCATTTGCATAATGTCCGGTCTTGGAACACTTGTAACAGGTGACATGGCTCAAGTCTTTCTTGGTTGGGGTTGATGGTGTGGTCCGGTTCTGGCCGTTGCTTCCTCCATTCCCGTTACCATTTTTGTGGCCATTATGGTTGTGCGAACTACCTCCTCCATGGGTATGCTGAAACTGAACTCCCTATTTAGGGGTATAACGGGCTTCAGGGCTCGAGTTATACTTCCCTGCCCATACTTCCTCTTGCGGTTCTCAATTTCTGCTGCTTTCCTTCAATCATGAGGGCACGGTCTACCAACTCCTGGTAGTTGTTGAAACTTGCTACCATCAACTGCATGCTTAACTCATCATTCAATCCTTCTAGAAACTTCTCCTGCTTAGCTGCATCTGTAGCAACGTCATCTGGGGCATAACGTGCTAACTTACTAAAATCATCCACATATTGGCCAACAGTCCTTCCTCCTTGGCGTAAATTGCGAAACTCACGCTTCTTCATGGCCATAGCTCCTCTTTGAGACATGGGCGGTCTGGAAAGCTTCTGAAACTGATCCCATGTGGCGGTGTCTCACAGGTAAGTGGCTGTAAAATTTTCCCACCATGCTGCTGCGGGTCCTTCAAGTTGGTGTGCAGCAAACTTCACCTTCTCTCCATCTGTACATCCTGCAGTGGTCAACTCCTCCCTATCTTACGGAGCCAATCATACGCTACAATCGGCTCGGTGCTACTAGAATACACCGCGGATTCAGCCTAAGGAAGCGAGTCAAGTGATCCGGTGGTGGTGGTGGTGGGTTGTTGTTGTTGTTGCCTTGGTTCTGTACCAATGTTTGGATCAAAGTGTTACATTGCTGGATCAACTGGGTGATCTCTCAAGGGAAAACAAACCCGGGTCGCGTCTCGGAGGCATCTGAAGGGTTTAGAAAAGAAGAGGAATTAAGAATAGAGTGAGGTCTAAGGAGAAAACACTACCCAAATGTATATGAGCAAAAGCACACAAAATCACTTCATTCAATTCAAACAAAGGGCTTACAACGATCTAACTATCGCAAAGGTGCTTGTACTATAATGTTTACATGGAGGTAATACTACTAATATGTGGGGGTCATCTACTAATTTGAACCGGTGGAAGACTCCATGATGTCCGCTCGACTTCGTCTTCAAAGTCGGGTTCACTTGGATCCGAATCGGTGTAAATCGATGATGATGTAGTTGCTCGGACAGGTGACGTACTTGTCTTCATTCTTGAGCGCCAATTTCTTCTTGAGTTCTTCAATCTCATACTTAAGATCGTTATTGTGTCTTGCTACAGCTACGATCTCGTCCATGTAGTCCTTACGTGTAGACTTTAGTTCTCCTTCAAGTTCGATGATCCTTCCCTTTGCATTCTTCAACTCTATCATATCATTGCACATCTGGTTCTCCTGGCGTCGAATGTGCTGGTTTAACTCCTGGATGAAAGCTGCAATGGATCTGTCCTTCTTGGTGCTGACTATCTCCCATTGCTCATTCCGCGTCCATAAATCTGGTAGATAGTGTCCTTGAGGTCTTCTTGATAAACTTCTCCAATGCGTCCCATGGTGATATGAGCTGCCATGCTCTTTCCCAGACTCCAGGTTGGTGCACTGAAAACACTATCTATAGGCTTGGTGATTGGCGCGAACGTCCTTCCCGGAACATGAGCTTGAATCTTCAGCAGCTCCTCTTGATGAGTGGCGTTGAAAGTCCGGTGAAGCTTGGTAATCCAATGTTCGGTACTTGGTGACTTCCTTCAAGTGAAATCCAAAGGTGTGCCTTCATCTGGTTGGGCGTACTTGATCTTCGCGTCCTTCATCCTAAAAGAGTAGAAAAGATGAGGAGTTAGAAAATGAGAAGAGAGTAGTGATCTATGGCTTTAACTTAGTGGTCGTGTCCTACAGTCAGCGTGTGCTCTGATACCATCTCTGTAGCGACCCGACCCGAATGGATCAAGTCTCTGTGCTCAGGTGTCATCCTGGATTAGTAATCTTGACCACACAAGACTTGAAGGATTTATGATGAGTAGCAATCACACACTTATTACATCGTTTGGCCAGAAGAGGACTTATTACAATAATCATGGCTTAAGGCCATCTAATAACGATAACAGCGGAAGACTTGGAAGATAAGTGAGTCCATCAACTCCAGCGGCATCACTGAGTATAGAACCACGACCTAAAGCACCTTACTCGTCGTCTGAAAAGTCTGCAACATGAAAGTTGCAGCCAACGGGTCAGACACATGGAATATCTGGCAATGTAACACATAGAGAATAATGAATGATAAGCCTGTACTACATGCATATGTGGCTGGTGGAAAAGCTCTCTGATTACAGTTTTGCATAAAGCCGCTTTTTCCCTCTGCAAAGGAATAAATTTGTTTAACTATCATGGTGGTTGTTAAACATTGAGAATGGTTGACAGCATCCTCAATCCCAATTAAAAGTACTCATTAAAAACCCAACAAAATTAATTAGAGTAACATGTTGAGATTCACATGATATTCAAGTACTAGATACTCAAGATGTCCATAACTGGGGACACGACTAATCATGATTAGTTTGTACACTCTGCAGAGGTTTGCGCACTTTTCCCCACAAGACTCGATCGCCTCCGCTTGGTTTCTCGCACTACATGGTGTTTAAGAAACGGATGACCGAGACATAGTCTTTCAGAAGCGCTAGCACCTTACGATGTGTGGACCGGTACACCTACATCCCCTACATCTGCTAGTCCACCACTATAAGAGTTCGCACGACTTAGTCAACTATGCCAGAGCCCATAATGGCTTGTGGCTGCACACGTAAGTTACTAGTATGAATTATCTTATGATCCCTTTGAGCACAGGTGGCGGTCCGAAGAAATACAGCAAGTCCTGCTAGAAAACAGGTGCCTCAATCCACCCAGATGTGTATTTAAGTTGCCACCTTAGATAAACCATTAATTTAAAATCTCACATCTGTCATGGATATCACTCACCCAATCCACGTCTACTAGCATAGCATGGCATAATAAGCAAACGTAGAAGTAACTCCCAAAGGTTTCATAAGTAAAACAGGTAATAGGTACTACCTCAATCTACTTCCCATCCCACAATTTAATTAGATCCTAATCATGCAAGTGTTTGAGGATTGATCTAATGCATAAAAACTGGGTGGTAGTAAAGGTATGATCAAGTGTTACTTGCCTTGCTGATGATCCGCGAAACCTAGAGATTCGAAGTAACAAGCGGCGCACTCCGGGTGATCTATCGCAGACAAAAAACAAGCATACAATAAGTACCATCTAATGCACGGGTAAATCTCGAATAAAAGATCTAACCAGAAAGTTCAACTTAAGAACCCTGGTTGCAAAAAGAATCGAATCTAATAAAGCAACGAAAGTCAAACGACGAAAGAAAACAACTCGGTTCTAGCAAGTTGAAACTAAGTCAAAGTTTACAGTAACAAAACTTTGTTTAAGTTGATTAGTCGGAACGGCGGTTTCGAGACGAAACTCCAGGCGCTTGAATCACCTGATTCCGATAAACGAGCGAGAAGATAGACTAGAAAGAAAATCGGATCTGAAATCGCTATCAGGAAAATAGTGGAATAAATCCGATGAGAAAGAAAACGACGAACGGTTGAACGAACGGACGTTCATTAACCGAAGAAAACCGGTGATCACGTTCGTTAGGACGAACGGTCCGACGAATGCTTGCTAAACAAAACCGGAAAGAAAAACCGGCGAGAAAAACCGATCTAGGGTTTGGAAAGAAAACGAAACGAAAACCGATCTAGAAAAACCGAACGGAAACCGGAACGATTCTGAAAAACCGAACCGAGGAAAAGAAAAGGTGTGCGGCGCTGGGCTAGTACCTCAAGAAGCGAGGGCTCGGTGGCGGGTTGGTGGTGGTGGCGTTGGGTGGGGGTGGCGGTGGTGAGGAGCGGCGGTAGGGGGAAGGGCTGCTGCTGTCCAAGGAGGAGAGGAGAGGAGAGGTGTTGGTTTGATGTGTTAGAGGGGGTGCTTGGGTATTTATATTGGGGAGGGAGGGTTTTGCTTGGGGTAGGGGACAAGAAATAGACTAGGATTAGGAAACAAAGAGGAAAAGATCTAGAAACAAACACGGAATAAGCGAAGTAGGACAAAAGTCCTACTAGGATTTGGAAAAGGAAGCGGCGGCTCCCTCTGGCGCTGGCCTTGTGGCGATGGCCTTGGCCTCTGGCGGCCGGTGGCTTAGCGGCTTGGGCCTTTGGCCCAAGCGCTGAGGTATTTTTTAAATCGGTTTCACAGAGAAAAAAAATGAGAGAAAAAAAAATCTAAACGAACTCCAAAATTAAAAAGTAAACTTTCCCGACTCCTAAAAATGATTGAACAAAAGAACTTTAACACGGGGCCTAAAATGCAATTTTGAAAACACGCATTTTTCCATAAGGCAAATAAACTCCAAGAAAAATCCAAAATTTGATTTATTTATTAAATCTTCATTTTTTCCTAAATTTTGGGAAAGTCATATTATTCCCTCTCTTATTTTTGATATTTGAAAAATATTTGAAGATAAAATAAATAAATCCAATGGTCCTCTTTTCATAGTTTTGAGAGAACTCAAATACGAAAATTTCGAAATCTAGAACTCTCTCCGAGGGTCCTTGAGTTGCGTGAAATTTCTAGGATCAACAAAATGCAAGAAAATATGATATGCATGATGATCTAATGTATAACATTTCAAATTGAAAATTTGGGATGTTACAACTATACCATGTCCAATGCTTCGTCTGTTATTGTTTGGAAAGTAATTGCTGTTATTACATGATAAAAAAACATTTTGTTCCACATTAGTAGATGCACGGACATCACAACAGGCATGCTGAGTAGATAAACATTTGAACCTAGCTATTATGAAGGAAATTTTGTATTGACAACAGTTTTAGATAGCAGGAGACGCCTAGCCTGCTCTGCCTCTGCTAGCTTATTTCTGGCTTCTTCCATCTCTTCTTTGGCTTGGGTGAAGAGAGCATCTGATTGCTCTTTTCGCTTCTTCAGGAACTCAGCTACATTCTCAAGGGCTGCTGCACGCTTTCTTTCAGCCTTACTAATGCCACGAGGACACGAACAGCTGACGACTCCACCTGGCTTGTGTGTAATCCAGCATCATCTAGGAATTTGCACCTTGTGTCTAATCCAGCATCATTAGGGAACTAGCACCTTGTGCGTAATCCAGCCTCATTTTGGAAACATGATCTCGAGGTTGACCATACTTTCCTCCTCGCAGGAATTGCATCCTGACATGAAGTTACTTCTTTTTTAGATCAATACTCAGAGCAACCTATCCATTTAGTAGAAGCCAGATAAACAAAACTCGGAGAAGTGAATTCAAAAGGAAAAAATAAATAAAAACAGACTACAAGGTGAGAACACCCACTTCCTACATCAAGCTAAAAACGAAAGCATTAGGACGATTAAGACTCTTCTTATTACACATCAAAGAACACCACGCTTAGGAGAAACAGAAACTACAACATATACACATCGAAGAACACGAGGCTACACGAAAGTAATTGAAAGGGTGTTACTTACCAAAGCTCGTTTTACAGGTTCGGTGCAGCTCCTCTTTAACTTGCCACACTCCTTGAAGATGTCCCGAATATCCCGTGTTTGGTCTTCATTGCTCCTCTGCATGTTCGCACTCGTGGTTTTAAAATCTCAACATGGCAAGAAAAATATACTACTAGTAATACTCGTGCATCTTGTGGGCAACATTAAAGCACTAAATCGTCTGCCATGTTAGAGCATCTCCAACAGAATCACAACACGCGGCACTTTAAAAAAGCATTTACAGTGCTGAGATCAAGAAGTAGATACTAGAGAGTATAGGATAGTTCTCAGCATAGATAGATAAAAAAAGATAATTCAACTACTCCTTGTCGTCCGACTCCTCCTCGGTGATGTCCTCCTCCGACGTCTGACTGTAGGCGTGAAGATACCGATCATCGCCGGATTCCTGTATGCACGCTGCTCCTAGCCTCATGTTGAATTGAGCGTCCGCTTTTCGCCTACGCATGTCCTCACGATAGGCGGCTCGCTCCGCCCTCCTCTTATCCCTCTCTGCCCTCCTTTGCGCGTAGAACTCGCGCTTGTTGATGATGTCCTGCGGGAAGTGTTGGCACCACAGTGCCATGGCTTCCTCGTCCATCTCGGCGATGCCGAGACGGTGCTCCCGCCTCCGGTTGTCGCGGCGATCCTCGTCGGTGCTAAGCCGCGGCAGAGGCGCAAGCTCCTGCGCCCGCTCCCGCGTCGGCACGTTGGGGAAGTTCAATGTTCTATGAGGCCACCGAAGGCGCCACACCGCTGTGTTGTACGCGCGGGCGGCCTCGTTGGCGGTGTCGAAATTGCGAGGCCGAGCGCATCCCATGAACGGATCTCGGCGAGAGAAGCCGAGGGGCGAAGCGAGACGCCGCGGTATCCCCAAGTTTCCCGGCGAGGCGGCGACATGGTGGCGAGGCGGCGGCGAGGCGAAAAAGAGCGGGGAGAGAGCGGTGGCGAGGCACGGAGCGGGGAGAGAGCGGTGTCAAGGCACAGAGCGGTGGGGCGTTGGATTTTATAAAGCACGCCGGACGTCGTGGCATAAAACTAGCGACGCCCGGCCGCTTTTCAGCTTGCTGGCGATCCTTTCCGGCGTCTCTGCTATCTCTCTCTCTTCTCTACTGTTATATTTATTTAATATTTAATATTTAATATTTATCTCTACTTCCTTTACTGTCTACTTTTTTCTCTATACTTTTTTTCTTGCAATATAGGCCGTCCGATTTATATCTGACAGATAGGAAGGAAACAAATGGGAATTTTGCAAAAAGATACCCATACCCCTCTCCAGATTTGCAAATAAGGCCTTCCCTCGTTCATCCTTTTCTCCCACAAGATAAACTACTCATACAAATGCATCTTGATGCGTGCAACGCATGGGCATCTTGCTAGTTCTAAAAACCTTTCCATCATTTGCCACACTAATGGTTGCAGATGAAAAACCTACCCAAGCACAGCGCGATACAGGAGCGACGCACAAGTACAAGCTGATATTATGTTGGACAATGGAGGCTATAACCAATTACTTTTATGGGAACAATAGCACCCAGGAAATTTGAAGGGTATGTATGAACAAAATTGGAACTGCACATGTACTGCTAAGTGATTCAATACACACATTACCAATCAAGGAGGAGAACGATGGTCGCGGCGGCCTCTGTGAGTCATGGTCGGCAACGGGAGTCAGTTCATTTTCCACGACGGTGGTACTTCTGCGCTTGGCGTCGGCTTCCGAGAAGCCGATCCGAGACCGTGGAAGACGATGCCGGGGAAGAGGATCCGTGTACGACGACGACGGTGGACCGGCTCTAGTGCAGCGTACGAGGTCGTCGATGAGGCAGATGCGCTGCGGTGGACGCGTGCGCTGATGTAAAGGGGAGGAGCACGAAGGCTGTGGTGCTGTGGAGAAGTCTATTTTGCGGTGGGGGTAGAAATTGGGGAGTATTCAGGTGTACTACTCTAGGTGCCGGGGTGGGGTTGGCTGGGTAGGGTGAACCTGAAGTTACGAAAACAGCCCCCTACCAAGCGTCATCCGTATGCCTGTTCCGAAGGCTATGATGGTAACTTCCCACTGCTCGAATCCTCCCGCGACCTCAAAATTTTGTGACAGTGGACTCCCCGTGTGGCGTGTTGAGTGATTCGGCTAAGCAACTAGCGAGTAGTAGTAGTAAACTCTGCATATTAGGTTTGATCGAAGTCAAACTTCCTAAAGTTTGACCAAGTTTATAGAAAAATATAAACATTTACCATAACAAATATGTATGATGTGAAAGTACATTCAATAATGAATCTAATGATATTTATTAGTTATTGTATATGTTAATATTTTTTGTTATAAGCTTTTGAGAGTTTACAAAACTTGACTTTGACCAATGCTAATACACGGACTTAAATAAAAACAGAGGGAGTACACATTTGTTTTCTTAGTTTGTAGTGAACTAATCATTTGTTGAAATTGTGAAATAAATATATTAGGCTATTGACTTGAATGTAATGGTCTATACAATTCAATAGTTACAATCATTGTGAATCCCAAGATGTATACAAGGTCTATAGTACTTCACAACATGCTCAAACTCACATAATCCCAGTCAAATGAGAATCTAAATGCATTTCATAGTTATTACTTTGTAGGATGCAACAAAAACAACCATAACTCTACATCAGCCATTATAGAAGCAATATTTTGACATATCCCAATGTGTGAATGAAACATGCAGAGAGAGCTTTTGAAGATGGAGCAGATAGGGCGGGAAAGATTGTATGTATGTGGACGAGAGAGTAGGAGACAAACCTAACGAGACAGAGAGAGATAGAGAGAGAAAGAGAGAGGAAGAAGTTAGGTCTGTGAGAAAGATGGATACATGTAATATACATGAGATGCGTGTGCATCTGGATTCTGTATACGTGAAAGGAGAAGAGACAACATGTTTGATGAGAGAGCTGGAAAAACATGTACGAGAGGGGAAGGATCTCGTGGGTTGAGGGATTGACAATTTTGTGCGGGGGGGGGGGGGGAGAGGGATTGGTAATTTTGTGCAAGAGAGAGAGAGAGAGAGAGAGAGAGAGAGAGAGAGAGAGGGTGGGGGGAGGAGTCAATCAGCCGTCGTCACATCACCCTGCTTCCAAATAACCCTGCATTCTCTAGCGCGGTGTGGTCGCCGTCTTCGATCTGCTCGATGCCCTCTTTGAAGATTGAGGTGTTGAGCATGTTGGGGTGCAAAGAAGCACAAGCGAGAGTGGTCGCCGTATAACCTTGGATGGGGATGAATTGTGTGCTCGGGGGAGTGTCTGTGTGTGTGTGTGTGTGTGTGTGTGTGTGTGTGTGTGTGTGTGTGTGTGTGTGTGTGTGTGTGTGTGTGTGTGTGTGTGTCAGATATTGAGAGAAAACAAACCTAAGGAGAGAAATGGGTATTCACGAAGAGATTGTGCGGGCCTTGAGGTGGGCAGGGGCCGGGTGAGGGTGTCAAAATGTGCGCGTTGATGCATCTGTTGCATTCGACCGTGCGAGGGACGGATGAATCGAGAGAGATGGTTGTCGTGTTACGGATGCTGCTCTCTCTGTCTCTCTCTCCCTCCCTCTCTCTCTCTCTCTCTCACAAGTAAACTAGAAGACCGTTCTCTCATGTATACACAACGTACCGGCATCTGTCTATGTCTCACTCACGCATGATCATTTGCACATTCACACCTCTCTATGTCTGTATCACATGCACACCGTCTCCACATTGCCCTTCCACCACAACACACATATGGACACATACACACGTTCTCACTCAGTCACACACACAAAATCAGTATTAAAAAAACTAGGGCGCACCTAAAACGTCCAAATCCAAATAAACACGAACTGGAGCTAAATTCAAATATATGGAAATATTGCAGCGTCAAGAACTTTCACAGGAAAAAAGTTGAGTAATATTCGAGGATTGTTTTCAACACACACAAAGGTTCGGTGGATGTCCTTCGAGCGCGACACGGTGACGCACCGTTCGATCGACCGCGCGGCCGCGGTTCACGCGCTTGCACAGGATTCCGTATCATGGTTGTGGTACTAACTAATAAAAGCGCTGCCTAAGTCTAATGTTTACGTGTACTAGTACGGTTTTCTTTTAAGTTTGACCAACCTTACATATAAAACTAAAGTAAGCTCCCACACGCGCACTCATCAATATGCCGCCGCCACCGTTGTGCATGCCGGCGCCCGCCTGCTCCGGCCAACAATTTCTCGCCCATCACCGCCGTGTCGCCGCCATCCCTGTGCCATGAAGCCGAAGGCTCGCCCGCTCACGTCGTCTGAAGTCCCTCCTCACGATGCCGCCGCGCTGCCAAGCACGCGAGCAGCTGGTGGAGCCGCGTCTATGCACACAGTGTACGAAGAGGAAGACAAGCGCGTGCTCCAGCATGCCGGCGAGGAGGAACTAGCGTGTCAGTGTCGTCTCGCCCGCGGCGGAGGCGCGCATGGTGGCTGTCATGGCGGAAGCGGTCGCGACGCGTCGAGCCCGCAAACCGGTGCGGACGCGGAATCTACCTTCGAGACCTTGAATGCCACGTGGATCCTGCAATCTGAAGGAGCAATTTGGGTCAGTCGACTCATGTGAGCCGTTTGATGCAACATGGATGGCTAGAAGGGCTTCTTCCACCTCTTCTACCGTCTTCTTCCTTCGCTCCGTTGAACTTCTTTCACAAATCGACTGACCCAAATTATACTACTAGTACAAACGTATTAAGTACTGTAGGAACATGAAGATACAAGCAGTAGTACCAACTGCAAGAAGAATAGTAGTAAGACATAGTACTAGTACTACTGTACGTACTAAAGAGTTCAAATAATGAGAAAGAACATAAACATAGTTCTACTGGGGCCTCAACACAACACACCCTTGAAAATAAACTAAGCAACTAGTCCGCTTGACACTGCAGTAGAACTAGCATGAGCGACGGCAACTGCCACCTACTCGGAGTCCGAGTCCACGTCCTCGACTTCGTCCTCGTCCCTCTTCCTCTTCCTCTTCGCCGACGCTTCTTTGCTTGAACCGGACACTGGGCTCTGCTTCTTCATCCAACCCTTGTAGATATTTAAACAAAGGTAGGCATCCATTGCTGCATACAGGATGTGATCTTCATCTAATGTCTTCGACTCCCATGCATGATGAAACTCGTGGTGAGGTTTCTTCAGTTTAGCATACGAACGATCAATCATGGCTGCTGCCAGGGTCATCATTGAAGGCTGAGAGGAGGACACCAGGCTTGCCTTCTGGCGATCGAAGGGCTGGCCTACAACGAGGCCTATCCGACCCAGGATTTCCTTGTCGTTCCTAAAGTTTACTGTCGGCGTTCTGGGAACGGGGGTCCCCAGACTTGCCTGCCTGCGGCCTGCGGCTTGGCTCAAAGGAGGCCAGGACAGCCCATCTTCATCTACACAAGCTCAAGACCCTCGCGAGGCCAAGCCTCATGAGGCGGACGACCGAGAGCTTCTCGAGCACGGCCTCGTCAGGCTGGCTCATGAGGAGGCGGAGAGTTCAAGGCAGGGTACCTCGCGAGGTGCCCATGGCGTAAGCCATGGCGACCAAAGGCGCCCGATCGGGCGCCAGCCAGCATGGCGTCCTTCTTTCCTCTTTGGTGCAAAGGGAGCAAGCACAAAGCGAGAGCATCAAGCAAAGGCGTCCGTTTGGTGCAACAAGACCAAGACCAGCCCCAGCGGCTGGAATGCGATCATCATGGAGCCCAAGCAAAGCGTCATCACGAGCCTTTGGCGGCGAGGACCAACTTTAGTCGGGATAAGTGTACCCGTTGTTCCCCTTCAAAATGGCCAATTGTTGGCGCCCTTCCCGCTCAATATTTGGGAAGAGGCCCAGGGCCTTCGTCTATATAAGTAGAGCTAGCCACCATAGGAGGGGGACAGAGGATCTGCCATTCGGAATCCAGAGAGAGAGAGATAGAGACCCGATCCTCAAGCCAGAGCGACGGGACACCACTTAGCAGTTCATCACACCCACCAAGAACAGACCCTCGCGAGGATGTTCTTCCCAGATCTTATTCCTCATCAGCCCAAGAGGCAATCCACACACCACACCTTTGGGTAGGGTATTACACCATGATGGTGGCACGAACGATATAAATCTTGCGTCTCTTGTGCTGTTCTTGTTAGTAGTTTAGGTCCCTGCGATCCGGTGAGGTACGAGACGGTGGAGGGTTGGATCTCCGCGCGCACCCCAGAGTTCAAACCTTAAGGGTCTACCGGAACCCGAAATCCGACATTTGGCGCGCCAGGTAGGGGTGCGCCGGAATCTGCCTTTCATCGCCTCGTTCTTCCCCGACCACCACAACCATGTCTGACGCTCGTCGGGCTCGCGCCGAGCGCCGAGCCGCCCTCGCCTCCCATGTCGCCCAGACGGCCCCCGTCGGCGGGCGTCCTCGTCGTTCCCCGTCACCTGCTGTCAACGCCGCCACCGCCCGGCGAAACGGCAACAAGCATCGTCGGCACCCGTCCATGAGGCGGGGCGGCCGCACCGCCACGCCGCTCACCCGCTGGTTCTTCGTCGCGCGCGCGCAGCGCGCTCGCCATGAAACCGGGCTGCACTCATCGCGTACGAGCTCTTGCGCTACCGCCCGTCGGCAGCGTTCTGAAGAATGGCTCGACCGCGTCGCCGAGCTTCGTCCGCGCTGCGGAGGCGACCCAGCGCCGTCCGTCTCGCTGCACCGCACCCGCCCAGCGGCGATGAAACTCCGGGCGCCTCAGCCACCTCCTCCTCTAGACGGCACCACAGCACTAAAGCGCGCGGCCTGGCGGAACCCGTTACGCCAGCGCCCGGCTTGGCAGAGCGAGCTGCCAAGAAGTTCCTCGCCCGCAAGAAGCTGCCCGAGCGCTCCCCGCTCCAGCGCGACAAGACCCTGTGCTACCCCCAGCTGCGGCGCAGGGAGGCCTGCAAGACCAAGCTCTCTGCCGTCCGAGGCCTCCCGCGGCCACGGCGGGCTGCCGCGCCTTCACCACCGAGCTGCGCAGGGTCGCGTGGCCCGCCAAGTTCAAGCCGGACCTGCCTCCACGCTTCGACGGCACGGTGACCCTCGGAGTTCCTCCAGCTCTGAGCTGGGCATCGAGCTGCAAGCGGAGATGAAAAGGTCATAGCAAACTGGTTTCCCATGGCGCTCAGGACGGAGCTCGCTTTTGGCTCTGAATCGGCCCCGAGCAAGATCTCTTCTGGTCGAGATGCACACCCGCTTCATCGCCAACTTCCAAGGTACTCGCGACCGGCCACCGCCCGTGGCGACACGCGCCGAATCAAGCAGCAGTGGGAAACCCCGCAAAAGTACATCGAGCGCTTCAACAACGCATGCCTCAAGATCCCTGTGGGTACGGAGGAGGCCATCATCTCTGCCTTCTCCGATGGCGTCGCGACGTCAAGATGAAGGAGGAGCTGGCGATGCATGAAGATATGTGCACCTCCACAGAGCTGTTCAACTTGGCGACCAAGTGCGCGCCGGGGTTGAGGAGGCGCCTCTCCTCCTCGAGCTGCTGCCGCGGATCCCGAGAGAAGAAGTCAAGCCCAAGGGCGTGAAGCGCAAGGGGGCTGCCGTGCTCGCAGCCGAACCAGACACCAAGCGAGGCAGAGATCAGCCCGAGTCCTCTAAGGGCAGCAGCGATGCTGCGTGTACCACGACCTCCACACCGAACACCAATGAATGTCAAGAGCTCCGGGCGTGCTTGAAGGAAGGGTCGGCGGGCGCCTGAGCGCAGCGACCGGGGCTCTGACCGAGGAGGAGGAAGGAATGTAGGGCTGGGAAGACCGTGGCCCGCGCCAAGGGTGGCGCGACCAACCTCGCGAGGACGGCTGGCAAGACCCACCTCGCGAGGGGGCTGGAGGATTAGCCTCGTGAGGATCGTCGCAAAGGAACGCAGGCCTCCTCCGCCACCGCCACCGCCAAGGAGAATCAAAGACCGTCATCGGGACGAGGGGGGGGCTTCGGGAAGCGCGGCGATCGCTGCATCTGGCGGAGCTCAAGCCTGACCTCTCACCGCATCTTCAAGCAGTTCGCCCGTGAAGTGAATGCAGTCCTCCCAAGCTCGAGTCCACGCGCCTCTCGGTGGTTGGCGTCGCATCACGTTCAGCTCGGCGGATCAGCTCAAGTCGCAGCCACAGCGGAGTTCTCCCAATGCTTTGCTCCCCAATCATCGACAACGTGCTGGTCACCAAGACCCTCATCGATGGCGGAGCAGGGCTCAACGTCCGTCCGTGGAGACATTCAACAATCTTCAAGTGCCCTACGATCGACTTCAGCCAACCAAGCCTTTCTCCGGAGTCACCGCGGCTCCACGGTCCCGATCGGGCAGGTTCGCCTTCCGTCACCTTCGGGCCCGCGACAACTACTACACCGAGCTCATCGACTTTGGCGTCGCCCACATTCTTTGCCGTACAACGCCATCCTCGGGTACCCAGCGCTGGCCAAGTTCATGGCCGTAACCCACCATGGCTACAACATCCTCAAGATGCCAGGAAGCGGCGGGGTCATCACGGTGCCTTGTGAAGAGAGAGATGCAGTGTGCTCCCTGGAGCGAGCTTTTCAGGCCGCATCACTGGAAGACCCAGACCACGGCAGCAGGATGCCTCCCGAGGCAGCACCCAAGAAGAAGAAGACATCGACCGGCCCGACTCCTCAAGAGACAGGCCCCTCAGGGCCCGTGCCGGGCAGGAGCCTCCTTCCATCGCATAGGAAGCGCACAGGCGCCCTCCTCGGCGGGGCTCGGGGCTCTCCCCTGAGGGCCGCCGACCTCGCCAAGGTCTCGAGGGAGGCGCTTGGGCACCACGTGGGCGTGTTTGAAGCACGTTTCCTGCAAGGGGAGCAAGACCAGGAGGACAGAACCCTCAAGAGTTCATCGGCAAGGCCATCCGGGAGCTACTGAGTCGAGGATCATGAGGGGCAGCCGCCGCCACTCAGCTGTGGCCCCCATCCAAGCGAGGATGGTGGGCTGCTGCGTCTGCATCGACATACCAGGGCTCAGCCGAGCCGCATCTCAAGCGCCTCGGCCCTCGCGAGTGGGGCGTTGCGAGGTCCACCCCACAACTACGTCACGCATGCCTTATGGCCTGCCAAGCGCGGCTGCTGCGCAGCGTCTCATGAGGACCATCTGGAGGCTCAAGAGGTCAGCACGCCGTAGCCGGGCGGAGATGGAGATGGCCCAAGAGGAGCCGCCGGCGCCTCCGGAGCCTCCCGAGGCCCCGGGCACAGGGGCTCGTGAGGATCGCTCCCGCAGCCCACGAGTCTGCTACATCAACAACCCTTCATCCCCAACATCACCGGTGACATCTTTAAGTTTTATTTCTGGCGGGGGCGCCTTGAGGCAAGATTATTCCTGTGCGCGTGGGTCCGTCCTGCGGCATGTATCCCTTTTATTTCATGTCTTTAGCTTATCTGTTGGGGGCGCCCTCGGCTGCATCATCCCAAGCCGCTCGGGCCAGTCCCAATGCATGTATCCTTCATCGTTTTCCTTAAGATTATGCTCTCGATTCCACCATGCTTGTTATTTGGTGCCTTCTCCTGGGTGGAGAAATCTTGCACGTTAAAGGGGGGGTGCCTGAGCATCGTGACTCAGGGCTCTTACCGGCTCTCCGGCCCTCACCCTCTGGTCTTGTCCATGGCATCGCGACCTGGCTTGCCAGTGACGGTAGAGACCAGCCCGAGAGCCGGGACCCGAGGACGTAGAGTTTCGCCATCCAATCCAGCTTGCGCGTTAAAGGGGGGGGGTGCCTGAGCATCGCGACTCAGGGCTCCTACCGGCTCTCCGGCCCTCACCCTCTGGTCTTGTCCATGGCATCGCGACTGGCTTGCAATGAGGGCTGAGACCAGCCCGAGAGCCGGACCAAGGCGAGAAGCACCGGCATCCGCCAAATTGCGAGGAACACACTCGAAGACAAGGCCAGAGCCAGCGCAACCCGCCTTGAGGTAGGGCCTCGTGAGTCCCAGCTGGCTCACGGGTGCCCCAGCACACCTCGCGAGGCCTCCCGCGCCTCTCCAAGGCAACTAACGACAGGACTAACGATCGCCCGGCGAGCTCTAGTTCCTTTGTGGTGAACCTGCAGGGTCCCTCCAAGGAGCACGGAACGACCTCGCCACGCGATCTCTCGCCGGCCAAGACACGGACCTGGCGCTGCACCAGGAAGCATTGTCCTGACCCTCGAGATAAGTCACCCTCCAGTCTACACTGTCATCGCAACACCATCCCCACACTCAATGCAACTCCGTGTTTAGCGTCGCCCTCCTTTCTCACGAATGATGGATGCTTGGCGCCAAGGGGACCCCCGAGCATCGCGATTCAGAGGCTCTTACGGACCTCGGGCGCTCACCTCTTGGCCTTGACCACGGCATCGCGACACTGGCATACCAGTGACGGTGAAGCCGCTTGGGACTGGGACTGTCGGCGCGAGCATCAAGCCCTCACGAGGTCTGGAAGGAAGAAACTGAGCTAGAACGGAATGAGCATCCCGCATTGCCTCGTAATCAGGATCATATTGACAAACGGAGCTACAAATATTTTACAAGCCCCCACGGGGTACATTCTTGGCTCCTCGCAGGAACAAAAGACGCGAATCCTAAGGAGTCCTATCTACAGGGACCACAGCGGCAGACGCCATCATCAACAGTGGGCCACCCGGTCCGGAGCCAACCCCATCCAGATCAGGGGCGGCGACGACCTGACGAGCTCGCCCTGCTCCAGGAGCGGCGCAGGCTCGGGGGCTCGTAGCTGTAGTCGCTCGTCTCCGGAGTCGCGAAGAGCTCGGCGGAGTCGCTGGGTCCTCCGGCGCCTTCGTCGCCTGAGAAGCTGCCAAGGGAGTGGGCGGTTGGCCTCTGTCTCACCACAGCAGGAACCCGACCACCTCTCCCGGGGCAGCACTCCAGCCGGCGGCCCTCCGCGTCGAAGAGCTTGAAGGACATCACCGAGCGCCGTCATACTCCAGGTGGATTGTGAGGCCCTCGTCCCCGCAGACCGGGCGACCTCGCCCCAGCCTCGAGTCATGAAGACCTCGCCGGGGCAACTCTGCAACCTCTGCCCGGTCGCGAGGGTGCCGCGGCCAGCGTCTTTGCCCAGATTCAGGGCTCCCCCTGCGGACGATGGAAGCAAAGAAAGAAGGAAGACGAATCCAAGACTTGGGAGGTGCGGCGACGCGAAGCACGAACTCCCGGCAGGAGCCTCGGCGTGGACTGTGGGGAAGGCGACACCTTCGTGACCCTTGGCGTCGTGGCGGCGGCGCTTCGTGGTGCCCAAGCGTCACCTCCTTCAGGGCCACCAATATGCGCATACAAGGGAAGAAGAAACCCTGGTGGCGGCCGCACGCACCAGGGCATGGGTGCCTCCTCGCGCGCGCTCCTGCCCTGTCACCAGAGAGCAAGCCGCTTCTTTGGGGGGAGCGGGTTAGGATCCTCTTGAGGAGCCTTTCCCTTCTCTTCCCTGGAGAACCGGCGGATCGGAGCCATAGCAACCAGACGAGGCGAGGAAGAGGAAGCGAAGGATGGCTGGAAGGGCTCACGCCGTTCCGTGCCTTATAGCCGGAGGCCAACCGTCGGCCTCCACGATCACCGATCATCATGACCAACTCTGCATGCAAGGACACAGTCGAATCCGGGCGATTACCAAGGCGTCGTGGGGAGCAGGCTCCCGTCCAATCAAACGCCACGCGCGGCGCCCAAAACCGCAGAGCTGTTAGGGCCCTGACGCTCGCGCTTGCCCTTCGCCTCTCGCTCGGCCAAGTTGGGCGCGCCATGGGCCCGGGGCTACTCTGTCGGCGTTACGAAGCGGGGTCCCCAGACTTGCTCGCACTGCTGCCTGCGGCGTGGCTCAAAGGAGGCCAGGACAACCCATCTTCATCTACACAAGCTCAAGACCCTCGCGAGGGCCAAGCCTCATGAGGCGGACGACCAAGAGCTTCCTCGGGCATGGCCTCGTCGGGCTGGCTCATGAGGAGGCGGAGAGTTCAAGGCAGGGTACCTCGCGAGGTGCCCATGGCGTAGCCATGGCGACCAAGGGCGCCCGATCGGGCGCCAGCCGCGTGGCGTCCTTCTTTCCTCTTTGGTGCAAAGGGAGCAAGCGCAGCGAGAGCATCAAGCAAAGGCGTCCGTTTGGTGCAACAAGACCAAGACCAGCCCCAACGGCTGGAATGCGATCATCGTGGAGCCCAGCAAAGGCGTCATCACCCGAGCCTTTGGCAGGCGAGGACCAACTTTAGTTAGGATAAGTGTACCCGCTGTTCCCCTTCAAAATGGCCAATTGTTGGCGCCCTTCCCGCTCAATATTTGGGAAGAGGCCCAGGGCCTTCGTCTATATAAGTAGAGCTAGCCACCATAGGAGGGGAACAGAGGATCCGCCATTCGGAATCCAGGGAGAGAGAGAGAGAGAGATAGAGACCCGATCCTCAAGCCAGAGCGACGGGACACCACTTAGCAGTTCATCACACCCACCAAGAACAGACCCTCGCGAGGCTGTTCTTCCTGTCAGATTCCTCATCAGCCCAAGAGGCAATCCACACACCACACCTTTGGGTAGGGTATTACACCACGATGGTGGCCTGAACCGATATAAATCTTGTGTCTCTTGTGCTGTTCTTGTTAGTAGTTTAGGTCCCTGCGATTCGGTGAGGTGCGAGACGGTGGAGGGTTGGATCTCCGCCGCGCCCGTAGTTCGAACCTTAAGGGTCTGCCGGAACCCGAAATCCGACATCTACAATAACGAATTTGACTCGACCGTCCTTGAGGAACTTCTTAAATTCCTCGCACTCAACATCGACATGGCATATGTGGTAGACCAAGCATAAGTCATGCACGCAAACCTGGATCACGGCGGGCTTCTTCTTCTCTGCCTCTTTTAGTTTCTTCTCGCTTCCCAGGACTGTGGTGTACTCAACATCTAGCCCAGCGGCCCACTCATCATTTGAGTTTTCGAACATGAGTTTGAAGCGAGCAAGGCATTCTTTCACCGTTGCGGAAGAACGGGTGTAGATGACGTCGAACTCATCGCTGGTGATGGTTCTAACATTGTACTCACCGCCGATCATGGAGATTTGGGACGCCATGGATTTGGGAGGAGGGTTAGGATTAGTGGAACTGCCGTAATGTGAAAGGACGGGACGACTGGGAGCGAACTGTTGTAAGGTGCTGTACTACTAGTAGAAGACGGGGACGAGTAGGGCGTGCGAACGGCGTGGGGTTGCTGGCTTGCCCGGTGGATAAACGGCTGCAAGCCCCCAAAGAGTTCTCGAGAACTATACGGGACCCACTAGATGTCATGTCTACTAGACCCATATCGTAGGCCTGACGGTATAGCTTCTGCCTGTTCGCACGCCATGCCGGCGCGTGGATGTAACTTCACTTAATTCCGTCGAACGTTGTGCCTCCCACAATCTTCGCCTCCCTCTCGCGGTCGCGCCCTTTGAGACTTCGACCGGCTATAAATGAGCAATTTTTTTGCCTACTCCGCATGCATGATACTCCTTCTGGTCCTTTTTAGTCCCGTCAACCGTTTGGAAAGTGTTTGACCAAATTTATACTTTTTTTTGAACACCACCTTATATTAATTAACCAGCCACACCAGTACACTCATTCGATACAATATTCACCACATGGGCGATACGTTATTTACAAGAATACCATCTAATCTATTGTCAAAGCTATACTTAGCGATTAAGTGTGCCACCTTATTGGCCGAATGGCTAATCTTTGACAATTGAAGATTGTTGATCAACTTCGAGATGCTCAACGCTTTTATCTTCAGGTCACGCATAGCAGACCTGTCATAGTCCCCCGATGCAAGAGACGTTACCACAAAAGCGCAATCAGTCTCTAAAATTACAGGATTATGAAGAGAAATACCTATGTAGAGACCGGCAATGCAAGCCCTAAGCTCCGCTTCCTCCATGCTTTGACAGGCATCAATAAAATCCCACGACCAAATTTATACTAAAAATATCAATATCTACAGTACTGATTATAATGAGTGTTAAAATATTGATTTGACATTGTGAATGTTGACACATTTTTCTATAAGTCTCGTGAAAGTAGAGGTATATTGACTTCAGACAAAATTTAAATGCACAATTCAGATTAGTTCCTCCGTCCAGGTGCGTGCCATGTCCTATCTTGTGATCACAACAAGGTTAGCTATTAGAGTACCACTACCTCCCTTCTAGTTTAAAGGGCTCGATTCAAAATTTTCACCTACTCTTAGCAAGATAGTAGAGGCGGTGGAATAGTTTTTGAAGTCTGCAAAAGTACTCAACTAGTGATGTCGTTCTTCACAAAAAAATGTGTTTACCAATGCATGCATGAACACTAGTTACTCTAACCCCCCTCTCTTCTTTAATTCTTTGCCACATCAGCATGTTTGCTATTCCCGTGTGCATGATACCAGCTAAGATACCACCATTATGGCCAGCCTTAATCATCGCATGCAATAATTTAGTGCACCTTGAAATATGAACATGTGTGGGGCGTGTATGTTTTTAATGACTTGAGACTATACCTAGCCCGGCATGCAAGATGACTTATTATGCACCGTTCCCCATACCTGCAGGAAGCCCGTTCGTCTCCAAATCTTTTCCTCTCCATGTGTGGAAACAATATGCCTGCCAAAATCTCCTTCTCCCTCCGGCGGTCCCACCACTCCACCCCATGTGAAAAAATCTGGATGCATAACTCTGCTCCCCCCACGCTTGTCCAATCCGTTGTGACCAGCAATATTTCCACCCCTTCGCTCCCCCATAATTTACTCCAACAAATATGCCCACGTAGCTGTTACTTAGCTCAGGTGCATTGGGTCATCGACATATGGGCCCAACAGGGTTTGGCCCACATGTCGCTGACGCAACCGACCTGCATTAAGTCGATGCAACTCATCCATATCTTACGAGGTGTGCCATTGCTCGCTATAAATATTGCGCCCCACGGCATCGCTATCTCCTCCCGTCACGTTCACGTTCATCGCTATCTCCTCCCCCTCCCTCTCACGTCGACCACCATGGCATCGCCCCTCCCAAGCCCTAGGAGCCCCTCGCTGCACCGCGCGGACGGTCACACGTCGCCGTTCCGTTCCTCGCCGCCACTAGTCGAGGAGGACGCGTCGGTGTTCCGCTCCTCGCCTCTATGCGACGCGTCACCGTTCCGTTCCTCGCCGCCACTAGTCGAGGAGGACGCGTCGGTGTTCCGCTCCTCGCCGCGATGCGACGCGTCGCCGTTCCGTTCCTCGCCGCCACTAGTCGAGGAGGACGCGTTGGTGTTCCGCTCCTCGCCGCGACACGTCGAGGTGGACTCGTCGGCGTTCCCAATCTCGCCAGGCCGGCCGCCGAGCCCCCCAGCCTTGAGGAGCTTTGGAAAGAAATGTATGTCGCCTTGTGGGAGGCTTTGCCTCCAACAGAGCGTGCCAAAATAGAGGCGGAGAAGAAGGCCGAGGAAGAGAAGCGCATCGCGGAACAAGCTGCCTGGGAGGCCTATGTCGCGTCCGAGAGAGTCAGGCAATTGGCTCTTTGGCAGAAGGCTCGTGCGAGGGCCGTGAGGGTAGCAGAGGACGCCCGTGCCGACACCCTGAGTGCAGTCGGGCCCAAGCGCCTCATCTACGCTTGGTGGTACGTGGACCGGGTGCATGCTTCCAGCGAGGAGGAGTACCTGTTGGCGCCGGATCACCACACCAGTGAGATCACGCTCGCACGCCGGCAAGCCGCCAATTAGCACCTCGCGAGTTGCGAGGCTGAGGAAGAGGCGTCGTGTCGGTGCGCTGGGAAACGGCCGCGCACCAGGGCACTCGTGGCGCACCGCAAGCGCTCCCGCGAGCGCCGTGGCTTTTAGGAGGAGTATAATTTTTGTTTCGTAAGGCTATCTCATTAGTTTTGGGACGCAAATGATAAATCCCGAACGTTCAGGAATTTTTAGCGTCCTTAATTAAGTATGTAAAAGGGAAAGTTTGGAAACCTTGTGTATTCGTACGCATTTTGCAAGTACGTGCATATAGCACAAACTTTACTATATACTATCGCACTACACGTCTCTCTCGATATATGCTTGCAGACTGTGCTACTCCCTCCGTCCAGGTCAATAAGTCATCTTTGGTTGTGCACCGTGACCAAGAAGGAGGGAAGACTTATACACCTAGACGGAGGGAGTACTACTATTACTTATGTACGTGCAAATGCACGTTTTAACATTATGATGCGGTTTTTGTAAAAGTAGAAAAACAGCACTAGTCAAGCTTGTGAAACGATTCAATGCAAAACAAATGCAAAAATGCTCGTTTGATTGTTTCCTTTTAGCTTCCTTCTCTGTGGTTATTTCTCTGTCGTACTTTGTACGGAGTATCTCACTGGTTGGAAAGGCATGCAAATTCCCAGACCACTTCCTACACCATGTATCGAATTTTTTGCCTAACAAGTTGTGCCGTGCAAATGGAATTCCAACTTGAGTACTACTACTAGTAGGAGTACTAGGGGCCAGTTCTTTTAGGCTTCTAGATTAGTAATCCCATAACTACTACCTCCGTCCTGGTTTATTGGTCCCCATTGTAATCTGTGTCAATTTTGATCATAAATGTAACAAATGAAATGTTAGTGCATGTCACATGCACTACTCCATCCGTCTAGGTGAGTAAGTCATCTTAGGCTGTGCACCGTGACCAAGGAGGAGGATAAAACGAGAAACGTTAATGTTTATTTGCTAATTAATAGTATTGCATGCAATGAACTAACCACTGCATGTCGTGTTTAATATCTCAAGTCATTAAAAGCATGCACACTCTTTATCTCTTATTGGTTGATATGTCAAGAAACAAGAAACGAGGTAGAAGTTAATGCACCGCGCCTAAGTGTTTTGGGATTATTTGGTTTTCGTAAGATGACTTACACACCTAGACGGAGGGATTACAATGGTGAGGAATAAACCAGTTAAATCTTTGGTCAAAATTTAGCACAAATTACAATGGTGAGGAATAAACCAGGATGGAATAGTAGTTTAGAAGCCCAAATAAATGAGTGAGGCGCCTTATTGTTACTCTCCATTGTGACTAGTCTTGTGGGAAAAGCTGGGGAAGCCGCCAAAAGAACTGGCCCTAGGAGTAGTAGCTAGGGATCGAGTGTGCGAGATGAACCAAAGAAAGTAAATGCAGAGATATGAAATGCAAAAAAGACGGAGGGATGTGATGGTTGCTTGTCCGTTTATTTTACCAGGCCACTTATTACTGGGAGTGGTTGGGTTTTGTGACATGACGGCTTTACTGCCGTGCCACGAGCGGGGTGAGAGGTGAGACTCCCGTGCAGCGCTGCCCTCTACACTTGTACTACTACATCGGTTGTGGTTTATCCCCCATTGAATTTGACAGAAGATTTAACTGACAAAATGTTAGTGCATGTCAACAAAAACAATATCGTTGGATTCATATTTGAACATAGTTTTGAATGATATAATTTTAGGTGACATGCATCATCATTTATCGTACTATATATAATGTTAGTTCAATTTTTGGTCGTACTAATCTATAGTAAGGTGCCCGTGCGTTGCACAGAAGAGTGAAATGCATTGATCGGGGAGTTGTTTATTTTGACAAAGGATGTGGGGGTCATCTCATGTGTAACGAGTATCGATAGGTTTGTTCGGATATTATTTCATCTCTAGAGCTCACAAACATCCGGGTGAAATAGATAAAAAAGTATCTTTTGCAAACAAAAGCGTTCAACTGTTCAACCTGCATCCAAAACTTGTGAAGAAATAACTCTTATTGTGCTTTGCAGGAAATGATCTTCAAGAATTAGTTTTTGAGTATCCATTGTTATACATGTTGGCTACAGATGACATGACACTTTTTTATAGCCAACAGTTGGCTATACTATTTAAGTATTAACCATGCCCTTATACACCTAGACGGAGGGATTAAATCAGGATGACTTGGGAGGGGGCAGAGGATATGTAAGAAATGGTATATCATAAGTCTTTCACCAGTACTGTAGTAAAAGTTCATACTTGGAAGATTCTAGACTAAACCATAAATGGATACACTTTTATTCACGCGTGATACTCCAATAGAGCAAGATCATGCATGGAAGTCTCCACATGCTTAGACAGCGGATTACATTGAGCGAAGACTAATGATCAACATTTAACTTGAAAATGCAGATGTCCAGGTGAACCTCCTTGGATTCCCCATGCACATTGTTGGACTTCAAATAACACCATGGGTTTTCCATGTCGATGTTGGCGGGAAGGTCCCAGCTCGGCAGAGTCCAAGTATGCTTGGCGTAGCCAGTGTTGCCGCCCACGTACCTCCGAGGGGTAGTAATAGTGAGCACGCACGCGTACATAGGCCTCGTGTCAGTGTCAGCGTCAGGGGTGTCGCCCCTGATGCACAACAGAGATGTGGCGGCAGCCTGCGCGGGCCTCGTCGGTGGCCACGATCAAGAGGAAGACGCTGCCATCCTCCTCCGATACTAGCAGGCGACGCTGATCCTCCAGCGACTCTGGCACGGTGAACGGGTAGCACGTCTCGTACTTGATGTTCTTCACCAAGGGCCAGTAGTGATTGCCGCACGCCTCCGTCAGGTGATGCACGATGTCCGCTGGCGAGCCCCAAAACGGCACGGGCACTCATAGCAGTAGACGAAGGGCTCCTTGGAGGCATCGAACAGGCCGTCCATGAAACGGGAGTGGCTGTAGGGGACGTTCCGCCAGTTGAATATATGAGCAAGTTACTACGAGATTTACTACAAAATAAATCATGACGCCTATAACAGAGATTAAACTAATCATGCGGACTAGCATAGTAGATGAACAGATCAAATCTAGAACACAGACTAGAAACATGAATTCTACCACGATTTCAAACAGGAAGGACAGAAACACATACGGTGCAACGGGAGCAGCACCATTGGCGTTGAGGTTGTCGCCCATGTCGTTGAGGAAGAGGTCGCCGAGGTCGGGGAAGAAGTCGTCGTCGATGAAGTCGTCCCTGCTAGCAGTCGCGAGAGTGCGCTCCCCAAATTTCAACAGCGCCCGCCGAATGGAGCGCCGGAGGGAGTGGCTGTAGGGGACGTTGCGGCCGCCGAATGGAGCGCAAGAGTAGCCCATGAAGCAGTAGATGGTGCTCCTCCCTAGTCTCTATTCTTATCTCTATCTCTACTACTCTTCTTTGGTTTTTATAATATACTGGTTGTAGTTGTCAAATCGAATAGTACTGCACCATCCACTGCACGCCCGGCTGAACACGCCTCCTCGCCTCCATCAAACCCCTCCGTTAAACCCGCATGCAAGCCGAGAAACCTACTCCGGCCCGCGGGAGGAAATTTGCCGGTTGCCGTTGAAGAATAATAGAGTCACGTCCAATCCATTTGAGTTAATTGCGTGTATGATTCTCCCTCTATAAAAAGTTAATTGCATCCTTAATCTTGTATTCTAAGTACTCTATGGGTTCCACTGTCAGTACAGTGTACATGACTTGCTTGTGCTGGCTACAGATTCGCATGAAAGTTAAAAAGAAACAAATCCATGACTTGCAGGATTGGAGTTAGCAACGATGGCGGTTCGTAGTCGTTCCACGCTTGGGCATTGAAGTTTGTAACTATTTTAGATTAGAACATACTACTCCTCCGGTGCTAGTAGTAGAGCAGAGTCCTACTCCACTACTACTCTACTCAAGCAAGTTAGGGCATACTAGTAGCAGGTACTGTAGGGAGTACCAGTACTATGATCACTCAAGCAAGTTGTCTGACTTCGATATGACCCTACGCTGCTGGTATGTGTCTCGTAAGTCAAGCGGCATGCTATAGTCATCATCACCTGTCCACTTCCCACAACACATATTCGCTTCTCCATATTTGTCCGCTCTTCCATCCCCGCTAAGGCGCCTCCCCCCTTGTCCGAAACCCAAGCACTAACAATGGCAGAACCGAGCAGCGTCCGTCGAAAGAGTGGCTGGAATTCGCTCCCCACAGAGGTAATCAAGCTCATTGTTTCGCGTGTGGACAATCTCAGTACCATGCCGCTCGCCGCGTGCTCGTTGGGGCTGTACCGTTTACTCAAAGCCCTCAGGCCGGAGATTTTCAAGCCAGCTCCTTGCTTGCTGATGCCGCCTGATCTTCAGAAACGGCGTGTCACGCAGCATAACGATCGTAGCGTGGTGAGCATCAACCCCCTTGATTGCGATCCGATCCCCGTCAGCCTCAACTACATTAACGGTATGTACTGGGTCGGCATGAACACGTCTTGGATGGTGCTCGTCGACAATCGCGGCAGCTGGATGCTCATGGAGGTCTACACCCGACGATTGATCCCCCTTCCTTAGATTAACACTGCACTGCTTTGGCACCGCAGCCCAGAATACTCGAAATCTTACAGTAGCCAACATGATACCAAGTTTGATTTGCTCAAGGTTGTAATCTGCCAAGTGCCCACAAGATCTGCAAATTATAAAGACTTCAGGCTAATTGTGTTCTTCAACCGCGGTCTCGCCTATCTGACAGGTCACTGCGGTAAGTGGATAAATCTGCACGTCCATCGCAGGATCATACATCCTCCATGGTTCTCTGATGCCATTGAACACAAGGGCTTCATTTCTGTTGTCGACTCCTTCTATGGCTGGACGTATTGCTGGCCTACTCCGACCATCGCTACAAACGGTTGTTATAGCAGTATGTTACTTTCCTATGATATCATGATGGCTTGCTTATATTACTGTGAACATTTGCTGAAAAAATATTCATGCTCATAACATGTTGTTCTTAAGATTGACTAAATCAAGAGCCCTTTTTATTTGACTCAACTTGATATGATGTTGTAGGTCACTGGTGTCCCTACCCTTCCTAATCCCGAACCTTTCAAAGAAAAGCGGCATGGCAATTGCAGGTGGTTCCTGGCTCGATCAGACGACGATGAAAGATTGATGATCGTTCGCACGTACCGGACGTGTTGTTTCGTGGAATACAATCACAGTCACTGCAAGGTCTTTGAGCAGGATCCCAGCTTCTCTGGGCCTTGAGGAATTTTTGACCGGAGGCTGGTAAGTAGCCTTGGTACACGCTCTCGTTTGTCGGATGAATTATCGATTAACCAAGAGATAACCGACGGCAAGGATCATGATGGCAGCGCGGTTTCGTTCATCAGGCAAAACTGCGTGTACACAGCGTATCATGCGTCTCTGCATGCACCATACCCTGATATGTGCTGCCATGCTCGCAGCCGAAAGTAGGAGAGAGGGTCGCAAGTATCGGACTTTGACTCTGGCTGGAGTTTCCGCCGGGCACCCATCTGGTTCAAGCCGCCACCAATCTCCTGACTTAATAAATAGTAACGCCTAACCGAGCCAGTTAGTTAGATGCGCATACTTGGTGTAGTAGGATCTTTATTTAGTTTGATGCATACACTTGTTCTTTTTGGTAGCCCTTTGTAATGATGGCTGATGTTTGGTTTGGAAGAGAGAGATGCGTCTTCACTCTTTCCGCCTACTTATATTCGCTGCACCCCAGCCCTAGTTGCTGCTGCTGCTATTTTCAATGTACAATCAGTAGTATATTTAAATACATTGGTTGAATAAATGTGTTGTTAGAACGACAAACACAATGTTTTGGAAGTCGCTAACGGTTCGATCCTTTAGTGCCCCTGCATGCACGTAGCGCATACTATTTTTCAGACGAACACATTTTCCACTTGTTGATAACATGCAGTCCATCGATGAAGGCCCAATAGAGAAGCCCATAATTAATCTGGAAGGGAGGCTCTCACATGAATCCGCCCTGTACATGCTCATTGTCCCTAAACATAAATAAGTAAATAAATAAATAAAGCTAAATGCTCATGCACCAGTTCTTTGGGAAAATAGGTAGCCAGTATTTCTTTTTGAAGAATACCCAAGCTAGGCCTATTTGTTTTCTCCGAATTCTTGGGCTGCAAATCTTTCAAGACGAGGAGGATGCATTCCGCCTGGCTTAAGAGTATGGTCAATGTCATTAAAAGTAATATCAAAATGGGTTGAAAATTCCAAAAAATTATAGCAAATGGGATATAAGTTTCTTTTTTTGTTTTTGTTCTTCACTGATATCTTATACGTATTTCATTGGATTTAACATGACATAGTACTAATTTGTTTTTAAATTGTTTTAGTATGGCTATGAATTTTTGGATTAAGAATATTTCGTTCCCTAGCAAAAATTTGCGAATTTTCAAAATTTCCCACATATTTAGTTAATTTTTTGACCCTGGTACTGACCAGAAAAATGGCTAGCAATTCTAAAAATGGAAAACCGGCTGCAATAAATTCCATATGAATTAGAAAATGAGTAAAAATTATAAAAATAATAGAAAATGGGCTGTACATGCCACAAATTTTAGGGCTAACTTGTTTACACAAGGCTTTGTCAGTGAACACACGATTCTAGCAGCAGTTAGTGTTGGATGTCCATCCAACGACCGACGTGCTTCTTCAATCTCTGATCTTCCTACTCCAGCCGCCTAAACTAGCGCCATGGGATTGCTGCTCCCTCCTCTTGTGGCCCGCCAGATGATGCTGCAGGTTTGCCCGCCCACCCTACTCCCTCCGCTGGCCTGGCCGCACGCAATCAACTGCCTCCTTATTACGCGAAAAAAATGATTCCTCCCATCGACATCCGGGCGCACCGGTTGGGAGGCTAACTCAGGCCTACTAAGTTGACGCAGACTGTGAGGCTTGTCAACTTAGTCAACAACGATTCTAGCAGCGAGAACCGTTGGATTTGAATCGAACGGTCCTGCTGCTTCTTCAATCGCTGCTCTTCTTGCACCAGCCGCCCAAACCAGCGCCGGGAGACCGCTTTGCGCCTCGCCTCCGGTGGCGGCTGTGCTGCCGTTGAGGCCTCATCGCCCCTACTACTCCCACCGCTAGCCAGTGCCTTGCAGCGACGGGCAGCCTCACACCACAGCCGAACCAGTGAACCCTCGTACTCCTTTCCGCGTGGGCATCCACTGCCGCGTCTTCCCCGGCTCTGCGTCGTCCCCTTCCTAGGCCTCGCCGTCGTCCACCGCCTTGGTGCTCTCGGCGCGGCGTGGTCAACGTGGTAAAGGACATTCCATCGGAAGAGTACTATACGTGGAGAGGCTGACAGCTGGGTCCACAGCCACACCCCAGTTTTTTTGTGATTTGCCAAGTAAGTCGCTTTGTCAAGCCTGTTGGGCTGCAAATCTTTCAAGATGAGGAGAGCTTTCATTCGGCTGGCCGAGAAAAATGGCCCATCAGTAATGAGAAATGGGCTGTACATTTTAAAACACATAAAACCGGCAATTAGTTTCAAATATTTTTTTTTCATTTAGAGATTTTAAATTACATTAATTTTTATGCGTGGAGAACTTGTTGGATTTTATATTGATATACATTTATTTTTAAAATCAGTTTGAAGGTGAGTCGAAATTTCGGGATTAAAAACAGTTCGGACCGCACCGAAATATGCAAAAAATTTGTATAATTTTTAACCGTGGCCACAATATGGGCTGTAATGCTAACAAAAATAATATGGGCTCCAAAAAACCTTAATAATTAGCAAATGGGCTGTAAATTATTAGAAATAATGGCAGATGGGCTGTATGCTGTTTTCCACAGATTTGAGGCTTTCCTAAAAAGGTTGACGCAGCATTGGATCGTTGGATGGCCATCCAACGGCCGTCGTGCTTCTTCAATCTCTACTCTTCCTGCTCCAAATGGCTCAAACAAGCGCCAAGGGACTGCTCGCTCCCTCCTCCCAGCGGCCCGGCTCTGCTGCCCGCAGAGCCTCACCGCCCCCCGTACTCCCATCGCTGGCCTAGCCATCCTCTCCTCACCCACACTGTTGTTATTCTCCGCGATGGCGATTTAACCAAGAACCCTCAGATAGTCGTATTCTCCGTGGGAAACAATCGCCGAGTCTTCCCCGCCTCCGTGTCATTCCTTCCTAGGCCTCGCCGCCGTCCACCGCTCGTGGTACTCGACGCGGCCTGGTCAACGTGGTCAACGACCGACATGCATCTGAAGTGGACTGTACATCGAGAGACCGACAGCTGGGTCCACGGCCGCACGCAAGGAAATGCCTCCTTATTACGCGCAAAATAATGATTGCTCCACCTGACATCAGGGACCCACCGAAAGGGCCTCTGTATTTCGCGAAAAAAACATTACCGCCGCTAACAGCTCGGACCCACCAGCTATATCTTCGCACACAAGGAAGTGCCTCCTTATTACGCACAAAAAAATGAATACTCCCCCTGTTAGCTGGGACCCAGTATAGTGGCAGGCTGACTTGTGGGCCTACTAAGTTGATGGGGACGGAGGGCTTTGTCAACTTAGTCAATATGCATGATTCTAGCTCCAGTGACCATACGATGTCCATCCAACGGCCGTAGTGCTTCTTCAACATCTGGTCTTCTTGCTCCAGCCGCCCAAACCAGCACCGGTCGTGCCTCGTGCTCCTACCTCCCGTGGCCGGCTGCGATGCGGCGGAGGCCTCACCGCCCCCTACTACTCCCACCGCTGGCCAGGCCATCCCTCTACTCACCCACACCACCTGTTATTCTGCGGCGACGGCAACCTCACACCGCAGAGAACCAGTTAACCCTCTTACTCCTCTACGCATGGGCATCCACTGCCGCGTCTTCCCCGGCTCCGTGTCGTCCCCTTCCTAGGCCTCGCCGTCGTCCACCGCCCTGGTGCTCTCGGCGCGGCGTGATCAACGTGGTCAAGGAACGGCTTCCATCGGACGTGGACTGTACGTGGAGAGGCTGACAGCAGGGTCCACGGCCGCAGCAAGGAAGTGCCTCCTTATTATGTGCAAAATAATATTCATCCACCTGACAGCGGGGACCCACCGGACGAGCCACCGTATTTCGCGAAAAAACGTTTCCCCCCTGACTGCTAGGACCCACCAGCTACATCTTCGCAGGCAAGGAAGTGCCTGTAGAGGCGAGCACGTGTCGTAGTAGAGGCGCGCACGTAGCATGTACACGTACGTACAGCGGCCAGGGTGCAAGAAAGAAAATACGGCCACGTATGTGTACATACGGGCAGGGTCTTGAACGCCTACTCGCACATACGTATGGCCAGGGCTCGTGTACATGGCTGGGTCGGAACGGAGAAACAACATCGTCGTCGCGTTCATGGGGAGGCAACGGAATGCGTCGTGTTCATGGGGAGGCAACGGAATGCATCGTGTTCATGGGGAGGCAACGGAATGCATCGTGTTCATCGGGAGGCAATGGAACGCGTGGGAGCCAACCAGCTGGGTCGGAACGGAATGCGTGGTCGTGTTCATCGGGAGGGCTTGGACGGAACAGGCGATGGAAACGAGGCTGGCGTCGCGACAACGGAGGAAACGGACTCTACGTTCGAACGGGTCCTGTTGATCGGGAGGGTGTGGCGCATCGCAAACGGAGGAAACGGACCTCCCACGGTCGAAACGGGGTCTGTTGATCGGGAGGGGTGTGGCGTACCGCAAAACGGATGAAACGGACCTCCTACGGTCGAAACGGGGGTCCTGTTGATCGGGAGGGGTGGGGCGTACCGCAAAACGGAGGAAACGGACCTCCTACGGTTGAAACGCGGGTCCTGTTGATCGGGAGGGGTGTGGCGTACCGCAAAACGGACGAAACGGAGTTGTGTTGGAGCGCTGCGGTCGAAATGGGGGTCCTGTTCATCGGGAGGGGTGTGGCGTACCGCAAAACGGGACTCCACGGGATACTGTTCATCTCCACCGTCGACCTCCTCCAGCCTCCACGGGCTACCGTCGACCTCCTCCAGCCTCCACAGGCTCCTGTTCATCCAGCCTCCACCGCACGCTACTCCACCGCCACTGTTCAACCACCCTCCACCATCCACTGCTCATCCAGCCCTCCACACCACGGGTCTTGTTCAACCACCCTCCACGGGCACCCATCCACCGCTCTCTGCTCATCCAGCCCTCCACACCATGGGGTCCTGTTCAACCACCCTCCACGGGCACCCTCCACCGTCTCTGCTCATCCAGCCCTCCACCACACCACGGGTCCTATTCATCCAGAGGCAACGCCACCGCCTCGCTCATCCAACCCCCCGCAATGCTCATTGTTCATCCAATCGATCGGCTTGATTAGCAGCAGAGCGGCGAATCGCCGATCGGGTTCGATTAACAGCCATCGATCGATCGCTCGGGTTCGATAACATGTAGCCTGCAGTGCAATCGCCGGGTTCGATTAGAGCCCAACGCCTCGCTTGGGTTGATTAGAGCTAACGCCACACACACACGCCGACGTGTATGAGAGAAGCGCATCGCCGCCCCGACCTCCCACCGTAGCAGGAACTCCCAAAATTTTCTTCCCCCTCGCTTCTACCACGGTTTTTTCCGTCATGGACGGCCCAAAGAATGTCATGCAGCTGCGTCTCCGGCCCGCCCAGGATGAAAAGCCCATTTTCTACCATGATTTTTTGTCATAGAAGTAGGAGCCCACCACATCTATGATGATACCGGGTTTTGTCACAATTATCGTCATAGAAGTGTCATATGTATGACAGGAAAAAAATTCGTTCGGCCCAAAATGTCACGGATGTGTCTTTTTTTGTAGTGTACACTTTGATGAGTTGATAAGACTTTCGATAACTACATAACTTGATAAGATTTTGAAGGAGTTCAAAATGGATCAGTCAAAGAAGGAGTTCTTGCCTGAGTTGTAAGGTATGAAGTTGAGTCACTGAAAACCCGACCACGACAGAAGATAGAGAGAGAATGAAAGTCATTCCCTATGCCTCAGCCATAGGTTCTATAAAGTATGCCATGTTGTGTAACAAACATGTTGTGTACCTTGCCATGAATTTGGCAAGGGGGTACAATAGTGATCCAAGAGTAGATCATTAGACATCGGTCAAAATTATCCTTAGAGGACTAAGGAAATATTTCTCGGTTATGGAGGTGATAAAGAGTTCGTCGTAAAGAGTTACATCGATGCAAGCTTTAACACTGATCTAGATGAATCTAAGTCGCAATCAAGATACGTATTGAACGTGGGATCAATTAGCTAGAGTAGCTCCATGCAGAGCATTGTAGACATAGAAATTTGCAAAGTACATACGAATCTGAATATGGCAGACCCGTTGACTAAACTTCTCTCACAAGCAAAACATGATCACACCTTAGTACTCTTTGGGTGTTAATCACATAGAGATGTGAACTAGATTATTGACTCTAGTAAACCCTTTGGGTGTTGGTCACATGGCGATATGAACTATGGGTGTTAATCACATAAAGATGTGAACTATTGGTGTTAAATCACATGGCGATGTGAACTAGATTATTGACTCTAGTGCAAGTGGGAGACCGAAGGGAATATGCCCTAGAGGTAATAATAAAGTTCTTATTTTATATTTCCTTATATCATGATAAATTTTTATTATTCATGCTATAATTATATTAACTGGAAACCTTAATACATGTGGGAATACATAGACAAATACTGAGTCCCTGGTGAGCCTCTACTTGACTAGCTCGTTGATCAAAGATGGTTAAGGTTTCCTAACCATGGACATGAGTTGTCATTTGATAACGGGATCACATCATTAGGAGAATGATGTGATGGACATGACCCATCTGTTAGCTTAGCATATTGATCGTTCAGTTTTATTGCTACTGCTTTCTTCATGACTTATACGTGTTCCTTTGACTATGAGATTATGCAACTCCCGAATACCGGAGGAATACCTCGTGTACTAT
Source organism: Aegilops longissima (assembly GCA_021605205.1). Taxonomy (NCBI): domain Eukaryota; kingdom Viridiplantae; phylum Streptophyta; class Magnoliopsida; order Poales; family Poaceae; genus Aegilops; species Aegilops longissima. Next base: position 461,603,211 of record CM038680.1, read on the forward strand.
CAAACATCACAACATAAAAGGGTGATTATAAAGATGCTCTTCAGGTATCTCCGAAGGTGTTTTTTTGGGTTGGCATAGATCGAGATTAGGATTTGTCACTCCGAGTATCGGAGAGGTATCTCTGGGCCCTCTCGGTAATGCACATCATAATAAGCCAAGCAGCTAATGAGTTAGTTACGAGATGATGCATTACGGAACGAGTAAAGAGACTTGCCGGTAACGATATTGAACTAGGTATGAGGATACCGACGATCGAATCTCGGGCAAGTAACATACCGATGATAAAGGGAATAACGTATGTTGTCATAACGGTTCGACCGATAAAGATCTTCGTTGAATATGTGGGAACCAACATGAACATCCAGGTTCCGCGATTGGTTATTGACCGGAGAGGTGTCTCGGTCATGTCTACATAGTTCTCGAACTCGTAGGGTCCGCACGCTTAACGTTTGATGACGATTTGTATTATATGAGTTATGTATTTTGGTGACCGAAGTTTGTTCGGAGTCCCGGATGAGGTCACGGACATGATGAGGAGTCTCGAAATGGTCGAGAGATAAAGATTGATATATTGGAAGGTTATATTCGGACATCGGAATGGTTCTGAGTGATTCGGATAATTTTCCGGAGTGCCTAGGGGTTGCCGGAACCCCCCGGGGAAGTGTTGGGCCAACATGGGCCTAAGGGATAGAGAGGGAAGCCCGCGGGGGGGGGGGGGGCTCCTAGGGAGTCCGAATTGGACAAGGAGGAGGAGGCGCGACCCTCCTTCCCTTTCCCTCTCCCTCTCCTTCCTTTTTCCTCCGGTGGAAGAAAGGAAAGGGGGGGGGGCGGAATCCTACATGAACTAGGAGTCCAAGTAGGACTCCCCCCATGGCGCGCCCTCCGGCCTGGCCTCTCTCCCCTCCTTTTATGCTCGTGGGCGGGGGCACCGAGGAGTCTGGACTAAGGGGTCCTCGGGCATCCGGCCTGTTAGCCATGGGCTGGACTGATGGGCTGTGAAGATACGAAGACCGAAGACTGCACCTGTGTCCGGATGGGACTCTCCTTGGCGTGGAAGGTAAGCTTGGCGACCGGATATGTAGATTCCTTTCTTTGTAACCGACCTTATGTAACCCTAGATCCTCCTGGTGCCTATATAAACCGGAGGACTTAGTCCGGAAAGGACAGATACTCATTACTATAGTCATACAGGCTAGACTTCTAGGGTTTAGCCATTACGATCTCATGGTAGATCAACTCTTGTAACACTCATATTCATCAAGGCCAACCAAGCAGGAAGTAGGGTATTACCTCCATAGAGAGGGCCCGAACCCGGGTAAACATCGTGTCCCCTGTCCCCTGTCCCGAGATCCGCCGGTTTTGACACCGACATTGGTGCTTTCATTGAGAGTTCCACTGTGCCGTCAACGGCAGGATCGATGACTCGCCTCGTCCTTAAAGACGATGTCACCGCCGGAGGAGAATTGGCCCCAGGCCAAACCCTTCGGCTGGTCAGCTTTACCATGACCGCCCGTTCGGCCGTTAAGCCGACGATGACCTCTCGGGCCATCGAAAATCCCCTTCGTTTCGACTCCAAACACTCCAAGCTGATGGATCCGGCGGAGTTCTCGTCTTTAAACGAGCTCCTTGATCGCATCGCCACCCTGGGAATCGCCACAGATTACGATCGGATCGGGCTTGAACCCGACCAAAGAGAAATCAAATCTCCATCGGTCACCCACCAGATAGCGGTAGTCGAGGAGAAAGACGGCGACTCTTCCCTCATATTGACGACAGACTATGTCCAGATCGCCGACCATACAGAGCCGGAGACCCACCAGCGAAAGGAGGTGACCGACCTTCCGAACATAGAATCGGACGGCGGGCACAAGCAACCAGAAGATACTCCGGAGCCCATACTGTTAAGTCTGGAAAACCTTCAGACTCCGGATCATCGATCGGGCCAGGGTCCGGATCCAATTCCACCCACCCACCCAGACATAAGCGCTCTCATGAGCATACAACAGCAGTCTCAGGAAACGGCTCATCACTTCTGGGCCAGATTCCTCCTTGTCAAGGACAAGGTTAAAGATTGCCGTGACGAGGACGCGATATCAGCGTTCCACAACAATTGCATGACCGAAGGAATCCTCAACGCCATTAATCGCCGCTGCATAATACACTTCGCTGACTTGGCAATTGTCGTACAGAAGTACAGCGCAATGGAAAGTGCTTGGAGGGATCAAGCAGCTTGTTGGGAGCCATCGGTACTAATTCAACCACTGTTCCAGGCGAAAAGGGCGCATCCCCGCGACGCGCCCAGTCCAATAGCCAAGAAATGCAAGCCCTTTACCCGACGCGGAACCGTTTTGGAGGGATGGCTCGATGGCCCATGCAAAATACACACAACACCGGATACCATACCAACCCACAGCCTTAGAGCATGTTGGATACTCCGGCAGGTAGCCAAAAGCGGCCAGGACATCCTTACCAAAACCACCCCAGAGAAACACCCTCTAGAAGACGACGACCCCAGAGTACTGACGGTCTTTGAGACATTCGCTTCAAACAATAAGCGCAAAATGGCGCTTCGCGGCCTCGCCGAAGTCTGTCAAATCACCACAGTGAACCCTTGGAACGACACGGCTATAACCTTTAATATCGGCGATGAACCAAAATACAGGACAGTCCGAGCACCAGCCGCTTTAGTCCTCAGTCCCATCGTGGACGGCTTTCGACTCACCAAGGTCCTCATGGACGGTGGCAGCGGACTAAACCTCATCTATGAGGATACACTCCACAAAATGGGGATAGACAGGAGCCGCATCAAGCAAAGCAGCACGACCTTCCGAGGAATCATTCCCGGTAGGGAGGCGCGGTGTGCGGGAAAAATCACACTTGACGTGGTATTCGGCACGCCGAAGAAATATCGGTCTGAAGAAATCACCTTCCAAGTGGCTCCTTTCAGCAACGGATACCACGCCCTGTTGGGGCGGGATGCTTTTACACGCTTCCAGGCTATACCTCATTACGGGTATATGAAGCTCAAAATGCCCAGTCCAAACGGCATAATCACTCTTGTCAATGATCCGGACATAGCACTCCGCGCCGAAAACAAAACCGCATCCCTGGCCCTTGAGGCATTATCTGAAGCCCTCGCGGCCGAAGAATTAACCGCACAGCACTCCACAGTGGATAGGGACGATGTGATCTTAGACAAACGACCCAAATCCACCTCCTTCAAACCAACAGAAGAAATAGTCAAATTCCAGGTCCACCCCACGGACCCCAAGAAGACAACATCTATTGGAGCACAGCTAGACCCAACGGTCGACGCTGCACTAAGGGATTTCCTTCGCGAAAACTGGGATATATTCGCCTGGCACCCTTCTGACATGCGTGGAATCCCATGTGAGCTGGCCGAACATAGGCTTAATATCTTAAAGGGATACAAACCAATCAAACAAGCACTGCGGCGCTTTTCCGAGCCCAAACGCCAAGCTATTAAGGAGGAGCTGGCCAAGCTAATTGAGGCCGGATTCATCAGAGAAATAAAACATCCGGACTGGCTGTCAAACCTGGTGATGGTACCAAAGAAGTACAAATCCTGGCGGTTGTGCGTCGATTTTAAAGACCTCAATAAGGCTTGCCCTAAGGATCCCTTCCCCCTCCCCCGCATTGATCAAATCATCGATGCTACCATAGGTCACGACTCACTGTGTTTCCTTGAAGCATATTCCGGATACCATCAAATCAAAATGAAGGAGTCCGATCAAGCTGCAACAACATTCATTACCCCATATGGGCCATTCTACTTCAACACCATGCCCTTCGGGCTCAAGAACGCCGGCACCACATACCAACGCATGATTCAAACATGCCTGGAGAAACAGATCGGCAAGACAGTTGAAGCTTATGTGGACGACGTCGTCATCAAAACTAGGCACGTCGAAACACTAATAGACGATTTACGTCTCACATTCAATAACCTCCGCGCTTATGACATTAAGCTCAATCCTAAAAAGTGCGTTTTCGGCGTCCCCGCTGGAAAACTGCTGGGCTTCATCGTTTCCAACAGAGGAATTGAAGCAAATCCAGCCAAAATCTGAGCTCTGTCACAATTGGCTACGCCAACAGACCTTAAACAAGTCCAAAAGCTCGTGGGTTGCGTGGCAGCCCTAAGCCGCTTTATCTCCAGATTGGGAGAAAACACATTGCCACTATATCGCCTACGGCGAACCGATCACTTCGAGTGGACGGACGCGGCAACAGCCGGACTGGAGGAAATAAAAACCCTTCTTGCGAGCAACCCAATCCTGGCTGCGCCAAACGTCGGTGAACCGATGTTATTATACATATCGGCAACACATCAGGTGGTGAGCGTCGTGCTCATCGTTGAACGAGAACAGCGCGGACACAAATTCCCGCTTCAGAAGCCAGTGTACTACGTATCCACTGTCCTTACACCATGCAAATCCCGGTACCCCCATTATCAAAAGATAGCATACACGGTCTTCATGGCATCCCGAAAGCTCCGTCACTACTTCCAGGAGTGTTCGATCACGGTGGCTTCCGAAGTACCACTCAATGACATTATGAACAACCGCGATGCCATGGGCCGGATTGCCAAATGGGCCATTGAGCTCCTTCCATTTGATATTACATACAAACCACATCGAGCTATTAAATCCCAAGTATTGGCTGACTTCGTCGCTGAATGGACAGAGGCCGAACTCCCTAAAGAGACGCATATTTCAATTGGGTTATGTATTTTGATGGCTCCAAAATGCTGGCAGGGCTAGGGGCGGGCGTCGTTTTAACGTCACCTACTGGAGACGTCGTTTAGTACGTACTCCAAATACTATACACAGACTCGAACAATGCAGCCGAATACGAGGCCTTATTGAATGGTCTCCGGATGGCTGTCTCCATGGGCATACAACGCCTAGAAGTGCGCGGGGACTCAAACCTTGCAATATCTCAAATAAATGGAGACTTCGATGCCAAAGATCCTAAGATGGCAGCTTATCATAATGCCGTCATAAAAATGTCAGCCCCGTTCGAGGGGCTCGAGTTCCATCATGTGGCTCGAGAAAGTAATCAAGCGGCAGACGTTCTTGCTCGTATCGGCACTAAGTGCGACCCCGTCCCACCTAATATCTTTCTGGAAAGGCTTTTTAAGCCATCCGTGGTGTGGCAGGGAGAAAACGACAACACTAGTCCGGATCCGAACATAACCCCAGATACCGAAAACACTGACATCATCGGAGGCTCAGCCACCGAAATAACACCGTCGGCGCATCTCATCATGGCAGTGATTGCCCCATGGACCGAACCCTTCCTAGCCTACCTTAACAGGAAGGAGCTTCCTGAGGACCAGAATGAGGCCCGCCGCATTGTCCGGCTTTCGAAGGCCTACAAGGTTCATGACGGAGAGCTCTATAAGAAAAGCGCTACCGGAGTCCTTCAAAGATGTATCTCCGAGGTGGAGGGGCGGCAACTCCTGGCTGAGATTCATGCCGGTCTCGGCGGGCACCACACCACAGCTTAGGCCCTTGTTAGCAAGGCCTTCCGTACATGGTTCTATTGGCCGACGGCCCGAGCGGATGCACAGGACCTTGTCCAATGTTGCGTTGGATGCCAACTCTTCGCCAACCAAAGCCATATGACCCCCACCGCCTTACAAACAATCCCCATCACTTGGCCTTTTGTGGTCTGGGGACTGGATATGGTTGGACCCCTTAAAGGAGGAAGCCATAAAAAAATATTTGCTAGTCATGGTGGATAAATTCACCAAGTGGATAGAGGCCAAACCAGTCAAAACGGCCGAGTCCGGGCCAGTAATAGACTCTATATCCGGCGTCGTACACCATTATGGTGTTCCGCACAACATCATCACTGATAACGGCTCCAATTTCATAGCCGACGAAGTGAAAACCTGGTGTGCTAATCTGGGCATCAAGCTCGATTACGCCTCTATCTATCATCCACAGACAAACGGCCAAGTCAAACGACCAATTGTCTTATTATGAGCGGCATTAAGCCTAGACTAGTGCGGTCCTTGAAGGAATCGGACAAGCACTGGGTTGAGGAGTTCGACTCCGTACTCTGGGGGCTGCGGACCACTCCCAATCGCACTACCGGATTCACACCTTTTTTCATGGTGTACGGCGCAGAGGTAGTACTACCCTGCGACATTATTCATGACTCACCTCGAGTGCGCATGTACAAAGAGAGAGAGGCCGAGCTCGATCGACAGGACATCTTAGACGCTCTGGAGGAGGAGCGCAACGTCGCAAAAGCCCATTCCGCATTTTATCAACAGCAGGCTCGCAGGTACCAAAGCAGAGAAGTGCAGGCCAAAACTTACAACATCGGCGAACTCGTTCTACGCAGGCCGGAGAAGAAAAAGGACAAACTCAAGCCCAAGTGGGAGGGTCCCTTCATCATCAACAAAGTTCTCATCGGAGGAGCGTACCGCTTACGTGATGCGTCAGATAATCGACTAGAGCAGAATCCTTGGAACGCGGCCAGACTACGAAGATTCTATGCCTAGCGCCGAACTCTTTGTTCATCTCCTTCCTCTTATTGTTTTCATCATTTTTTCTCTCTTTTCGTTTTTTATCTTTAGCCTTACAGGCTTTCGTACGGTTAGACCATGTACCCCCGACGCATACATCTTCTAGTATGTACGTCCATTATACCTGGGGGCTTCTTGGACAGAAGCTTGCTATTACTATTTTCCGAGCATCAAGCTCATCACATATGCGTTTTCTCCCATACGTACCTTTTCTTTGCCACTATATGCATCGATATGACTTAAGTTTTGGCCAAGCTGGGTTGCCTGGCTCCTGTGCTTATGCCCTACGTTCCCGTTAGTTCGGCTAGGGCATAAAGGGAGCACCTCTGCGATTGTTACTGCTGGGTCATCCGTATGTGTACCTCAGACTAGGTGAAGCCGAAAGCTATCTTTCTTAAGGGAATATTCGGTCGGTGAACTAAAGATGTTTTTGCACTCGTTCCATTATGAACCCTCAGAAGTTATACACACTGCGATTTTTTTTACAGTCCGGACATGCACATAGATGCATGCACTGTAACGCCCTCGATGCGGCTATATCTCCCACGTGTCGAAGCACGACTTAGAGGCATAACCGCATTGAAAGCAATGTCGCAAGTGAGGTAATCTTCACACAACCCATGTAATACATAAGGGAAAGAGATACATAGTTGGCTTACAATCGCCACTTCACACAATACATGAGTAAAGCATTACATCATACAGATACAATCAAGGTCCGACTACGGAACCAAAATAAAAGAAGACTACCCCAAAAGCTACACAGATCCCGATCGTCCCAACTGGCTCCACTCATTGATCAACTCAAACGAAACAACACAATGAACAAGATCTTCATCGAGCTCCTCCTTGAGCTCTAAAAGGCCACCTGCACGGTTTCATCGCCACCGCAAACTGGTTTTGAAGTATCTGTGAGTCACGGGACTCAGCAATCTCACACCGCGAGATCAAGACTATTTAAGCTTAAAGGTAGGACAGGGTAGTGAGGTGGAGCTGCAGCAAGTTTACTAGCATATCTGGTGGCTACAATCGCAAAAGAGCGAGAAGAGAAGGCAAAAGCACGGTCGAACAACTATGATCAAGAAGTGATCCTGAAACTACTTACGCCAAACATAACTCCAACACCGTGTTCACTTCCCGGACTCCACGAGAAGAGACCATCACGGTTACACACGCCGTTGGTGTATTTTAATTAAGATCAACTTCGGTTTTCTACAACGGACATTAACAAATTCCCATCGCCTCATAACCGCGGGCACGGCTTTCAAAGATAATACCTGCAGGGTGTCCCAACTTAGCCCATTATAAGCTCTCACGGTCAACGAAGGATATTCCTTCTACCGAAGACCCGATCGATCTCGAATCCCGGACTACAAGACATTTCGACAAAGAATAAAACAAGACCAGCAAAGCCGCCCGGATGTGCCGACAAATCCCGATAGGAGCTGCACATATCTCGGTCTCGGGGCACACCGGATGAGCAAGCCGTCGGGTTGGCATAGACCACGATTGCCCGGGGCGCCGGACATCGCGGTTTGGGCCAAGACGAAGGATCACTGGTCCGGGGTTAAAATAAAGATGACCCTTGAGTCTGCAGAACCCAAGGGAAAAAGGCTTAGGTGGCAAATGGCAAAAGCAATGTTGGAACTTGCTGGAGGAGTCTTATTCAAAGCGAACTGTCAAGGGGGTCCCATAAATCACCCAACCGTGTAAGGAACGCAAAATCCGGGAACATAACACCGGTATGACGGAAACTAGGGCGGCAAGAGTGGAACAAAACACCAGGCATAAGGCCGAGCCTTCCACCCTTTACCAAATATATAGATGCATTAATTAAATAAGATATATTGTGATATCCCAACAAGTAAACATGTTCCAACAAGGAACAACATCTCCATGTTTCCAACAAGGAATAAACTTCATCTTCACCTGCAACTAACAACGCTATAAGAGGGGCTGAGCAAAGCGGTAACATAGCCAAACAACGGTTTGCTAGGAAAGGATGGTTAGAGGCTTGACATGGCAATATGGGAGGCATGATGAGCAAGTGATAGGCATCGTAGCATAGGCATAGCAAAAGAGCGAGCATCTAGCAAGCAAAGATAGAAGTGATTTCGAGGGTATGGTCATCTTGCCTGAAATCTCGCAAGGAAGAAGAACGAGTCCATGAAGAAGACAAACGGACGGGAGTAGTCGAACGAATCCTCACAATCGCAACATTACCGGAACCAAGAAGCAACACCGGAAAGAAACAAACAGCATGGTAAATGCACAAGCATAAACATGGCATGATGCACAAACAAGTATGATGCATGTCCGTTTTAAATAGCATGGCATGGCAATATGCACAAACAAAACTACAAGTTAAATGGAGCCCAATATGGAACGAGTTGCATATTGACGAAACACCACATCAATTATTTAGTTCACTCCCGATTAGGTACACAACAATATTTAAATGTTGTTAAACAGGCAAGAGGTGAAGCAAGATGAAACTACCTATCTAGGCAAGTTTAAATGAGGCCGGGAGCAACAAACAACAATTCCGGAAAATCCCCATAAGCAAATAATGAATTTGGTACTGTTCTGCCCTAAACCATATTTTATTGTTGTTAAACAGGAAAATAAAGTGCACCACGTTAATCTATGCATTTTTCCACCCCATTTACATATAAAGTTTATTTAAATCAGGGCTACGGTTATTTAGTTATGAAATAAATCATTTTAGCATGGCAATTTAGCAAAATTAAATAAACAGCAAGTTAAACATTTTTAACATAAATGAAAGTGGCATATTATTAATCTACACAAAATTCTAAGCATTTTACATGTTTGAATCATTTAAACTGATGCACGATTAATGAGTTATTAATGCATGAACTACATGGGGTTTTCTGCAAAACAGTAATTTACTGGATAATAGACAAATTCTCTGACGCTGAAAAAAACAGACGCGGGCCAGAACTGGCTGGGCCAACAGTGAACAAAAAGGAGGCGCTGGGGGTGGCCTCACCCATGGGCTCGGCCCAGACGGGAAGGCGGCCCGCGGGAGGGCGCGGTGGAGCAGGCCAGCGGGGCTGGCCGGGCGCTACTGGCCTCATCATGGATCTGGGCCACGCCTGTGCAGGCAGCGGTTCGACGCGCGCTGCTGGTCAATGCATCTGAGGCGGTCATCCACCTCGTCTGGCGAAGCAGAGGAGGCAAACAGGCACCGGCGCTGGAGGTTCTGGGCGGCCGGATCCGGCGACGCCAAGCGGGCAAGGCGAGGTTCGGGAAGGCCGGACGGTCTCGATCTGGGAGGACCCGAGACGGACGAGCGGTTCTGGTGGAGGCTTGAGCATCGGGCGGCCATGGAGCTCCATGTGCCCTGCGCTTCCTGCGAGAGAGAGGAAGCAGGAGATGAGAGGAGAGAGAGAAAGCAAAGGGAAGGAGAAGAGACAAAGGGCGCGGGGTGAGGGGCCGGCCCGAGCTGCTTGCGGTGGCGCCGACGGCAGCGGAGGGTCGGCTGCGCCCGGTGGTTAGGACACCGTGACGTGACGACGGGTGAGGACGGGACGAGGCAGCAGCTCGGGTGCTGCTGCCGGCAGCGGAGCTGATGAGGCAGCGACGCGAGGTGGTTGACGGGAAGATGGCGCGTGGTCGAGGAGGTTGTGCCCGTGGTCGCCGGCGTGGCGAACGGCAGCAAGGAGACGAGGAGGCACAGCTCGGCGTTCCTCGGGCAAGCAGGCGTGGGAGAAGGAGCTCGGGCTCTGGTTGCTGCTGGTCGAGGAGGGCCGTGGGGAATCGAGGGATGCAGATGGATCGATGGATTGATAGGTTGTGGCCTTGCCCGATCTGGAAAACGAGGAGGAAGGTGGCGGCTTGGTTGGGTGGAAATTTGGATCGGGTAGATCCCGAGGAACAGGGAGATAAGAGGAGTGTGGCGGCGGCTACGAGGACAAGGGGAGGATTTCTAGGGTTATCCAAAATAGACTAGGGGTGGACTATATATATGAGAAAGGAGGGAAGTTTGGATCATCCGATTAAAATCGGACGGTCGAGAATAAAATGTTTCGGAGTCCAAACAAATGAACGAAGATATTTTAGGGATGTTTGGGGTTGATCCGACCCATCGGTAAAGACTGCTGGTCGGGTTCGCAAGTTTCAACACGCACACGAGGGGTCCGAGAGAGGTCAATGAGGATAAGGGCCCGACAAAATAACAACGGAGGCAAAGAGAGAAAGGGCAATCTGCGAATGGCTACGAAGTTTTATGAAAACATGCGATGCAATGCACATGATGCGATGAAATGAAATGCATGACAAGACAAAATGCATAACAAAAGACAAAAACCCAACCACGAAGGAAATAACGACGCATCCGGAAAAGGCAAGAGTTGGAGTTACGAATATGGAAAGTTGCATCCGGGGCGTTACAACACTCCACCACTACGAGAGGATCTCGTCCCGAGATCTAGGATGGCACCGGAGAAAAGCGGAAGAGGAAGAGGTAAAACTAAGTTGCTTATTTGACAAACGAGTGAAACCAAAGAACCTTGAGAGGTTGAACAAAATGAAAGAAAGAACACAACGAAGATGAACAAGGTTGAAAACACTCTGTTAGAAAAGAGGAACATGGGATACGACGAGAACCAAGAGGTTTAGTGATAACATAGATATTGAAACCACTCCGGTTAAAACTAGATAGAGAAGGAATAAGATTGGTATAATTTGGACAGCACTCCGACTGAAAATGGAAGGAATTGAACATGATCTTGACAAGATGAGAGGATACTTGATGAAATCAACACACTACCAACGGAACTATTGAAAGAATGGCACAAGGGGTAAGAAGGATTTCAGACATCACTTAGGTTGAAAAGAGAGGCAAAACTTGATATATGAAAGAACTCGAATGAAAACATGACACTCCGGTTAAATGGATAATGCAAGAAAAAGAACATGATCTTTACAAAACGAGGTGATGGGTGAAGAGAGCAACATCACAATGCCTTCGGAAGAAAAATTGAAGATAGATCATTGGAATAATAGAAGGGAGAAGGAATTGATTACTTCTACCCCAATTGAATTTGGAAAGCATCCTTCCAAGAAGGTTACAACGGAGTTGTTGGAAAACCAACAACGAAACTAATAAATTTGTAGTGGGCTTATGGGAAAACTTCTCAAAATTATGAGGTGAAATTCTGCCACTAATGGAAACAATAGATTGGATCGGTATGAACAAGGAGACGAGAAACTTATTTCACCAGGGGGATAAATGAAGAACTTGTGTCATTTATAAGCACCATAAATAGCAACAATCCTTAGGGAAGGCTTTAAGTGAAATCTATACCAAGATAACACCAACGAATAAATTGTTGGGTTGAAAAGATCTCGTGAACACAGAGAAATGATGGATTTAAATATCTCATTCCTGACAACTTGTGAATCAAGAAACACGAAGGGAAATTATCAACAATGACATAACACCATCTCAAAAGATAAGATACCAACTTGTAACGCCCTCGATGCGGCTATATCTCCCACGTGTCGAAGCACGACTTAGAGGCATAACCGCATTGAAAGCAATGTCGCAAGTGAGGTAATCTTCACACAACCCATGTAATACATAAGGGAAAGAGATACATAGTTGGCTTACGATCGCCACTTCACACAATACATGAGTAAAGCATTACATCATACAGATACAATCAAGGTCCGACTACGGAACCAAAATAAAAGAAGACTACCCCAAAAGCTACACAGATCCCCGATCGTCCCAACTGGGCTCCACTATCGATCAACTGAAACGAAACAACACAATGAACAAGATCTTCATCGAGCTCCTCCTTGAGCTCGGGTGCGCCACCTGCACGGTTTCATCGCCACCGCAAACTGGTTTTGAAGTATCGTGAGTCACGGGACTCAGCAATCTCACACCCGAGATCAAGACTATTTAAGCTTAAAGGTAGGACAGGGTAGTGAGGTGGAGCTGCAGCAAGCGACTAGCATATCTGGTGGCTACAATCGCAAAAGAGAGCGAGAAGAGAAGGAAAAAGCACGGTCGAACAACTATGATCAAGAAGTGATCCTGAAACTACTTACGCCAAACATAACTCCAACATCGTGTTCACTTCCCGGACTCACGAGAAGAGACCATCACGGTTACACACGCGGTTGGTGTATTTTAATTAAGATCAACTTCGGTTTTCTACAACGGACATTAACAAATTCCCATCGCCTCATAACTGCGGGCACGGCTTTGAAAGATAATACCTGCAGGGTGTCCCAACTTAGCCCATTATAAGCTCTCACGGTCAACGAAGGATATTCCTTCTACCGAAGACCCGATCGATCTCGAATCCCGGACTACAAGACATTTCGACAAGAATAAAACAAGACCAGCAAAGCCGCCCGGATGTGCCGACAAATCGATAGGAGCTGCACATATCTCGGTCTCAAGGCACACCGGATGAGCAAGACGTCGGGTTGGCATAGACCCGATTGCCAGGCGCCGGACATCGCTGGTTTGGGCCAGCACTCGAAGGAGCACTGGTCCGGGGTTAAAATAAAGATGACCCTTGAGTCTGCAGAACCCAAGGGAAAAAGGCTTAGGTGGCAAATGGTAAAAGCAATGTTGGGCCTTCTTTGGAGGAGTCTTATTCAAAGCGAACTGTCAAGGGGTCCCATAAATCACCCAACCGTAAGGAACGCAAAATCCGGGAACATAACACCGGTATGACGGAAACTAGGGCGGCAAGAGTGGAACAAAACACTGCATAAGGCCGAGCCTTCCACCCTTTACCAAGTATATAGATGCATTAATTAAATAAGATATATTGTGATATCCCAACAAGTAAACATGTTCCAACAAGGAACAACATCTCCATGTTTCCAACAAGGAATAAACTTCATCTTCACCTGCAACTAACAACGCTATAAGAGGGGCTGAGCAAAGCGGTAACATAGCCAAACAACGGTTTGCTAGGAAAGGATGGTTAGAGGCTTGACATGGCAATATGGGAGGCATGATAAGCAAGTGATAGGCATCGTAGCATAGGCATAGCAAAAGAGCGAGCATCTAGCAAGCAAAGATAGAAGTGATTTCGAGGGTATGGTCATCTTGCCTGAAATCTCGCAAGGAAGAAGAACGAGTCCATGAAGAAGACAAACGGACGGGAGTAGTCGAACGAATCCTCACAATCGCAACATTACCGGAACCAAGAAGCAACACCGGAAAGAAACAAACAACATGGTAAATGCACAAGCATAAACATGGCATGATGCACAAACAAGTATGATGCATGTCCGTTTTAAATAGCATGGCATGGCAATATGCACAAACAAAACTACAAGTTAAATGGAGCCCAATATGCAACGAGTTGCATATTGACGAAACACCACATCAATTATTTAGTTCACTCCCGATTAGGTATACAACAATATTTAAATGTTGTTAAACATGGCAAGAGGTGAAGCAAGATGAAACTACCTATCTAGGCAAGTTTAAATGAGGCCGGGAGCAACAAACAACAATTCCGAAAAATCCCCATAAGCAAATAATGAATTTGGTACTGTTCTGCCCTGAACCATATTTTATTGTTGTTAAACAGGAAAATAAAGTGCACCACGTTAATCTATGCATTTTTCCACCCCATTTACATATAAAGTTTATTTAAATCAGGGCTACGGTTATTTAGTTATGAAATAAATCATTTTAGCATGGCAATTTAGCAAAATTAAATAAACAGCAAGTTAAACATTTTTAACATAAATGAAAGTGGCATATTATTAATCTACACAAAATTCTAAGCATTTTACATGTTTGAATCATTTAAATCCGATGCACGATTAATGAGTTATTAATGCATGAACTACAGGGGGTTTTCTGCAAAACAGTAATTAACTGGATAATAGACAAATTCTCGACGCTGAAAAAACAGACGCGGGCAGAACTGGCTGGGCCAACAGTGAACAAAAAGGAGGCGCTGGGGTGGCCTCACCCATGGGCTCGGCCCAGACGGGAAGGCGGCCATGGGAGGCCTGGTGGAGCGAGCCAGTGAGGCTGGCCGGGCGGGCTACTGGGCCATCATGGATCTGGGCCACGCAGGCAGCGGTTCGACGCGGCGCGATCAATGCAAAGGAGGCGGTCGCCCACCTCGCGTGCTGGGCGGGCAGAGGAGGCAAACAGGCACCGGCGCTGGAGGTTCTGGCGGCCGGATCCGGCGACGCGGCGGGGCAGGCGAGGTTCGGGGAAGGCCGGGACGGTCTCGATCTGGGAGGACCCGAGACAGACGAGCGGTTCTGGTGGAGGCTTGAGCATCGGGCGGCCATGGAGCTCCATGTGCCCCTGCGTTTCCTGCGAGAGAGAGGAAGCAGGGAGATGAGAGGGAGAGAGAGAAAGCAAAGGGGAAGGGAGAAGAGACAAAGGGCGCAGGGTGAGGGGCGGCACGAGCTGCTGCTCTTTGGTGGCGCCAACAGCAGCGGAAGGGCGGCTGTGCTCCGTGGTTAGGACACCGTGACGTGACGACAGGTGAGGACGGGACGAGGCAGCGCTGGTCTTGCTGCTGCAGCGGAGCTGATGAGGCAGCGACGCGAGGTGGTTGGCGGGAAGATGGCGCTGGTCGAGGAGGTTGTGCCCGTGGTCGCCGGGCGTGGCTAACGGCAGCGCAAGGAGACGAGGAGGCACAGCCTCGGCGTTTTCTCTGCAAGCAGGCATGGGAGAAGGAGCTCGGGCTCCTGGTTGCTGCTGGTCGAGGAGGGCCGTGGGGAATCGAGGGATGCAGTGGATCGATGGATTGATAGGTTGTGGCCTTGCCCGATCTGGAAAACGAGGAGGAAGGTGGCGGCTTCGGTTGGGTGGAAATTTGGATCGGGGTAGATCCCGAGGAACATGGGAGACAAGAGGAGTGTGGCGGCGGCTACGAGGACAAGGGGAGGATTTCTAGGGTTATCCAAAATAGACTAGGGGTGGACTATATATATGAGAAAGGAGGGAAGTTTGGATCATCCGATTAAAATCGGACGGTCGAGAATAAAATGTTTCGGGAGTCCAAACAAATGAACGAAGATATTTTAGGGATGTTTGGGGTTGATCCGGACCCATCGGTAAAGACTGCGCGGGTCGGGTTCGGGCAAGTTTCGAACACGCACACGAGGTGTCTGGGAGAGGTCAATGAGGATAAGGGCCTGACAAAATAACAACGGAGGCAAAGAGAGAAAGGGCAACTGCGAATGGCTACGAGTTTTATGAAAACATGCAGATGCAATGCACATGATGCGATGAAATGAAATGCATGACAAGACAAAATGCAAAACAAAAGACAAAAACCCAACCACGAAGGAAATAACGTATCGCATCTCCGGAAAAGGCAAGAGTTGGAGTTACGAATATGGAAAGTTGCATCCGGGGCGTTACATGCACACCTAGGGAAAGGAACCCTTAACGGAACTATTCTCTCTAGAAGATGTTTCTTACAATTTTAATGTAATATAACATAACTAGCCGGATACAACTTGTCTGTTCAAGAAACTATGACCCCTACGCCTGGTTTCCACGCATACCCCGGTTTATTTTCCGCTTAGGTATTTCGAAACACTCCGCACCTTTGGGTCGAGAGGTCGAAGCGAAAAGGTCGGCCATGACAATCGTTTTACAATCCAACTAGAAGGAAAGTACATAGTCACTTAGGACTTAAAAACTTCCTCCTCTATACCATCCAATAGGCGGTCTAATTTACAATCCTGTTGGGAATATCTAGCAGCCACCTCTACCTGGTCATATACTAAACTAACGGGAATTTCTTCCCCATTTGACCCTAGCGGTCCGACCCGGGCCATGTGATTCAGATCCAGCTTGCTATACCGCGTCTTTACCATGGCCCAGGCTTCTCGCGCACCCTCTCGACAGGCCGATATCTTCCATAGTCGGATACGCCGCCGAGCTCCCTTGAACAACTCCACAAGCTTCTCCATACTCCCTGGAGGGGAGGCGGATGGCCATAAGGCCTTGGCTGCACTCCGCATTGCCAGCCGAGCTTGCTCGTGCAGCTGCGACAACCCTTGCAGAAGATCACTTGATGATCCGGACACCTCCTCTTCGAGACAGCCCGTCAACATGCCTGCAATCACAACTATATCAGCTACTTTTACTTCCAAACTGTTTTGAGGTAAATACGGCCACATACTGAATATGCCGCCTCGCAGCTTTTTGTTCTCCTTCACGGAGTCCGCTAGCTGGGCCCGCACATCCTTCAGCTCTTTGCCCAGCTGGGTGTTTGCATCTTGGAGTTTGTTTTTCTCCTGTCTGACACGGGTCAAAACCTGCTCGCCTGCGACATGCAGTCTTTTCGACTCTTTTTCCTCCAGTTGATCCGATGATCCTGTTATGAGATATAGCCGTAGTGTTAACATGGTCGCTATACAATAACTGTTTCTCGATGGAGGAATATATTACCGGAAAACGCCGCCTTGGATTTCTCCAATTCGGCGGTCACTGTGTTTAACTACGTCCGGCACTTTTCTAGCTCTTGGGCTAGCACGTCGTTCTTCTCCGACAGAACCTGATTACGCGGCGATCCTCAAATCAGTTGTTCCAACTACTTTAAGTCTCGGGGGCTACTGGCATACGGTTATCATATGGAGACACAGTAAACTTACCTTCACATCTTTTAAATGCTGCTTTGTGCCTCTACTCAGCCCATCTCGAGCAGCTCGGATGTATGCATCAGCCGAGCTGAAGGCATTAAACGCCTCTTTCGAAAAGCGGGGCTCTCATAAAACGGCCCTCCGATGTCGATGATTCATGGCGCTCTCCACTTCCGAGTTGGTGACAGACATATTTTCTGAACCCTCAGCCGAAGGACAGTCCGGCGTCGCTCCCATATCGGCCCCCGTACCCTCGGCTGAGGCTGGATCCCGGCTGTTGGGAGTATTAATGACCGGACCCACGGACACAGTCCGGTGGACTCTTTTCCTGATACTGGACGAACATGAAAGTCACAGTTGGATGCGACTATTAAAAACATATTTGTAAACCCATACCTCTTTGACGAGGGCCCGACCGTGTCTTCATTTGCCTTCCTCTTTGAAGGCTTGCCCGGTGCGGGAGACGCTCTCTTCGGAGACGCTCCTGGAGTAGCACGGTATGTCGAACGCCTCCCCTTCGAAGCATGAGACAGTGCGGTGGGTGAGGCGGAACGAGGAAACCCTTTCGGAGGAGATATCTCTTGACTACTTACGTGCGAAGTAGGGAGGAGGCCAGGGTAATCGGCGATGATGGCCACTTCGGTGCCGTCGTAGCTCGCCTAGTAAAACACACCATTCTCGAGCACCACAAATATATGCGGATCCTCCTCGAATCCGAGGTCAAGGTCCCGATTGTGGCCTTCAGGCTGTGGGGCGGGGCTGTGAAGCCCCTTGGAAATCTTTCGCCAGTGCTGTTACACATGGACGGGTTAATATTCATTGAGCGAAGCTCAGGGAGTGGAATGAGTTAGAGCAGAAGAGTTGGGGCTTACCCAGATAGGAGGACTATACATGGACTCCTAGCCGCGCGATAATGCGCAGGAACTCCTCTTCCTCACCCTTGAACAGTTCGGCCAATATTATGGCTAGGGCGTCAGGGGTGTCCGGACCTTTCCTACCACAGTGGGAGGCGTCATCTTCCCTGTTGTAGTTCCACATGGGAAGCCCTCTGTATTGAAGCGGCTGGACCCCCCGCACTATGAAGGTCGCCATCACTTTGACTATCATATATCCGGACTGGGCTAGCGTCCTGATCTTGCTCAGGAGTTGGCGGACTTCCGCGCTATCTTCCTCCTCGAGGCTCCGAGGGCACCAGCTGTGGCGTTTCTCCAGAGGGACACTTGTAAACTCAGGGAGACCCCTATAGACTGGATCTGGAAGTACGACGTCCTCAATGTAGAACCATTCAGAGGTCCACTCTTCAGAAGCTTTCTTTGGTGTGTCGGATAGGTATCCGGTATCAGCAATGCGCCATATTTCAGCCCCGCCCACTTCAAATATCGATCACTCGTGGTTGCGTGGGACAAGGCAAAACAACCTTCTCCACAGATCAAAATGGGCCTCACAACCCAGGAATAGTTCGCATAAAGCGACATAACCCACAATGTGCAGGATGGAGGCTGGGGTGAAATTGTGCAGCTGGAGGCCATAATACTCCAGAAGCCCTCGGAGGAATGGGTGAATTGGAAATCCTATGCCCCTCAGCAGATAGGGGACGAAGCACACTCATTCTCCCACATATGGATTGGGGAAATCCTTCACCTGAGTTTTGCCATTGAAGGAGGCCAACCCTGCTCGGACAGAGGCCAGATCCGCAGGGGGGAGAAATCCCTGCGCTTGCAACTTCGCCAATTGATTGTGGGACACAGAGCACCTCTCCCACTCGCCTTTCTCTGGGTCAGAAGGGAGGAGGAGCTGGGAATGCTAGCCATGTTGGAATGGTCTTTCCTGGCAATCTCTGAGGATTTTCTTCACGTGGTGCCGAATGGATCTGAGACCCAATCCCTTTAAATAGGCGCTCTTCCTTGCATGGCTGGGGTGTTATTTGCAAAAAATACCCTGACCGTCCGCATTTGCCCAACACGTGGAAGCTCAAGTCATTGATGCACAGAAGCCGAGGGGTGCGACATTGAATTAAAAGCCGAATACATTACTTGGAAGTCGTCGGAGGAGGAACCCGCCTTGCAATGCTGAAGACAATCTGCGCGCCGAACACCTCGTCATTGAAGCCTAGTTCGGGGGCTACTGAGGGAGTCCTGGACTATGGGGTCCTCGGGCGTCCGGCCTGTTAGCCATGGGCCGGACTGATGGGCTGTGAAGATACGAAGACCGAAGACTGCACCTGTGTCCGGATGGGACTCTCCTTGGCGTGGAAGGCAAGCTTGGCAACCGGATATGTAGATTCCTTTCTTTGTAATCGGAATGATAGTGAATAGAGAGAAAGATTCTTCTGATTTTCTTGTTTCTATCTACTAGACGCCGTAGAGAATTGAGAACGTATGTAACCCTAGATCCTCCTGGTGCCTATATAAACCGGAGGACTTAGTCTGGAAAGGACATATACTCATTACCATAGTCATACAGGCTGGTTTAGCCATTACGATCTCGTGGTAGATTAACTCTTGTTACACTCATATTCATCAAGATCAATCAAGCAAGAAGTAGGGTATTACCTCCATAGAGAGGGCCCGAACCTGGGTAAACATCGTGTCCCCTGCCTCCTACTACCATCGACCTTAGACGCACAGTTCGGGATCCGCTACCCGAGATCCACCGGTTTTGACACCGACAGGCACCCCAAAGGGACACCAAGAATTCTCTTAGCCGTGTGCGGTGCCCCCCTCCACAGTTTACTCCTCCGGTCATAGCGTCGTAGTGCTTAGGCGAAGCCCTACGCGGATCACATCACCAATACCGTCACCACGCCGTCATGCTGACGGAACTCTCCCTCGACCCTCTACTGGATCAAGAGTTCGAGGGACGTCATCGAGCTGAACGTGTGCTGAACTCGGAGGTGCCGTACATTTGGTACTAGATCGGTTGGATCGTGAAGACGTTCGACTACATCAACCACGTTAAACTAACTCTTTCGCTTTTGGTCTACGAGGGTACGTGGACACACTCTCCCCCTCTCATTGCTATGCATCTCCTAGATAGATCTTGCGTGATCGTAGGATTTGTTTTTGAAATTGCATGCTACGTTCCCAACAACAAAGGCTTGAACACTTAAGAACTGCCTTGGTTTGTGTGGTCCATCGGTAGAGGAAATGGTAGTGACAACGTGGTTGAAAGAAGATTTACGTTAAGAGTTAAGAGGAAGCATGGCTTAAACAACATTCGTATGTACAAACGTTGCGTAAGGGGGTCATAATACTAGTTATTTTCAAGCCCAAGAAGCTGGTGATGGTTCTATCCGTGTTGATTCGGATGATGTTAGGGAAGATATTCTCAATTTCCACAAGTCATTATATCATTCGTGAGATTTTAATGAGATGCATGAATTGTTAGATGTTTTCACTCCTCGGGTCTCGAAAACTATGAATGAACTTCTTGAAAAAAATTGCAGCCGAGGAGTTGAAGAAAACATTGTTTGACATAGCACAGTCAAATGCTTTGGGATTTCATGGTTTTACTATTGGTTTGTACCAGAGTCATTGATATCAAAAACAAAATATTTGTTCCCCTTGATTTTTGTGTTCAAATTTCACTTTTCTTTGACATAACCCAAAAAATCATAATATAGGCACTATATGTAAGAGCATAGGAAGAAAGTTCATGGGGAGTTCATCCTCCTCTTCTTCAAATGAGATGAGTGTAGGATCAAAAGTATGTCTAGAGGGGGTGAATACTACTTGACCAAATAAAATCTAACTTTTCCCAATTTTAGTTGTTGGCAGATTTTTGGCATTTCTAGCAAGTCAAGCATCACCCTACACATGCAATTCTAAGAGTATAGAAGCGGAAAGTAAGACATGTCACATGTAAGTAAAGGAGGGGTTTGGAGAAGGCAAACGCAATGGGGACACGAAGATTCTTTGCGTGGTTCCAATAGGTGGTGCTATCGTACATCCACGTTGATGGAGACTTCAACCCACGAAGGTAACGGTTGTGTGAGTCCATAGAGGGCTCCACCCATGAAGGGTCCATGAAGAAGCAACCTTATCTATTCCACCATGGCCTCATCCTCGCAATGTGGTCAATAAACAGGCTATTCACTTCAGAGACATGGAAAAGCATGAAACATAACCTTCTGTCCTATTCTCCAAGATCGACGAGCCTTCATGATTTGAGACCACCCATGAATAAGTATCTTTTCACCTCTAAGGGAAATGGAGTAGGTCTACATAAACATCATATTGTGACCAAATGCAAGTCTGACTCGACCATGGTCAGGCATCTGTATAGGAACAATAAAACTAGGCAATTTCTATTGTAAGAAGAACACATTTGTAAAACTGTGTATAAGCAGGAGTTTATGAACTATATATATAACAGAAAATATCTCATACCATCAGTTTCTTGACACAATTGGACCTGTTCAACGTGTGCACCAGTAACACACATATCCCACATGGCTTTTCACCATTGAAATGTTGCACAAGGTCCTCAAGACGATCAATAAAGTGTAGGAAATGGTGGATGTCATCCCAGTCAACTTCAGAGTAGCAGTCGAGTTCTTATCAAATAACAAACGAGTAGTGTCCTGCACTTTGTAATAACCTACGCGTGTCACCAATTATAAGAAATATTAGTTAGAAGTAGCATCATTGTGAGAGAAGCGAATCGCAAATTGTTGCTACTTCTAAAGTCAATTTGTGATTAGTTAGACAGAATAGGTGGATTACAAAGTAATAGAGGCAACATGCAAGAACTAGATACAAAACTAACATGGATGTACTACTGTAACGACGTCGGGGTGGATGGTCACAGGGATGACAAGACCAGATTCTGCTATTTCCATCAACATTCGTGTGCCAACTTTCAGTTTGTGACACTTGAGAAAGTTTATCCAAGTTTGGCCATAAAAAAGGAGCAATCTTGTAGGTTAATGAACCCAAGTGTGAACTTATATCCATGGCATGTCTCCAATGTGACCATTATACTGGTGTATTCAGTTATGGCAAGGTCGACCTTCTTGAGTACATGTGTTCTGGCGGAGCAAGGATGCACTGCAAGAAAAATAATATGAGAACACAATTTATTCGTTGTCCAAATCTTGAAATAATTTCCTCTTTCACGTCAGTGTCGAGTATGGTACTAGTACCTTTTATCCAAATATAATGATACGTCTCCGACGTATCTATAATTTTTTACTGTTCCATGCTATTATATTATCCATATTGGATGTTCTATATGCATTATTATGCTATTTTATATCATTTTTGGACTAAACTATTAACCTATAGTGCCCAGTACCAGTTGCTGTTTTTTCTTTGTTTTTGTCTTCTACAGAAAATCAATACCAAATGGAGTCCAAACAGAATGAAATTTTTTGAGGATTTTTCTTGGATCAGAAGACAACCACGAAGCTTCGGGAGGAGGCCAGAGGAGCCACGAGTGGGCCGCAAACTCAGAGGGCGCGCCCCTAGGCTTGTGGGCCCCTCGGGACCCCCTAACCCTAATCTCAGCTCCATAAATACCCAAATATTATCTTTATACCAGAGGGCACACCAAAAAATACTTTTCCGCCGCCGCAAGCTTGTGTTCTTGTGAGATCCCATCTTGGGGCCTTTTCCGGCACTCTGCTGGAGGGGGATCCAATCACGGAGGGCCACTACACCAACTTTGCTGCCCTTCCGATGATGTGTGAGTAGTTTACCATGGACCTAAGGTTCCATAGCTAGTAGCTAGATGCCTTCTTCTGTCTCTTTGATCTTCAATACAATGTTCTCCTTGATGTTCTTGGAGATCTATTCGATGTAATCTTCTTTTGCGGTGTGTTTGTTGAGATCCGATGAACTGTGGATTTATGAGTAGATTATCTATGAATATTAGTTGAGTCTTCTTTGAACTCGTTTATGCATGATTAATATAGCTTTGTATTTCTTTCCGATCTATTGATTTGGTTTTGCCAACTAGATTGATTTTTCTTGCAATGGGAGAGGTGCTTTGTGATGGGTTCAATCTTGCGGTGCCCTCACCCAGTGACAGAAGGGGTAGCGAGGCACATATTGTATTGTTGCCATTAAGAATAAAAAGATGGGCTTTTTAGCATAATGATTGGATCTATCCCTCTACATCATGTCATCTTGTTTAAGGCGTTACTCCGTTCTTTATGAACTTAATACTCTAGATGCATGTTGGATAGCGGTCGATCTGTGGAGTAATAGTAGTAGATGCAGGCAGGAGTCGGTCTACTTGTCATGGACGTGATGCCTATATTCATGATCGTTGCCTTAGATATCGTCATAACTATGCGCTTTTCTATCAATTGCTCAACAGTAATTTGTTTACCCACTATGTGATTTCTTCAAGAGAGAATCCTCTAGTGAAACCTATGGCCCCCAGGCATATTTTTATCATTATATTTTCAGTAGAGATAAATATTTCCCTCAATCATGAAACCAAGGTTACGAATTGATACATCTCCAACGTATCTATAATTTTTGATTGCTCCATGCTATATTATCTACTGTTTTGGACCATATTGGGCTTTATTTTCCACTTCTATATTATTTTTGGGACTAACCTATTAACCGGAGGCCCAACCCAGAATTTCTGTTTTTTGCCTATTTCGGTGTTTCGAAGAAACGGAATATCAAATGGAATGAAACCTTCGGGAACGTGATTTTCTCACCGAATATGATCCAGGAGACTTGGACCCCACGTCAAGAAAGAAGAGAGGTGGCCACGAGGGTGGGGGCGCGCCCACCCCCAAGGCGCCCCCTGCCTCGTGGGCCCCGTTGCTCCACCGACGCACTCTTCCTCCTATATATACCCACGCACCCCAAACGATCAGATATGGAGCCAAAACCTAATTCCACCGCGCAACTTTCAGATCCACGAGATCCCATCTTGGGGCCTGTTCCGAGCTCACCGAAGAGGAATCCACCACGGAGGGCTTCTACATCATCATAGCCCCTCCGATGAAGTGTGAGTAGTTTAATTCAGACCTTCGGGTCCATAGTTAGTAGCTAGATGGCTTCTTCTCTCTTTTTGGATCTCAATACAATGTTCTCCCCCTCTCTCGTGGAGATCTATTCGATGTAATCTTCTTTTTGCGGTGTGTTTGTTGAGACCGATGAATTGTGGGTTTGTGATCAAGATTATCTATGAACAATATTTGAATCTTCTCTGAATTCTTTTATGTATGATTGGTTATCTTTGCAAGTCTCTTCGAATTATCAGTTTGGTTTGGCCTACTAGATTGGTTTTTCTTGCAATGGGAGAAGTGCTTAGCTTTGGGTTCAATCTTGCGGTGTCCTTTCCCGTGTGATGAGGGGCAGCAAGGCACGATTGTATTGTTGCCATCGAGGATAACAAGATGGGGTTTTATCATATTGCATGAATTTATCCCTCTACATCATGTCATCTTGCTTAAGGCGTTACTCTGTTTTCTTGAACTTAATACTCTAGATGCATCTTTGGATAGCGGTCGATGAGTGGAGTAATAGTAGTAGATGCAGATCAGAGTCGGTCTACTTGTCTCGGACGTGATGCCTATATACATGATCATACCTAGATATTCTCATAACTATGCTCAATTCTATCAATTGCTCAACAGTAATTAGTTCACCCACTGTAAAATACTTATGCTCTTGAGAGAAGCCACTAGTGAAATCTATGGCCCCCAGGTCTATCTTTATCATATTAATCTCCCAACCTTTATTATTGCTTTTGCTTTTTTACTTTGCTTTTATTTTACTTTGCATCTTTATACCAAAAATACCAAAATTATTATCTATCATCTCTATCAGATCTATCTCTTGTAAGTGACCGTGAAGGGATTGACAACCCCTAATCGCGTTGGTTGCGTGGAGCTATTTGTTTTGTGTAGGTACGAGGGACTCGTGCATAGCCTCCTACTGGATTGATACCTTGGTTCTCAAAAACTGAGGGAAATGCTTACTCTACTCTGCTGCATCACCCTTTCCTCTTCAAGGAAATCCAACGCAGTGCTCAAGAGGTAGCTGGAAGATTTCTGGTGCCGTTGCCGGGGAGTCTACGCAAAAGTCAACATACCAAGTACCCATCACAATCCCTTATCTCTCGCATTACATTATTCGCCATTTGCCTCTCGTTTTCCTTTCCCCCACTTCACCCTTGCCGTTTTATTCGCCCTCTCTTTTTTGGTAGCCTCTTTCTTGCTCGCTTGTCGTAATGGCTAGTCTTATATCTTCTCCGTTGTCTCCCGAGAATGAATTTCTAAATTTTAAAAAAAGGGAGGGAGAAAATCTAAAAGACGCTTGGTATATAATTTGCAATGCTCAAAATAGATCTACCAGGAAGCAATCTACTTCAGTTCTTCTCTGCAATTTTTATGTAGGTGCTAATCCTTGGTATAGATATATCCTCGATACCATTACCGGAGGGAATTTCTTGGGTAGCCATACTTTTGATTCTTATAATGCTATGATAGATTTAATTGGCTCACCACCTCTTTTGGTTAATGGGACTGTGTTAACTTTGGAGCATGTAATGCAAAGACTTGAAATTATTGAAAATGAAGTTTCTACCGTTGAGTTAATTTAAAATCTAGATAAAAAGATCCACAATCAAATTACCCAATATGGACCTAAGGTAGGAGTAACTTTGAAAAATATTTAAAAGGAAAAGGAACCCATAGTTAATGAGAGAATAAATCAAGATTCCACTAGAATTGATAAACTTGAGGGTATCATTACCAACTTGGGAACCGCTTTTTCATCCGTAAAGAATACTCCAAGTCCTCCTACTAAAATTGCCAAGGTTATGTATGTTCCTAAAAATAAGGGTGAATCCTCTAGTAAGGAAACTGCGGATCTTAAATCTATAAGTATTCATCCCAATCTTTTTGGTATCATTAAGGAACCATTTGCTACAAATATTTTTTTTGATCTTGTGTCTAAAAGTTTGATAATTACTAGAAAGAAATAAATTTCTAAGGAAGGTATATGTCTCATTGAAGAACTGCATACCAAAGATGGCAATATCTAGATCTATCCTTGCTTTTATGCCTAGCTAGGGGCGTTAAATGATAGCGCTTGTTGGGAGGCAACCCAATTTTATTTTAGTTTTTTGCTTTTGCTTATGTTTAGGAATAAATAATCCATCTACCTTCTGTTTAGATGTGGTTTTATGTTTTAATTAGTGCTTGTGCCAAGTTAAACCTATAGGATCTTCTTGGATGATAGATATTTGATCTTGCTGTAATTTCCAGAAACTTTCGGTTCACGAAAACAATTGTTAAAAATCACCAGAACTTGATAAAATAGTGATTCCAATTGCTTCTGATCAATAAACAAATTGCCTAGGTCGTCCTATTTTTGCTCAATTTTTGGAGTTCCAGAAGTTTGCGTTAGTTACAGATTACTACAGACTATTCTGTTATTGACAGATTCTGTTTTTCGTGTGTTGTTTTCTTATTTTGATGAGTCTATGGCTAAAATAGTTTATAAACCATAGAGAAGTTGGAATACAGTAGGTTTAACACCAATATAAATAAAGAATGAGTTCATTACAGTACCTTGAAGTGGTCTTTTGTTTTCTTTCGCTAATGGAGCTCATGAGATTTCTGTTGAGTTTTGTGTTGTGAAGTTTTCAAGTTTTGGGTGAAATCTTTTGATGGATTATGGAACAAGGAGTGGCAAGAGCCTAAGCTTGGGGATGCCCATGGCACCCCCAAGATAATCTAAGGACACCAAAAAGTCGAAGGTTGGGGATGCCCCGGAAGGCATCCCCTCTTTCGTCTACTTCCATCGGTAACTTTACTTGGAGCTATATTTTTATTCACCACATGATATGTGTTTTGCTTGGAGTGTATTTTATGATTTGAGTCTTTGCTTTTTAGTTTACCACAATCATCCTTGCTTTACACACCTTTTGAGAGAGCCATACATGAATTGGAATTTGATAGAATACTCTATGTGCTTCACTTATATCTTTTGAGCTATATAGTTTTGCTCTAGTGCTTCACTTATATCTTTTAGAGCACGGTGGTGGATTTGTTTTATAGAAACTATTGATCTCTCATGCTTAACTTAGATTATTTTGAGAGTCTTAAATAGCATGGTAATTTGCTTAATAATAATAATATGCTTGGTATTCAAGATTTGTAAAACTTTCTTTTGAGTGCGTTGAATACTAAGAAAGTTTGATGCTTGATAATTGTTTTGAGATATGAAGATGGTGATATTAGAGTCATGCTAGTTGAGTAGTTGTGAATTTGAAAATACTTGTGTTAAAGTTTGTGATTCCGTAGCATGCACGTATGGTGAACCGTTATGTGATGAAGTCGGAGCATGATTTATTTATTGATTGTCTTCCTTATGAGTGGCGGTCGGGGACGAGCGATGGTCTTTTCCTACCAATCTATCCCCCTAGGAGCATGCGCGTAATACTTTGCTTTGATAACTTGTAGATTTTTGCAATAAGTATATGAGTTCTTCATGACTAATGTTGAGTCCATGGATTATACACACTTTTCTTCCTTCCACCATTGCTAGCCTCTCTAATACCGCGCACTTTTCGCCGGTATCATACACCCACCATATACCTTCCTCAAAACAGCCACCATACCTACCTATCAGCATTTCCATAGCCATTCCGAGATATATTGCCATGCAACTTTCCACCGTTCCGTTTATTATGACACGCTCCATCATTGTCATATTTTTAGCATGATCATGTAGTTGACATCGTATTTGTGGCAAAGCCACCGTTCATAATTCTTTCATACATGTCACTCTTGATCAATTGCATATCCCGGTACACCGCCGGAGGCATTCATATAGAGTCATATTTTGTTCTAAGTATCGAGTTGTAATTGTTGAGTTGTAAGAAAATAAAAGTCTGATGATCATCATTTTTAGAGCATTGTCCCAAGTGAGGAAAGGATGATGGAGACTATTATTCCCCCACAAGTCGGGATGAGACTCCGGACGAAAAAAGAGAGGCCATAACATAAAAGAGAAAAGGCCCAAATAAAAAAATGAGAGAAAAAGAGAGAAGGGACAATGTTACTATCCTTTTACCACACTTGTGCTTCAAAGTAGCACCATGATCTTCATGATAGAGAGTCTCTCATTTTGTCACTTTCATATACTAGTGAGAATCTTTCATTATAGAACTTGGCTTGTATATTCCAATGGCGGGCTTCCTCAAAATGCCCTAGGTCTTCGTGAGCAAGCGAGTTGGATGGACACCCACTTAGTTTCTTTTGTTGAGCTTTCATATACTTATAGCTCTAGTGCATCCGTTGCATGGCAATCCCTACTCACTCACATTGATATCTATTGATGGGCATCTCCATAGCCTGTTGATACGCCTAGTTGATGTGAGACTATCTTCCCCTCTTTTTGTCTTCTCCACAACCACCATTCTATTCCACATATAGTGCTATATCCATGGCTCACGCTCATGTATTGCGTGAAGATTGAAAAAGTTTTGAAAATGTCAAAAGTATGAAACAATCGCGTGGCTTGTCATCGGGGTTGTGCATGATTTAAATACTTTGTGTGGTGAAGATAGAGCATAGCCAGACTATATGATTTTGTAGGGATAACTTTCTTTGGCCATGTTATTTTGAGAAGACATGGTTGCTTTGTTAGTATGCTTGAAGTATTATTATTTTTATGTCAATATTAAACTTTTGTCTTGAATCTTTCGGATCTGAATATTCATACCACAATTAAGAAGAATTACATTGAAATTATGCCAAGTAGCACTCCGCATCAAAAATTCTCTTTTTATCATTTACCTACTCGAGGACGAGCAGGAATTAAGCTTGGGGATGCCTGATACGTCTCCAATGTATCTATAATTTTTTATTGCTCCATGCTATATTACCTACTGTTTTGGACCATATTGGGCTTTATTTTCCACTTTTATATTATTTTTGGGACTAACCTATTAACCGGAGGCCCAGCCCAGAATTTCTGTTTTTTGCCTATTTCAGTGTTTCGAAGAAGCGGAATATCAAACGGAGTCCAAATGGAATGAAACCTTCGGGAACGTGATTTTCTCACCGAATATGATCCAGGAGACTTGGACCCCACGTCAAGAAATAAGAGAGGTGGCCACAAGGGTGGGGGCGCGCCCACCCCCCAAGGGCGCGCCCCCCTGCCTCGTGGGCCCCCTGTTGCTCCACCGACGTACTCCTTCCTCCTATATATACCTACGTACCCCCAAACAATCAGATACGGAGCCAAAAACCTAATTCTACCGCCGCAACTTTCTGTATCCACGAGATCCCATCTTGGGGCCTGTTCCGGAGCTCCGCCGGAAGAGGAATCCACCATGGAGGGCTTCTACATCATCATAGCCCCTACGATGAAGTGTGAGTAGTTTACTTCAGACCTTCGGGTCCATAGTTAGTAGCTAGATGTCTTATTCTCTCTTTTTGGATCTCAATACAATGTTCTCCCCCTCTCTCGTGGAGATCTATTCGATGTAATCTTCTTTTTGCGGTGTGTTTGTTGAGACCGATGAATTGTGGGTTTGTGATCAAGATTATCTATGAACAATATTTGAATCTTCTCTGAATTCTTTTATGTATGATTGGTTATCTTTGCAAGTCTCTTCGAATTATCAGTTTGGTTTGGCCTACTAGATTGGTTTTTCTTGCAATGGGAGAAGTGCTTAGCTTTGGGTTCAATCTTGCGGTGTCCTTTCCCAGTGACAGTAGGGGCAGCAAGGCACATATTGTATTGTTTCCATCGAGGATAACAAGATGGGGTTTTATCATATTGCATGAATTTATCCCTCTACATCATGTCATCTTGCTTAAGGCGTTACTCTGTTTTCTTGAACTTAATACTCTACATGCATGCTGGATAGCGGCCGATGAGTGGAGTAATAGTAGTAGATGTAGGTAGGAGTCGGTCTACTTGTCTCGGACGTGATGCCTATATACATGATCATACCTAGATATTCTCATAATTATGCTCAATTCTGTCAATTGCTCAACAGTAATTCGTTCACCCACCGTAAAATACTTATGCTATTGAGAGAAGCCACTAGTGAAATTTATGGCCCCCCGGGTCTATCTTTATCATATTAATCTCCCAACACTTTATTCTTGCTTTTGCTTTTTTACTTTGCTTTTATTTTACTTTGCATCTTTATACCAAAAATACCAAAAATATTATCTATCATCTCTATCAGATCTCACTCTCGTAAGTGACCGTGAAGGGATTGACAACCCCTAATTGCGTTGGTTGCGTGGAGCTATTTGTTTTGTGTAGGTACGAGGGACTCGCGCGTAGCCTCCTACTGGATTGATACCTTGGTTCTCAAAATCTGAGGAAAATACTTACTCTACTCTGCTGCATCACCCTTTCCTCTTTATGGAAATCCAATGCAGTGCTCAAGAGGTAGCACCAATCTAGTAGGAGAACCAAGCAACACTATGTAAACAACACCTGCACACAAACAACAAATACTTGCAACCCAACGTGTAGAGGGGTTGTCAATCCGTCAACAATTATGAGCAAGATTAAACGGTATATTTTTTGATAGATAGATCTGACCAAAATAAAAAAATAAAAAAAAAGAAAATTGCAGCAAGGTGTTTTTAGATCTAATATATAATTAAAGATTGACCAGGGGGCCATAGTTTTCACTAGAGGCTTCTCTCGAGAAAATAGCATACGGTGGGTAGAAAAATTACTATTGGGCAATTGATAGAAAAGCAAATAATTATGATGATATCCAAGGCAATGATCATGTATATAGGCATCACGTCCAAGACAAGTAGACCGAAACGGTTCTGCATCTACTACGATTACTCCACACACCGACCACTATCCAGCATACATCTAGTGTATTAAGTTCACAAGAA
Organism: Aegilops longissima; assembly: GCA_021605205.1. Lineage (NCBI taxonomy): Eukaryota > Viridiplantae > Streptophyta > Magnoliopsida > Poales > Poaceae > Aegilops > Aegilops longissima. Next base: position 461,634,254 of record CM038680.1, read on the forward strand.
ATGGAGTAATGACTTAAGCAAGATGACATGATGTAGACAGGATAAACTAAGCATGAATAAACTCCATCTTTTTACCCTTAATAGCAACGATACATGTGTGTCATGTCCCCTTCTGTCATTGGGATTGAGCACCATGAGATCGAACCCATCACAAAGCACCTCTTCTCATGGCAAGATAAATCAATCTAGTTGGCCAAACCAAATCAATAGATCGGAGAAGACATACGAAGCTATAACAATCATGCATAAAAGAGTTCAGAGAAAACTCAAATAATGTTCGTGGATAGATTTTATCATAAACTCACAATTCATCAGATCCCAACAAACACACCATAAAAAAAGAATTACATTAGATAGAACTCCAAGAACATCAAGGAGAACATTGTATTGAAGAACATCGAGAAAGAAGAAGCCACCTAGCTACTACTATGGACCCGTAGGTTTGTGGTAAACTACTCATGCATCATCGGAAGGGCAGCAAGTTGATGTAGAGCCCCGCCGTGATTGAATCCCCCTCCGGCGAAGTGCCAAAAAAGGTCCCCAGATGGGATCTCTCGAGAACAGAGGCTTGCGGCAACGAAAAATATATTTCATGGGCTCCCTAGTAGGTTTCCTGATTTTTGAGAATTTATAGAGGCAGAGTTAAATTAAACGGAGCCATATGGGCCCCACAATGTACCAGGGCGCACCCTACCCCCCTGGACGTCCCCTGGTGCCTTTTGGGCTACAGCTCCATCTTCTCGTCCCCTCGCAAAGCTTCCAGGGTCTCTTATTGCCAGAAAAAAATCTCCAAGAAGTTTCGTGGCATTTGGACTTCATTTGGTACTGATATGCTGCAAAGTAAAAAACAAACAAAAGCAACAAGTGACACTGGGCACTAAGTTAGTAGGTTAGTCCCAAAAAATGATATATTGTTGCTTGTAAATGTATATAAAACATCGCAGATTGATACAATAATAGCATGGAACAATAAAAAATTATAAATACGTTGGAGACGTATGAAGAATCCTTTGAAAGTTCAAATGTACATTTTTTGTCCTTTCCTTTCCTATCAAGGACCAGTACCTTCGTTTGACCTTTTCCTTGTAAGATATCCAAATGGTTCTCCTCAACATCTTAACCATCTAGTGTGTGTATATATGTTTGTATTCCTACATTTTGAAAATCTTGGGTCCATATGAGTTTCTTCGTTACTCCTGAGCACGCTTGTCTACTTGTGTTCACCTCTTTGTGTCTCACACCCAAGAATGTTTGGAACGTGTTTGGTTTAGACTTGTGCATGTACAACTCGGCTCGGAGGCCGGAACCAGAAGCCCGATATTCCAGCCGGGTTTGGGCTTCACTTTCTCACTCGAAAGCTCGAAAAAAAACCAAAATGGCCATATATATTATTCGAAATATAGGTATAATAAATTAGTATAATATCCCGAATATGATTAATTTGATAAAAAATGCCACTATTCATGTGGTTCGGGACGGGTTCGGGCTTGCGATTTTTTCTTCGAGTTTTGCCAAGACCCGACCGAACCTCACCCGACCCGTGGAATAACCAGGTTTAGTTTGGTTCGAACTTTTCTTACCCGCCATTCAAGTATATTGTTACCTGATTCTCGTAAACATTTTTGGTTATACTGGACCGTAAATGGGAACCACACAAACTAGCATGGCCCAAATCCCCCCACCCCCGCAGTAAATAGACCGCTTTACCAGACAAGGGTAAGAGCGAACCCGGGACTCCTCGAGCAAACCCTCCACCGCCGACATTGTCCAACCTCTGTCCCAGTTCTTCTTCGTCATATAGGTGCTACTACTCATTGAGGCCCCGATCTCCCATTCAACTTCCTCCATGTCATGACCACCTCGTCACGGGAATACCAGTAGCGATGGCCTCGGAAGAGCACTGACGGCAGCACTTTCCCTTCATAGACAGGTGGCGCAGGTGCTGAATGCCCCTGGATCCCCAATCTCCCCCTACTCCACAAGCAACCCGCCACACCGGAGCAAAGACGACGTGCGCTAGTAACAGCAGCGGCGGCTGATTCAATTCCATCCTCCAGGTAGCGTTTTTTCCATGGATCCAAATTCCGATCTTCGTGATTTCTAGTGCATGCATGTAATATGCTTCAAATTCTGAATGTTGAGATTTCTGTTTAACGCTTGTAGTAATTTTTTATTTTTTATTCTATAAATCTAAAGATTTTTTTTATGATTTTCAAAATTTAATACACGTCTGTTGTACAGCAGGGATGAAAGCTATAAACATAACATTAATACATTCAAATAAAAAATTGCCAATTTGAACCAAATAGAATAAGGAACAAGCGCATACACCCCGACCCCCGCTGTCACTTTGCACTTTACCATTTACTAGTAGCCTTGCACGTGCACACATGTCTCCACAAGACACATTTTATTATTCAATTGAATAGCACTTTTTTAGTTTTTACATACACAATCGAGAGTATATGGTATATACATATAGTGTGTCACTTACACTTAGTTCGTTTAATCACCTACCACGGTCAAATAACTAAATTAAATACTCGCCCATATGAGTCATCGCGCCAATCCTACCCTTATTCATATGCTCCGCAACGCCGGTGTCTAACTTGTAACGCCCCGGATTCGATGCGCCAGGTGTCCGTCAGTTATTCGCCGTCGTTGCCTTGTCATATGCTTGCGTGTTGCACTTTGCCATGTCATCATCTGCATTTTTTATCATGTCATCATGTGCATTTCATTTTGCATACGTGTTCGTTTCATGCATCCGAGCATTTTTCCCGTTGTCCGTTTTGCAATCCGGCACTCCTATGTCTCCCGGCGCCCCCTTTTACCTCGGTTCGCGAGTGGCCGAAAAATGTTCTCGGAATGAGTCAAAACTTGGCATGCGATCTTATTACAGCGTAGACAGAGCGCCTGTCAAGTTTCGTCGCATTCGGAGCTCGTTTGATAGCCCAACCGTTATATATATATAGCGGCACCATTGCCGGTACCTTCGTCGGACGTTTTCGGTATCCGGAAACAGTTGCGGACTGCATTTCTTCCCTCTCCTCTCAGCCCAACCTCCTCTACACAGCCCACTAGCCCCTCTCTGCTCCGGAGCCGCTCGATGGCGATCGTACGCTCCGAAAAACCCCCAAAAACCAAACCCTAGCCATCCCTGCTATAAATGGACACCACATCTCCATTTTGGGCAACCCTAACCCCCCTCCTCCTCTTTTTCCGCGCCACCCAACCCGTAGCCACCTCCTCCCACCTCGGGGCAGCGCCCCGCTTTTCCCTCCAATCCGGCGCCTCCCAGCCTCCTCTCGCCACTTGGCAAGCCCCTAGTGGCTGCGCCGCCACCACCGCCGCCTCCAAGCCAGGGCCGCCACGTCCTCCCCGTGCCCCACTTCACATGGCCCGCCTGAGCCAGCTTGCTGCCCATGAGCCCATCGGGGCCGGGCAGCCTGCCTGCGCCGCTTCTCCGATCCGGATCGGGCGCCTGGCCTCAGACTCAAGACGCCGCCGCCGCCCGCCACGCCAGCAACCTCGCCGGAGTGGTGCGGCCGCCCCCGCCGGCGACCCCTGTGGCAGCGCCCGCCTCCTTCCTCCTCCTTCCTCACTGTCTCACCTCCCTCTCTGCCCGCCCCAGGAACCGCCGCCGCCGCCGCCATGGATGGCCGCCCCGCCAGTAGCTTCGCCGTCCGGCTTCGCCATCGCCGGGAACGAGCTCCCCGGGGCCGGATCCGCCCGGATCCACCGCCCCTCGGCCCCCCTGGCCTCCCTGCCGACCGGCGCCGCCGCCGCCCCACTGCCATGGCCGCGTCCCTCCTGCGTGCTCGTGCAGGTGCACGAGGAGGAGGACGACCGGGCCTCCCTCCCCCGTGGGCCCCGCGCCCTCAGCCCACGTCGACCAGCCCAGCTCCGGCCCAGCCCCGGCCTGCCTCACCTCCTCTGCCTATGGGCCGAAGCCCATGTGGTGAGCAACCCACAGATCCCCGCCCGTGCGTTATTTACTAAATCGTGCTCACTCCGTTTTTTTTCCTGAAAAACGACTAAGTCCCGAGATAATTGCATATTTTGTTGCATTTTCATCGCATCGTAACTCTGTCATCGTTGCTCCGTTTCGTGCGTGTAATATGTCAAAATGTTCGTCTCGAAGAGTAGATCATTTCATCTAATTACATCATTTTCATTTGAGCTCATCTTGATGCCCGAAATGCTGTTGCAAGAGTGCTATGTGATGTTAGTTTCTGATTTTTATCAGAACATGCACTTTTGTCATTTTTGCCATGATTGATGTGTGCATCCTATGGACTTGAGTCCTACATGAGTTTTATTATATGCCATGTCTTCTTTCCAGTGGTGTATGCCATGTATTTTTGTGATCTATGTGGTGACTAGCACAAGCATGCAAACTAGGTGTCTTGATGTTGCTGATTTCAGCCCTGTTTTGCTGATATTTTGATGCCATGTTAACTTGATGCTACAGAGAGATCCATGCATATTTTGAGATACTTCAGTAAGGATGTTTTGTTAACCATGTTTTGCTCTATCCATCCATGCCCTTGTTTGCAATTATGGAGTACCATAGCTTGAGTCAATCGAGCTCTACTTTTGCTATAAAATGTTTCCTGGCAGATTGTTTACATGTTATACAATTTTGCCAAGGTTGTTGTGGTTGATCCATGTATGCTATGTTATTGTTCTTTCCATGTATGTCTTCTATGCCATGTCTTCTTGATGTATGTATGCTTAGTTTATCATTTAAGGCTCTGTAGTGAGTGCATTGAGCTTGTAAACATGCCCACTTGTTATCAGTTTTTGACATGCCATGTTGCTGAATCTGTTAACGAAACTTTCGATATTGACATGGGTGTTACTATATTTTCTGATCCTTTTTGGCTTATGATCACTAAAGGACTTTTGTTCTATGCAATTAGTAGATTCATGCCATGCCTTTGTTTGCCATTATAAGTTCCTGTAACGTGTTGTTTCATAGCTCTAAACATTGCAACCTGATGTTATTTCTGCTTAAGTCTGAAACTGTTATTACTTGCAATCTTGCCATGTCATTTTGAGCATGTTCTAGTCATTTCTGGAGATAGCTCAGTGTTCATGTTTTGCAATGCTTTACCTGTACATCATGCCCATGCCTTTTGTTTTCTTATTGAGGTGCTGTAGCATATTGTTTTGATGCTTGCAATATGCCTAGTTGCTGTTTTGGACAGATTGTTGTCATATCTTGTATAGAGTGTATGTGTTGAACCGTTGCTCCGTTTTGAGTGTGCTCTATATAAAACTTGCTTGATTTTGCATGTAGTTTAATATTATCATGTTGCATCCTTGTTTTGAGGTGTTTGCTTAATGTTTGTATGCATTTTGCATCAATGCCATGCTTATCTTGTTTTGCTCATATCTTCTAGGCCGTAGCTCCGAATCTAATGAACTTTATATGTAACTTGACTAGAATTTCGTGTAGATCATCATGGTGCATCTTAAATTGCTGTTTAACAACTTGAACATAAGGTTTATTCATATCTGGACCAATTTCGAAATTTGCATATGAGGACTTACCGGAATTGTTCTATGTTGTTTCCGGCCTCATTTAAACCTGCTTTGACGTGTTGTTCTTGTTTGCATCATCTCTTGCCATGAGTAGCTTCATGTAGCTTTGTCATGCATCATGCTTGGTTGTGCATCAAGCCTTGTTCATGTGTGGTGTGTTTACTATGTTGTGTGCTTCTTCTTGTTAGTTCCTGTTTCGTTGCGATCGTGAGGATTCGTTCGTCTACGCTTGGTTCGGCTTCATCCGTTCATCTTCTTCATGGACTCGTTCTTCTTCCTTGCGGGATTTCAGGCAAGATGACCGCTACCCTAGATCTCACTACTATCATTGCTATGCTAGTTGCTTCGTTCTATCGCTATGCTGCGCTACCTATTACTGTTTATCAAGCCATCCCAAATTGCCATGTCAGCCTCTAACCTTTTGCACCCTTCCTAGCAAACCGTTGTTTGGCTATGTTACCGCTTTGCTCAGCCCCTCTATTAGTGTTGCTAGTTGCAGGTGAAGATGAAGTCTGTTCCTTGTTGGAACATGGAGGTGTTGTTCCTTGTTGGAACATGTTCACTTGTTGGGATATCACAATATATCTTATTTAATTAATGCATCTATATACTTGGTAAAGGGTGGAAGGCTCGGCCTTATGCCTGGTGTTTTGTTCCACTCTTGCCGCCCTAGTTTCCGTCATATCGGTATTATGTTCCCGGATTTTGCGTCCCTAACGCGGTCGGGTGATTTATGGGACCCCCTTGACAGTTCGCTTTGAATAAGACTTTTCCAGCAAGGCCCAACCTTGGTTTTTCCATTTGCCTCACCACCACCTATATTTCCCTTGGGAGTAATTAACCCAAGGGTCATCTTTATTCAGCCCCCCGGGCCTAATGCTTGTCTAAGTGTTGGTCCAAACTAGAGCACCGTGCGGGACCATCCCTTGGCAACATGGGTTACGTCGGTTCCTGTACGCTTTGCTTATCCGGTGTTGCCCTGAGAACGAGATATGTGCAGCTCCTATCGGGATTGTTGGCGCATCGGGCGGCTTTGCTGGACTTGTTTTATTACTGTCGAAATGTCTTGTAGCCGGGATTCCGAGACTGATCGGGTCTTCCCAGGGAGAAGGAATATCCTTCGTTGATCGCGAGAGCTTATCATGGGCTAAGTTGGGACACCCTGCAGGGTTTTGAACTTTCAAAGCCGTGCCCATGTTATGTGGCAGATGGGAATTTGTTAATGTCCGGTTGTAGAAAACCCGAAGTTGATCTTAATTAAAATACACCAACCGTGTGCGTAACCGTGAGTGTCTCTTTTCGGGGTTGATCGAGAGGAGAACACGGTTTCTGGGTTATGTTTGACGTAAGTAGGAGTTCAGGATCACTTCTTGATCATTACTAGTTGACGACCGTTCCTTTGTTTCTCTTCTCGCTCTCATTTGCGTATGTTAGCCACCATATATGCTTAGTCGCTGCTGCAGCCTCACCACTTTACCCCTTCCTTTCCCTTTAAGCTTTGCTAGTCTTGATACCCATGGTAATGGGATTGCTGAGTCCTCGTGGCTCACAGTTTACTACACCACCAGTTGCAGGTACAGGTTTGCGATGATCATGACGTGAGAGCGATGTTTGCCTGTGTTGGAGTTCTTCTTCTGCTTCTTCTTCGATCAGGGGTTAGGTTCCAGGTCGGCAGCCTGGGCTAGCAGGGTGGATGTCGTTTGAGTTTCTGTTTATGTTTCATCCGTAGTCGGATGTTGATCTCTTGTATATGTTGTTGATGTATTCTTGTGGCATTTGTGCCTTATGTATGTATCCCCATCTATTATGTAATGTTGATGTAATGATATCCACCTAGCAAAAGCGTTTCAATATGCGGGTCTATCCTTGGTGGGACCTTCGAGTTCCTTTTGGATAGGGTCGCATATTGGGTGTGACATAACTAGTGCGAGTGGCCTCAACTTTCCCTATTCGAAGTCCTGGTAGCGAACGAGAATGATACATGTGGATAGCCAACATCCAACCAAGACAAGATAACATAAAAGGCGATCACTAGCCCCATATGCATACTAGGAGCGAGCAATTGGCGTCCAGTAGATGGGTGCAAATAAAGGAGGCGCTAAGAAGAGACACTACACGTGGAAATCATTTGATAGGTACACAACAATAGGGGCGACTAGTTCATGTGCAGCAACCATAAAGAGAAAGGAATAGAATGAACGCCAACTGTCGAGATCGTTTCCTCTCTCTTTTCGAGCCGCTTGTGCCAAATAAGCTCCGCTTGGGTCCACTAGATCAAGCATTAGGTACCATGTCCGCAGGACACCCTTTGTTTGGTCGTCTCATCTGTCGCAGTTAATACGAGAAGACGACTTAGTGGCCATCTGGGGAGCTGGGCTCCATCATCATGTTTTGTAGTGAAGGATATCCACGTGTACTCATGTGTCCCATGCGTTGCCATTCCCGGGACGGGAAATTCCTCTCTGGTTATGTTTTCCACATTTTGTTTATCCGCGCTTCTGCTTCGTCATCCTTAGATGGATCTTTTTGATGCAGCATCTCCCCTAATCCGCTTTCAGGTCAATCAAACCCGACCATCTCCAGTGGCGTGTCTATGTGAAGGAAGGGAAGGCAGGGCTGCCTACCGCGTTGGTTCTGTCGGCGATGAGGGTGGGTGGCCAGGATACTTTGGCTGCAAGATGGAAAAGAATCCTTTGAAAGTTCTAATGTACCTTTTTGTCCTTTTCATTCCAATCAAGAACTAGTACCTATGTTGGACCTTTTCCCTGTAAGTTATCCAAACGATTCTCCTAAAAAAATGATGTTTTTGGTTTTTGGTACAATCTAGCATGTCGACGTTTCTATATATATGTTTCTATTCCTATGTTTTCAAAATCTTGGGAACATATGAGGTTCTTCATTACTCCTGGGTTCGCTTGTCTACTTGGGTTCGCCTCTTTGTGTCTCACACACAAGAACGTTTGGAACGTGTTTGGTTTAGACCTATGCATGGACAACCCGCCTGGAGGCTGGAACCTGAAGCCCGACATTCGGGCCGGGATTGGGCTTCACTTTCTTGCTTGAAAGCCCAAAAAAAGAACAAATGGCCATATATATTATTCAAAAAAAGTATAATAAATTAATATAATATCCTGAATATGATTGATTTAATATTTAAATGTCAATGTTCATGCGGTTCGGGCCGGGCCGGGTTCGGGTTTGGGATTTTTTTTCTTCAGTTTTGGCCAAGCCCGGCCCAAACCCTACCCGGCCCGTGGAATGATCAAGTTTCGTCTGGTTCGAACTTTTGTTACCCACCATTCAATTGTGTTGTTACCCGATTCTCGTAAGCATTTTTTGTTATACTGGACCGTAAATGGGTACCACACAAACTAGCACGGCCCAACTCAAGCCCAAATCCCCCCAGCCCCCACCGTAAATAGACCGTCTTACCGGACAAGGATAAGTGCGAACCCGGGACTACTCGAGCAAACCCTCCGCCGCAGACCCCGTCCAGCCTCTGTCCCAGTTCTTCTTCGTCGTCTAGGTGCTACTACTCGTCGAGGCCCCGATCTCCCATTCAACTTCCTCCATGTCACGACCACCTTGTCACAGGAACACTACTAGCAGCAGTGTGGGAAGAGCAGCGGCGGCCGCCCTTCCCCTTCACAGACAGGTGGTGCTGGCGCTCAATGCCCCGGGAGCCCCGATCTTCCCCTATTCCACAAGCAACCCGCCATGACGGAGCAAGGACGACGTTGCGCAAGTAGCGGCGGCGGCCAATTCCATTCCATCCTTCAGGTAGCATTTTTTCCATGGATCCAGATTCTGATCTTCATGATTTCTGTTGCATGCACGTAATATGCTTCAAATTCCGAATGTTGAGATTTGTGCTTAACACTTGTAGTTATTTTTTATTCTCTAAATCTAAAGATAGTTTTTATGATTTTCAAATTTTAATACACATCTATTGTACAACAGGGATGAAAGCTGTAAAAATAACATTAATGCATTCAAATAAAAAATTGCCAATTTTGAACCAAATAAAATAGGACCACGCGCATACACCCCGACCCCCGCTGTCACTTTACTCTTTACCATTTACTAGTAGCCTTGCATGTGCACACACGTCTCCACAAGACACATCATATTATTCAATTGAATGGCACTTTTTTAGTTTTTACATACACAATAGAGAGTATATGGTATAGACATATAGTGGGTCACTTACACTTAGTTCGTTTAATCACCTACCATGGGCATGAACAACAAGAGAAACACAACATTGTAGCCACGACCTCGTGGTTGGCCATTACACCTCCATAACCACGCCATGTTTAGGCTTCAGTATTGTTTTTCTTTGAGGTCAAAATTTGTAATTCATTTGTTAGACTTTACTAGTAGCCTTGCACGTGCACACACGTCTCCACGAGACACATCTTATAATTCAATTGAATGGCACTTTTTAGTTTTTACATACACAAAAGAGAGTATATGGTATAGACATATAGTGTGTCACTTACACTTAGCTCGTTTAATCCGCGACCACGGGCGCGCCTGGCATGAACAACAAGGAAACAACACATTGCAGCCACGAACTCATGGCTGGCCATTACACCTCCATAACCACTTCATATTTGGGCTTTAGTATTGTTATGCTTTGAAGTCAAAAATTGTAATTCATTTGTTAAACTTTAAAGACACTAGTAGATGGGATCACCAGCTATTTTTTCGAGCAGAGAGGATCATGGGAGTACCTTGAGATTTTAATGGAAAGCAATGTTTAATGCCAAGAGAACAATACATTACAAGAAATATCAAGATGCCGACATGCACAGGTCAAAAGTGTTTGGAAAAGTAGATATGTTTGGGACGTACGTATCATGGTGCTATTGCCGATAACTTGTCGGCATGCAAGGAGTGGCCAAGGTCAAATAACCAAATTAAATACTCGCCCATATGAGTCGTCACACCAATCCTACCCTTATTCATTTGCTCCGTGACATTGGTTTCCGACTAGTGCGAGTGGCCTCGGCTTTCCCTATTCGAAACCCTGATAGTGAACGAGAATGATACATGTGGATAACCAACATCCAATCAGGAAAAGATAACATACATGACGATCGCCAGCCCCATGTGCATACTAGGGTGAGAATTTGGCATCCAACAGACGGGTGCAAATAAAGGAGGTGCTAAGAAGAGACGCTACACGATGGAAATCATTTGACGGGTACGCAACAATAGGGGCGACCAATTTGTGTGCAGCAACCATATATAGAGAAAGGAATAGAATGAACGCCAACTGTCGAGTTCGTTTCATCTCGCTTTTCGAGCCGCTTGTGCCGAATAAGCTTGGCCCGGGTCCACCCGATCAAGCATTGGGGACCATGTCCGCAGGACACCCTTTGTTCGGTCGTCTCATCTGTCGCAGTTAATATGAGAAGACGACTTAGTGACCATCTGGGGAGGTGGGCTGCCATCATCATGTTTTGTAGTGAAGGATATCCATGTGTACTCATGTGTCCCATGTGTTGCCATTCCCGGGCCGGGAAATTCTTCTTTGGTTATGTTTTCCATATTTTGTTTATCTACGCTTCCGCTTCATCATCCTTAGACAGATCTTTTCAAGCAGCTTCTCCCCTAATCCACTTTCAGGTCAATCGAACCTGACCACCTCTGGTGGCGTGTCTATGCGAAGGAAGGAGAGGCGGGGCCACCTCCCGCATTGGTTCTGTTGGCGATGAGGGCGGGTGGCCAGGATACTTTGGCAGCAAGGTGGAAAAGAATCATTTGAAGTTTCAATGTACCTTTTTTGCCCCTTTCTTTCCGATCAAGCACTGGTACCTTTGTTTGCCCTTTTCCCTATAAGATATCCAAATGATTCTCCTCAAAAAATGATGCTTTTGTATTTTGGTACAATCTAGCATGTCAACGTTTCTATATATATGTTTCTATTCCTATGTTTTCAAAATCTTGGTTCCATATGACGTTCTTCATTACTCCTGGGTGCGCCTGTCTACTTGTGTTCGCCTCTTTGTATCTCACACCCAAGAACGTTTGGAACGTGTTTCGTTTAGACCTGGGCATGGACAACCTGACCCGGAGGCTGGAACCTAAAGCCCGAAATTCAGGCCAGGTTTGGGCTGCACTTTCTTGCTCGAAAGCCTAGACCAAATGGCCATATATATATTATTCAAAATATAGGTATAATAAATTAATATAATATCTTGATATGATTAATTTAATAAAAAATGCCATAGTTCATGTGGTTCGGACCGGCCCGGATTCGGGTTTGGGATTTTTTTTCTTCGGGTTTTGCCAAGCCCGGCCCGAACCCGACCCGGCCCGTGGAATGATCAAGTTTAGTTTGGTTCAAAATTTTGTTACCCACCATTCAATTATATTGTTACCCAATTCTCGTAAACGTTTTTGGTTATACTAGACCGTAAATGGGTACCACAAAAACTAGCACGGCCCAACTCAAGCCCAAATCCCCCCAGCCCCATCGTAAATAGACCGCTTTACCGGACAAGGATAAGAGCAAACCAAGGACTGCTCGAGCAAACCCTCAGCCACCGACCCCGTCCAGCCTCTGTCCCAGTTCTTCTTCTTCGTCTAGGTGCTACTACTTGTCGAGGCCCCGATCTCCCTTTCAACTTCCTCCGTGTCACGACCACCTTGTCACAAGAACACTAGTAGAGTCGGCATGGGAAGAGCAGCGGCGGCCGCCCTTCCCCTTAACAGACAGGTGGTGCTAGCGCTGAATGCCCCCGAAGCCCCGATCTCCCCCTACTCCACAAGCAAACCACCATGACGGAGCAAGGACGACGTTGTGCAAGTAGCGGCGACGGAGGCCGATTCCATTCCATCCTTCAGGTAGTATTTTTTTTCCACGGATCCAAATTCCGATCTTCGTGATTTCTATTGCATGCGCGTAATATGCTTCAAATTCTGAATGCTGAGATTTCTGCTTAACACTTGTAGTTATTTTGTATTCTATAAAACTAAAGATAGTTTTTATGATTTTCAAATTTTAATGCATGTCTATTGTACAGCAGGGTTGAAAGCTTTAAAAAGAACATTAATGCATTCAAATAAAAAATTGCCAATTTTGAACCAAATAGAATGGGGAACACGCGCATACACCCGGACCCTCGCTGTCACTTTACTCTTTACCATTTACTAGTAGCCTTGCCACGTGCACACATGTCTCCACAAGACACATTATATTATTCAATTGAATAGCACTTTTTTTTAGTTTTTACATACACAATCGAGAGTATATGGGATAGACGTGTGTGTCACTTACACTTAGTTTGGTTAATCTCCGACCACGATCAAATAACTAAATTAAATACTCGCTCATATGAGTTGTTGCGCCAATCCTACCCTTATTCGTCTGCTCCGCAATGCCAGTGTCTGACTAATGCAAGTGGCCTCAGCTTTCCCTATTCGAAGTCCTGATAGCGAACGAGAATGATACATGTGGATAGCCAACATCCAACTAGGACAAGATAACATAAAGGCGATCGCTAGCTCCATGTGCATACTAGGAGTGAGCAATTGGCGTCCAGCAGATGGGTGCAAATAAAGGAGGTGCTAAGAAGAGACACTACACATGAAAATCATTTGACAGGTACACAACAATAGGGGCCAACAGTTCGTGTGCAGCAACCATATAAAGAGAAAGGAATAGAATGAACGCCAACTGTCGAGTTCATTTCCTCTCGCTTTTCGAGCCGCTTGTGCCAAATAAGCTCTGCCCGGGTCCACCCGATCAAGCATTGGGGACCATGTCCGCAGGACACCCTTTGTTCGGTCGTCTTATTTGTCGCAGTTAATACGAGAAGACGACTTAGTGACCATCTGGGGAGCTGGGCTCCATCATCATGTTTTGTAGTGAAGGATATCCACGTGTACTCATGTGTCCCATGCGTTGCCATTCCCAGGACGGGAAATTCCTCTCTGCTTATGTTTTTCACATTTTGTTTATCTGGGCTTCTGCTTTGTCATCCTTAGATGGATCTTTCTCACACAGCTTCTCCCCTAATCCACTTTCAGGTCAATCAAACCCAACCACGTCTGGTGGCGTGTCTATGCGAAGGAAGGGAAGGCAGGGCTGCCTCCCGCGTTGGTTCTGAGAGTGATGAGGGCAGGTGGCCAGGATACTTTGGCAGCAAGGTGGAAAAGAATCCTTTAAAAGTTCTAATGTACCTTTTTGTCCTTTTCTTTCCAATCAAGAACTAGTACCTATGTTTGCCCTTTTCCCTGTAAGATAACGATTCTCCTCAACAAATGATGTTTTTGGTTTTTTGTACAATGTAGCGTGTCGACGTTTCTATATATATGTTTCTATTCCTATGTTTTCAAAATCTTGGGTCCATATGAGGTTCTTAATTACTCCTGGGTGCGCTTGTCTACTTGTGTTCGCCTCTTTGTGCTTCACACCCAAGAACGTTTGGAACTTGTTTGGTTTAGACCTATGCATGGACAACCCGCCCGGAGGCTGGAACCGGAAGCCCGACATTCGGGCCGGGATTGGGCTTCACTTTCTTGCTCGAAAGCCCGAAAAAAGACCAAATGGCCATATATATTATTTGAAATATAGGTATAATAATTAATATAAAATCCTGAATATTATTGATTTAATAAAAAAATGTCAATGTTCATGTGGTTCGGGCCGGGCGGGTTCAGGTTTGGGATTATCTCTTCGGGTTTGGCCAAGCCTGGCCCGAACCCTACCCAACCCGTGGAATGATCAGGTTTAGTTTGGTTTGAACATTTATTACCCACCATTCAATTATATTGTTACCCGATTATCGTAAACATTTATGGTTATATTGGACCGCAAATGGGTACCACACAAATTAGCATGGCCCAACTCAAGCCCAAATCCCCCAGCCCCCACCGTAAATAGACCGCTTTACCGGACAAGGATAAGAGCGAACCCGGGACTACTCGAGCAAACCCTCTGCCGCCAACCCCGTCCAGCCTCTGTCCCAGTTCTTCTTCGTCGTCTAGGTGCTAATACTCAGTCGAGGGCCCGATCTCCCATTCAACTTCCTCCATGTCACGACCACCTTGTCACAGGAACACTAGAAGCGTCGGCGTGGGAAGAGCAGCGGCGGCCTCCCTTCCCCTTCACAGACAGGGGGTGCTGGCGCTGAATGCCCCCGGAGCCCCGATCTTCCCCTAGTCCATAAGTAACCCGCCAAGACGGAGCAAGGACGACGTTACGCAAGTAGTGGCGGCGACAGCCGATTTCATTCCATCCTTCATGTAGCGTTTTTTTAATGGATCTGAATTCTGATCTTCGTGATTTCTATTGCATGCATGTAATATGCTTCAAATTCCGAATGTTGAGATTTCTACTGAACACCTGTAGTTATTTTTTATTCTCTAAATCTAAAGATAGTTTTTATGATTTTCAAATTTTAATACACATCTATTGTACAACAAGGATGAAAGCTCTAAAAAGAACATTAATGCATTGAAATAAAAAATTGCCAATTTTGAACCAAATAGAATAGAAACACACGCGTACACCCCGACCCCCGCTGTCACTTTACTCTTTACCATTTACTAGTATCCTTGCACGTGCGCACACGTCTCCACAAGACACATCTTATTATTCAATTGAATGGCACCTTTTTAGTTTTTGCATAAACAATAGAGAGTATATTGTATAGACATATAGTGTATCACTTACACTTAGTTCGGTTAATCTCCTACCATGGGCATGAACAACAAGAGAAACACAACATTGCAGCCACGACCTTGTGGTTGGCCATTACACCTCCATAACCACGCCATGTTTAGGCTTCAGTATTGTTTTGCTTTGAGGTCAAAAATTGTAATTCATTTGTTAGACTTTACTAGTAGCCTTGCACGTGCACACACGTCTCGACAAGACACATCTTATTATACAATTGAATGGCACTTTTTTAGTTTTTACATACACAATAGAGAGTATATGGTATAGACATATAGTGTGTCACTTACACTTAGCTCGTTTAATCCGCGACCACGGGCACGCCTGGCATGAACAACAAGGGAAACACCATAATGCAGCCACGAACTCATGGCTGGCCATTACACCTCCATAACCACGTCATATTTGGGCTTTAGTATTGTTATGCTTTGAAGTCAAAAATCGTAATTCATTTGTTAAACTTTAGAGACGCTAGTAGATGGGATCACCAGCTATTTTTTCCAGCGGAGAGGATCATGGGAGTACCTTGAGATTCTAATGGAAAGCAATGTTTAATGCCAAGAGAACAACACATTACAAGAAATATCAAGATGCCGTCATGCACAGGTCAAAAGTGTTTGGAAAAGTAGATATGTTTGGGACGTATCATGGTGCTATTGCCGATAACTTGTCAGCATGCAAGGAGTGGCCAAGGTCAAATAACCAAATTAAATACTCGCCCATATGAGTCGTCGCACCAATCCTACCCTTATTCATTTGCTCCGTAACGCCGGTGTCCGACTAGTGCGAGTGGCCTCGGCTTTCCCTATTTAAAACCCTGATAGTGAACGAGAATGATACATGTGGATAACCAACATCCAACCAAGATAAGATAACATACATTACGATCGCTAGCCCCACGTGCATACTAGGGGCGAGCAATTGGCATCCAACAGACGGGTGCCAATAAAGGAGGTGCTAAGAAGAGACGCTACATGTGGAAATCATTTGACGGGTACACAACAATAGGGGTGACCAATTCGTGTGCAGCAACCACATATAGAGAAAGGAATAGAATGAACGCCAACTGTCGAGTTCATTTCATCTCGCTTTTCGAGCTGCTTGTGCCGAATAAGCTCGGCCCGGGTCCACCCGATCAATCATTGGGGACCATGTCCGCAGGACACCCTTTGCTCGGTCGTCTCATCTGTCGCAGTTAATATGAGAAGACGACTTAGTGACCATCTCGGGAGCTGGGCTGCCATCATCATGTTTTGTAGTGAAAGATATCCACATGTACTCATGTGTCCCATGCGTTGCCATTCCCGGGCCGGGAAATTCCTCTCTGGTTATGTTTTCTATATTTTGTTTATCCCCGCTTCCGCTTCATCATCCTTAGACGGATCTATTCACGCAGCTTCTCCCCTAATCCACTTTCAGGTCAATCGAACCCGACCACCTCTGGTGGCGTGTCTATGTGAAGGAAGGAGAGGCGGGGCCGCCTCCCGCGTTTGTTCTATCGGCGATGAGGGTCGGTGGCCAGGATACTTTGGCAGCAAGGTGGAAAAGAATCCTTTGAAAGTTCCAATGTACCTTTTTTGTCCCTTTCTTTCTAATCAAGCACTAGTACCTTTGTTTGCCCTTTTCCCTATAAGATATCCAAATAATTCTCCTCAACAAATGATGTTTTTGTATTTTGGTACAATCTAGCATGTCAACGTTTCTATATATATATATGTTTCTATTCCTATGTTTTCAAAAGCTTGGGTCCATACGACGTTCTTCATTACTCCTGGGCGCACTTGTCTACTTATGGTCGCCTCTTTGTGTCTCACACCCAAGAACGTTTGGAACGTGTTTCGTTTAGACCTGGGCATGGACAACCCGACCCAGAGGCTGGAACCTGAAGCCCGAAATTCGGGCTGGGTTTGGGGCTTCATTTTCTTGCTCGAAATCCTGAAAAAAGACCAAATGGCCATATATATATATTATTCGAAATATAGGTATAATAAATTAATATAACCTAAATATGATTAATTTAATAAAAATGCCATTGTTCATGTGGTTCGGACTGGGCCGGGTTCGGGTTTGGGATTTTTTTCTTCGGGTTTTTCCAACCCGGCCCGAACCGGCCCGGCCCGTGGAATGATCAAGTTTAGTTTGGTTCGAACTTTTGTTACCCACCATTCAATTATATTGTTACCCGATTCTCATAAAAGTTTTTGGTTATACTAGACTGTAAATGGGTACCACACAAACTAGCACGTCCCAACCAAGGTAGTCAGAGGGATTCGGAGTCGGATCGATTTTCCTCAGACAGAATCGAGTCGTGGAATCGAGGATTCTATTAGATTTACTCAAATAAGATATTTTGTATGCACACAAGAAATTTATATGGGTTCTATAGAGTTTTGACACTAAATATTGAGCAAAGAACATACACATCAATGCTAGTTGTATTCCACTTCTTTTTATGGCTAACCTGCCATCAAGCTCGCATGTATGGAACATATATGAGAGGGAGATATATAGAACATTTAAACCTTAAATGCACGAAATTGACTTAGGTTCTTTTTAAAGTGTGTGAATAGTCGATCACTTGTCTATCTGACCTACAGTACTAAACCTTGAAGGGTCTTGCTCTTCTTCTCCGATCAATCTTGAAGCATCCTCTTTTTCATGCCAATTCCATCTGTTGACAAGCCTGGTCCTCAATTTCGATCTAGGGTTTCTGAGAGCTAGATCAAAGGTGTCAGCGGCTGAGCGTTTGGGCTTGGGGGGGGGGGGGGGGCAATAAAGGTCCATGAGGCATATGAAAAGGGATTTGCATGATGGCATGCTATTCTACTAAACAAATGGCTTAGGTGAATTAGTAGAATCGGACAGAGTCCATAGCGTAGTCGGGATTGTACAGTTTTGTACAAGATTCTATGATTTGGATCGCGACTCAACATGGATTCTACCTTATCTGGATTCATAGTGGGATTTGGATCGACATGCTTCCGTAGGGTCGTGAAGTCGTAGCATTCTAGCAGTCGAGTCGGGATTCTGACTACCTTGGTCCCAACTCAAGCCTAAATCCCCCCCAGCCCCCACCGTAAATAGACCGCTTTACCGGACAAGGATAAGAGCGAACCAGGGACTGCTCGAGCAAACCCTCAGCCGCCGACCCCGTCTAGCCTTTGTCCCAGTTCTTCTTCTTCTTCGTCTAGGTGCTACTACTTGTCGAGGCCCCGATCTCCCATTCAACTTCCTCCATGTCATGACCACCTTGTCACAGGAACACTAGTAGCGTCGGCGTGGGAAGAGCAGCGGCGGCCACCCTTCCCCTTCACAGACAGGTGGTGCTGGCGCTGAATGCCCCCGAAGCCCTGATCTCCCCTACTCCACAAGCAACTCACCACGACGGAGCAAGTACGACGTTGCACAAGTAGCGGCGATGGAGGCCGATTCTATTCCATCCTCCAGGTAGCGTTTTTTCCATGGATCCAAATTCCGATCTTCGTGATTTCTATTGCATGCGCGTAATATGCTTGTGAGATTTCTGCTTAACACTTGTAGTTATTTTTTATTTTTTATTCTATAAATCTAAAGATTGTTTTTATGGTTTTCAAATTTTAATACACGTCTATTGTACAGCAGGGTTGAAAGCTTTAAAAAGAACATTAATGTATTCAAATAAAAAATTGCCAATTTTGAACAAAATAGAATAGGGAACACGCACATACACCCGGACCCCCGCTGTCACTTTACTCTTTACCATTTACTAGTAGCCTTGCACGTGCACACACGTCTCCACAAGGCACGTCTTATTATTCAATTGAATGGCACTTTTTTAGTTTTTACATACACAATAGAGAGTATAGTGTATAGACATATAGTGTGTCCCTTACACTTAGTTCGGTTAATCTGCTACCAATGGCATGAACAACAAGAGAAACACAACATTGCTACCACGAACTGGTGGTTCGCCATTACACCTCCATGACCACGCCAAATTTAGGCTTCAATATTGTTTTGCTTTGAGGTCAGAATTGTAATTCATTTGTTAGACTTTACTAGTAGCCTTGCACGTGCACACACGTCTCCAGAAGACACATCTTATTGTTCAATTGAATGGCATTTTTTTGTTTTTACATACACAATAGGGAGTATATGGTAGACATATAGTGTGTCACTTACACTTAGTTTGTTTAATCCGCGACCATGGGCACCCCTGGCATGAAC
This sequence comes from Aegilops longissima, assembly GCA_021605205.1. NCBI lineage: Eukaryota > Viridiplantae > Streptophyta > Magnoliopsida > Poales > Poaceae > Aegilops > Aegilops longissima. The sequence goes on from CM038680.1 coordinate 461,653,701, forward strand.
AACAAGGGAAACACCACAATGCATCCAGGAACTCATGGGTGGCCATTACACCTCCATAACCATGTCATGTTTAGGCTTTAGTATTGATATGCTTTGAAGTCAAAAATTGCAATTCATTTGTTAAACTTTAAAGACGCTAGTAGACGGGATAACTAGTTAATTTTTCCAGCAGAGAGGATCATGGAAGTAACTTGAGATTTTAATGAAAATCAATGTTTAATGCCAAGAGAACAATACATTGTAAGAAATATCAAGATGCCGTCGTGCATAGGTCAAAATGTGCTCATGCAACACACCAGAACACAAAGCTTTAGTACCAAGAGTTGTGAAATCATGAGCTATCACATTCCTTGATTTAACAAAATAAATCTGACAACATTGGCTTATACTGTGTCATGTTAAGTCCTGAGAAGAGTAGCTCGATAGATAAGCTTGTCCACACGCAAGGAAATTAGTTGCATAATCACTTCATTGCCAGATACCATGATAACATTATGCACGACATGAAATATGTTGGCCATGGCGAAGCATGGTCAAGTTCGGAGCCACCTGCATCATTCTTTTTCCTTTTGAAAAATGTGCCTGAAAGTCTATGAAGTGACAATGATCAACTCCTTGTAGTATCATCGACCTCAACATCTACATTCAGTTTGGTCCAGCCCGGACAAGAATATGCATCAGTTGACTTGGCAATCGATGTGAAGACGAAACAAAATATATCTGTAATCTGCAGGAGTTAAAAAGATGATTGAACAGAAAACAAGCAAAATCAATAGGGCAGACAAACTTGTGGTGACTGGGAAAAATATGACAAAATTCAATACAAAACTAATAAATCGGTGCTAATCATCACAAACAAAAAAAGTACGAACAATAACATCACTATCAAATTGAAATCAAACTGAATAAATACTAGCACTGAAAGTAGCGGCAACATATAGTTTTGTAGCAAGGTAATTACTAAACAGTAAAACTGAGCTAGCTACGCCCGCTCACAGCAATTCAACATAGTCAACCGTCGGATCCATGAAAAAACGCACAAGATCTACAAGTCGTCCGCAGCGCCACTTGATCCTCACTCGCCCATAACCTGCCGTGCGAAACAACCGACTACTGTAATCAGGGCCGCTGCTCCGCGAACCGTCTTGGGAGCTCTCTCGTGCACTGGGCCGTGACACCTGACCAGCAGGTTGGACGGCCCAATAGAAACCCCGCTCCAGAGTCATACAATCAATCCCTGTTTGCGACCTCAGACCACAGGCGGCAGATTCATGGCTATGGCACTCGGCTGTCCCCTTCTATAATTCTTGCTGGTTGTGGAAGTCCCATACTCCTTGTTTTCCTCGATCTCTCCAGCGCCGGATTGCAGGGCTGTGGTGACGAAGGGCTTGCAGGGTGGACTATGCACGGTCCATTTTCACAGCATCCAACCCTAGGCCTGGCGGACGGGTCGCCGTTATGTTCGGGCTGCTGCTGCTTGTGGTAAGTACAGGAATGCAACGCTCCCACCACCACCCACTGGTAAGTACAGGAGTGCAACGCTCCCACCACCACCCAGCCTGACCATGACAGGAGTGCAACAATAAGCGTGGGCTCTTGTACCTTGTTCGTGTGCTGCTGTTTGCTAGATGTCTCTTAATATGTGTTCCATTCTGAACCCGTAGCATGTAGGAAGTGGCAAGAAATTTCCTGGCAAATTCGTGGTTCAATTCTTTCATTTAGAATCCTCGCAACTTATCCTTTTTTCTAATGAACACTTACAACTCATCTAATCCTATTATTTATATCATATTGCAAAAAGGCTATTTCAAATGGTGATTTATTCATGGGTCTTTCCCATGTAATTGGCCTGTGGTCGCCCAAGATTCAGGCTCATCAGTCATGGAAATTCCACATCATTAAGTCATGATTTCATATATTCTCTAAATTCTCAGTCCGATACATTTTCACCTAGCCTTCGAGGGTGTCCCCATATGTCATAGAGGAAGGATCGTGTTTCTTACATGTACTCTAGACTTTATATAAGTGAAATGAACTTAACCTTTTGACATTGTAGTTGTAATCCATTTCCATTTTATTTTCATAATATTAGAAGCATTCATCTCTCCATGGTGTTAGACATGGTGAATTGATACTATCACATATACTAAACCTTTTGGATTCTTCAATGTCTCCATAGATGCTAGACTTTTTGGATTCTTAGGTGTTTTGCTAAACCATGTTGTTTTGCACTTATCATGTGCACTTCCCTATCTAAGCTTTGATGTCCAGCAATAGTATGCTCCCCAGCAGGCCATTCAATTTGAAAATGTGTGTATCAATGTATTCATGTTACATTATAAATCCATTTGACTAAATTGTTATGTCTAAAAATGGTATTTAAACCATCAGGGCATTACCAAGTATAAGCATCTTCCTTTCCTAAGATGCACGGGCGTGGCAACGCGCGCCTTTATGATCTAGTTGGTAACATGTAGCAAGTAACAATAAAGCCTCCCGTGGCAGCGGGGTCCATATGGAAACTAAAGGATATTAAGCCCTCCTTTTAATAGAGGACTGAAACAAAACATTAACACATGGTGAATACATGAACTCCTCGAATTACAGTCATCCCTGGAGAGTATCCGAATTGTTGTGAATTTGGTGTATACGGATCAGAACAATTAGAAGTGTATATAACTAGTAGATAGGATCAAGAACTCAAATATATTCATAAAAACATAGACGTGTACTCATGTGTCCCATGCGTTGCCATTCCCGGGCCGGAAAATTCCTCTCTAGTTACGTTTTCCATATTTTGTTTATCCGCGCTTCCACTTCTTCATCCTTAGACGGATCTTTTTCACACAACTTCTCCCCTAATCTACTTTTAGGTCAATCAAACCCAACCACCTCCGGTGGCGTGTCTATGCGAAGGAACGAGAGGCGGGGCCGCCTCCCGCGTTGGTTTTGTCGGTGATGAGGGCGGGTGGCCAAGATACTTTGGCAGCAAGGCGGAAAAGAATCATTTGAAAGTTCCAGTGTGCCTTTTTTGTCCTTTTCTTTACAATCAAGCACTAGTACCTTTGTGTGCCCTTTCCCTGTAAGATATCCAAATGATTCTCCTCAACAAATAATGTTTTTGGATTTTGGTACAATCTAGCATGTCAACGTTTCTATATATATGTTTCTATTCCTATGTTTTCAAAACCTTGGGTCCATATGACGTTCTTCATTACTCCTGGGCGCACTTGTCTACTTGTGTTTGCCTCTTTGCGTCTCACACGCAAGAACGTTTGGAATGCGTTTCGTTTAGACATGTGCATGGACAACCCGACCCGGAGGCTGGAACCTGAAGCCCGACATTCAGGCCGGGTTTGGGCTTCACTTCCTTGCTCGAAAGCCTGAAAAAAGTCCAAATGGCCATATGTATATTATTCGAAATATAGGTATAATAAATTGATATAATATCCCGAATATGATTAATTTAATAAAAAATGCCACTGTTCATGTGGTTCGGGCCGGGCCGGGTTCGGGTTTGGGATTTTTTTTGGGTTTTGCCAAGCCCGGCTCAAACCCGACCCGATCCGTGGAATGATCAAGTTTAGTTTGCTTCGAACTTTTGTTACCCACCATTCAATTATATTGTTACCCAATTCTCGTAAACACTTTTTATTATACTGGACCGTAAATGGGTACCACACAAACTAGCACGGCCCAACTCAAGCCCAAATCCCCCCAGCCCCCGCCATAAATACACCGCTTTACCGGACAAGGATAAGAGCGAACGCGAGACTGCTCAAGCAAACCCTCTGCCGTGGACCCCGTCCAGCCTCTGTCCTAGTTCTTCTTCGTCGTCTAGGTGCTACTACTTGTCGAGGCCCCGATCTCCCATTCAACTTCCTCTATGTCACGAGCACCTTGTCACAGGAACACTAGTAGCGGCGGCGTGGGAAGAGCAGTGGCGGCCGCCCTTCCCCTTCAGAGACAGGTGGTGCTGGCGTTGAATGCCCCCAGAGCCCCGATCTCCCCCTACTCCACAAGCAACCCGCCACGACGGAGCAAGGACGAAGTTGCGCAAGTAGCGGCGGCGGAGGACGATTCCATTCCATCCTTCAGGTAGCGTTTTTTCCATGGATCCGAACTCCGATCTTCGTGATTTCTATTGCATGTGCGTAATATGCTTTGAATTTTGAATGTTGAGATTTCTGCTTAACACTTGTAGTTATTTTTTATTTTTTATTCTATAAATCTAAAGATTGTTTTTATGGTTTTCAAATTTTAATACACGTTTATTGTACAGCAGGGATGAAAGCTTTAAAAAGAACATTAATGCATTCAATTTTTTTTGCCAATTTTGAACCAAATAGAATAGGGAACACGCGCATACACCCCGACCTCCACGGTCACTTTACTCTTTACCATTTACTAGCAGCCTTGCACGTGCACATACGTATCCACAAGACACATCTTATTATTCAATTGAATGACACTTTTTTAGTTTTTACATACACAATAGAGAGTATATGGTATAGACATATAGTGTGTCACTTACACTTTGTTTGTTTAATCCGCGACCATGGGCACCCCTGGCATGAACAACAAGGGAAACACCACATTGCAGCCACGAACTCATGGGTGGCCATTACACCTCCATAACCATGCATGTTTAGGCTTCGGTATTGTTATGCTTTGAAGTCAAAAATTGTAATTCATTTGTTAAACTTTAAAGATGCTAGTAGACGGGATCACCAGTTAATTTTTCCAGCAGAGAGGATCATGGGAGTAACTTGAGATTTTAATGGAAATCAATATTTAATGCCAAGAGAACAATACATTAGAAGAAATATCAAGATGCCGTCATGAACAGGTCAAAATGTGCTCATGCAACACACCAGAACACAAAGCTTTAGTACCAAGAGTTGAGAAATCATGAGCTATCACATTCCTTGATTTAATAAAAAAAATCTGACCACATTGGCTTATACTGTGTCATGTTAAGTCCTGAGAAGAGTAGCTCGATAGATAAGCTTGTCCGCAAGCAAGGAAATTAGTTGCATAATCACTTCATTGCTAGATTCCAAGACAACATTGTGCGACATGAAATGTGTTGGCCATGGCGAAGCATGGTCAAGTTCGGAGCCAATGATTCTTTTTCCTTTTGAAAAACACGCCTGAAAGTCTATGAAGAGACAATGATCGAGTCGTTGTAGTATCATCGACCTCAACATCTACATTCAGTTTGGTCCAGCCTGGACAAGAATATGCATCTGTTGACTTGGCAATCGATGTGAAGATGAAACAAATATATCTGTAATCTGCAGGAGTTAAAGAGATGATTGAACAGAAAACAAGCAAAATCAATAGGGCAGACCAAACTTGTGGTGAGTGGTAAAAATATGACAAATTTCAATACAAAACTCATAAATCAGCGCTAATCAGCGCAAACAAAAAAGTACGAACAATAATATCACTATCAAATTCAAATCAAACTGAATAAATAGTAGCACTGAAAGTAGCGGCAACAGATAGTTTTGTAGCAAGGTATTTGGTAACAAGTAGCAAGTAACACTAAAGCCTTCCGTGGCAGCGGAGTCCATATGGAAACAAAAGGATATTAAGGCCTCCTTTTAATAGAGAACCAAAACAAAGCATTAACACATGGTGAATACATGAACTCCTCGAATTACAGTCATCCCTAGAGAGTATCCCAATTATTGTCACTTTGGGTTATATGGATCAGAACAATAACAAGTGCATATAACTAGTAGATAGGATCAAGAACTCAAATATATTCATGAAAACATAGAGGGTTCAGATCTGAAATCATGGCACTCGGGCCCTAGTGACAAGCATTAAGCATAGCAAAGTCATAGCAATGTCAATCTCAAAACATAGTGGATACTAGGGATCAAGCCCTAACAAATTGACTCGACTACATGACAAATCTCATCCAAATCCATCACTTTCCAGCAAGCCTATGAAGGAATTACTCACTCCTAGTGATGGACATCATGGAATTGTTGATGAAAAAGGGTGGGTGATGACGACGATGATGAATCCCCCTCTCCGGAGCCCCAAACAGACTCTACATCAGCGCTCACGATCAAGAACATGAAGTGGCGATGGCTCCGTCTCGCAAAACGTGATAAATCTTTCTCTATGATTTTTCTCTCCTCGAAATGGTATTTATGGAGTTGGAATTATGGCAAACGGGGGCTCGAGGGAGTCACGAGTTCACAGGGCGCACCCTAGCAGGGGGCTGAGCTCGTGCCTCCTGGGTGGCCCCCTCAAGTAGGTCTCTTCGTCAATATTTTTTATATTGTCCAGAAATAATCTCCGTAAATTTTCAGCTTAATCCGGGAACTTTTATTTCTGTGCAAAAATAATATCATGGCAATTCTACTAAAAACACCATCAGTCTAGGTTAGTTCCATCAAATCATGCAAATTAGAGTCCAAAACAAGAGCAAAAGTGTTTGAAAAAGTGGATATGTTTGGGACGTATCATGGAGCTATTGCCGATAAATTGTCGGCATGCAAGGAGAGAGACAAGGTCAAATAACCAAATTAAATACTCACCCATATTAGTCATCGCGCCAATCCTACCCATATTGGTCTGGTCCGTAACGCCGGTGTCCGATTAGTGCGAGCGGCCTCGGCTTTCCCTATTCGAAGTCCTGATAGAGAACAAGAATGATACATGTAGATAGCCAACATCCAACCAGTACAAGATAACATAAAAGATGATCGCTAGCCCCTTGTGCATACTAGGGGCGAGCAATTGGCGTCCAGCAGACGGGTGCAAATAAAGGACACGTGGAAATCATTTGACGGGTACACAACAATAGAGGCGACCAGTTCGTGTGCAGCAACCATATATAAAGAAAGGAATATAACGAACACATATTGTTGAGTTCGTTTCATCTCGCTTTTCAAGCCACTTGTGCCGAATAACCTCAGCCCGGGTCCACCCGATCAAGCATTGGGGACCATGTCCGCAGGACACCCTTTGTTCAGTCGTCTCATCTGCCCAGTTAATATGAGAAGACGACATAGTGACCATCTAGGGAGGTGGGCTGCCATCATCATGTTTTGCAGTGAAGAATATCCACGTGTACTCATGTGTCCCATGCGTCGCCATTCCCGTGCCGGGAAATTCCTCTCTGGTTATGTTTTCCATATTTTATTTATCCGCCCTTCCGCTTCGTCATCCCTAGACGGATCTTTTTCACCCAGCTTCTCCCCTAATCCACTTTCAGGTCAATCAAACCCGACCACCTTCGGTGGCGTGTCTATGCGAAGGAAGGAGAGGTAGAGTTGCCTCCCGCGTTGGTTCTGTCGGCGGTGAGGGCTGGTGGCCAGGTGTGACGCCCCCGATTTAATCGTACACTAATCATGCACGCAAATGTGTACGATCAAGATCAGGGACTCACGGGAAGATATCACAACACAACTCTACAAATAAAATAAGTCATACAAGCATCATAATACAAGCCAGGGGCCTCGAGGGCTCGAATACAAGTGCTCGATCATAGACGAGTCAACGGAAGCAACAATATCTGAGTACAGACATAAGTTAAACAAGGTGCCATAAGATGGCTAGCACAAAGCTGGGATCAGATCGAAGAGGAGCAGGCCTCCGCAGGATCCTCTAAGTTACTCCTGGTCGCCGCGTCGGCGGGCTGCACGTAGTAGTAGGCACCTCCGTGTAGTAGTAAATCATCGGCAGTGGCGTCGGCTCCCTGGGCTCCAAAGTGCAGTTGCAGCAATCGAGTAGAGGAAGGGAAAAAGGGGAACAAGGCAACCGTGAGTACTCATCCAAAGTACTGCATAAGCAAGGAGCTACACTACATATGCATGGATATATGTGTAAAGGCCATATCGGTGGGCTGAAGCTGCAGAATGCCGAATAAGAGGGGATAGCTAGTCTTAACGAAGACTAAACCTCGGACACTGTCTTACAAGCAGGTAGAAGAGGACGATCTGAGCTCCTCCAAGTAACATCACATAGCAATAATCCTACCCGCGATCCCTTGCTCATATCCACGAGCGAGAGCGACCACGGTTATATCGGCACTTGAAAGGGTGTGTTTTATCAAGTATCCGGTTCTAGTTGTCATAAGCTCAAGGTACAACTCCAAGTCGCCCTGTTACGAAGATCACGGCTATCCGAATAGATTAACTTCCTGCAGGGTGCACCATCTTACCCAAAGACGCTTGATCCCATTTGGCGGACACACTTTCTGGGTCATGCCCGCCGCGGAAGATCAACACGTCGCAGCCCCACCTAGGCACAACAGAGAGGCCAAGACACCGGTCTAAACCTAAGCGCAGGGTGCGGGCCCATCGCCCGAGCACACACCTGACGTTGCGTGGCGGCCGAAGCAGACCTAGCCTAGTGGCGTTCGATCCAATCCGGTAGCGCCGCTCCGTCATTGACGTCTGAAGTGCTTACCGATATCGCGACGCGGGATACCCATAACTACTCCAGCGTAGATGGTTAGTGCGTATAAGCTCGTAGCCAACTCAGATAAAATACCAAGACCTCGTTAAGCGTGTTAAGTATCCATGAGCGCCGAGCAGGCCAGGCCCACCTCTCTCCTAGGCGGTCACAACCTGCCTGTCGCTCCGCCTCAAGATCCACTCATGGTGCTCCATCGGCCGACCCGACTTTAGTCTCCACATGTATCATGTATAAGTATATAGTATATACCGTGATCACCTCCCGAGTGATCACGGCCCGATAATATAGCAATGACGGACAGGAATGTAGGGCCACAGATGAATGTACTAGCATCCTATACTAAGCATATAGGATTGCGGTAAGGTAACAATGAAGTATCAAGGGCAAAGCTATGCAGCGGTATAGGAGTATCTCGAAAGCAGTAACATGCTACACTACTCTAATGCAAGCAGTATAGAGAAGAGTAGGCGATATCTGGTGATCAAGGGGGGCTTGCTGGTTGCTCTGGCAAGAGAGAGGGGTCGTCAACACCGTAGTCGAACTGGCCAGCAGCAGCGTCGGTCTCGTAGTCTACCGGAGAGAAGAGGGGGAAGAAACAATGAATACCAAGTAAACAGATGCATATCGATGCATGACATGCCAAGAAGCGATGCTAGGCGTGCCCTAACGTGGTATGAAGTCTTGGTTAGGGAAACATCCGGAAAGTATTCGGTGTTTAGGTTTTCGAGCGAGGAGGCGGAGGGGAAAAGTTGCAGGTTCGATAGGTTAGGGGTGTGTGGCGGACGAGCGGACTGCGTGTCGGATTCGTCTCGTCGTTACGAGCAACTTTCATGTTGAAAATATTTTAATCCAATTACGGATTAAAAGATATGATTTTAAAAGATTTTAATAATTTACGGAATTTAATTAATTAATTAATTAATTGAAAAATGTATTTATGATGTCAAGCATGATGTCATCTTGACGTCAAGATCAACGAGGTTGACTAAGTCAACCACGACATGTGGGACCCGTCATCATACACTTTGTTAACTAATTAACTTAGTTAAGTTTAATTAATGATGAGTTAATTAGGTTAATTAGTCATTAGGTTTAATTAATCGATTAAATTAATTAATTAATTAATTAATTAATTAATTAATTTTATTCATTTTATTTATTATTTATTTAAATTTCATTATTCTTTTCCTTTTTATTTTTAAAACCGTTCTGCAGTGGGACCCTTTGTCATAGTCGAGAGGGGTGGACGGTCGGCTCTGTGGCCGAGTCAACAGAGCGAGGGGGCCCCAGGCCCATCGATCGCCAAAGGGCCCAGTGTACGTCGGCGATGGGGGCGGAGTTGGCCCGGTGGCTACCATGGCGAGGGGCGCCGAGCTCGCGGACTCGTTCCCGGCCTAACGGGCATGGTGGGCGATCCGAACGTCAAGGAGGACGGCGGTTCGATGGTGGTGGTGGTACGGCAGGCTCGGCCGAACAGCAGCGAGCAGCGGAGGCGGCGAGGAGGTTGATCTCCGTTGGGGCGTGCTACGAGGTCGGGGAGGGTTGCGGCCTTGAAACCCTGAGCTCGGCCCGTGACCGTTAGTCACCGGGGCGCCAGCGTTGAGTTTCATGTGGGGCGTTAGTCTGGAGGGGGGAGGGCGCCGCTTCGGCGAGGAGGAGAGAGAGGTGGGGGCAGCGTGGCGCGGGCGGCGTGGCTGCTGTGACCGCGATGGCGGGCGGAGCGGCACGGGAGGCCCGGCGGCAGCGGCGTTCGGGAGGGGGGACGAGCGGCGACGGGAAGAGGAGAGCTCACTGGGGTCGTGGGGTCTGGCCGGGCTCGGGCGCTCGTGGTCGTCCGGTGAGGAGGAGGCGGGAGGCGGCCGCCGGCGTCGGGCGGATCCGGTGAGGCGGCGTGGGGTCGGGGCGACCCGCATGGCGGCGGCCTCACAGCGTGGGGCGGCAGCGGGAGGGATCGAGCGGTGCGAGGGGCGAGGGAGAGGGGTGGCAGTCGAGGGGCGGGGTCGCCGGCGATGAGGGCGGTGGATCGGCCCTATCCGGATCAGGCGGTGGAGGAGAAAGGGATCGGGGAGGCGAGTGAGGCTAGGGTTAGCCGACCCGGGAGGGGGATAAGGTGGCCCGGCCGGTGGGCAGGCCAGGGGGAGGCTGGGCAGTGGGGGGTCGGGGAGCTGGCTGGGCCAGGTGGGGAGGGGCTGGCCCAGTTGGGCCAGTGGGGTTTCCTCCCCCACTTTCTCTTTTGTTTTATTTTGTTCTTTTCTTATTTTCTTCTTTTCTGTTTTAGTTTATTTAAAATACCAAAACACTTTACAAAAATGTATGCACCCCACCATAATTAGGTTTGTTATTTTTGACAACCCCCGAACATTTTAGTTTTAGTTTTTGAAAACTTTTATCGTTTGCTTTCGTTTTAAATTTGAATTTGAACCGGGATCGAATCAACGTGAGTTTAGTCACAGTAACCGAGGTGATTACTGTTGCTTAATCATCCGGGTGTTACAAATCTCCTCCAATACAAGAAATCTCGTCCCGAGATTTAGGAGGTAGAAGGAAAGAGTGCGGGTATTCATCTCAAGGCGATCCTCGCGTTCCCGGTGGCCGCCTTGAGTGATTCGACCCTTGAACTTTGAGGAACTTGATCACCTTCGGCGTGTGCGGCGTTCAGCAGTCGAGAATGCGGACGGATGCTCTTTATAGGAGAGGTCTGTTGCAATTCGAGCACTTCATGGTCCTTTGCTCGGATTGGGTCCTTGAAGCGGCGTCGGAGTTGTGACACGTGGAACACATCGTGAACACGAGAAAGGTTCGACGGAAGCTCGATTGATAAGCCACTTTTCCCGCCTTTCTAGAATAGTGAATGGGCCAATATAGCGAGGAGCTAGCTTGCCCTTGATCCCGGCGGTGAGCACCCTTCATTGGTGTAACGCGAAGATAGGCCTTTTCGCCGAGTTGATAGACCATGTCTTTATGATGACGGTCATAATTACTCTTTTAGCGTGGTGAGCAGTCTTGAGATTCTCGCGAATAATGCGGACTTGTTCTTGACATGTTGGATAATATCCGGACGAAGAGTGGGCGTTCCCGATTTCGACCAGTTCGGAGGGTTCGGCACTTTCGTCCATATAACACCGAAGGGGCCATCTTGAGACTAGCTTGATAGCTATTATTATAAGAGAACTCAGCATATGGGAGAGATTCCTCCCATTTCTTGCGAAAAAACGACACAAGCTCGAAGCATGTCTTGAGAATTTGGTTGACACGTTCAACTTGCCCTTGAGATCTGCGGATGAAGCGCGATCTTGAAAGATAAATGAGTCCCCATAGCTTCTTGAAAACTTGCCCGGAATCTTGAAGTGAATAAGCTGCCACGGTCGAATCGATAACCAATGGGATACCGTGAAGTGAAACAATTCGGACATATAGAGAGTTGCAAGCTGGCTAGCGGTGATCGTTTCTTTGACCGCCGGAAAATGTGCAACTTTAGAAAGCGGTCAATGGCGACAAGAATTGCATCATTACCTTTCTGCGATTTGGGAAATCCGGTGGCGAAGTCCATTTCAACATGGTCCCATTTCCATTCGGGAATAGTGATAGGTTGCGAGTTCCAGCAGGCCTTTGGTGTTCGCTTTGATCTGACGGCAAGCGTCACACTCAAACAACATAGCGAGCAATGTCACGCTTCATATTAGACCACGGAATCTCGGCGAATGTCTTGATACATCTTTGTACTGCCAGGGTGGATACATAGAGGCGTATCATGAGCTTCTTGCATAACCTTACGAGTCATATTCAGGCTTTCCTTCTACACGGCACCACTAGGCGGCCTTTGAAGTACAAGGCGCCATCATCGACAATAGTGAAGAATGAGGATTTCCTTCTTTGAGGTCTTGCTTAATCTTGTAGACTTGAGTCAAATCCTGCATTGTCTTTATGGTGCCCACGAGATCGGGTTCAACAGCCAGGTATAGAGGGAACCACAGGGAACAACGGAGATTCATCTTGCGGAACTCCGGAGGAGGGGCGAAGTGCACCGGAGGAACAATATGGAGGTTCACTTTCTGAATTCTTCAACAAGTGGGGGCTGAACTTTGTGAACACGAAGGTGGTTCTTGATAAGACTTGCGGCTCAAGGCATCAGCCATTACATTAGCCTTGCTCGGCGTATAGGAAATACCCAAATCAAAGTCTGCAACAGTCTCCATCCATCTCTGCCGACGGAGGTTCAGGTCTGGCTGAGTAAGCAGATACTTCAGACTTTGGTGATCGGTGAAGATCTCGCATAGCGATTACCGAGAAGGTAATGTCGCCATTGCTTGATGCATGAATGACAGCAACAAGTTCGAGGTCGTGAACTGGGTAGTTCTCTTCGTGAGGCGCAAGCTGTCGAGAGGCATAAGCAACTACTGCGCTCTTGCATTAGGACACCGCCTAATCCTTGGCGAGAAGCGTCGCGATAAATGACGAAGTCCTTCTTAGTATCGGGAGGAGCTAGCATGGGGCGAAGTCAACTTGTCTTTGAGTGCCGGAAACTTTCCACGACACTTATCATCCATTGGAACTTGACACCCTTATACAACAAAGTTAGTTAGAGGCCTGGCAATCTTGGAGAAGTTCTCGACAAAGCAGCGACAATAGTGGCGAGACCGAAAACTTCGACTTGCTTGCGTTCTTGGAGGAGTCAATCGAGAATAGCTTGAACTCGTTCGGGGTTGACGGCAATACCATCCTTAGAAATGACATGCCCAAGATAGGTTACTTGGGAAGCGAATTCACATTTGGAGAACTTGGCATAGAGTCGATGCTCTCGTAGCTTTTCGGCACAAGGCGAAGATGTTCACATGATCTTCTTCATTCTTGGAAAGATCGGGATATCATCCAGATAAACCACGACGAACTTGTCGAGGTAATCCATGAATATATAGTTCATCAGGCGAGAGAAGGTGGCTGGAGCATTGGTTAAGCCGAAAGACATGACGGTGTACTCGTATGAACCATAACGAGTCACAAATGCGGTCTTGGGGATATCCTCCTCACGAACACGGATCTGGTGGTAACCCAACCTCAAGTCGAGTTTCGAGAACACTGACGAACCAGCCAGTTGATCATAAAGATCATTGATCCGAGGAAGAGGATACTTATTCTGAATGGTAGCTTGATTTATAGGACGGTAGTCTTGGACCAATCGGTTTGTCCCATCCTTCTTCTTGACAAAGAGAGAAGGGCTCCCCAAGGAGAGCAACTTGGGCGAATGAAACCACTTTGAAGAGATTTGTCGATTTCCTCCTTTAGCTCAAGGAGTTCATGCGGCGGCATCTTGTAGGGTCGCGGCTATAGGAGTGGTGCACGGTTTCAAGTCGATGGCGAATTCGACAGCTCTAGCGGGGAATCCTGGAAGTTCTTCAGAAAGAGCGTCTTGGAAATCGCAAAGCAGCAGGAATGTTTTCAATTCCCTCGAGGGTGCGGCGTTCAATGCATTCAATGCATAGAGCCTTGCCTCGGCATTTTGCACCGATGAGCTTGGTAAGTGACTATTTCATCTGAAGGGTGTAGCAGATGGGACGGTCTTCGTGGCGCAAACTATGGAAGCGATATGCGCCTTTAACCAATTCATTCCCGAATGAGGTCAATGCTACAAGACTTGACCACGATGGGAGAGACAAGGAATTCCAGTCCTTCGATTTCAACGGGGACGTCGTTGCAAATCATGGAGGTTCGACATTGGCCCGCAGGGGTGTGTACTAATAGCGAAGCATTCATGTCTTCACATTTAATGTCGTGCAAGCATGCAAAATCTTCTGACATGAATGAATGCGATGCACCGGTATCAAATAGAACGCATGCTGGTACTGAATTTACGAGAAGTGTACCCATCACGAGAGCAGGTTGGTCTTGAGCCGTTCGGATCAACGTGGTTGGCCTGAACTTCGACCATAAGGCTTGGCGGTGTTGTTGCGAGGCTGGGTGTTTCCACGGTCGATCATTGGAAGGGCCACTGATTCGGTTCGGTTGCACTCTCTACCACGGTGCCTGGTTGTCCGCTTTGAAGCACAAGCCATTATTGGGGGTGGGAGCAGGAGCTTGGGGTGGTGGAGCTGGAAGCTTTGGCTGCTTAGTTGTAGGCGGGACGAGGTGCAGCATAGTTACGCCTTTGGCAGGTGCATTAATTTGGTACATCTTGTTGGGAATCCATATCTTGCGCTTCTGCGAGGACGGGCTCGAAGATGAGCCCGTGTCGCAGTTGCGCTGTTCGAGCTCTGGTATTCCTGCGGACCAGTTTCGACATTGATAGCTTTGTTCACCAAGGTGGCGAAATCAGCAAAGTCGTGCACTAGAAGTGCGAGCTTGATGTCGACTTGAAGGCCGTCACGGAACTTCTCTGTCTGCGTGCATCGGTTGCAATATCCTCTTGACATAGCGAGACAAGTCCAAGAACTCTCACGATAAGCTTCATGATCTTGTTGCCTTGGGTGAGGTTGCAGAACTCACGCTTCTTCGGTCCATGACCCCTTGAGGATGAAGCGGCACGGAAAGCAACTTGGAAGTCGGCCGGTGATGAGTGTTCCAAGCTGGCGAGAATCGCTGTGGCTGTCCCACCATTGAGCTGCGGGTCCCTTCGGGAAGAAGGAAGCAAAAGTGACATAGTGGCGAGGGCTACATCAGCAGACTCCATCTCATAGGTGATGTCACGGAGCGATCATCGACATCCGGTGGCTGAGTTGAGCTACGGTACACGCTGGGGTTCAGCGTATGAAATCTGCGAGTTGTTCCGTTTGGGTGCTGGTTCATATTGGGGCGAGGAAGCGAGCCATCATGTTTTCCATGGTGGCGATTCATCTCAAGCTGTTGGACCATACCAGCCATGTACTCGGTGGTGGTGGGAAGTTGGCACCACGACCACGACCAAAGTGAGCCTAACCATCCTGTTAATATATAACAGGGGTAGTTCAGCATTTGAGAAATTATGCAAAGGACAAGAATCATTCATGATGGAACATGCATAATGAATGCAGCATGATAGGAACTACATAGTAGTCGGCATATCTTACAAAAGGGATCATGCATAGAGTTCGATACATAGAGTCCGATTACATAGACTACTACATCATAGGCGGCACATGTGCTCATGGCGAATACACCAAACACTAACGAGCAAGTCTACATCAGGTCCACGCGATGCTGCGGAGGTAGTTGTAGCTGAAAGCTGGTAGTGCGGCGTGGTAGTCCTCCACGTCGGTGACACAGGGGCCGCGAATACTCAGTGCTGAATCCGGCGTCCGGTGGCGAAGAGGGCCAAGTGCGGGAGAGTAGCCTCCACGTCGCCAACCGACACCACAGGGCATCACGGTCTGGCTGGGTAGATCGCGAGAATGTGGCAGCTCTCCGTCGGACAAAGGGTGCATCAGCGTCGAGCACGGTAGAGGTGCCGACGGGTGATGTACAACTCGTGGCGAAGAACTCGGTTAGCTCGATCCAGCCCATCGACATGCGAACAAAGTTACGATGGTAGAAGGGCTCTCTGGTGACGATGGAGTAGGCGGCGGTGTAGTAACCCTCCTCACCAACATCGACGCGATAGCAATGTGCCTAAAGGGGAGGTGTCCAACTCTCGATACTCTGCGAAGGCGTGTCGAGCAGCATAAGCGACATCGTGGACTGCCATATCGATAGTTACTCCAACACCATGTGCGGTGTGCAGCACGAAGAGTGGACTCGTACTCCGAGAATAGAGGTGGGCGATGGCGGCATCGCTGCTCTGGTTATAGTCCTGGTACTCCTCATAGGCGGTGTACTCGGGTGCGGCGATAACCCGGATAGGTCATCATCTCAGCTAGCACCGCAGTGATCCCGAGGCACCAATGGCCGTCGTGTGGCGCACGACCTGCCTCGTGGGTTCCATCTGAAAACAAAGGCGTTTCAAAGGAGTCAAATGACGGTGTGGAAATTGCTCAAATACAATTCCAAGAACAACTAAGGCTATATCCAACTTTGGGGTGAATGTGGTCACGGGATCCTAGTGTTAGTTAGTAAAATCGTTTAACCCGAGTAGAAGAGAGTTGAGTCCCGAGTAAAGGTCGAGGAGTAAAAGATCCTAGTACCACCCGATGGCGGCGTGGGCCGTAAGGCACACAGCCAAGTTAGTAAAAGTTTTGCAATGTCTAGACTCGACTTGCCAAGGAGTGTGGAAGGGATTCCTACAGCAATCGGCTCGATACCAATCTGGCGCCCCGATTTAATCGTACACTAATCATGCACGCAAATGTATACGATCAAGATCGTGGACTCACGGAAGATATCACAACACAACTCGACAAATAAAATAAGTCATACAAGCATCATAATACAAGCCGGGGGCCTCGAGGGCTCGAATACAAGTGCTCGATCATAGGCGAGTCGTGAAAGCAACAATATCTGAGTAGACATAAGTTAAACAAGGTGCCATAAGATGGCTAGCACAAAGCGGGATCTGATCGAAGAGGAGCGGGCCTCCGCCACAGGATCCTCTAAGTTACTCCTGGTCGTCGTCGCCAGGCTGCACGTAGTAGTAGGCACCTCCGGTGTAGTAGTAAATCATCGGCAGTGGCGTCGCGCCTGGGCTCCAAAGTGCAGTTGCAGCAATCGAGTAGAGGAAGGGAAAAAGGGGAACAAGGCAACCGTGAGTACTCATCCAAAGTACTGCAAGCAAGGAGCTACACTACATATGCATGGATATATGTGTAAAGGCCATATCGATGGGCTGAAGCTGCGAGAATGCGAGAATAAGAGCGGGATAGCTAGTCTTAACGAAGACTACGCTTACGGACACTGTCTTACAACAGTAGAAGAGGACGATCTGAACTCCTCCAAGTAACATCACATAGCAATAATCCTACCCGCGATCCCTGCTCATATCCACGAGCGAGAGCGACCACGGTTATATCGGCACTTGAAAGGGTGTGTTTTATCAAGTATCCGGTTCTAGTTGTCATAAGCTCAAGGTACAACTCCAAGTCGTCCTGTTACGAAGATCACGGCTATCCGAATAGATTAACTTCCAGGGTGCACCATCTTACCAAAGACGCTTGATCCCATTTGGCGGACACACTTTCTGGGTCATGCCCGCCGCGGAAGATCAACACGCCGCAGCCCCACCTAGGCACAACAGAGAGGCCAAGACGCGGTCTAAACCTAAGCCGCAGGGTGCGGGCCCATCGCCTACGAGCACACACACACGACGCGTGCGGCGGCCGGAGCAGACCCTAGCCTAGTGGCGTTCGGTCCAATCCGGTAGCGCCGCTCCGTGTGACGTCTGAAGTGCTTTACCGATATCATGACGCCGGGATACCCATAACTACTCCAGCGTAGATGGTTAGTGCGTATAAGCTCGTAGCCAACTCAGATCAAATACCAAGACCTCGTTAAGCGTGTTAAGTATCCATGACGCGAACAGGCCAGGCCCACCTCTCTCCTAGGCGGTCACAACCTGCCTGTCGCTCCGCCTCAAGATCCACTGGGTGCTCCATCGGCCGACCCGACTTTAGTCTCCACATGTATCATGTATAAGTATATAGTATATACCGTGATCACCTCCCGAGTGATCACGGCCCGATAGTATAGCACGGCAGACGGACAGGAATGTAGGGCCACAGATGAATGTACTAGCATCCTATACTAAGCATATAGGATTGCGGGTAAGGTAACAATGAAGTATCAAGGACAAAGCTATGCAGAAAGATAGGAGTATCTCAAAAGCAGTAACATGCTACACTACTCTAATGCAAGCAGATATAGAGAAGAGTAGGCGATATCCGTGATCAAGGGGGCTTGCTGGTTGCTCTGGCAAGAGAGAGGGTCGTCAACACCGTAGTCGAGGCCGCCGGCAGCGTCGGTCTCGTAGTCTAGGAGAGAAGAGGGAAGAAACAATGAATACCAAGTAAGCAGATGCATATCGATGCATGACATGCCAAGCGATGCTAAGGCGTGCCCTAACGTGGTATGAGGGTCTTGGTTAGGGGAAACATCCGGAAAGTATTCCGGTGTTTAGGTTTTTGAGCGAGAAGGCGGAGGAAAAGTTACTGAGTTCGATAGGTTAGGGGTGTGTGGCGGACGAGCGGATTGCGTGTCCGGATTCGTCTAAATCGCTCGAGCAACTTTCATGTTGAAAATATTTTAATCCGAGTTACGGATTAAAAGATATGATTTTAAAAGATTTTAATAATTTACGGAATTTAATTAATTAATTAATTAATTAATTAGTAAAATGTATTTATAGCGTCGGCATGATGTCATCTTGACGTCGGCGATCAACAGGGTTGACTAAGTCAACCACGACATGTGGGACCGTTAAGTCACTAATCTGTTAACTAATTAACTTAGTTAAGTTTAATTAACGATAGTTAATTAGGTTAATTAGTCATTAGGTTTAATTAATCAGATTAATTAAATTAATTAATTAATTAATTAATTAATTTATTAGTTTTATTCATTTTATTTATTATTTATTTAAATTTCATTATTCTTTTCCTTTTTATTTTTAAAACCGTTACGTAGGTGGGACACTTTGTCATAGTCGAGAGGGGTGGGCCGTCGACTCTGTGACCGAGTCAACAGAGCGAGGGGGCCCTAGGCCCATCGATCGATGCAAAGGGCCCAGTGGCCACATCGGCGGTGGGTGAGTTGGCCCGGTGGCTCTGCAAGTGGAGGCGCCGAGCTCGCGGACTCGTTCCCGCTGCCTAACGAAGCGTGGCGCGATCCGAACGTCTGGAGGACGGCGGTTCCGATGGTGGTGGTGGCTGGCCGGGCTCGGCCGAGCAGCGGCCAGCCAGCGGCAGCCAGGCGAGAGGTTGATCTCCGTTCGAGGCGTGTGCACGAGGTCGAGGAGGGTTCTTGTGGCCGAGCCACACGGCTCGGCCCGTGACCGTTAGTCACCGGGGCGCCAGCGTTGAGTTCCATGCGGGCGTCCGGTGCGGCGGAGGGGGGCGCCCTTCGGCGAGGAGGAGAGGAGAGTGGGGACGGCGTGGCGCGGTGACCATGATGGGCGGTCAAGCCGCGGCAGGAGGCCCGGCGGCAACAGCGTTCGGGGAGGGACGAGGGAGCGGCAGGGGAAGAGGAGAGCTCATTGGGGTCGTGGGGTCTGAGCGGGCTCGGGGCGCTGTGGTCGTCCGGTGAGGAGGAGGCGGGGAGGCGACCAGCGGCGTCGGCGGATCCGGTGAAGCGGCGTGGGGTCGGGGCGACCATGCGGCAGCGAACCTCATGGCGTGGGGCGGCGGCGGGAGGGGAGGGAGCGGCAGGCGCAGGGAGAGAAGCGGCAGGCGGTGGTGGCGAAGTCGCCCGGCGATGAGGCGAGAGGTGGATCGGCCCGATCCGGATCGGGCGGTGGAGGAGAAAGGGATCGGGAGGCGAGTGAGGCTAGGGTTAGCCGACCCAGGAGGGATAAGGTGGCACGGGTGGGCCATGCCAGGGAGGTGGGCCAGTGGGTGGGGGTCGGGAGGTGGTGGGCGAGGTGGGGAGGGCTGGCCAGTTGGGCGATGGGGTTTCCTCCCCACTTTCTCTTTTGTTTTATTTTGTTCTTTTCTTATTTTCTTCTTTTCTGTTTTAGTTTATTTAAAATACCAAAACGCTTTAAAAAATGTATGCACCCCACCATAATTAGGTTTGTTATTTTTGACAACCCCGAACATTTTAGTTTTAGTTTTTGAAAACTTTTATCGTTTGCTTTCGTTTTAAATTTGAATTTGAACCGGGATCGAATCAATGTGAGTTTAGTCATAGTAACCGAGGTGATTACTGTTGCTTAATCATCCGGGTGTTACACCAGGATACTTTGGCAGCAAGGTGGAAAAGAATCCTTTGAAAGTTCCAATGTACTTTTTTTGTCCTTTCCTTTTGAATCAAGCACTAATACCTTCGTTTGCCCTTTTCCATCTAAGATATCCATATAATTCTCCTCAACAAATGATGTTTTTGGATTTTGGTATACTCTATATATATATATATATATATATATATATATATATATATATATATATATATATATATATATATATATATATATATAGAGGACGTCTATTTAGGACCCTGGGGTGAAGAATAAGTAATTCTTCATCCCGGTCGATCGACCGAGCCAGACCTTGCCTCTAGCCAAGCCACCGTTGGAAAAAGCTAGGCTATTGTCCCTCGCTAGAAAATTATATCGGGGTTGAGGTAATTTTACGTTTCACGCGTTGACTCGAACCCAGCCCCACCTCCCCGTCCTTTTCTAAACTGCTGCAAACAAAATTTTATTTTTTTATTTATAAAAGAAGTTTGCGAACCGTATCGGGAGTATCGGCGGCGCACGGCGGCGTCATGGGCAGGTGGGGTGGCTGCGTAGATCTTGGGCGGCGCCGTGGTTGGTGATGGCGTTGCAGTCTCAGCCCGTGCTGCTCGGTGGCAGTGGTGGCCTCGGCGGTTTGGTGAACTCTGTGGCTTCCTCAAGGCAGTGCTGCGGGGCTGCACTGCTTCATGCTCTGCGCCGGCAACAGCGGCGCTGCTGCATCTCGCGGTCTACGACGGCGTCACGGTGAGCTCTCGACACTGATGCATTGCCAAGATTTATGCCCCTGTATTTCTCCTCCCGATCTCTCCCAATCCAGAATTCTACTTTCCCTATGGAACTTGGGCATATTGATGCGGCGGCTGCCATGGTGCTAGGTTTTGGCCTTTCTCAGATTCGGCGCAGGTTGTTGCATCCCTTTGCTAGTACGTACATGAAGTTTTACTCGTTTCAATTTGGCTGCACAAATTTTAGTACGGGCCTTCACCGGATTTGATGTTGGGGACAAATCAAGAGCTTCTCTCCAGATCTAGCCTACAGATGCTTCCAGTCCTCCTACTAAGCTCCTATTTTCAATAAATAGTTTTACATTCAGCCGCTTGTGTCTAATGAATCCTCCGTTTAGAGTGCCATATGTTGCATGTTCTAATAAATAGCCCTGTTTCTTCTCTATTATGAATAAACTCCATCTTTTTTCCTTGGAGCTCCACTATTTTGAATGAATTGGACTGTCCCCTGCTACTGAAAAGTACCTTGTCCGGCCGTTTAAACTTAGAATCGAATCGGATGCAGCTACTGTATTAGGTTGATGATCCCATCATTGTGAATCTGCTCTTTTGCAGAAGAAGGCATAGTAGGAAACGGGGAAGGGTGGGATCCCAATAAGAAGCACAAATCATTTAAGACCAAGCAACCATGATCTCAAATGCACAATATCATTGCCTCGCTGATAGGGAGTATAATGTTTTGTTAGTTCAGTTAGTCGAAACACTGCCATTGAGGCTGATCATACCTTGAGTTGATCAAAATTTGAACCTTTCGGTTACCTGATATTGCTGAAGGACACAAATGACTTTTCTTAAACTTGAATGGTCCTCATAAAATTATGAATTTTCACTTTGACCGGAAGTTGTTGACGGTCTCTATGTGGAAGGCTTCGGAACTTTCTCTAGGTGCAGTCCAGAACGCTAGTGAGACATGGTAGCAACTACCAAAAATTTCAGGATGCAGGGTCACGTTTTCTATTTCCAATTCATGGTACATTTGTAGCTCTTTGTCAACTCTATGAAAGCACTGCATACACCTGCAGTACACTGAACTTTTTCAGGTTTGATTCTCATATTTTTAAACTGTGCTTCAGGTGAGTGATGAATGGTTAAGTACCTATTTATTGCTACTTTTGATCTGTTGATACAAACTGGACAGAACGATATAGCTGGGCATGCTTCTATTCTCTTTATTCAGAATGACATCCAATGAACTTGAAGGTTACACTGGCATCTGTGTGACTAACAGTTACTCCTTGGATGATTACGTGTTTCAGAATGAAGATGCATTGTTATGTGTTTCATAATGAAGATGCATGATTATGTGTTTTAGGAGCTGCTAGTCGTACCACAGAAGCAATGAATGAACCTCTTCTCGCTATTTTCATTTCAAGTGCAATAATCTGCTGGAGGTGTTTTCCATTCAGACTAGTGAAGTTCAGATGTATTCTGGAAGATGAAAAGCATACCCAGTAAGATGCAATCCTTGCCATTTTACTGAGCAAGTTCATTCATATTATTTTTATGTCCTCCTTGACAATGTATTTGATCAATTGTCTAAAAAATTCCTAGATTGTGAGAGTAAAATAAAGTACGTACAGAATACTGTTCTTGATTCAGTAAAAATAATTACCTAGTTTAACCCCAGCTTTTGTGTTAAAGAACATACACTGACATTAAGTATTGAACTTCTCATAATGGTAATAATGAGTGTGCAAGGGCTATTAAGGTCTAATTAAAATTATCACAGAAAGGAGAGGAGGAAGCTGAGCTCCGCTCTTTTTCTGTCCGGGAGACAAGTCTTTTTCTCCTTAAAACCTGCACTTCTTATTGGTTTTATAGAAATTTTTCTCTGTCTCTATTAATTGTAGGTTGTTCAGTAGTGTACTACTAGTACCATGCCACACCATTGGTTTGGACTGATCAAAGGCAAGTTAAAGGTCAGTTAGATAAATGCCGCTACTGTACTCACACATCTTATATGTCATTTAGATTTATACATGCTTCGTAAGCGTGACTTCTGTAGGCAAACTCTTCCATCTGATGTTGTTCAACAGATCGTAGAGAGCGAAGTAGTTAGGCTTCGACCAGATGTCCACATCTCCAGAACCTTAATTTGTGTCTTTCAAAAAGAACCTTGATTGGTTATCGTACATACCTAAACTCTATTCTGGAGAGTAGTACATGTAATCATTAGTTCTACTTGAGTGTATGGAGATTGAATTTGCTATATTGCAGTCTGGAGCATACTTCTTTCCATGTGCATATAGGCTTTATGGGATTAATCACTCTATCACAAGTTCTTCTAGTATTTGGTTGAATCCTCTAAGATAATTCTGATTTAAGTAAATATCATCAATCCACCTAATGGGAGAAGCTATATATTTAGTTCGATCAAATATCTTACAGCTTCTTTAAATCTACTTGCCTTAATCTACTATCTTTTTACAGCAACATTCCGACCTATATCTGAGAATTTGGTAGCTCCTTTATTTCAACAGTAATGATTCACTAATCTCCTATCTTACCACATGTTCCGTTTTATTCACCACATTTAGATATACCACTCCCTATTCACCAAGCTCCTAGCACCCTTTGTGTTTTTAGATCAAGCCATTCTTCTGCAATTTTTTTGAATTGTTGGTCTGGAACCAAAATATTTTTGAAAGAAACTGAATTGTACTACCACTATCTCCTCATTTTCTACCATCTACACTACTACAGCAGGTGGTACATGCCAGAGAACATATTGTTTATAACAAATTTCAGCGTGGGGCATCATTCTGCTGTTCTTTTCAATCACATGCTGTTATTTTTGTTCATAGCATTCATGATTTGAGTTTCTGTAAAGGTATCTGAAAGACTGAAAGTACCCTGATAACAGAGAACATATTTTTGATAACTGTTGTGTGATGCCAGAATAGTTGCACGCTCGCTTCCTACTAATCAGATTTTACACTGTAGGTAGCTCGTCTGTAAGTACCCTGATAACAGTAGGCTGATATTAGTACATTTGAAAATCTGGAAAAAACACAAGGATCTTTGACAGCACAGAGTTATGCTGAGAGAAGATTCAATCCAGGAGAGCTGCAGGCGGGTTGTCTTCTTTCTGAATCATATTTTTGTTGCTTTCTCCTTGCTCGGAGTGTATTAGAGTTCTCTCTCGAGTGTTGTGTATTCAGCAAGTAGTAGAGTTCCAGTCCTGTTTTCTCAAGAGCTGACTCTGTAAATACTAGCTCCGTGTTTCTTAGAGATAATCTATAAAGTATTCCCTCTATTTCAACAAAGTTCGGCGTTAGCCCTTCGAGATAAAACTACTCCATAAATATATATATATATATATATATTAAAGTAGTCAATGTGAGGTTATCGTTGGAAATTTCAGTCACTAGTCGATGAAGAATCTTTTGAATAATCGAGGATGCAATTCTATAAATGGTACCTCCAAATAAGATTTTACTACATCAAATCCATGGCGCCTAATGAACAAGTCTAGATAAAATTATAGGCGAAAAGGAGACAGTATGCATCACTATCTATCTCGTTGTTTTTCTCAAAGCAGAAAATATCTTTTTAAAGAGAACAATAAGATGAAGATAGAAAGGGTCTTGCGATGCAAGCATCTCGTGCAGATAGAGGTAATATAGTCCGCAAGGTAAATTTACTTGGCAAGCTATTTTTTCTCAGTGGTACAGTCTCCGAACATTGCATGTGCCGTAACTTTGCATGCGTGAGGAAAATTTACCTCACAAGCCTTGTTTCTTACGTTTCTCCCTGTTGTAATCTTACAGTGGGTGTTTTTATTTCTTATGGTTTGAAGTTCTGGCCGTGGGGTGGCTGGGGTGAGGAATAAGAATTCCTCACCCAGGGTGACGAATAGTCAATCCCTATATATATATATATATATATATATATATATATATATATATATATATATATATATATATATATGTTTCTATTCCTATGTTTTCAAAATCTTGGGTCCATATGACGTTCTTCATTACTCCTGGGCGCGCTTGTCTACTCTTATTCGCCTCTTTGTGTCTCACACCCAAGAACGTTTGGAACGTGTTTCATTTAGACATGTGCATGGACAACCCGACCAGAAGGCTGGAACCTGAAGCCCAACATCCGGGTCGAGTTTGGGCTTCACTTTCTTGCTCGAAATCCCGAAAGAAGTAATGATGGCCATATATATATTATTCAAAATATAGGTATAATAAATTAATATAATATCTTGAATATGGTTAATTTAATTAAAATGCCACTGTTCATGTGGTTCGGGCCGGGCCGATTCGGGTTTGGGATTTTTTTCTTCGGGTTTTGCCAAGCCCGGCCCGAACCCGACCCGGCCTGTGGAATGATCAAGTTTAGTTTCATTCGATCTTTTGTTACCCACCATTCAATTATATTGTTACCTGATTCTCGTAAACATTTTTGGTTATACTGGACCGGAAATGGGTATCACACAAACTAGCACGACCCAACTCAAGCCCAAATCCCCCAAGCCCCTGCGGTAAATAGACCGCTTTACTGGACAAGGATAAGAGCGAACCCGGGACTGCTCGAGCAAACCCTCCGCCGCCGACCCCGTCCAGCCTATGTCCCTTACTTCTTCATCGTCTAGGTGCTACAACTCGTCGAGGCCCCGATCTCCCATTCAACTTCCTCCATGTCATGACCATCTTGTCACACGAACACTAGTAGCGGCAGCGTGGGAAGAGCAGCGGCGGCCGCCCTTCCCCTTTACAGACAGGTGGTGCTGGCGCTGAATGCCCTCATAGCCCCGATCTCCCCCTACTCCACAAGCAACCCGCCACGAGGGAGCAAGGACGACGTTGCGCAAGTAGCGGCGGCCGATTCCATTCCATCCTTCAGGTAGCGTTTTTTTTTCATGGATCCAAATTCCGATCTTCGTGATTTCTATTGCATGTGCATAATATGCTTCAAATTCCAAATGTTTAGATTTCTGCATAACGCTTGTAATTATTTTTATTTTTTATTCTATAAATCTAAAGATTGTTTTTATGATTTTCAAATTTTAATACACTATATTGTACAACGGGGATGAAAGCTGTAAAAAGAACTTTAATGCATTCAAATACAAAATTGCCAATTTTGAACCATATAGAATACAGAACACGCGCATACACCCCGACCCCGCTGTCACTTTACTCTTTACCATTTACCAGTAGCCTTGCATGTGCACACATGTCTCCAAAAGACACATCTTATTATTCAATTAGATGACACTTTTTTAGTTTTTTACATACACAATAGAGAGTATACGGTATAGACATATAGTGTGTCACTTACACTTAGTTTGGTTAATCTGCGACCACGGGCACCCCTGGCATGAACAACAAGGGAAACGCTACACTGCAACAATGAACTCATGGCTGGCCATTACACCTCCATAACCACGTCTTCTTTAGGCTTCAGTATTGTTATGCTTTGAAGTCAAAAATTATAATTCATTTATTGAACTTTACTAGTATCCTTGCATGTGCACACACGTCTCCACAAGACACATCTTATTATTCAAATGGCACTTTTTAGTTTTGACATACACAATAAAGAGTATATGGTATAGACATATAGTGTGTCCCTTACACTTAGTTTGGTTAATCCGCAACCACGGCCACCGCTGGCATGGAAAACAAGGGAAACTCCACATTGCAGCCACGAACTCATGGTAGGCCATTACACCTCCATAACCACTTCATGTTTAGACTTCAGTATTGTTATGCTTTGAAGTAAAAAATTGCAATTCATTAGTTAAACTTTACAGATGCTAGTAGACGGGATCACCAGTTATTTTCTTCAGCGGAGAGGATCATGGGAGTAACTTGAGTTTTTAATGGAAAGCAATGTTTAATGCCAAGAGAACAATACATTACAAGAAATATCAAGATGACGTCATGCATAGGTCAAAAATTTCTCATGCAACACACCAGAACACAAAGCTTTAGTACCATGAGTTGCGAAATCATGAGCTGTCACATTCCTTGATTTAAAAAAAATCTGACCACATTGCCTTATACCGTGTCATATTAAGTCGTGAGAAGAGTAGCTCAATAAGCTTGTCCACAAGCAAGGAAATCAGTTCCGTAGTCACTTCATTGTTAAATTCCAAGACAACATTGTGCACGACATGAAGTATGTTGGCGATGGAGAAGCATAGTCAAGTTCGGAGCCGTGTCGGTGTACAAAAAGAGGGGTACATCTTTTGTACCCCTATAACTGTGCACGGGCAGTCTGAGCCACGGGCACCACCACACTAAGCAAGGCAAGGGAGGTGAACCAAGGTAAGGCCGAAGCCGAAGAGGAGCAGAACGACGCCAAGACCAAGGCCACAAAGAGCAAAGAGGCGAAGCGGACTCCCCCGGCAAGGTCCTTGCCGGGGAGCGGTTCTAGCAGGCCCGGCAAGACCCTTGCCGGGGCAGCTCACCCCACGCCTACGGAGCGGGTCACCCTTGAGTCCACTACCCCCATGGGGCAAGGATTCGGGAGATATCCCCGTAGTGGCATGCAGATCTTTGTGAAGACATTCAAGATCAGATACACACTTGAGAAGATGATGATCCTTGGCGGGATCCCAGCCAAGGAGGACCACGAGGCCCCCGGCAAGACCCTTGCCGGGGATGAAAGCAAGCGCCGCGGCAAGACCCTTGCCAGGGGTGGCAGCAAGCGCCACGGCAAGACCCTTGCCGGGGCCCCGGCAAGGCCCTTGCCGAGGACACTCGTGGGGCATGCAAATCTTCGTGGAGACCCACCACTGCGCCACCTCAGCTGCATGCCTGCCTACATGGCACCACAAGCACCGCTGGCCAGGGCGCGCGTCAACACCAAAGGGAGCGGCGACGGACGGGACGGGGCTCTCTCCCGACCCAGATAAAGTAAGGACACCTAAGCGGGGCGCAATTAATGCGCCTTGTCATGTAATGCGAGGGATAAGCCCGCATTACTGTACCCTTTCCACCTCCTGTGTGCCAGTGTGGCAGCCCCTTTCCTATAAAAGGAGGCCCAAGGCGACCAGGAGAAGGATTCGGCTTTTTGGAGCTCCTCACGCCCCATAGCTAGCTCAAGAACAGAGATATACAATCCACCAAAGCAGGAGTAGGGTTTTACGCAACTCGCGGCCCGAACTCGATAAACGAACCGTGTGCTACCTGTTTGATCCGCTCTTCACGACCCCGCGCCCCGCAACGCAGAGGGATTCTTGTGATCCCATAGGTGTCGCTTCCACCAACATCTTTGGCGCGCCCGGTAGAAGCGCGATTGTGAGAATCGGCTTTAGCAGTTAGTTCGACCTTCTTCATCATCATGGCGCCCAAGAAGAAGACGACGGTGGCGGTTGGCCCGTCGGAGGCCGAGCATCCCGCCCCGACGCGGGCGAGCAGCGGACCGGACGCTGAAAGGACCCGGGGCGCTGTTCGTGAACACCAACACCGTCCCAGCAGTCGGAGTTTGGGAGGCGGCAATATTCATGCGCCTGGCAACGAGCCGCGCGCCGCCAAATCCAAGGATGGAGCCAGGCCCTCCGCGGGTGGCGCGGGGCCTTCCAGGCTCACTGTCGCCCCGCCTGAGGGCAGCGCAAGGGCTTCCAAGACTCACACGCTGGCGCCAACAGCGCGTTCCTCTCAAGTGGCCCACGATGAACGGCGTGGCCACACCGAAGACCCCGGGCGTCGCCGCGGGAAGAGCCCCGAGCGCCACACCCGGGATGTAGAAGACCTACCCGCTCGCTGAGGCGCTGGTGAAGATGGCTTGCGGCCGCGCGGTCGCGATAGAGCTCCTTCTGACGCGGCCAGAAGTTGAAGCGCGTCGCGATCTGTGCAGGTTTCGCTGCCACCGACGCCAGCAGAAGCCTTGGCGCGCGCGCGCAGTTGCTCCTCGGTTTTCCTCCCACTACGGGGAAACTCGACGAATGGAGAGCCACCATCCGAAGCCTTGTTCCGGTGGCCAAGAAAGACGATCTGAGCCCGGCGGAGCCCCCGGGTCGACGTTCCCACGTACCAGCGGCGGGAAGGCTGGCGGCGCCGCAACCACAGTGCATTCGCCTCCTCCTCGCCTGGTACCACGGACACCTGCCCGTCGCGACGTTACGGGCGACGAGATCTCCATAGCGTCATCCGACCCGCGGACCCACCGGGACCAACGCCAGGTCCTTCGGGATCGGGAACATGAAGACGCTCGGACCACCATCGAGCGCCGGCACGGAGCACGCCACCGATCGATAGGCGGCGCAGGCCCGCTGTGGACCACCCGCACCGGAGAGCCACGAGGCCCGCTTACGAGGTAGGCTGCCCGGCTTTACCCGTGAGCTGCGGCAGTTCGGTGGCCCACTCACCGCACTTTCAAGCTGGCGTGGGCGAGAAGTACGGCGGCAAGACCCACCGTCCGAAGTTCTCGGCGTCGCACCATCGCGATGCAGGCTGCCGAGCCCGTGACGATAAGGTGCTTGCGATTACTTTCCGTTGGCTCTTAAACCCAACGCCATGTCATGGTTGATGCACTTGCGGTAGACTCCATTTCCTCCTGGTCGGTTGTGCCATGAGTTCGTGGGCGCTTTTATCGGGCGGTCACCAAGCTCATGGCCAAGCAAGTGATCTACACGTCATTCCCGTAAGGGAGGCGAGAGTCTCCGCAGTACATCTGAGAGGTTCAGCCGGTGCAAGATACAATATCCCTGATGTTCACCCCGCCGCCATCATCAGCGCGTTCCATCAGAACGTGCGTAACCGCAAGATGCGCGAAGAGCTGGTGATGAACAAGGTGAAGGATGTCGCAGAGCTCTATGTTCTCGCCGACAAGTGTGCCCGGGCTGAGGAGGGAAGGAAGTACCCCGGCGAAGACGCCGGCGTGGAAACCGACTCCTCAGATGAGGACACCGCCGCCCCGGCGAAGAAAGGCCGGTGCTGCAACAGGAAACGCAAAGGGAAAGCCGTGCTTGCCATCGAGGGGTCTAATGACACCGGCGCCCCCAAGAAAACCAAGGCAGATGACCCAGGCAAGGAAATTGCCGGATGTGTCGCCTGCCGAGCCTTGGCGGCTGCCGAGAAGACAGGCAACTCCGACAAGCGGTACTTCAAGATCCATCGCACCAAAGGTCACGCTCTCCAAGACTGCCGACAGGTTGAGCTCCTCGCTGAGAAGCAGAGGGCTAAATATGAGAGGCGGGACAAGGAGAAGGGCCAAGACAGTGCTGAAGGATCCGGCAAGAAGCGCGACTGCTAGGCGGGCCGTCGCGGCAAGGAGAAACAACAAGAGAGGCCCGCTCGGGACCGTGACAGAAAGCCAGAAGATGACGATCACGAAGAGGACGACGAGTCCGGCGACCAAGAGTTTCAGAAAGCTACAGAGGCCATGTGCGTCGACGGCGGCGCTTCGCTGCATACCTCTCGGCGCCAGCTTAAACAATGGGCGCGAGAGATTACAGCGGCAGAGCCGTCGTTCGATGCCCAAAGGCCGCTGAAGTGGTCCAGCACACCTATCACTTTTGACTCTGAGGATCACCCTGATCGCACTACTGCTGTCATCGAGGACGTACCAGAGAGCTCCGCCGGCGGAAGCAAGAAGTCCAGGGCCACGCCGCCAGGAACCAAGAAGGTTTCCGTCAATGAGGACGGCACGGGAGGAACTTTTACCATAAGTTCCACCCTTGACGAGAAATAGGAAGACGCGCTCGTCGCCTTCCTGCGGGCGAATGTCGATGTGTTTGCATGGCAAGCCTCTGACATCCCCGGCGTTCCCAGGGAGGTGATTGAGCACCAGCTTGCTGTCCGTCCTCATCGCGCGCCCGTCAAGCGTAAGATCAGAAGCAAGCTTTGGAACGACAAGAGTTCATCACGGAAGAGATCCGAAACCGGAGGCAGCTGGTGCGGTAAGAGGAGTGCTCCATCCAACGTGGTTGGCCAATCCGGTCGTGGTGCGCAAGGCAAATGGGAAGTGGAGGCTGTGTATTGATTACACGAGATATCAATAAGGCTTGTCCCAAAGACCCTTCCGCTGCCGCCAAGATCGACCGATTGTTGACTCCACGGCTGGATGTGATTTGTTGTCATTCCTCGATGCCTACTCCGGCTACCACCAGATCTTCATGGCAAGGGAAGATGAAGAAAAAACAGCATTCATCACCCCATGTGGTACGTATTCTTTCGTACGGATGCCTTTCAGGTTGAAGAGTGCTGGTTCGACGTTTGCAAGGGCGGTCCAGATTGGTTTTGAACACCAGCTCCATAGAAATATGGAAGCTTATATGGATGACATAGTGGTCAAAACCAAGGACAGGGCGACCCTCATACTGGATTTGCAAGAGACATTTGCAAACCTGCGCAAGATTAACCTCAAGTTGAACCCTGAGAAGTGTGTCTTTGGCGTCCCGTCCGGCAAGCTCCTCAGATTCTTTGTGTCACAGCGTGGGATAGAGGCCAATCCGGACAAGATCAAAGCCATAGAACAGATTGAAGTGCCCAAGCGAATCAAGGATGTGCGCCGGCTTGCTAGTTGTGTCGCTGCCATGGGCAGGTTTATATCCAAGTCTGCCGAGCGCGCCCTTCCCTTTTTTAAGATTCTGAAAAAGGCGGGCCTGGTGGAATGGACGCCAGAAGCCGAAGCAGCATTACAAGATTTGAAGAAGTACCTCTCCTCCGCACCCACACTAGTTGCGCCCAGGCCCCAGGAGCCGTTGCTGCTATACCTAGCGGCAACGAACCAGGTGGTCAGCGCCGCACTAGTGGCGCAGAGGGAGGTTGACGACGCGGTAATGGCAACGACAGAGCCCGACGCCACCAATGCGGAGACGACACAGCCGGTCGAAGTGCCGCCAAAGAAGAAAGTGATACAACGCCCGGTCTGCGTCGTTAGCTCCCTCTTGCAGGGGGCTAGGTCGAGGTACTCCGGTGTGCAAAAGCTGCTCTTCGGCCTTCTCATGGCCTCGAGGAAGCTGCGTCACTACTTCCAGGCACACGAGATCACCGTCGTCACTCGCCTCCCCCTGCAGCGGATATTGCACAACCCAAATGCGACGGGGAGGATTGTGGAATGGGCGCTAGAGCTGTCCAGCTTTGACCTCAAGTTTGAGAGTACTTCGACGATTTAGAGCCAAGTCCTGGCGGAGTTCATTGCAGAGTGGACCGCAACACCTGATGAAGAAACCCAAGAGACTGTTCTCCCCGGCAAGGAGGCAAGTTGCAATTGGATTATGTACTTTGATGGGGCTTTCTCCCTGCAAGGTGCCGGGGCTGGCGTACTGCTCGTCGCCCCCACCGGAGATCACCTCGAGTATGTTATCCAGATGCACTTCCCCAGGGAGGTGTCGACAAATAACATGACACAGTACGAAGGCCTGCTTGCCGGTCTTAGGATCGCGGCGGACCTCGGAATCAAAAAGCTCATCGTCAGGGGCAACTCGCAGCTTGTCGTCAAGCAAGTCAATAAGGATTACCAGAGTCCGTTGATGAAGGCCTACGTCGATGAAGTGAGGAAGCTGGAAGAGCGTTTCGACAGTATACAGGCTGAACACGTTCCCCGAACAGAGAACGATGTCGCCGGCTACCTGTCGAAGCGCGCTGCCCTCAAGCTACCTGTGGAACCAGGTACCTTTGTGCTTCAGCTAACTCAGCCATCCTTTGATCCATCAACTGGTCAGAACAAGAGGAGAAAATCAGGGCCCGGCACGTACTTTCCCGCCGAGCTCCCCGGAGCCGCCGGCAAGGATGTTGCCGGGGACACTGAGCCCGCCATGGGACGACTAGCTCCAGCTGAGCGTCAAGCTCTTGCCGTCGAGACAGTCGCTCCTATAGCGGAGAAAACGCCTTTAGTCCTCGCCGTCGAGCCCCAGGCTCCAGCATGGGCACGACATACCGTCCGATTCCTCCAGACAGGGGAACTTCCTGAGGAGCAGGAAGAAGCGGAAAAAGTAGCCCGTCGCTCGCCATGTACCGGTTAAATCGATGACGTCCCATGCGAGAAGAGACCGAACGGAGTGTGAAATTGAAGTGCATCCCTCGTGAGGAAGGACTAGAGCTGTTGGCAGAGATACACAGAGGCATGTGTGGATCCCACATTGGGTCAAGGGCCCTTGCCGGCAAGGCATTCCGGCAAGGCTTCTTCTGGCCCACCGCCCTCCAGGATGCAACGACACTCGTCACCAAGTGTGAAGCGTGTCAGTTCCATTCAAGAAAGCTTCATCAACCAGCTCAAGCCCTTCAAACCATTCCTCTCTCCTGGCCCTTCTCGGTCTGGGGGCTCGACATACTGGGCCCTTTCGCCCGCGCTGTCGGGGGCTTTGAGTACTTGTACGTTGTAATCGACAAGTTCACAAAGTGGTCGGAAGTGGAGGCAGTGAGGAAGGTCACAGCTCAGTCGGCCGTCAAGTTCTTCACGGGGCTAGTGTGCCGTTTCGGGGTACCCAACAGGATCATCACCGACAACGACACACAGTTCACAAGCCGCACCTTCATGCAATATACTCAAGACCTCGGCAGCAAAGTCTGTTTCGCTTCCGTTGCTCACCCACGAAGCAACGGACAAGCTGAGAGGGCAAATGCTGAAGTGTTGCGAGGCTTAAGGACCAAGACCTTTGACAGGCTGCACAAGAGCGGAAGGCACTGGGTTGATGAGTTGCCGGCGGTTCTTTGGTCAATCAGGACGACACCAAATCGAGCCACCGACCAGACACCCTTCGCCCTGGTATACGGGGCGGAGGCAGTTATCCCCACTGAACTCATACACGGGTCACCTCGAGTGCTCGCTTATGATGAGCTTGAGCAAGAGCAACTGCGCCAAGACAACGCACTGCTCCTTGAGGAAGATCATCTTCGGGCGGCTGCGAGAGCAGCACGCTACCAGCAAGCCTTGCGCCGCTACCATAGCCGCAAGGTTCATGCCCGAAGCCTTGAGGAAGGCGACCTTGTTCTTCGGCGCGTTCAATCGGCCTAGAATTCCAACAAGTTGACGCCAAAGTGGGAAGGCCCTTATCGGGTAATACGAGTCACCGGACCCGCGCAGCGATGCTCGAGACCGAAGATGCCGTTCCGGTGAGTAACTCCTGGAACATTGAGCATCTTCGCAAGTTTTACCCGTATAGGCGCGGCTTGCCGGGCCTCCCGGCAAGCCACCTTTTGTACAAGCATTGCCGATGATGCATGTAACCCTTTGTACAAAGCCGGCGCAGACCCTGAGCATAAATAAATGAAGTATTTGGCGCCTAAGTTATAACATGCATGCTAGGTCGAGTCTCGTTCTTGGTTAGGGTTGATAGTGCTTGGCGGCGATTAACCCCCCTAGCTTAGAGGTCGAGTGTCGGCCCCTTTGACGTTTTTTCGTCTTCTTTGGTTCGCAGGACTCACACATATCCTTGTCGGACCACTTAAAGATGAAAAAGAGGAGGAGGATGGACCAGCATCTAGACCCCGGCAAGCCAGTATTACCGGGGGCTGCAAGAGCAAAAGTTCACCCACGGCGAACCAAAGTTGCCGGGGGCTGCAGCTTCAGATAAGTTTTTCATCCCTTGCCATGCATCCCCTTATGGACCGAGGTATGTGAAACCTCGTTTCTTCCCAAAGCTATCGTGCTCCCCTAAAAAACTCTAGGCCCCGGGGCTCGTTCCTGGGGCCAGGTTTGGTGGTAGTCGCGGCAGCAAAAGGATGGAACGAGGGGCTCAAACCCACTTCATCCCTGCCTCCGCCGAACGCGTGAGAAAGGTTGAGTGAAATGGGAAGACGGCAAGGCCTGTTGCCGGGTAAGGAAATGTTTATCCTAAGGATATCAAGGATTCGCTCCTTGCCGTGGGTTCTACCCGCGAACGAATGACCCGACAAAACATCCCTTTTTCATTGAAAACATTCCATTCAGGTACAGTCCATAGGGAATGAAAAACATGGATAATGGGATTACAAGTTCTAAATTCAGCTAAGGCCCAAAGGTTTACAAGTTGAAAAAAGATAAGGTGCCCGTAACCCCTTTCTTGTCCCTCTCCTCAAGAGGTAGGTCAAGGAGACGAAAAGAGCAAAAGGAGCGCCTAGGCAAGCTACGGGTGGCAGAAGACACCAAGAGAACATCTCGGTGGCCGTCCAAAGGCTGGATGGTGATGGCGACGCCGGAAGTAGAGTTCGAAGACGAGGCGGCAGGACGTCAGCACGCTGTCGAATGCGTCGATGCACGCGTACTCCGGCTTGACGGCCTTGCCGCCCGCCCTCTTCCTCTTCCGCAGCCTCCCAGCGCCAGCCGCCCAAGGAGACGACCCCGAGAAGTTCAAGGAGCCGGCGACACGGATGATGGGGACGCCGGTGCCGCACGGAGCGACGCCCGACACCTAGTCGGACCCGTCATCCTGCCGCCCGCTACCCTCGTCGTCACTGCCTCTATCCTCCTCGCCACTCCCGCTCGAGGAGGTGTCTTGGCTATCAGAAGAGCTCTCCACGCAGCACCTTGCCCGAGTCCCGAAGCACCCGAACACCTTGACGGAGAGGAGGCCGCCCTCCATCAGCTTGAAATGGAGGGTAAGCCCCGCCGTCAAGTGGTGGATATGGGCGAACGTCTTCCACCCTCGACCAAGATACATCATGTGAGGGGCTGGGAAGTCGACGTGGACTCGCATACCGCTGATCCCGCAGCCCCTCATGTGCAGCCGCAGTGACTCGGGCGGGTCCAGCTCCATCTCGCTCGCAAATGGAGTCGGGACGCGAAGGCGACGGCGAGGCGGCCGACGCAGCCTAACGAAGAACTCGCAAGGGTCATCTCCAACATGGCCCTCCATGGGAGGAGGAGCTGCTGGCGAAGGCGAGACCGGCGCGCCGTCCCGTCCTCCTCTTCCACGGGCGCCTCGGCCTCGCCCGCGGCCTCGCCCACGGCCTGCCCCCTTTCCCTCCCCCTCGCGGCTGGCTCCGCCGCCGCAGGAGCAGGGGAAGGAAGGATGCGTTGTCGAGCGACGACCCTCGCTGCCACCGTTGAAGGACCAAAACTCCCTCTCTCCATGGCGAATGGGGGGAGGGGAGCGGAAGCTGAAGCAAGGAGGAGATGAAGGAATGCGGGGCGCCATCCCTCCCCTCCCGCTCTTTATAAAGGAACGGAGTAGGGCTCGACCGCCCCGCTCAGCCAATCAAAACACGGAAGGCGCAGGGGACTGGAACCGGCCCGCTGCTCCAGCCCGCTATGGCCCGGTTTCCCGCCTCCACCGTTCGCCACCAAAAGCGCATGAGGGCCGCGTGGCGGACATGCAGAAACCGAAGCGACGGGTGAGGCGACCTCTCCCCACCCCGTGATCGTGGGGAGTGGACGCCTTGAGGACCCCGCCTCGGCCCCATTCAGTAAAGAGGCTGCGCCTCCACGCCTCCCTCCGCTTCTGGGGAGGGCGCGCACTGCCTCTTTATTACGACGTGACGCATGCGCGCAGAGCTCAACCCCGCACATGCCGTCCACGTCATGCCCACGCCTCCCCACGCCGCGCCACGCGCAGGGGAGCGTGGGAAGCACAGCGCGCGAAAGAAACTTACCGCAGTAAAACCGCCCCGCCTGCCCGCACACCGTTTCTGGGCCTAGCCCAACGACGCGATTGCGCTTACGTGTGGCCCAGGCCCGGGGGCTCCTGTCGGTGTACAAAAAGAGGGGTACACCTTTTGTACCCCTATAACTGTGCACGGGCAGTCTGAGCCACGGGCACCACCACACTAAGCAAGGCAAGGGAGGTGAACCAAGGTAAGGCCGAAGCCGAAGAGGAGCAGAACGACGCCAAGACCAAGGCCACAAAGAGCAAAGGGGCGAAGCGGACTCCCCCGGCAAGGTCCTTGCCGGGGAGCGGTTCTAGCAGGCCCGGCAAGACCCTTGCCGGGGCAGCTCACCCCACGCCTACGGAGCGGGTCACCCTTGAGTCCACTACCCC
Source organism: Aegilops longissima (assembly GCA_021605205.1). Classification (NCBI taxonomy): domain Eukaryota; kingdom Viridiplantae; phylum Streptophyta; class Magnoliopsida; order Poales; family Poaceae; genus Aegilops; species Aegilops longissima. Next base: position 461,690,584 of record CM038680.1, read on the forward strand.
CATGGGGCAAGGATTCGGGAGATATCCCCGTAGTGGCATGCAAATCTTTGTGAAGACATTCAAGATCAGATACACACTTGAGAAGATGCGGGATCCCAGCCAAGGAGGACCACGAGGCTCCCGGCAAGACCCTTGCCGGGGATGACAGCAAGCGCCGCGGCAAGACCCTTGCCGGGGGTGGCAGCAAGCGCCACGACAAGACCCTTGCCGGGGCCCCGGCAAGGCCCTTGCCGAGGACACCCGTGGGGCCACCATCAGGCCCGCGCCAGTCGCACCTCCACCGCCGTTCGCATGCAGCTGCCGACCCAACCAGCTGGGCAAGCACCTGCGTGGCGGCATGCAAATCTTCGTGGAGACGCACCACTGCGCCACCTCAGCTGCATGCTTGCCTACATGGCACCACAAGCACCGCTGGCCAGGGCGCGCGTCAACACCAAAGGGAGTGGCGACGGACGGGACGGGGCTCTCTTCCGACCCAGATAAAGTAAGGACACCTAAGCAGGGCGCATGAAATGCGCCTTGTCATGTAATGCGAGGGATAAACCCGCATTACTGTACCCTTTCCACCTCCTGTGTGCCACTGTGGCAGCCCCTTTCCTATAAAAGGAGGCCCAAGGCGACCAGGAGAAGGATTCGGCTTTTTGGAGCTCCTCACGCCCCATAGCTAGCTCAAGAACAGATATATACAATCCACCAAAGCAGGAGTAGGGTTTTACGCAACTCGCGGCCCGAACCTGGATAAACGAACCGTGTGCTACCTGTTTGATCCGCTCTTCTCACGACCCCCGCGCCCCGCAACCGCAGTAGGGATTCTTGTGATCCCATAGGTGTCGTTTCCCACCGACAAGCCGCCTGCGTGACTCTTTTTCCATTTCAAAAACATGCATGAATTACTGATTGAGCCGTTGTAGTATCGTCGACCTCAACATCTACATTCAATTTGGTCCACCCCGGAAAAGAATATGCATAAGTCGACATGGCAATCAATGTGAAGATGAAAACAATATATGTGTAATCTGCATGAGTTAAAGAGACGATTGAACAGAAAATAAGCAAAGTTAATAGGCCAGACCAAACTTGTGGTGACTGGGAAAAATATGACAAAATTCAATACGAAACTCAGAAATCAGCGCTAATCATCATGGAAAAAAGTACGAACAATGATATCACTAACAAATTGAAATCGAACAAAATACATATTTGCTAATAAGGTTTTTCTAATTGTCAGGAGAGAATAGCTGGTGTACTTTTATCTTCAAAAGAATCATTTTCATCACCTAGCATCTTTACCTTGTAGATCAAGCACCCTGATTAGCTCATCTCGCATCAAATGGGGTAAACCATTATCATCATCTAGCACATAGCTGGTAGTTCCAACATATATTTTCTAATTAACTCTAGCCCAACCAACGTGAGAATATCCTACTCTAACTAACCAGCATCAAAATATCATCCACACCAACATTGTAACTTCTCAATGATGGAAATAGAAGAGAAACATGGACCAATGCAAGCATGAAGAAACTGAACTATATAATAAAGACCTCCAAGTCAGTACTTTTACTGTACTGTACTCCAAATTAGCAACAATGGATGAGTACAAAAGTAAAAGGGGCAACAACAATAACTCAAAAATTAGTTCCTTATAGCACCTATAAAGAGATGGCCGGAAATCTTAGAGGTTGTCACAATGAAAGATATTAAATAAAAATATAGCTTCCAGCTGCTACATTAGTATATAATTACAGTGGCCAATTGTTCATCAGTAGATATGTGGAATATATACCTCAATTTTCTTAATCTCCATCTCAGTCTGTTCTCACCTCATGGTTCCTTCACGCTAGTATCTTCACCTCTTCGCGCTTGTTTTGAACACATGAACCAAAAAAATTGACCACATACAGAGTGGTATACCTGATAGATTTCACCTCGACACCACAACAGTCGTCCACCTTTGCTGACGCCACTGACCTGGCCAGGAGGTTTATCCTACTCGGCTGGCGCCAACCTGACCAAGTTGAATGTCGGCAGTAACATAATGGCTCATAAATCAAAGCAAATGGATGAAGAATCAAGAAAAAACTCAGAAATCATAGGAGCTATCAACAAGAGAACACAAACTTGCAGAATTTGATACATTCTAATACATGATCAATCTCCATTAGGGAATCCACAATGTAGCCTTTTGCTGCCTCTAAGGCTGACTCTAAGCCATTAGAGGCTGACGCTATACACTACACATCGGAGCCTCTTAACCAAAATGGCTAGCGACACCTCTTAGCTAAGAGCCTGCCTCCAAGTTTTCTCTTAAAATAAAGTATTTCCCTTGTCCTACTTGTCATCCTACGATGTACAGGGGGATTGGAGCATGCGCGTCCGTCCAACAAGGATAGCTGATGAAAAGTAAATTATTTTATGTTCAGGTGGGGCACAAGCTAAGAGGTTGTACCAGACTATACATTGTGGAACTTTGCACTTAGCTTAGAGGCAAGCATGTGGGACCCATGTTAGAGGCAGTGTTGCCTCTACATAGTGTGGATGCCCGTACTGAACGAAACAAATATGCTCCATGGTGATGGAAAATCTGAAGTGACATGGCCTTCCAACATGGTTTTCGCTAGCCTAGATTTGCTATACCAATCTACATATGGTAATACGGAGAAACCGTATCGAAGATTATGTTTTTTTAATAATAGCTTAATTTCTTCCTGATCTTTCTCTAATAATAAAGCACGGATTGACTTTGTCGGGTTCACCGTCACAATACGCTTCCGCCCAGTCGTAATATGCTTTTACGATTTAAATTTTCTCTACCCGAGGTGGTATTAATTGATGTCTATATCCCTGCAGGCTTTGGAGGCAACGATCGATCGCTAGCAAGTCTCGCCACGCACGATTGACAACCAGATGGGCCGATCGCTAGCAAGCCTCGCCTCGATTGACAGCCAGATGGGCCTTTGCTACTAGATGCGTGGATTCGAACACAGGACCTATGTTACGTGCGGTCTGGAGCTTAGGTGGGCCAGAATCTGTATTTCTGTTACGGGACGGTACTAAAAAAAGTTGCTCCATGTGCTAAAATTAGATACTACTTTTGTGATTAATAGTCCCACCCTGCTCTTCTAGATCATATCCTAGCAACTTAAATACGTGTTTGGGTGGCACCTGACGGATTCTAGCGTGTTACATTGATGAATGTTTATATAAACACACAAAATCTCTTTCCCGTTGCAACGCACGGGCATGTGTGCTATCTATTCTTATCCTCTTATTTAGTAAAATAACTGCTAACCAATCAAACATGGGTCTAAAGAACCAAAAGTAATTAATAACTATCCAAACTATTTAATTAATAAGACCTTCCCACCGTCCAACCAGGCATTTGGTAGAAGAACCTCACTGCAGTGAAAGCACGTGAAAATTTTCACACAAGAAAACCCTAGAAGGTTCATCGTGAAGTGTTGTTCGCGCGGAGTCTTCTCCTATTCCAATGTAAACCATACCTGCTTGCAAGGGGCAGGATGCAGCGCCATGGATGCAAGACATGTCCTGTCATCCCAATACATTGTAATTCCTTCGGGTTACATCATGATCCATACAATCTAATCATAATAAGTCTATTAACTCACCTTCTGAAGTATCATATAATGAGGCAAACGGGCTTCCTCACCGCAGACCGGATAGAGGAATTAAACATGGTTGGTGCACATGTTCGATTAGTATAGCAATATGATTCCTAATCTTACTCCATTATAGTTTTTTTTAGAGAAAAGGCAAGAGCCCAACTTTATAAATAAAGCCACCAGGCAGAGTTACAGCAACAGAACCAACCACCAGAACAAGTTTAACGGCCAAGGAGCATAAGTATCATTACAAGGCCTCCAGCCTAACATGGCACGCAGGCCAGCAAAACACCAGAAACACCAGCAGGGAAATTAGGAAGCCGTCCTCGAAGTACGCCGAAAAAGAGAAGACGGCGTAGATTTCATCTTGGATAGCATGTCGTCGAAAGCCTGAAGGTCCCCTTCCTTAGTCAATAATCTCCACTGCTGCAAAAAGACATTGCCTTTAAATAAGCAGCTGACAGGGTTAGCCGGAAAAATGTGTTCAATCGAGAACTTGTTCCTAGTAATCCACAGTGACCACCCGATCGCAGCCCAGCCCACTAAGAAGACCCTCTTGGACTGCCCAGATAAGGAGTTAATATATTGCCTCAGGTCCTCAAAGGAGGAGGGAGTCCAGTTAACATGAAGCCAAAGTCTGATGCAACACCACATGAATTTAGCTAAGGAGCAATGGAAGAAAATATGGTCAGTATTCTCAAGTGCCCCACATAGCACGCACCTATCAGTGCCCGGCGCGTTCCTCTTCTTAATTTGATCAGCCGCCGGAAGCTTACGACGAACAGCTTGCCAGAGAAATATTTTAATCTTAGGGGGGATTCGAGCTGACCAAATATCCTTAAACTTCAACGAGCGGCCACCAGGGATAAGCTTAGAATAAGCCGATTTAACAGAAAAGCGCCCCGAAGAGGAGAGGGGCCAAACTGCGGAGTCATCTTCCTCCGAGAGCAAGGGGAAGCAAGCAGTAAGGCGCTGCCAGTCTTCCAACTCTACAGGGGAAAGAGAGTGCCGGAAATCCAAAACCCAACCCTGAACCGAGAGCTCAAAGATGGAGATCTCAGGATCAGCACAATAGTAAAACAAGGCCGGGAAGGCAACCGCAAGCGTGGTGTCCCCGACCCACCAATCTAACCAAAAACGAGTGGACTTACCATTCCTAACAATAAATTTGACAAGGGACCAAAAAATCGGCCGAACTTTAACCAATTGACGCCAAAACTGAGACCCGCCATGTGCAGAGGCGAACATAGGGCTCGAGGGAGGGAAATATTTAGCCTTAAAAATCGAGAGCCAGATAGGGCGCTCCTCAAGTGTCATTATCTTCCACCACCATTTAATCAAAAGACATTTGTTCATGATTCTCGTATTAATAATGCCAAGACCACCCTTGTCCTTAGGACGACAAATGATGTTCCATCTAACCAATCTATATTTGCGTTTATTGTCCGCGGAGTTCCAGTAAAATGCACCCCTATGTTTGTCGAAACCAGAGTGAATCCCGTTGGACAGAAGGTAGAAACCCATCAGGTACATCGGGAGGGAGGAGAGGCATGAGTTGGTAAGGGCAACCTTGCCCGCCTGCGTATTATAACGTCCTCTCCAAGGAAGGACTCTATTGCCAACTTTAGCAAACACCGGGGCAAAATCTTTTGCCAAGAGCTTAAACAGGGAGATAGGTAATCCTAAATATTTGAGAGGGTACGACCCAAGGGAACTGTTCAGAAGGTGAGCCACCCGTTGTGCTTCCAGATCCGAGACCCCAGTCACAATGACCTCGCTCTTGGAAAAGTTAATTTTAAGACCCGAAAGAGCTTCGAAGCAAAGCAGAAGGAATTTCAGATTGGTGAGACTGGTCTCATTGAGCTCAAACCATAATGATGGTGTCGTCCGCATATTGAAGATGAGTAATGCCATGAGGAATAAGGTGAGAGCTCACCGGGGAGATATGCCCAGCCAACGCGGCCCGAGAAAGGATACGAGATAAAGCATCAGCAACAAAATTGAAAAGCAAAGGGGACACCGGGTCCCCTTGTCTAAGGCCCCTACCGTTAGCAAAAAAATCACTAGTTTGGCCATTCACAACCACAGCCGTGTGCCCACCAGAAACAAGTTGCATCAAATGGTGCATCACAGGGCCCTCAAAGCCCTTAGCCAGTAAGACTTGCCGAAGAAAATTCCAACTCACCGAGTCGTAAGCCTTCTCAAAATCAAGCTTAAGGACCACAGCCTTGGTCCCCTTAATCCGCAGATCATGGATTATCTCATGCAAGCTCAGCACCCCGTCCAAGATGAATCTCCCTTTAATGAAAGACGATTGGAAGGGGCTAATGACCCGATGAGCTATCGGGGACACCCTAGTGGCCATGCCCTTCGCTGGCATCTTAGCAAAGTTGTTAATTAAAGCAATGGGCCTAAATTGTGAAATCAAGTCAGCACCTTTAATTTTAGGGATAAGGGTGAGAACCGCGTAATTGAGCCCCGAGATGTCAACGGTGCCCAGCCAAAATCCTTGGATGATAGCTATAATAAGACCTTTTAACTGAGGCCAGAAATGCCGAAAGAAAGGAATGGAAAAGCCGTCAGGGCCTGAAGCCGCATTAGAGTTGGCGGTTCGGATAGATTCGAAGATTTCCTCTTCAGAAGGGGGAATAAGCAGGAGATCATTATCAACGCTCGACAGCTGCTCAAGGGGAGGCCAGAAGCCCGGAGCAAGCGAAAAGCCCAGCTCAGGTTTAGCCGCCAACAAAGAAGAGAAGAATTGGACCACGTGGCGAAGAATGACCGAGGGGTCAGAAACCCTAATACCATCAATCAGAAGGCTATCAATTAAACATCTACACCGTCTACCATTCGCAATGGCAAAGAAATAAGCTGTGGGCGCATCACCCTTAAGGGTCCAGTTAATCGTTCCTCTTTGCTTCCAATACACTTCCTCCTGGCGGTGAATATCCAAGAGCGCCTTTTCTAGGCCATAGCGGACCTGCCATTCAGCCTCAGAAAGACCAGAACTGTCCGCACGATTATCAAGATCGCCAATTTGGGCACCCAGCCTTACTTTGTCACGCCTTAACTCAGCAAAATGATTCTTAGACCAACCTCTGAGGAATTTGCGCAGGCAGTAAGAGACATGATGCCAATCATCCATTGGACCAAAAGAGCGCCGAGGAGAAGAAAGACATGCCGAAATCTTCCGAGCCAACAAGGTGGGGAACCCCTCCACTAAGAGCCAAGACGCATCGAATTGAAACCTTTGGCAGCCAATTGGACAAGAGCCATCGTCAAGGATTAGGGGAGCATGGTCAGATCCCACAATGGGCAGGGCACGCAGACAAACTCGAGGGAAAAGGGCATCCCAACCAGGGCAGAGAAAAACCTTGTCAAGAACAGAGCGGATGGGAGAAGCTTGTCGGTTAGTCCAAGTGAAGCGGGCCCCAACCCTAGGGACTTCACGAATGGCCGCATCCCTGATGAAAGCATTGAAGGCCTCAGCCAGAGCCCAAGAGAAATTAGCGGAGCTCTTATCAGAAGGATATCTCAATAGGTTAAAATCACCCCCAATCAAGAGGGGGAGCTGGCAGGAGTCAATTTTATTATAAATCTCGTCCAGGAAAATGTAAGACAAGGAATGAACTGCCGGACCGTAAACCACCATGAACTCGATAAGAGAATTGAGGGAGCGATGGGAAACTACCGTACTAGCCCAGTACATACCATGATCAAAAGCTACAAAATCAAATATATCATTATTGGTGCCCAGAAGAAAGCCACCCGACTGACCAAGAGAAGCCACAAAATTCCACTTGAATCTGTCTATCCCAGCAACAGCCGAAAGTTCACTCGGGGAGAAGGAGGGTTTAAGGGTCTCAACAAGGCCAATAAAATCAACTTTTTCAGACCGCACCCGATCTTTGAGTTGGTCCCTGCGCCCCCTAGCGCAGAAACCTCTGATGTTCCAAAATAAGGCCTTCATCTGAAGGAAAGGTTTTTGATTCTAAGACTCGACCTGCACCGAGCCTTGCAGGGTTTAGCGCGTTTCCCAGCCCCACGTTTCTGAACCGGGAGACGACACTGTCGGCCTCCCCCACTACCCCGGCCACAACCAGAGGGGCGGAAACACCAACCCCCGCCTCCTTGGCTTTCGCAATGTCAGCCTGGGCTAGCTCGTTAGCTCTAATCACATCAAGTAAGGAGGAAGGGGAACCCAGACTAGAATCTAAACATATCCCAACATCATCTAATATCTTAAACAACTGCTCATCAGACTGAGAAGGTAAAACTAATCTAACAGGAGACGAGACCAAAGGAGGGGAAGGAGACGGAGTAGGGCCCGAACCTGAAGGAGGGAAACCAGAGAAATAAAGAAATATATCTCTATATGGCCCTTTGGAATAACGATGTGCATGAGTGTGCTAGATACTAATAGTTGATCAGTTGCAAATAGAAGTAATTGTACAATTGTTGTTAAAGAATCTAGTCAAGGTGTACCTTCTCGGGCGTCTCGAGCTACCAGCTGCTCGTGGACGGGGACGGGTAGGATGGGAATAACGCTGTGTTCTGTAACAAAGAACAAGTAGCGGTGCTAGTGGAGGCGGGGGAATGGGGCGGCGCGATTGACGCATTCCGGATGATGCAGTGCGTTGGGTGGCCGCCTACGCGAGGATGCTGCAGCCTGCGGTCGCGGATCTGGGGAACCGCATCGCCGCCGACAGAGGGGTGGGCCCTGCAGGCACTCAGGGTCGGGCTTGACGACACGCAACCAGCTCTTCCCGGGTTCCTCGCCGGTGTGGACTGCCGCCTTGCCTGGTTTGACGCCCAACTTGGCCTTGTCAAGCTCCTCGTTTCTGTGCTGCACGCTGGACTTCCGTCCTGGCCGTCGTCATCCCAGCGGACGCAATATGGTTGGTTGGCATCAGGGGCAGCCGAAGAAGAGAGTTGTGCCCTCGATCCGGCGACCGTAGGCTACCGTCGATCCAGCTACCGTATGCTGGCGGCAGCGATCCAACCCTAGGGAGGGTGTGAGGACATGGCAGGAAGGCCGGGTAGAAGAATGCTATCGGGATTTGATTGCTCCGAGAAGAGCAGATTATGTTTTCCACTGTACACATATTTGGCAGAGTAATCGTCTGCCATTGTTAATTGCTTGGAACAATCACAGTTTCATATTAGATTAATCTCGACTGTAAGATGTGATTTGGTGGGATAGTTGATGATAGTTATCAGGTTGGGTAGACCTGCGGGGTGGCCTTAAGAGAGATAAAGTTGATTGTGTAATACTAGTATATAGAAAAGACGCTAGTAGACGGGATATTTTCTCCAGCGGAGAGGATCATGGGAGTAACTTGAGATTTTAATGGAAAGCAATGTTTAATGCCAAGAGAATAATACATTACAAGAAATATCAAGATGCCGTCATGCACAGGTCAAAATGTGCTCATGCAACACACCAGAACACAAAGGTTTAAGTACCAAAGGTTGTGAAATCATTAGCTATCACATTCCTTGATTTAGTAAAAAAAATCTGACCACATTGGCTTATAATGTGTCAGATTAAGTCATGAGAAGAGTAGTTCGATAGATAAGCTTGTCCGCAAGCAAGGAAATTAGTTCCATAATCACTTCATTTCGAGATTCCAAGACAACATTGTTCACGACATGAAGTATGTTGGCTATGGAGAAGCACAGTCAGGTTCGGAGGCGCCTGCATGATTCTTTTCCCTTTTCAAAAACATGCCTGAATGACTATGAAGAGACAATAATCAAGCCACTGTAGTATCATCAAACTCAACATCTACATTCAGTTTGGTCTAGCTCGGACAAGAATATGCATCAGTCGACTTGGCAATCGATGTGAAGATGAAACAAAATATATGTGTAATATGCATGAGTTAAAGAGATGATTGAACAGAAAACAAGCAAAGTCAATAGGCCAGACCAAACTTGTGGTGACTGGGAAAAATATGACAAAATTCAATACAAAACTAATAAATCGGAGCTAATCATCACAAACAAACAAAAAGTACGAACAATAATATCACTAACAAATTGAAATCAAACTGAATAAATATTTGCTAATGTGGATAGCTGGTGTACTAATCCTCGGTGTTCTAATTGTCAAGAGTGAATAGCTGGTGTACTTTTATCTTCAAAAGAATCATATTCATCACTTAGAATCTTAACCTTGTAGATCAAGCACCCTGATTTGCTCATCTCACATCAAATGGAGTAAACCATTATCATCATCTAGCATCATAGCCGATAGTTCCAATATATATTTTCCAATAAACACTAGGCCGACCAACGTCAGAATATCATCCAAACCAACATCATAACTTCTCAGTGATGGAAATAGAAGAGAAACATGGACAAATGCAAGCATGAAGAAACTGAACTACGTAAAAAAGACCTCCAAGTTAGTACTTTTACTGTACTTTACTCCAAATTAGCAATAGTGTATGAGTAGAAAAGTAAAAGGGGCAACAATAATAAATCAGAAATTAGTTCCGTATGGGATCTATAAAGAGATGGCTGGAAATCTTAGAGGTTGTCACAATGAAAGATATTAAATAAAAATAAAGCTTGCAGCTGCTGCATTAATATATAATTACAGTGGCCAATTGTTCAACAAATAGATTATGTGGAATATATACCTCAATTTTCTTGATCTCCATCCTAGTCTGTTCTCACCTCATGGTTCCTGAACGCCAGTATCTTCACCTCTTCACGCTTGTTTTGAATTCGTGAACCAAAAAAATTGACCACAAACAGAGTGGGACACTGATACGTCTCCAACGTATCTATAATTTTCGATTGCTCCATGCTATATTATCTACTGTTTTGGACCATATTGGGCTTTATTTTCCACTTTTATATTACTTTTGGGACTAACCTATTAACCGGAGGCCCAGCCCAGAATTGCTGTTTTTGCCTATTTCAGTGTTTCGAAGAAACGTAATATCAAACGAAGTCCAAATGGAATGAAACCTTCAGGAACGTGATTTTCTCAACAAATATGATCCAGGAGACTTGGACCCTCCGTCAAGAAAGGAGGGAGGCGGCCACGAGGGTGGAGGGCGCCCCCTGCCTCGTGGGCCCCCCTTTGCACCACCGACGTACTCCTTCCTCCTATATATACCTACGTACCCCCAAACGATCAGATACGGAGCCAAAAATCTAATTCCACCGCCGCAACTTTCTGTATCCACGAGATCCCATCTTGGGGCCTGTTCCGGAGCTCCGCCGGGAGGGGAATCCACCACGGAGGGCTTCTACATCATCACCATAGCCTCTCCGATGAAGTGTGAGTAGTTTACCTCAGACCTTCGGGTCCATAGTTAATAGCTAGATGGCTTCTTCTCTCTTTTTGGATCTCAATACAATGTTCTCCCCCTCTCTCGTGGAGATCTATTCGATGTAATCTTCTTTTTGCGGTGTGTTTGTTGAGATCGATGAATTGTGGGTTTATGATCAAGTTTATCTATGAACAATATTTGAATCTTCTATGAATTCTTTTATGTATGATTGGTTATCTTTGCAAGTCTCTTCGAATTATCAGTTTGGTTTGACCTACTAGATTGTTTCTTCTTGCAATGGGAGAAGTGCTTAGCTTTGGGTTCAATCTTATGTGTCCTTTCCCAATGATGAGGGGCAGCAAGGCACGATTGTATTGTGGCCATCGAGGATAACAAGATGGGTTTTTTATCATATTGCATGAATTTATCCTCTACATCATGTCATCTTGCTTAAGGCGCTACTCGCTTCCTTGAACTTAATACTCTAGATGCATCTTTGGATAGTCTGTCGATGAGTGGAGTAATAGTAGTAGATGGCGGCAGAGTCGGTCTACTTGTCTCGGACGTGATGCCTATATACATGATCATACCTAGATATTCTCAAAACTATGCTCATTTCTGTCAATTGCTCAACAGTAATTTGTTCACCCACCGTAGAATACTTATGCTCTTGAGAGAAGTAGCAGATACCTGATACTTTGCTTAATAATCTATGGCCCCCGGGTCTATTCTCATCATATTAATCTTTATCACTTTATTATTGTTTTTCTTTTTATTTTATTTTATTTTACTTTGCATCCTTATACCAAAAATACCAAAAATATTATCTATCATCTCTATCAGATCTCACTCTCGTAAGTGACCATGAAGGGATTGACAACCCCTAATCGCGTTGGTTGTGTGGAGCTATTTGTTTTGTGTAGGTACGAGGGACTTGCGCGTAGCCTCCTACTGGATTGATACCTTGGTTCTCAAAAACTGAGGGAAATACTTACTCTACTCTGCTGCATCACCCTTTCCTCTTCAAGGAAATCCAACGCAGTGCTCAAGAGGTAGCAGATACCTGATAGATCGCACCTCCACACCATTGTAGTCGTCCACCTTGCTGATGCCACTGACCTGGCCAGGAGGTTTATCCCGTGCATCCGACACCGACCTGACCAATTTGAATGTGCGGAACAACATAATGGCTCATAAATCAAAGCAAAAGGATGAAGAATCAAGAAAAAAACTCAGAAATCATAGAAGTTATCAGTAAGAGAACACAAACTTGCAAAACTTGACACATTCTAGTACATGATCAATCTCCATTAGGGCATCCACGGTGTAGCATTTTTGTACCTTTAAGGCTGCCTCTAAGCCATTAGAGGCCAACGCTATACACTGCATGCCGAAGCCTCTTAACCAAAATGGCTAGCGACGCCTCTTAGCTAAGAGCTTGCCTCCAAGCTTTCTCTTAAATTAATATTTTCCTGGCCCTACTTGTCATCCTGCGATGTACAGGGGGATTGGAGCATCCATGTCCGTCCAATGAGGGTAGCTAATGAAAAGTAAATTATTTGATGTTCAGGTGGGGTAAAAGCTAAGAGGCTTACCAGACTCTATACATTGTGGAATTTTGTATTTAGCTTAGAGGCAAGCACATGGGACCCATGTTATAGACAATGTTGCCTCTACACACTTTCGATGCTCTTACGGAACGAAACAAATATGGCCCATGGTGATGGAGAATCTAAAGTGACAAGATAACCCACAAATATAGGGGACCGCAACAGTTTTCGAGGGTAGAGTATTCAACCCAAATTTATAGATTCGACACAAGGGGAGCCAAATAATATTTGAAGGTATTAGCAGCTGAGTTCTCAATTCAATCACGCTTGGAGATTAATTATCTGCAGCAAAGTGATCAGTGGCAAGGTAGTATGGTAGTTTTGATAATAGTAGCAGTAGCAACGGTAACGGTAAAAGTGATAGCAGTAGTTTTGCAACAAGTGCAACAGTAACAGCAGCAGTAGTAACTTAGCAAGAACAATATAAGATAAATTCATAGGCATTGGATCGGTGACTTGTTGGATGATATTCATCACGAGATAGTTATAACCTAGGGCGATACGGCACTAGCTCTAGTTCATCAATATAATGTAGGCATGTATTCCGTAAATAGTCATACGAGCTTATGGAAAGAACTTGCATGACATGTTTTGTCCTACCCTCCCGTGGCAGCGGGGTCTTATTAGAAACTAAGGGATATTAAGGCCTCCTTTTAATAGAGAACCGGAACAAAGCATTAACACATGGTGAATACATGAACTCGTCAAACTACGGTCATCACCGGGAGTGGTCCCGACTATTGTCACTCCGGGGTTGCCAGATCATTACACGTAGTAGGTGACTATAACTTGCAAGATCGGATCTAGAACATGGATATAATGGTGAAAACATAAACAGTTCAGATCTGAAATCATGGCACCCGGGCCCAAAGTGACAAGCATTAAGCATAGCAAAGTCATAGCAATATCAATCCTAGAACATAGTGGATACTATTGATCAAGTCCTAACAAAACTAGCTCGATTACATGATGAATCTCATCCAACTGCTCACCGACCAGCGATCCTATGAAGGAATTACTCACTCCCAGTGGGGAGCATCATGGAATTGGCGATGGAGAAGGGTTGGTGATGACGAAGAACGAAGATCCCCCTCTCCGGAGCCCCAAACAGACTCCAGATCTGGGCTCCCGATGAAGAACAGGAGGTGACGGCGGTTCTGTCTTGTGGATCACGATAATTCTTTCTTCCTGATTTTTTTTGGAAAAATAGGATTTTATAGCGTAGGTTTCAAGTCTGCGGGGCCACCAGGTGGGGACAACCCACCTGGGCGCGCCTGGTGAGGGGGCGCACCCTGGTGGGTTGTGCCCACCGAGGTGGCCCCCTCCGGTAGGTCTTGGCTCCAGAAATTTTCTTATTTGATATAAAAATTCCTCGGAAAGTTTCGTTCCATTCCGAGAACTTTTATTTCTGCACAAAAACAACACCATGGTAGTTTTGCTGCAAACAACGTCAGTCCGGGGTTAGTTTCATTCAAATCATGCAAATTAGAGTCCAAAACAAGAGGAAAAGTGTAAGGAAAAGTAGATACGTTGGAGACGTATCAACTCCCCCAAGCTTAAACCTTTGCTTGTCCTCAAGGAATTCAGTTGATAAATTGAAAGTGAAAAAGAAAAACTTTTACGAACTCTTTTGCTCTTGTTTGCATAAATAAGCTTAAACAGCACCCAGGCTTTCAACCAATCATTATAACTAACCATGCCAACAATAACTCTTAAAAATTATATTTGACTCATATCAATGACATAATCAGCTAGCGAGCAATAATAAGACATCTCAAACAGCAACACATTGTCAAAACAACCATGATATAATATGACAATATTGGTATCTCGCTAGCCCTTTCTGAGACCGCATAACTTAAATGCAGAGCACCTCCAAAGTTCAAGCAGCGACTAGACATTGTAATTCATGGTAGGAAAGATCCAGTCATGATGCACCCAAACATTAGCTACACACAATGCATAAGCATGACAGCAGCGCTTTCAGGTTCTGGCGCTTATTTTAGAAGGTGATGACACAACATAAAAGTAAATAGATAGTCCCTCCGCAGAGGAAAGCAGTGATTTGGAGAGGTGCCAGAGCTCAAGTTTCTAAAACAGAGGTAAAAGATATTTTGAGACATGCACCATTCTCATTTACTTGACGACCATCAGTTATCGATATCTTCCATGCTAAACACGCTAGTGGCGGTTCCCAAGCGATAAAGGTAAAGGTTTACTCCCCCTCCACCAACAATCACACTCCACGGCTTGTCTGAAACAACGGGTGTCGTCCATACCAACAACAGCCCCGGGGGAGTTTTGTTTAATTATTTGCATTTTTTAGTTCGGGACTAGGAATCCCTATTACCGCCCTTTTCTCGTGCGATGGCGAGTTAATAAACACTCGACCTGAGAATAACCCGCTTAGCATGGAAGATACCGACCACCTCCTATCGTTCCATGAACGATCCAGGCACACAAAAAGGATATTTATTTGAAGTTTTTAGAGGTGGCACATGCAAATTTACTTAGGACGGCAAGGTAATACCGCATATAGGTAGGTATGGTGGACTCATCTCGGTCCAAGGTTTTTGATGTACAAGAAGAATTCCCGCTTAGTATAGGCGAAGGCTAGCAATTAGATTGAGAAGCGGCCAGCTAGAGAGCAACAACGGTCATGAACATGCATTATGCATAAGTAACATTGGACACTAGCATGAGTAGGATATGAACACCATGAACATAAATATCATAGAGGCTATGTTGGTTTTGATTCAACTACATGCATGAACATGTGACAAGTCAAGCCACTCGAACATTCAGAGGAGGATACCATATCATCATACTACATCACAATCATTTTAACGCAATGTTGACATCCAAGATAAATCATTATCCACTCCAAGCTACTTCTGCATGGCATGAGAAACGATAACCTCTAATTATCATTGCAAACATGTTTAATCATAATCGGCTGAATCATGGATACTAGGTTAAACATTTTTTAAAAACAGAACAAGTCGAGTTCATACCAGTTTCTCTCTGCCACGGCCCATTCATTGAATATCGTTATTATTGCCTTTCACTTGCATGACCGAACGATATGAAAAATAATAATAGTGCAAGAATGTCGTGGACTAAGCTGGAATCTGCAAACATTTTATTCAACAGGAGAAGACAAGGTAAAATGGGCTTTTTATTAGACCAACAATTATTCATATGAGAGCCACTTAACATTTTCATCGTGGTCTTCTCCTTGGTACGACTCAAATAAAAAGAAAAGAAATTCAGAGAAACACATTAAATATTTTTGGAGTTTTTGGTTTTCTTGAACAAGCAAATTAAAGGAAAAAAGAAAAAAAATGAGAAAAACTATTTACACGGGAAAGCTCCCAACGAGCCAAAGAAGAACAAAGAAATCTTTTGGGTTTTCTTTTTAGTTCTACAGTTAACTATTCTAGAAAGAAAATCAAAAAGAAGCAGGAAATATTTTTGGATTTTCTCAAGTTTTTCAAACACACAAGAAGAAAGCAAGAAAATAAAATTAAGCCTGGATGATACAATGAAAAAGTGTGAACACCAGCAAATGAAATGAAATGTGTGAACATGAATGTAATGTCGGTGAGAAACACGTACTCCCCCAAGCTTAGGCTTTTGGCCTAACTTGGTAATCAATCAGTAGCCTGGATAGTAGTCGGGGTGTTGAGGAGCGGGCATCCATGCATCCCACTGCTGAGGCTCCTCCTCTGCTGCAGCCTGATCGTTCCTGTAGGCGATGATGTCCGCAGGCATAATCCTATATCCACCCCTGGCAACAGGATCAAACAAAGTAGGAGCAGGCAATGGAATAATATCACAAGTCTTCACACTAAAAACCAGGTTATACGGAACAGGGATGTTAGGAGATTTGATATCAGTAAAATGGTGGTGATCCATGGCTGCACGATCTAGGTAAACCTTGGTCAAAGGGTAATCATGAAGGCGTATCTCAACATTTAAGTGAGCCGCCAAACGAGTAGCAAAAATCCTACCATGTATTTTACCCTTGGACTTATTAACATGGAGGCGGCGTGCCACAATAGCTCCGACGCTATAAGTGTTGTCGCCCTCTAGTGCACGACGTAAAACAGCAAAGTCTGGCGCACTGAGCGCACCTACTTTTTGTCTAGCAAGTAAACACTTAGCAACAAATAAAGCAAAATAATGCATGACAGGAAAATGTATGCTAGTGGCAGTGACGGCCGACACCCCTCTCTCATCTCCCACTCTTAAAGTACGATAAAAGGCCTCAAAATCTGCTGGCCTAGGCTCAACTAAACTCCAGTCAGAAGGGAGCATGCATATATCACAAAACTTAGTAAGTGGTATCTGACGGGTTTCAGCATATAAATAAAACTGCACCTCAGGTGGACAATTCCTAGGAAGGAAAGTAAAACTTTGAACACAGATGTTTGTGAGGAGATGATACTGTTCACGTTCAATTGCGATGAAGTCGGTGAGGCCGGCATTAGCAGCATATTGCATGAACTCCTGAAGGATTCCAGCCTCTTCCATAAACTGGGTGTGCGGCCATTCGCCCGGCCGTACCTCCGCCAACCTCCAAGGATGGAGATCACTGTCAGACGACTCCCCAATAACACCCATGGAATTCTTCTTAGAAGCAAACTTCCTAAAGATATTCATCCTTTTCCAATGAACAAAAATTCAGAATTTTTAGTCCACAATTTTTTCTTAACAAAACTTCACAAAATTGGTAACAACTACTCATAGGGATACATAGAGGCCATAGCAAGCATTCAAACTACTTAGAACTCTAAGAATTCAACATGCAAGCTCATCTACAGTAGCACCAAGAGTAGCTAATTATTCAAAATATAAACCACTAAAACAAAAACTAATTGGACAAACGGTGGAGTCACATACCAAGCAACAATCCCCCGAAACAGTTTCGGAAGTGGAGCTTCGAGCAAAGAGATCGAAATCCGCGGGTTTGAGAGCAAGAACACGGGAGAGAGAGCAATGGAGATTTTTTCTGGAGGTAAGTGATGATGTGGTGTGAAGGGATAAGTGAGGGGGCCCATGTGGGGACCACAATCCACCAGGGCGCGCCTGGGGATCCTGGCGCACCCTGGTGGGTTGTGCCCACCTGGTGCACCTCCCTCTGATATTATTTGCACCAGAAGTTCTTAAATATTCAGAAAAAAATCGTATTAAATTTTCAGAGCATTATGAGAAGTTTTATTTTTGGGTCATTTTTTATTGCACGGGAAATTAAAATAGACATAACATGGCATTTTATTTTATTTAACTAATAAAAATAGAAATCAAAAAGTAGGGACAGAAGGTAGTGATTACTAAATTCATGATACGTCTCCAACGTATCTATAATTTTTTATTGTTCCATGCTATATTATATTTAGTTTTGGATGTTTATTCGGCTTTATTATACACTTTTATATTATTTTTGGGACTAACTTATTAACCGGAGGACCAACCCAAATTGCTGTTTTTTTTTCGTTTCGGTGTTTCGCAGAAAAAGAATATCAAACGGAGTCCAAACGGAATGAAACCTTCGGAACGAACGTGGTCCAGAGGACTTGGAGTCTACGTAAAGCAATCAACGACGGAGGCACTAGGTAGGGGGGCGCGCCCTCCACCCTCGTGGGGCTCATGTTGCTCCACCGACATACTTCTTCCTCCTATATATACTCATATGCCCGGAAAATATCAGACACGGAGCCAAAGCCCTATTTCCACCGCCGCAACCTTCTGTACCCATGAGATCCCATCTTGGGGCCTTTTCCGGCGATCCGCCGGAGGGGGCATTGATCATGGAGGGCTTCTACATCAACACCATAGCCTCTCCGATGATGTGTGAGTAGTTTACCTCAGACCTTCGGGTCCATAGTTATTAGCTAGATGGCTTCTTCTCTCTCTTTGGATCTCAATACAAAGTTCTCCTTGTTTCTCTTGGAGATCTATTCGATGTAATCTTCTTTTGTGGTGTGTTTGTCGAGATCCGATGAATTGTGGGTTTATGATCAAGTTTATCTATGAAAAATATTTGAATCTCCTCTGAATTCTTTTATGTATGATTGGTTATCTTTACAAGTCTCTTCGAATTATCAGTTTGGTTTGGCCTACTAGATTGATCTTTCTTGCAATGGGAGAAGTGCTTAGCTTTGGGTTCAATCTTGCGGTGTCCTTTCCCAAAGGTGTGGCAGGGCAGCAAGGCACGTATTGTATTGTTGCCATCGAGGATAAAAAGATGGGGTTTATATCATATTGCTTGAGTTTATCCCTCTACATCATGTCATCTTTCTTAATGCGTTACTCTGTTCTTTATGAACTTAATACTCTAGATGCATGCTGGATAGCGGTCGATGTGTGGAGTAATAGTAGTAGATGCAGAATCGTTTCGGTCTACTTGTCGCGGACGTGATGCCTATATACATGATCATACCTAGATATTCTCATAACTATGCTCAATTCTATCAATTGCTCGACAGTAATTTGCTTACCCATCGCAATACTTATGCTATCTTGAGAGAAGCCACTAGTGAAACATATGGCCCCCGGGTCTATTTTCCATCATATTGATCTTCCAACACTTGGCTATTTATATTACCATTTATTTTACTTTGCATCTTTATCATAAAAATACCAAAAATATTATCCTATCATCTCTATCAGATCTCACTCTCGTAAGTGACCGTGAAGGGATTGACAACCCCTTTATCGCGTTGGTTGCGAGGTTCTTGTTTGTTTGTGTAGGTGTGTGGGAGTCGTGCGTGGTATCCTACTGGATTGATACCTTGGTTCTCAAAACTGAGGGAAATACTTACGCTACTTTGCTGCATCACCCTTTCCTCTTCAAGGGAAAACCAACGCAGTGCTCAAGAGGTAGCAAGAAGGATTTCTGGCGTCGTTGCCGGGGAGATTTGTGCCAAGTCAAGTCAAGATTTACTCTCCCGTCAATGAGCCATTTCTGGCGCCGTTGCCGGGGAGTCTATGTGTTGGGGAACGTAGCAGAAATTCAAAATTTTCTACGCATCACAAGGATCAATCTATGGAGTAATCTAGCAACGAGGGAAGGAGAGTGCATCTACATACCCTTGTAGATCGCTAAGCGGACACGTTCAAGTGAACGGGGTTGATGGAGTCATACTCGTCGTGATTCAAATCACCGATGATCCTAGTGCCGAACGGACGGCACCTCCGCGTTCAACACACGTACGGAACGGTGACGTCTCCCACGCCTTGATCCAGCAAGGAGAGAGGGAGAGGTTGAGGAAGACTCCGTCCAGCAGCAGCACGACGGCGTGGTGGTGAAGGAGGAGCGTGGCAATCCTGCTGGGCTTCGCCAAGCACCGCAAGAGACGAGGAGGGAGAGAGGTAGGGTTGCGCCCAGAGGGAGAGAAACTCATGTGTATGGCAGCCCCAGAACCTCAAGTATATATAGGGGAGAGGGAGGGGGCTGCGCCCCCTCTAGGGTTCCCACCCCAAGGGGTGCGGCAGCCCCTAGATCCCATCTAGGGTGCGGCCAAGGGGGGGAGAGGGGAAACTTGCCCCCCAAGCAAGGTGGAGGCGCCCCCTCCCCAAACCCTAGGCGCCTTGGGACCTGGTGGGGGGGGGGGCGCACCAGCCCACCTGGGGCTGGTCCCCTCCCACACTTGGCCCATGCTTCCCTCTGGGGCCGGTGGCCCCACTTCAGTGACCCAGGACCCTCCCGGTGGTCCCAGATACATCGATAGCACCCGAAACTTTTCCGGTGACCAAAACAGGACTTCCCATATATAAATCTTTACCTCCGGACCATTCCGGAACTCCTCGTGACGTCCGGGATCTCATCCGGGACTCCGAACAACATTCCGTAACCATGTATATCTATTCCCTATAACCCTAGCGTCATCGAACCTTAAGTGTATAGACCCTACGGGTGCGGGAACCATGCAGACATGACCGAGACATTCTCCGGTCAATAACCAACAGCGGGATCTGGATACCCATGTTGGTTCCCACATGTTCCACGATGATTTCATCGGATGACCCACGATGTCGAGGATTCAATCAATCCCGTATTCAATTCCCTTTGTCTAACGGTATTGTACTTACCCGAGATTCGATCGTCGGTATCCCGATACCTTGTTCAATCTCATTACCGGCAAGTCTCTTTACTCATTCCGTAACACATCATCCCGTGATCAACCCCTTGGTCACATTGTGCACATTATGATGATGATGGCCTACCGAGTGGGCCCAGAGATACCTCTCCGTCACACGGAGTGACAAATCCCAGTCTCGCTTCGTGCCAACCCAACAGACACTTTCGGAGATACTCGTAGTGCACCTTGATAGCCACCCAGTTACGTTGTGACGTTTGGTACACTCAAAGCATTCCTACGGTATCCGGGAGTTGCACAATCTCATGGTCTAAGGAAATGATACTTGACATTAGAAAAGCTTTAGCATACGAACTACACGATCTTTGTGCTAGGCTTAGGATTGGGTCTTGTCCATCACATCATTCTCCTAATGATGTGATCCCGTTATCAACGACATCCAATGTCCATGGTCAGGAAACCATAACCATCTATTGATCAACGAGCTAGTCAACTAGAGGCTTACTAGGGACATGGTGTTGTCTATGTACCCACACATGTATCTGAGTTTCCTATCAATACAATTATAGCATGGATAATAAATGATTATCATGAACAAGGAAATATATTAATAATAACTAATTTATTATTGCCTCTAGGGCATATTTCCAACAGTCTCCCACTTGCACTAGAGTCAATAATCTAGTTCACATCGCCATGTGATTAACACTCGCAGGTCACATCGCCATGTGACCAACATCCAAAGAGTTTACTAGTGTCACTAAACTAGTTCACATCATCATGTGATTAAGACTCAATGAGTTCTAGGGTTTGATCATGTTTTGCTTGTGAGAGAGGTTTTAGTCGACGGGTCTGCAACATTCAGATCCGTATGTACTTCGCAAATCTCTAGGTCATATTGTAAATGCTGCTTCCACGCTCCACTTGGAGCTATTCCAAATGGTTGCTCCACTATACGTATCCGGTTTGCTACTCAGAGTCATTCGGACAGGTGTTAAAGCTTGCATCGACGTAACCCTTTACGCCGAACTCTTTATCACCTCCATAATCGAGAAACATGTCCTTATTACTCCAAGGACAATTTTGACCGCTATCTGGTGATCCACTCCTTCATCACCTTTGTACCCTCTTGCCAGACATGTGGCAAGGCCCACATCAGGTGTGGTACTTAGCATAGCATACTGTAGAGCCTACGTCTAAAGCATAGGGGACGACCTTCGTCCTTTCTCTCTCTTCTGCCGTGGTCGAGCTTTAAGTCTTAACTTCATACCTTACAACTCAGGCAAGAACTCCTTCTTTGACTGATCCATCTTTAACACCTTCAAGATCATGTCAAGGTATGTGCTCATTTGAAAGTGCCATTAAGCGTTTTGATCTATCCTTATAGATCTTGATGCTCAATGTTCAAGTAGCTTAATCCAGTTTTTCCCTTGAAAAACACTTTTCAAATAACCCTATATGCTTTCCAGAAATTCTACATCATTTCTGATCAACAATATGTCAACAACATATACTCATCAGAAATTCTATAGTGCTCCCACTCACTTCTTTGGAAATACAAGTTTCTCATAAACTTTGTATAAACCCAAAATCTTTGATCGTCTCATCAAAGCGCACATTCCAACTCCGAGATGCTTACTCCAGTCCTTAGAAGGATTGCTGGAGCTTTGCATACTTCTTAGCATCTTTCAGGATTGTCAAAACCTTCTGGTTGTATCACACACAACCTTTCCTCAAGAAAATCGTCGAGGAAACAATGTTTTGACATCCTATCTGCAAGATTTCATAAATAATGCAGTAACTGCTAATCCAATTCCAATAGACTCTTAGCATCGCTACGAGTGAGAAAGCCTCACCGTAGTCAACTCCTTGAACTTGTCGGAAAACATCTTAACGACAAGTCGAGCTTTCTTAATGGTGACACATACCATCATTGTCTGTCTTCCCTCTTAGAATCCATCTGTACCCAACAGCCTTACGACCATTAAGTATTTCTTCCAAAGTCTACACTTTGTTTTCATACATGGATCCTCTCTCGGATTTTATGGCCTCGAGCCATTTTGGAATCCGGGCCCACCATCGCTTCTCCATAGCTCGTAGGTTCATTGTTGTCTAGCAACATGACCTAAGACAGAAGTACGTACCACTCTGAAGTAGTACGCATCCTTGTCGCCCTACGAGGTTTGGTAGTGAATTGATCCGAAGTTTCATGATCACTATCATAAGCTTCTACTTCAATTGGTGTAGGCGCCACAGGAACAACTTCCTATGCCCTGCTACACACTAGTTGAAGTGACGGTTCAATAACCTCATCAAGTCTCCACCATCCTCCCACTCAACTTTCCGAGTCAAACTTTTCCTCGAGAAAGGACCCGATTCAAGAAACAATCCCTATTGCTTTCGAATCTGAATTAGGAGGTATACCCAACTGATTTTGGTGTCCTAAGAAGATGCATTTTATCCGCTTTGGGTTCGAGCTTATCAACTGAAACTTTTTCACATAAGCGTCGCAGCCCCAAACTTTTAAGAAACGACAACTTAGGTTTCACCAAATCATAGTTCATACGGTGTCGTCTCAACGGAATTACGTGGTACCCTATTAAAGTGAGTGTGGTGTCTCTAATGCCTAAACCATGAATGATAGTGGTAATTCGATAAGAGACATCATGGTACGCACCATATCCAATAGGGTGCAACTATGATGTTCGGACACACCATCACACTATGGTGTTCCAGGAGGTATTAATTGTGAATCAATTTCCACAATGTCTTAATTGCGTGCCAAAACTCGTAACTCAGATATTCATCTCTATGATCATATCATAGACATTTTATCCTCTTGTCACGAAGATCTTCAACTTTACTCTGAAATTACTTGAACCATTCAATAATTCAGACTTGTGTTTCATCAAGTAAATATACTCAGTATCTACTCAAATCATCCATGAAGTAAGAACATAACGACATCCACTGCGTGCCTCAGCACTCATTGGACTGCACACATCAAAATGTATTGCTTCCAACAAGTTGCTTTCTTGTTCCATTTTACTGAAAACGAGGCTTTCAGTCATATTGCCCATGTGGTATGATTTGCATGTCTCAAGTGATTCAAAATCAAGTGAGTCCAAACGATCCATCTGCATGGAGTTTCTTCATGCGTATACACCACTAGACATGGTTCGCATGTCTCAATCTTTTCAAAAACGAAAGTCCAAAGATCCATCAACATGGAGCTTCTTCATGCGTTTTATACCAATATGACTCAAATGGCAGTGCCACAAGTAGGTGGCACTATATCATTATTATCTTATATCTTTTGACATGAACATGTGTATCACTATGATCGAGATTCAATAAACCATTCATTTTAGGTGCAAGACCATTGAAGGTATTATTCAAATAAACAGAGTAACTATTATTCTCCTTAAATGAATGACCGTATTGCGATAGACATAATCCAATCATGTCTATGCTCAACGCAAACACCAAATAACAATTATTTAGGTCTAACACCAATCTCGATGGTAGAGGGAGTATGCGATGCTTGATCACATCAAGCTTGGAAACACTTCCAACACATATCGTCATCTCACCTTTACCTAGTCTCCGTTTATTCCGTAGCTTTTATTTCGAGTTACTAACACTTAGCAACCGAACAGGTATCTAATACCCTGGTGCTACTAGGAGTACTAGTAAAGTACACATTAACATAATGTATATCCAATATACTTCTATCGACCTTGCCAGCCTTCTCATCTACCAAGTATCTAGGGTAATTCTGCTCTAGTGACTGTTCCCCTTATTACAGAAGCACTTAGTCTCGGGTTTGGGTTCAACCTTGGGTTTCTTCACTAGAGCAGCAGCTGATTTGCCGTTTCATGAAGTATCCCTTCTTGCCCTTGCCCTTCTTGAAACTAGTGGTTTCACCAACCATCAACAATTGATGCTCCTTCTTGATTTCTACTTTCGCGGTGTCAAACATCGCGAATATCTCAAGGATCATCATATCTATCCCTGATATGTTATAGTTCATCACGAAGCTCTAGCAGCTTGGTGGCAATGACTTTGGAGAAACATCACTATCTCATCTGGAAGATCAACTCCCACTTGATTCAAGTGATTGTTGTACTCAGACAATCCGAGCACAAGCTCAACGACTGAGCTTTTCTCCCTTAGTTTGCAGGCTAAGAAAATCGTCAGAGGTCTTATACCTCTTGACGTGGGCACGAGTCTGAAATCCCAATTTCAGCCCTCGAAACATCTCATATGTTTCGCGACGTATCGAAATTGTCTTTGGTGCCTCAACTCTAAACCGTTTAACTGAACTATCACGTAGTTATCAAAACATGTATGTCAGATGTTCGCAACATCCACAGACGACGTTCGAGGTTCAGCACACTGAGCGGTGCATTAAGGACATAAGCCTTCTACGAAGCAATGTGGACAATCCTCAGTTTACGGACCTAGTCCGCATAATCGCTACTATCAACTTTCAACTAAATTTTCTCTAGGAACATATCTAAACAGTAGAACTAAAGCGCGAGCTTATGACATAATTTGCAAAGACCTTTTAACTATGTTCAGGATAATTAAGTTCATCTTATGAACTCCCACTTAGATAGACATCCCTCTAGTTATCTAAGTGATTACATGATCCGAGTCAACTAGGCCGTGTCCGATCATCACGTGAGACGGACTAGTCATCATCGGTGAACATCTTCATGTTGATCGTATCTACCATACGACTCATGCTCGACCTTTCGGTCTCTTGTGTTCCGAGGCCATGTCTGTACATGCTAGGCTCGTCAAGTCAACCTAAGTGTTTCGCATGTGTAAATCTGGCTTACACCCGTTGTATGTGAACGTTAGAATCTATCACACCCGATCATCACGTGGTGCTTCGAAACGACGAACTTTCGCAACGGTGCACAGTTAGGGTGAACACTTTCTTGAAATTATTATGAGGGATCATCTTATTTACTACCGTCGTTCTAAGCAAATAAGATGCATAAACATGATAAACATCACATGCAATCAAATAGTGACATGATATGGCCAATATCATTTAGCTCCTTTTGATCTCCATCTTCGGGGCTCCATGATCATCATCGTCACCGGCATGACACCATGATCTCCATCATCGTGTCTCCATGAAGTTGTCTCGCCAACTATTACTTCTACTACTATGGCTAACGGTTTAGCAATAAAGTAAAGTAATTACATGGTGTTGTTCATTGACACGCAGGTCATACAATAAATTAAAACAACTCCTATGGCTCCTGCCGGTTGTCATACTCATCGACATGCAAGTCGTGATTCCTATTACAAGAACATGATCAATCTCATACATCACATATCATTCATCACATTCTTTTGGCCATATCACATCACATAGCATACCCTGCAAAAACAAGTTAGACGTCCTCTAATTGTTGTTTGCATGTTTTACGTGGCTGCTATGGGTTTCTCGCAAGAACGTTTCTTACCTACGCAAAAGCCACAACTTGATACGTCAATTGCTATTTACCCTTCATAAGGACCCTTTTCATCGAATCCGATCCGACTAAAGTGGGAGAGACTGGCACCTGCTAGCCACCTTATGCAACAAGTGCATGTGAGTCGGTGGAACCTGTCTCACGTAAGCGTACGTGTAAGGTCGGTCCGGGCCGCTTCATCCCACGATGCCGCCGAATCAAGATAAGACTAGTAACGGCAAGTAAATTAACAAAATCGACGCCCACAACTACTTTGTGTTCTACTCGTGCATAGAAACTACGCATAGACCTAGCTCATGATGCCACTGTTGGGGAATGTAGCAGAAATTCAAAATTTTCTACGCATCACAAAGATCAATCTATGGAGTAATCTAGCAACGAGGGAAGGAGAGTGCATCTACATACCCTTGTAGATTTCTAAGCGGAAGCGTTCAAGTGAACGGGGTTGATGGAGTCGTACTCGTCGTGATTCAATCACCGATGATCCTAGTGCCGAACGGACGGCACCTCCGCGTTCAACACACGTACGGAACGGTGACGTCTCCCACGCCTTGATCCAGCAAGGAGAGAGGGAGAGGTTGAGGAAGACTCCGTCCAGCAGCAGCACGATGGCGTGGTGGTGAAGGAGGAGCGTGGCAATCCTGCAGGGCTTCGCCAAGCACCGCAAGAGATGAGGAGGGAGAGAGGTAGGGCTGCGCCAAGAGGGAGAGAAACTCATGTGTATGGCAGCCCCAGAACCTCAAGTATATATAGGGGAGAGGGAGGGGGCTGCGCCCCCTCTAGGGTTCCCACCCCAAGGGGTGCGGCAGCCCCTAGATCCCATCTAGGACGCGGCCAAGGGGGGGAGAGGGGAAACTTGCCCCCCAAGCAAGGTGGTGGCGCCCCCTCCCCAAACCCTAGGCGCCTTGGGCCCTGGTGGGGGGGCGCACCAGCACACCTGGGGCTGGTCCCCTCCCACACTTGGCCCATGCTGCCCTCTGGGGCCGGTGGCCCCACTTGGTGGACCCCCGGGACCCTCCCGGTGGTCCCGGTACGTTACCGATAGCACCCGAAACTTTTCCGGTGACCAAAACAGGACTTCCCATATATAAATCTTTACCTCCGGACCATTCCGGAACTCCTCGTGACGTCCGGGATCTCATCCGGGACTCCGAACAACATTCGGTAACCACGTATATCTATTCCCTATACCCCTAGCGTCATCGAACCTTAACTGTGTAGACCCTACGGGTTCGGGAACCATGCAGACATGACCGAGACGTTCTCCGGTCAATAACCAACAGCAGGATCTGGATACCCATGTTGGTTCCCACATGTTCCACGATGATCTCATCGGATGAACCACGATGTCTAGGATTCAATCAATACCGTATTCAATTCCCTTTGTCTAACGGTATTGTACTTGCCCGAGATTCGATCGTCGATATCCCGATACCTTGTTCAATCTCATTACCGGCAAGTCTCTTTACACGTTCTGTAATACATCATCCCGTGATCAATCCCTTGGTCACATTGTGCAAATTATGATGATGTCCTACCGAGTGGGCCCAGAGATACCTCTCCGTCACACGGAGTGACAAATCCCAGTCTCGATTCATGCCAACCCAACAGACACTTTCGGAGATACCCGTAGTGCACCTTTATAGCCACCCAGTTACGTTGTGACGTTTGGTACACCCAAAGCATTCCTACGGTATCCGGGAGTTGCACAATCTCATGGTCTAAGGAAATGATACTTGACATTAGAAAAGCTTTAGCATACGAACTACACGATCTTTGTGCTAGGCTTAGGATTGGGTCTTGTCCATCACATCATTCTCCTAATGATGTGATCCCGTTATCAACGACATCCAATGTCCATGGTCAGGAAACCGTAACCATCTATTGATCAACGAGCTAGTCAACTAGAGGCTTACTAGGGACATGGTGTTGTCTATGTACCCACACATGTATCTGAGTTTCCTATCAGTACAATTATAGCATGGATAATAAACGATTATCACGAACAAGGAAATATAATAATAATAACTAATTTATTGTTGCCTCTAGGGCATATATCCAACAGTCTCCCACTTGCACTAGAGTCAATAATCTAGTTCACATCGCCATGTGATTAACACTCGCAGGTCACATCACCATGTGACCAACATCCAAAGAGTTTACTAGTGTCACTAAACTAGTTCACATCATCATGTGATTAAGACTCAATGAGTTCTAGGGTTTGATCATGTTTTGCTTGTGAGAGGTTTTGGTCAACGGGTCTGCAACATTCAGATCCGTATGTACTTCGCAAATCTCTAGGTCATATTGTAAATGCTGCTTCCACGCTCCACTTGGAGCTATTCCAAATGGTTGCTCCACTATACGTATCCGGTTTGCTACTCAGAGTCATTCGGATAGGTGTTAAAGCTTGCATCGACGTAACCCTTTACGCCGAACTCTTTATCACCTCCATAATCGAGAAACATGTCCTTATTACTCCAAGGACAATTTTGACCGCTATCTGGTGATCCACTCCTTCATCACCTTTGTACCCTCTTGCCAGACATGTGGCAAGGCACACATCAGGTGCGGTACTTAGCATAGCATACTGTAGAGCCTACGTCTAAAGCATAGGGGACGACCTTCGTCCTTTCTCTCTCTTCTGCCGTGGTCGAGCTTTAAGTCTTAACTTCATACCTTACAACTCAGGCAAGAACTCCTTCTTTGACTGATCCATCTTTAACACCTTCAAGATCATGTCAAGGTATGTGCTCATTTGAAAGTACCATTAAGCGTTTTGATCTATCCTTATAGATCTTGATGCTCAATGTTCAAGTAGCTTAATCCAGGTTTTCCCTTGAAAAACACTTTTCAAATAACCCTATATGCTTTCGGAAATTCTACATCATTTCGATCAACAATATGTCAACAACATATACTCATCAGAAATTCTATAGTGCTCCCACTCACTTCTTTGGAAATACAAGTTTCTCATAAACTTTGTATAAACCCAAAATCTTTGATCGTCTCATCAAAGCGCACATTACAACTCCGAGATGCTTACTCCAGTCCTTAGAAGGATTGTTGGAGCTTTGCATACTTCTTAGCGTCTTTCAGGATTGTCAAAACCTTCTGGTTGTATCACACACAACCTTTCCTCAAGAAAATTGTCGAGGAAACAATGTTTTGACATCCTATCTGCAAGATTTCATAAATAATGCAGTAACTGCTAATCCAATTCCAACAGACTATTAGCATCGCTACGAGTGAGAAAGCCTCACCATAGTCAACTCCTTGAACTTGTCGGAAAACATCTTAACGACAAGTCGAGCTTTCTTAATGGTGACACATACCATCATTGTCTGTCTTCCCTCTTAGAATCCATCTGTACCCAACAGCCTTACGACCATTAAGTAGTTCTTCCAAAGTCTACACTTTGTTTTCATACATGGATCCTCTCTCGGATTTTATGGCCTCGAGCCATTTTGGAATCCGGGCCCACCATCGCTTCTCCATAGCTCGTAGGTTCATTGTTGTCTAGCAACATGACCTAAGACAGGAGTACGTACCACTCTGAAGTAGTACGCATCCTTGTCGTCCTACGAGGTCTGGTAATGACTTGATCCGAAGTTTCATGATCACTATCATAAGCTTCTACTTCAATTGATATGTCTTGAGTGGAAAGATGGATGAACTTATGAAATTATTTGCTACTAAAAGTGTTTCTTCTGATCCTAATGATATGTCTTTGTCTACTTTGATTGAGAATAATAATGAATCTATGGATGTGAATTTTGTTGGTAGGAATATTTTTGGTAACAACGCGTATAGAGGAAACTTTAATCCTAGGACGTTCCCCAGTAATTCCTCTAATAATTATGGTAATTCCTACAACAATTCTTATGAAAATTTTAATAAGATGCCCTCTGAATTTGAGACTAGTGTTAAGGAGTTTATGAATTCGCAAAAGAATTTCAATGCTTTGCTTGAAGAAAAATTGCTTAAGGTTGATGAATTGGCTAGGAACGTTGATAGAATTTCTCTTGATGTTGATGCTTTGAAACTAAGATCTATTCCACCTAAGCATGATATCAATGAGTCTCTCAAAGCCATGAGAATCTCCATTGATGAGTGCAAAGAAAGAACTGCTAGGATGAGTGCTAAGAAAGATTGCTTTGTGAAAGCTTATTATTCTAGTTTCTATGAAAATAAAGATGAAGATCTAAAAGTTATTGATGTGTCTCCTATTAAATCTTTGTTTTGCAATATGAATCTTGGTAATGATGGGACTGGAGATGAGTCACCTTTACCTAGAAGGCGTCCCAAAAATTCGAATTTTTTGATCTTGATGCAAAATTTGGTAAAAGTGGGATTGAAGAAGTTAAAACTTTAGATTGCATTGAACCCACTATTTTGGATTTCAAGGAATTTAATTATGATAATTGCTCTTTAATAGATTGTATTTCCTTGTTGTAATCTGTGCTAAATTCTCTGCATGCTTATAGTCAAAATATAGCTTTTACTAAACATATTGTTGATGCTTTAATGTAATCTTATGAAGAAAAACTTGAGTTGGAAGTTTCTATCCCTAGAAAACTTTATGATGAGTGGGAACCTACTACTAAAATTAAAATTAAATATCATGAGTGTTATGCTTTGTGTGATTTGGGTGCTAGTGTTTCCATGATTCCAAAAACTTTGTGTGATTTGCTAGGTTTCCGTGAACTTGATGATTGCTCTTTAAACTTGCACCTTGCGGATTTCACCATCAAGAAACCTATGGGAAGAATTTATGATGTTCTTATTGTTGCAAATAGGAATTATGTGCCCGTAGATTTTATCGTTCTTGACATAGATTGCAATCCTTCATTTCCTATTATTCTTGGTAGACCTTTCCTTAGAACGATTGGTGCAATTATTGATATGAAGGAAGGGAATATTAGATTCCAATTTCTGTTAAGGAAAGGCATGGAACACTTCCCTAGAAAGAAAATAAAATTACCATATGAATCTACCATGAGAGCTACTTATGGATTGCCTACCAAAGATGGCAATACTTAGATCTATCCTTGCTTTTATGCCTAGCTAGGGGCGTTAAACGATAGCGCTTGTTGGGAGGCAACCCAATTTTATTTTAGTTTTTTTCTTTTTGCTTATGTTTAGGAATAAATAATTTGTCTAGCCTCTCGTTAGATTTGTTTTTGTGTTTTAATTAGTGTTTGTGCCAAGTAAAACCATTAGGATAACCTACGGTGCTAGTTATTTGATCTTACTGCAGAAAACAGAAACTTTGTGCGCACGAGATTAGTTTCATAAATCACAGGAACGTGCTTTTCAGTTGATTCTTTTTGCAGTAGATCAATAAAAAAATTATATAGAACTTCCTAATTTGGTGGAATTTTTTGCATTCCATAAGTTTGCGTTAGTTACAGATTACTACACACTGTTCTGTTTTTGACAGATTCTGTTTTTCGTGTGTTGTTTACTTATTTTGATGAATCTATGGCTAGTAAAATAGTTTATAAACCATAGGGAAGTTGGAATACAGTAAGTTTAACACCAATATAAATAAAGAATGAGTTCATTACAGTACCTTGAAGTGGTGTTTTGTTTTCTTTCGCTAACGAAGCTCACGAGATTTTCTGTTGAGTTTTGTGTTGTGAAGTTTTCAAATTTTGGGTAAAATATTTGATGGATTATGGAACAAGGAGTGGCAAGAGCCTAAGCTTGGGGATGCCCATGGCACCCCAAGATAATCTAAGGACACCAAAAAGCCAAAGCTTGGGGATGCCCCGGAAGGCATCCCTCTTTAAATCTACTTCCATCGGTAACTTTACTTGGAGCTATATTTTTATTGACCACATGATATGTGTTTTGCTTGGAGCGTCTTGTATGATTTGAGTCTTTGCTTTTTAGTTTACCACAATCATCCTTGATGTACACACCTTTTGAGAGAGACACACATGATTCAGAATTTATTAGAATACTCTATGTGCTTCACTTATATCTTTTGAGCTATATAGTTTTTGCTCTAGTGCTTCACTTATATCTTTTAGAGCACGGTGGTGGATTTGGTTTATAGAAATTATTGTTCTCTCATGCTTCACTTATATTATTTTGAGAGTCCTACAAAACAGCATGGTAATTTGCTTTAATCGTGAAATTAATCCTAATATGCAAGGTATTCAACATTAGTAAAAAATCTCTTATGAATGCGTTGAATACTAAGAAAAGTTTGATGCTTGATGATTGTTTTGAGATATGGAGGTACTAATATTAAAGTTGTTCTAGTTGAGTAGTTGTGAAATTGAGAAATACTTGTGTTGAAGTTTGCAAATCCCGTAGCATGCACGTATGGTAAACGTTGTGTAACAAATTTGAAACATGAGATGTTCTTTGAGTGTCATCCCTTGTGTGGAGGTCGGGAGCGCGCGATGGTTAACTCCTACCAACCTCCCCCCTAGGAGCATGCGTGTAGTGCTTGGTTTTGATGACTTGTAGATTTTTGCAATAAGTATGTGAGTTCTTTATGACTAATGTTTAGTCCATGGATTATACGCAGTCTCACCCTTCCATCATTGCTAGCCTCTTCGGTACCGTGCATTGCCTTTTCTCACTTTGAGAGTTAGTGCAAACTTTGCCGGTGTATCCAAACCCCGTGATACGATACGCTCTATCACACATAAACCTCCTTATATCTTCCTCAAAACAGCCACCATACCTACCTATTATGGCATTTCCATAGCCAGTCTGAGATATATTGCCATGCAACTTTCCACTGTTCCGTTTATCATGACACGTTTCACCATTGTCATATTGGCTTGCATGATCATGTAGTTGACATTGTATTTGTGGCAAAGCCACCATGCATATTATTTCATACATGTCACTCTTGATTCATTCCCGGTACACCGCCGGAGGCATTCATATAGAGTCATACTTTGTTCTAGTATCGAGTTGTAATTGTTGAGTTGTAAATGAATAGAAGTGTGATGATCATCATTCATAGAGCATTGTCCCCAATAAAAAAATGGCCAAAATAAAAAAAGAGGCCTGAAAAAAAGGGGGGAAAAGGGGCAATGCTACTATCCTTTTCCATACTTGTGCTTCAAAGTAGCACCATGATCCTTATGATAGATAGTCTCTTGTTTTGTCACTTTCATATACTAGTGGGAATTTTTTTATTATAGAACTTGGCTTGTATATTCCTACAATGGGCTTCCTCAAATGCCCTAGGTCTTCGTGAGCAAGCAAGTTGGATGCACACCCACTTAGTTTCTTTTGTTGGGCTTTCATACATTTATAGCTCTAGTGCATCCGTTGCATGGAAATCCCTACTCCTCACATTGATATCTATTAATGGGCATCTCCATAGCCCGTTGATACGCCTAGTTGATGTGAGACTATCTTCTCCTTTTTGTCTTCTCCACATAATCCCCATCACTATATTCTTTTCCACCCATAGTTCTATGTCCATGGCTCACGCTCATGTATTGCGTGAAAGTTGAAATTTTTTGAACATTCTAAAGTATGAAACAATTGCTTGGCTGAAACCGGGGTTGTGCATGATTTGAGTATTTCGTGTGACGAAGATGGAGCATAACCAAACTATATGATTTTGTAGGGATGAACTTTCTTTGGCCACGTTATTTTGAGAAGACATAATTGCTTAGTTAGTATGCTTGAAGTATTATTACTTTTATGTCAATAATAAACCATTATCTTGAATCTTTCGGATCTGAATATTCATACCACAATTAAGAGGGTTACATTAAAAATTATGCCAAGTAGCATTCCACATAAAAAATTCTGTTTTTATCATTTACCTACTCGAGGACGAGCATGAATTAAACTTGGGGATGCTTGATACGTCTCCAACGTATCTATAATTTTATTGTTCCATGCTATATTATATTCTGTTTTGGATGTTTATTGGGCTTTATTATACACTTTTATATTATTTTTGGGACTAACCTATTAACCGGAGGCCCAGCCCAAATTGTTGTTTTTTCCCGTTTAAGTGTTTTGTAGAAAAAGAATATCAAACGGAGTCCAAATGGAATGAAACCTTCGGGAATGTGATTTTCGGAACAAATGTGATCCAGAGGACTTGGAGTCTATGTAAAGCAATCAACGAGGAAGGCACAAGGTAGGGGGGCATGCCTACCCCCCTGGGCGCGCCCTCCACCCTCATGGGGCCCACATTGCTCCACCGACGTACTTCTTCCTCCTATATATACTCATATACCCGGAAAACATCAGACACGGAGCCAAAACCCTATTTCCACCACCGCAACCTTCTGTACCTGTGAGATCCCATCTTGGGGCCTTTTCCGGTGCTCCGCCGGAGGGGATATTGATCACGGAGGGCTTCTACATCAACGCCATAGCCTCTCCGATGATGTGTAAGTAGTTTACCTCAGACCTTCGGGTCCATAGTTATTAGCTAGATGGCTTCTTCTCTCTCTTTGGATCTCAATACAAAGTTCTCCTTGTTTCTCTTGGATGTGATCTTCTTTTGCGGTGTGTTTGTCGAGATCCGATGAATTGTGGGTTTATGATCAAGTTTATCTATGAACAATATTTGAATCTCCTCTGAAATCTTTTATGTATGATTGGTTATCTTTGCAAGTCTCTTTGAATTATCAGTTTGGTTTGGCCTACTAGATTGATCTTTCTTGCAATGGGAGAAGTGCTTAGCTTTGGGTTCAATCTTGCGGTGTCCTTTCCCGTGATGCTAGGGCAGCAAGGCACGTATTGTATTGTTGCCATCGAGGATAAAAATATGGGGTTTATATCATATTGCTTGAGTTTATCCCTCTACATCATGTCATCTTTCTTAATGTGTTACTCTGTTCTTTATGAACTTAATACTCTAGATGCATGGTGGATAGCGGTCAATGTGTGGAGTAATAGTAGTAGATGCAGAATCGTTTCGTTCTACTTGTCGCAGACGTGATGCCTATATACATGATCATACCTAGATATTCTCATAACTATGCTCAATTCTATCAATTGCTCGACAATAATTTGTTTACCCATCGCAATACTTATGCTATCTTGAGAGAAGCCACTAGTGAAACCTATGGCCCTCGGGTTTATTTTCCATCATATTGATCTTCCAACACTTAGCTATTTCTATTACCGTTTATTTTACTTTGCATCTTTATCATAAAAAATACCAAAAATATTATCCTATCATCTCTATCAGATATCACTCTCGTAAGTGACCGTGAAGGGATTGACAACCCCTTTATCGCGTTGGTTGCGAGGTTCTTGTTTGTTTGTGTAGGTGTGTGGGACTCGCGCGTGGTCTCCTACTGGATTGATACCTTGGTTCTCCAAACTGAGGGAAATACTTACGCTACTTTGCTGCATCACCCTTTCCTCTTCAAGGGAAAACCAACGCAGTGCTCTAGAGGTAGCAATTCGTCAACTTCATACCTCTCAAAAATGATTCATTAATAAGGTTGATCAGGTCTTATTAACAACCACTTCCGATTAGCATGAAACCCAAGAACTTTTGTAAATCACTAAGTTACCTCAACGGGGATATGAATGTCCCCAACAATAAGCATTTCATATTTCTTTTTAACAGTATGTAGAGGTAGATGAAAACTTCCAATAGTGATAGTCGGAGATTTTTCAATAACATTAATACCATTCACTTGGAATTGTTTCTTCGGAAAGTGCACAATATGCTCATTACCATTGATATGAAAAGTGGCCTTGCTTTTATTGCAATCAATAATAGCCCCTGCAGTATTCAAGAAGGGTCTACCAAGGATAATCAACATGTTGCAGTCCTCGGGCATCTCAAGTATAACAAAGTCAGTCAAAATAGTAACATTAGCAACAACAACAGGCACATCCTCACAAATACTGATAGGTATGGCAGTTGATTTGTCAGACATTTGCAAAGATATCTCAATAGCTGTGAGTTTATTCAAATCATGTCTTTTATATAAAGAGAAAGGCATAACACTAACCACTACAAAAAAATACACTTCCGTGATGATACGTGTTTGTCACAGTAGGTCACATTTTCTGTCATGCATGTACATCCATGACGATTTTATGACAGAATCAAGATAGTCATACCTGTGATGTCGTAGAAGTGTTCCGTGACATTACCAAAATTATCATCACGGAAGTGTCCACTTCGATGACGATAAAACGCGCGTCATAGAAGTGCTTTCGTCAAGGGTGACCAACACGTGGCATCGACCGTAACGGCTCGCCGTTAAGCTATCGGGTCCGATTTTGGATCTGATAACCCGTTAACAGCCCGGACCAATGGGGACTTTCCACGTGTAAAATTCTCATTGGCCGGAGGAAACACGTGTTGACTCACCGTTGGGACAGATGTCATCCACTCATTGAACAGGAGGCACCTACGATACGTCGACACGTGGCACAGCCCAACAGAGGCCCAGTCCAATGAAAAGGCCGAGCCTGTCAAAATAAGCGGGCCGGCCCATTAGCGGCCTACTTGAGTCAGAACCATTTACAAGTACGGCCCATACAAGTTACACAGAATCAGCCCATCAAAGGCCCATTCTAGATTCGACAATTTCCAGCCCATCGTCAGTTTAAGCCCGTTAACGGCCCGCTACATTTTCGGGCCCAACTGCGGCCCGAGCTTCTTTTGGCATGTTAGCAGCCCATCGTTAGTTCCAGCATGTTAACGGCCCAGAATGTCTTTCGGCCTTTTCTCGGCCCATTCAGCAGTTGGGCCAATTCTAGCCCATTGTGACTTTAGGCCTGTCCTCGGCCCATTCGGTAAATGGGCCAAATCTTAGACCATTTTGTCTCTCGGCCTGTTAAGGGCCCGCACAATAGTTGGGCTTTTGACTTTAGGTCCATTAGGGGCCCACGTTCCGCAGGGCATCATTTCATCCCAACGCGACTTTCGGCCTGTTAAAAGTATAGTTTGCAAATTGGGCCTCCTCTGGCCCATAACACTTTCGGCCTCTTACTGGCCCGTAAAGTAAAAGGGCCGAGACAAAATTAACATTTATTTCGGCCTGCTAAAGGCCCGCAGGCCATTTCCATTTATACGGCCCTATTGAGCTTTAGGCCTGTTGACGGCCTGCTAAGAGCCATTGTTACGATGGGCCCATTTGGGATCCACTTAATATTATTTTGACTAGCCCAATTAAGGCCTGCTTTAACTGCACATGTTTGTTTGTTTGTATGGCGTCCATGAAATGTTTGGGCGTGTTGGCCCCCGTTTCAACGATATAGCATATTCAAGAATTATCCTACTCTATACTATCACCTCTAAAAAACATACACTATACAATAAAAAGCATAGAAACATAGAATAATCCTACACTATACAATAAAGAAATTACAGCCGAATATACCCACTGGGCATTATAGTTTGGTACCAGTGATTATAAAGCGTACACAAACAGCAAATTACATACACTGGACAAATAAAGCTCATACATCATGGACACGCATCAACAGAACTTACAATTTGAACTATAATCTCTTCAGAAAATAGGATTGGCCGGATTCAGATAGCACAAATTTCAGTCTGCAAAATCTCCAATTCCTTCGTGGTTACCTCAGTGTGTTGTTTCATTTTTTGACTCCTGCATCTAATACCTGCATGTCCAGTCTCAACTTGTTGATTGACGTTGAGAATCATGTACACGTTGTCTTGCCACCTCTAGTTGATGCTCGAGAACATCAGCACATTCCAATTCCAATCCATAATCATTCGGTAACGGCCATGCCACACTGCTCGCAGATCTTTGTGTTGATGTCACTTCATCCTGAAATGTTTCTGTAAGAACACATGACTAGGGCAAAAATATAGTTACAACAGTGAAGCGAGCAAGACAGACTATTTTGTACATGGCAAAACAGGACTAACAATAATGTTACACATCATGAAGCATAAGCAGGTGATATTTTAAAAATTATAAAAAAGGTAGTCTGTGTAGCCTGCATATAGAAATCTCTCTTAGCTCACCAGAGGAGCAAGATGTTGGGGCCCAATCCAAAACACAGAGACAACACGTTGCGTATAAGTAAGCAAGCAGTTGGCCATTCTGTAGCTCAATTAAAGTCTTAGGGAGCATAATGAACAGCAGAGGGATTCATACAAACCTACTACAGTAAGCAAAACTATGCAATCATTAGCCTAGTATAAACTAGATTGTGAGCCTCATGCAATAATAGTTGGTTAATAGACTTCAAAGCTTCTGGCACACTTCGCCAGAGTAATTAAATGGTATAGCCTTTAATTATCTCAACTAATAGTTATACAAGTAGCAGACTAAGGCATAGCCTAGTGGTGGGAAGGGGCTGATACCTTCCCACCCACCCAGGTTCAAGGCATGGTACTTGCAATTTGGATTCGTTGCACCAATTATACTGTAGAGGGTTCCCTTACAGTCTTTCTGTCAAAAAAAATTGTTATATAAGTACCCAACATCAGTCATCATTGTTTGGGCATCTCATTAACTGAGGACAAATAAAGCAATTGAAAAGAGCAAATTAACTATGCCTGAAACAAACAAGGAATTGAACTGTTGAGTTGGATACAGTGATTTACCTTAACTGGTTGAACAGGCTCAGCGCAGCTCCTACTTCTCTTGCAAGGCTCCCTCCTAACATCTTGTACTTGGAAATCCTCAATCTTATCTTCATTGCACCCCCTCTGCAAGTTAGACACAAACTAGTTACTCGTCTCCTTGGAAGATAAATATGCATACTTTCTAGTCTGTGAACAACACAAAAGGATGAGATTATAAGAAAACAATAGCACATAATGAAACATGCCACATCTCTTGCACTTGCACACAATGAAATGAGAATTTACTATGTCTACACTATGTAAAAACTAGACATACCTTCGAGCTGGATCTCTAGGTACTCTTGGAGAGCCTACTTTAGTGTACAGCCAAACCTTTATGTCACCTATGAGTTAGATAAGGCCCCACTACAGCAGCCCTTAGTGTTTAAATCGTTTACAAGCTCTGTTAGAGTGTTAGGTCAAGAAAAGCAAGTAATCAAAGAAAACGGTCCTAGTATGGCTGGCTGATGCAAACAACAATTGAACAGATGTGTGAGCAAATCTTACATATCAAGAAAAGAAGCAAAGAAGGAGGCTTAAAGACCATCACTTGACTAACCAGATTTAAGGGGCATTTAAACATCATGTGCAACATATGAACTAACATAAACATTGCATATTCCAAATTCTACAATGGAATGCACATGTATTAGGTTATGCCATGTATGATGATGCCTAAATGTACACTATAGCAGGCAGGAGTGATTCGTCATTGCACGCACAATTGAATTGCAGGTTAAGGGCCAGTTCAATTCTGCGTTTTCAGGACTTATTGTCAAAATGAGCCATAAAAGATGTAAAGAAGTCATTTTTGAGTTATGGGCTTGGGCTTAACTTATTTCGCTTTGGAGGGGGTGTTTCGGGTATAAGCTCACTAAAAATTGAAGGAAAGGGGAATAGTGAAATGACTCTATTGTCTACCTATATTACACTCAAAATGCAACTGCTCACGCCCGCGTTACACCTGACCTTCAAGTAAAAACAAACACGCAAGCGTTCATTGCCCTACCCGCTTGCATCTCCTCTTCCCTTTCCCTCTGCCTCGATCCCCTGCCTGCAGCACTAGGGTTCCTCCAGCGAGCCATCGCCACTGGTCCCATCTGGCCTGGTCCTCGACGATACTCTGTCCAGCTAGGCTACATGGCCGGCAGGTAGGGGCAAATCTCCCTGGCTGCTCCTCCCTCTGGCGTCGCCCCTCATTCTCATGGTCTCCAGTAGCTGCTCCATTGTGGTCCGTCCAACGCACTACTCTGGCGGGCACCGCACAACTACGGTTGATGCCACACTGCAGCAGAAGGCACCTTATTCCCCCTCCCCTCCTCCCAGGACGTGGCCTTAAGGTGCTTTTGAAGGATGTGCACATCCAACAAGGTGAGGATCTCCTCTGATTTTTTGCCAAATTTTCATTCTGATCCACTATACGATGAATTGCTATGAGCTGCTTCTGCTGCAGCTATATGATGCATTGCTATGAGTTTCTCCTGCTGCCGCTATATGATGAATTGCTATGAGTTGCTGCTGCTATATGATGAATTGCTATGAGCTGCTGCTGCTATATGATGAGTTGCTATAAGCTGCTCCTGTTGCTGCTATATGATGAATTGCTATGAGCTGCTCCTGTTGCTGCTATATGATGAATTGCTATGAGCTGCTCCTGCTGCTGCTATATGATGAATTGCTATGAGCTGCTGCTGGTATATGATGAATTGCACGCTGCTACTGCTGCTGTATGATGAGTTGCTATGAGCTGCTGCTGCTATATGATGCTTTCAGGTGGTGCTGCTATATGATAATAACCAGCCACTTGGACCATCGAATTTCAATAAATAATTGTTCTTCATTTAAATGTGGGCCATGCGTTCTTTGTTTAAATTAGGCAATGGGATCTCTATGGAAGACATTGACCAAAGTAGATTATGCCAAGTAGATGGTATCTTTGTATTTGCATTTTGAACAAATAGTGATGGTATGTTTTCCTATCATATTAATTACTGCACTGGGTTCAATTTGTGATGTTTGCAAGCAAAATTAATTTTCATATGGGCAGCAAAATGAAAAAATATAATGCAATCTAGACTTTTCACTGATCATACCAAAGATAAGCTGAAAAGGAAGGCAATGAAAAAAACTGGTTGCCTTATTACCTGGAGCTTATATTCACAGGTGCTTATTTTCTTAGGATAACTCGTAATAACTGTCCCTAAGAAACTTGGCCAATAGAACTGACAAACAAATAACATGTCACGATGATTGCAATGGAGGAGTGACCTACCATAGCACACCATATAGGCTCACCGCTGTCTCTCCTTTTTTTGCGATGTTCCATGAAATTGCCACATACATCTTGTACTTTTTCATTGTGTAACCCTATCTGCAAGTTG
This sequence comes from Aegilops longissima, assembly GCA_021605205.1. Classification (NCBI taxonomy): domain Eukaryota; kingdom Viridiplantae; phylum Streptophyta; class Magnoliopsida; order Poales; family Poaceae; genus Aegilops; species Aegilops longissima. Next base: position 461,731,661 of record CM038680.1, read on the forward strand.
ACACGGCTAATTTCAGACATCTCTACATGATAATACATTGCATATCCCTTGCGCATATTTAAACCGCCTATTAATGATTGTGTGCGTAGCATAAACTAGCCATGACTCTGTGTGCTGGACTAGCAGGCACTCTAAGGGAGCCTAATGTAGTGCACTGGAATTCCTACATGCCACCTATGATTTTGTGTAATGTACTGCCTCTGTTCCTAAATATATGTCTTTGTAGAGATTCCAGTATGGACCACATACAGATGTATATAGATGCATTTTCGAGTGTAGATTCGCTCATTTTGCTCCGTATGTAGCCTATAGTGGAATCTCTAGAAAGACTTATATTTAGGAACGCAGGTGCGAGGTAGTATCATGTATGGCATCTACATATCTAATTTAGCAGCCGAGAGTAGAAATCATTATGCGCACAAAGGGATTCTTGGTGAAAATCCTAGAAAAGCATTGGCGAGCGCACGCAACAATACAAGAGAGAGAGAGAGAGAGACGCACTTACAAGATCATAGAAATGCCTCAGTCGAGGATCTTGGTTGGCCAAACTGTTAGATCCAGAAGAAACATCGTCCTTGTACTTTTTGCCAGCTGCATAACAGGTAACAGCGACCTGTTAGTATAATTTGAAGTACATCGGGCAGGTGATGCTGGACAGGGTTTAAAGGTGACAAGTACCTAGGCCGTGGGGGGTGCTTGGCATCTTGCGAGACGGTGGGAATCAGTTTAGAAACGTCAAGGGTGATGACGCTGCGCTGGCTGTCGGGGTCCGGTAAGGAGATCTAGAACCGTCGAGTAGGGTGTTTGTGGAGCGGCTCCGGTAGGTGGACTACGGTGCGTGCGAAGCAGATCTGTGGCCGTGGACAAGGGCGTCGGTGAAGCTGCTCCGGTGGTTGGGTTAAGGATGGTGTCGACGATGCGGATATACGGCCATGGACGGGGTGTCAGAAGCTGCTCCGGTAGGTTGGATGAGGGTGCGACGAAGCGGATCTGTGGCCGTGGACTTGTGAGTTGGCAAAGCAGCCCCAGTAGGGTTGATAATGGTATAGGCGAAGCTACTCCGGTAGGGTTGACGATGGTGTCGGCGAAGCGGCTCCGGTAGGGTTGAGGAAGGTGTCGGCGAAGAGGATCAGAGGCCGTCGGTGGGGTGGCTCCGGGGGGTGTGGACGAAGCGTCTCCGGTGGGGAGTACGAATGAGCCGCTGCAGATGCACCGCGGTTGACGAGAGTACCAACGAAGCAGATCCGGCACCATGGACAAGGCCGGCACTGAATGGGCTGTGGTACAGTGGTGGATGAGCAGTCTACTTGTTTCTAGTGGAGGTGGGAGGGGTAGATGCGGCCGCAGAAGCAGATCCGGCGAGGTGGACGCCACTGGTAGTGAATGGGCTCTGGTACGCCGGTGGATGAGCAGTCTAGGGTTTCGAGAGGGGAGGGGTAGAAAGGCCGATGAAGTACGGACGACGTGATGTAAGATGCTCTGGTGCTGTGGAGTTAGTCATTTTTGCGGGAGGGGGAGAGGAAATGGGGGTGCCGTGTGGTGGGGGAACCGGAAGTTACCAAAGCAGCCCTGACCTATTATGTAGATGAGGGCGGTATTGTTACTGTTGTTCTCCATGCACCAAGAACAAAAGGAGAATTTCGCATGCTAAAGACTAAGTGGTAGAAATTTTAGAAGGAGGCGGGAGATTTTGCCGCCCGCGGGATCGTTCATATCCAGTTTCAACTAATTTTGGACCGTGCTAGCAGGAAGGTCATGCGAGACTATGTACACGGGGCACGCGTTAGCATTTAATAACTGGTGCAAAGTCCACCCTAGAAAAAAAGACAATAACTCGGGATGATGCGCCGATAACTTGGACGTTCACATGGACGCGGTCAATCGTACGGGTGTAGAGGCGCCTTCACAAAAAAAAGGGATCAAACGCTCAGCCTATGTATTTCTCGTGTAAATAGATAATTTAGTGCCATTGGTTATTTACTTTAAACATAATGCATTGACGTGTTAGTGTAGAGGCGCACAAAAAGAAATGGATATTGTAGTCCCACAAAAGAAATGGATATTGTAGTCCGCTACTTAAAAGTGTTACCTCATATGATTACATAGCCTCCATTTCATAAATTGCGTACCCGTTGAATTCATATATGAATAGTACATATATTACTTCATAATAGAACCTTAAATCATTCAAGACTAATGAGTTTGAATGCAAGAGTAACAATGGTGCATGTACATGATAGCTACATTGGTTGTTTGAAGAAACATCACTGTAACTTTGGCATGCACAATTGAAAAGGTTTATTTAGATAGAAAAAATGTGATATGTGAGTGTCCAATCTTTATAGCGTTGAATCGATATTGTACCTTTGGCCACGATACGAAGTAGATATTGATTTATGTTCAAGCGATGCACGTCCATGATCGCTAGATAGTGATACGTGAATGAATTGTGCAATCTCTCTCACACGCATACATATCTCATTTCCCCGTGGGCATCGGAATCACACACGTGCACTTCATGTATTTCTCTCCCTCCGTCAAGGTTAGAATTCGTCTTTCTACCCCGTCCTACAAGTCTCTCACACAGAAACACACACGCTCTCTCTGTCGAACATGCCCACCCCTTTAATTCCGCCCACCCACAGCCACTAATTTCTCAAAGGATAATTATGTCTCTCACACATATGCCTAAGGTTAACTCAAGTTATGGAACCATATGAATACATACAATGGGATTCCAGAAGAGCACCTTTTGTTTTGAGATTTCGCACCCCATATGAATACATACAATGGGGTAGATTGGTAGGAAAAGACCATCGCTCGTCCCCGACCGCCACTCATAAGGAAGACAATCAATAAATAAATCATGCTCCGAGTTCATCACATAACGGTTCACCATACGTGCATGCTACGGGAATCACAAACTTCAACACAGGTATTCTTTAAATTCACAACTACTCAACTAGCATGACTCTAATATCACCATCTTCATATCTCAAAACAATTATCAAGCATCAAACTTTTCTTAGTATTCAACGCACTCAAAAGAAAGATTCACATATCTTGAATACCGAGTATATTAACATTAAGCAAATTACCATGCTATTAACGACTCTCAAAATAATCTAAGTGAAGCATGAGAGATCAAGTTTCTTTAAAACAAATCCACCACCGTGCTCTAAAAGATATAAGTGAAGCACTAGAGCAAAAATTAACACGCTCAAAAGATGTAAGTGAAGCACATAGAGTATTTTATCAAATTCCAATTTATATATGGCTCTCTCAAAAGGTGTGTACAGCAAGGATGATTGTGGTAAACTAACAAGCAAAGACGCAAGACGCTCCAAGCAAAACACATATCATGTGGTGAATAAAAATATAGCTCCAAGTAAATTACCGATGGAAGTGGATTTAAAGAGGGATGCCTTTCGGGCATCCCAAGCTTTGACTTTTGGTGTCCTTGATTATCTTGGGGGTGCCATGGGCATCCCCAAGCTTAGGCTCTTGCCACTCCTTGTTCCATAATCCATCAAAAGAATTCACCCAAAACTTGAAAACTTCACAACACAAAATTCAATAGAAATCTCATGAGCTCCGTTAGAGAAAGAAAACAAAAGAATACTTTAAGGTACTGTAATGAACTCATTCTTTATTTATATTGGTGTTAAACCTACTGTATTCTAACTTCTCTATGGATTATAAACTATTTTACTAGCAATAGATTCATCAAAATAAGCAAACAACACACGCAAAACAGAATCTGTCAAAAACAGAACAGTCTGTAGTAATCTGTAACTAACGCAAACTTCTGGAACCCAAACAAATTCTACCAAAATTAGAAGACCTGGACAATTTGTTTATTGATCAGCAGAAATTGGAATCAATATTTTATCACGTTCTGGTGATTTTTAACAATTCGGGCACTGAGCGCAAAGTTTCTGGAAATTACAGGAAGATCAAATAACTATCATCCAAGAAGATCCAATAGGTCTAGCTTGGCACAAACACTAATTAAAAGATAAAACGACATCTAAACAGAGGCTAGATGGATTATTTATTCCTAAACAGAAGCAAAAACAAAAAACTAAAAATAAAATTGGGTTGCCTCCCAACAAGCGCTATCGTTTAACGCCCCTAGCTAGGCATTGAGATTTTGATGATGCTCACAAGAAAGACAAGAATTGAGGTACAAAGAGAGCATCATAAAACATGTGACAAACACACTTAAGTCTAACGTACTTCCTATGCATAGGCATATTATAGGCAAACAAATCAAGGCAAGCAATAACTAGCATATGCAAGGAAGCGGAAAGAGACAATAGCAATCTCAACATAGCGAGAGGTAATTTCGTAGCATGAAAGTTTCTACAATTATATTTTCCTCTCTCATAATAATTACATGTAGGATCATAGGAAAATTCAACAAAATATCTATCACAAAGTATATTCTCAACACGATCCACATGCATATAAAGTTGACACTCTTCCAAAATAGTGGGATTAATATTAACTAAAGTCATGACCTCTCCAAACCCACTTTTATAAAAAAAATCATAAGATTGAATATTCTCCAAATATGTGGGATCTAAAGTTGACACTCTTCCAAACCCACTTTCAATATTATTGCAAACAATATTATCAATCTCATATTCATCTGGGGCTTAAATAAATTTTCAATATCGTAAGAAGAATCACCCCAATCATGATCATTGCAACAAGTAGAGGACATAGCAAAACTAGCATCCCCAAGCTTAGGGTTTTGCATATTTTTAGCACAATTGACATCAATAGAATTAATAGTAAAATCATTGCAATCATGATTTTTATTCAAAGATCTATCGTGAATCGCTTCATAAAGTACTTCATCACAATTTTTAGATTCACGAATTTCAGGCAAAACCTCATAAAGATAATCTAGTGCACTCAATTCACTAGCAATAGGTTCATCATAATTGGATCTCTTAAAGAGATTAGCAAGTGGATGAGGATCCATAAACTTTTAGCAAGCGAAGATGCAAGCAAAAAGAAGGCACATGGTAACACAAGATTGAACGGAGGAAGGGCGAATAAAACGGCAAGGGTGAAGTGGGGGAGAGGAAAACGAGAGGCAAATGGCAAATAATGTAATGTGAGATATAGGGATTGTGATGGGTACTTGGTATGTTGACTTTTGTGTAGACTCCCCGGCAACCGTGCCAGAAATCCTTCTTGCTATGTCTTGAGCGTGCGTTGGTTTTCCCCGAAGAGGAGAGGATGATGCAGCACAGTAGCGTAAGTATTTCCCTCAGTTTTTAAGAACCAAGGTATCAATCCAGTAGGAGGCCACGCGCAAGTCCCTCGTACCTACACAAAACGATAGCTACTCGCAACCAACGCGATTAGGGGTTGTCAATCCCTTCACGGTCACTTACGAGAGGGAGATCTGATAGAGATTCTTGCTATTTTTGGTATAAAGATGCAAAGTAAAAAGTAAAAGCAAAGTAAAAACAAACAAGTAAATAAAGTGATAGAGATTGATATGATGAGAATAGACCCGGGGGGCGTAGGTTTCACTAGTGGCTTCTCTCAAGAGCATAAGTATTCTACGGTGGGTGAACAAATTACTGTTGAGCAATTGACAGAATTGAGCATAGTTATGAGTATATATAGGCAATGATCATGTATATAGGCATCACGTCCGAGACAAGTAGATCAAACGATTACGCATCTACTACTATTACTCCACTCATCGACCGCTGTCCAAAGATGCATCTAGAGTAATAAGTTAAAAACAGAGTAACGCCTTAAGCAAGATGACATGATCTAGAGGAATAAATTCATGCAATATGATAAATACCCCATCTTGTTATCCTCGATGGCAACAATACAATACGTGCCTTGCAACTCTTTACATCCTTTGGTAAGGACACCGCAAGATTGAACCCAAAGCTAAGCACTTCTCCCATTGCAAGAACTACCAATCTAGTTGGCCAAACCAAGCGGATAATTGAAGAGACTTGCAAAGATAAATTAATCATACATAAAAGAATTCAGAGAAGAATCAAATATTTTCAATAGATAATCTTGGATCATAAACCCACAATTCATCGGTCTCAACAAACACACAAAAGAAGATTACATCGAATAGATCTCCACGAGAGAGGGGGAGAACATTGTATTGAGATCCAAAAAGAGAGAAGAAGCCATCTAGCTACTAGCTATGGACCCGAAGGTCTGAAGTAAACTACTCACACTTCATCAGAGGGGCTATGGTGTTGATGTAGAAGCCCTCCGTGGTGATGCCCCCTCCGGCGGAGCTCCGGAATAGGCCCCAAGATGGGATCTCGTGGATACAGGAAGTTGCGGTGGTGGAATTAGGTTTTTGGCTCCTGTTCTGATCGTTTGAGGATACGTAGGTACATATAGGAGGAAGGAGTACGTCGGTGGAGCGTCAGGGGGCCCACGAGGTAGGGGGCGCGCCTAGGGGGGCGCACCCTCCACCCTCGTGACCGCCTCTGGCACTTCTTGGAGTAGGGTCCAAGTCTCCTAGATCACGTTCGGTTGGAAAATCACGTTCCCGAAGGTTTCATTCCGTTTGGACTCCGTTTGATATTCCGTTTCTTCAAAACACTGAAATAGGCAAAAAAACAGCAATTCTGGGCTGGGCCTCCGATTAATAGGTTAGTCCCAATAGTAATATAAAAGTGGAAAATAAAGCCCAATATAGTCCAAAACAGTAGATAAAGTAGCATGGAGCAATCAAAAATTATAGATACGTTGGAGACGTATCACCTGCCGAGGGCACCAGATCGTAGCTGAGGTAACAAGCTAAACATGGAAGTCCACGCGGAACTACTAGTGAGAGTGAAGTCTCTCTGCAAAAACATAAATTAAGCAAACGTGAGTACAAATGTACCCAGCAAGACTTACATCAAAACTAGCTACATATGCATCATTATCAACAAAGGGATGGTGGGATTTAACTGCGGCAAACCAGCTTTGATTTGGTGGCTATCCTGAACTACGACTGCAAGTAACTCTTTTGAGGTGGCGCACACGAGTCCACATATTCACCATATCAATACACCACTATGGATCCGCTCCCGTGTCCCTATGAGAACGCCATCCATAGCACTCACGCTTATCTTGCGCATTTTAGAGTATCCACTCCCACTTGTCTATGAACTGTATAGGCAACCCAGAAGTCCATTATCACGGACGCAGCTATTCGAATAGATCATTTATAACCCTGCAGGGGTGTACTTCTTCACACATGTTTCCACCACTTAGCGTCTGCACACGACATGTGCTCGGCAGACTTCAAGCGAAAGCTGACGTGGGTGTATACCATGACCTAACTAACCACACAAGTCCCTGGTCCAGGTTTATCGCCTATTCAGGTTCCATCCGTAGGGAGTCTGGCCGAGGTTTCCACTATAGCCCCGAATGATGTGTGCAGGGTTCCTGAGGCACCTAATGGGCGTCCCGGTACACCGTGCCACGTGCCTACCGCATCACAGCCCACCCCTAGGGTCAGCGTTGCGCACAGCCTCCAGCAAACTACAAACACCAGAAACTACTTGCAACTCCTGGACAGAGGACAGGAGCGGTTAATAAGTCGAGCGGGTTATATTTCAGGGCCCAACGTGTGGTAGTAGTTGCTCATGGATCACAAACACAGAACTCAGTTCCTGAGGATGGTTTCAATGAGACAACCCACCATGTACTCCTACAAGGCCTCTCACCGCTACCTTTAACAAATCGTGTTCACACACTTAGCTCACACACAGTAGGACATGTTCATCACCATTCCAATTCATCCCCGATGAATCCGACCTGACTCAACTCTAAGCAGTAGCAGACATGACAAACAAGCATGAATGAGTAGGCACATCAGGGCTCAAACAACTCCTACTCATGCTAGTGGGTTTCATCTATTTACTGTGGCAATGACAGGTCATGCAGAGGAAAAGGGGTTCAACTACCGCAACAAGTAACAGATGAATCGTTGTTGTCCTAATGCAGTAAAAGAGAGTAGGAGCGAGGGAGTGGGATTGTATCAGAATGAACAAGGGGGTTTTGCTTGCCTGGCACTTCTGAAGATAGTATAGTTCTTCATCGGTGTCATCGATCTCATCGTCGAAACCACGTCTACTGAGACGGAACAAAGACGGGCAACAGAGAAAGAACACAATCAATGCAATGCGACAATATGATGCATGATCATGACATGGCACTATGATGTGATTTGAGCTAATGCACATAGCAACCAGGTTAAATGAAGTTGGTTTGAATCAAAGATTCAAATTCAACTCCATATGTGAAGATTCAAGTGCCATTTATTTCATTTGCCCTAAACAGTAGTCATAAGTTGTTATAACATACATGCAAATGGTACAGATGGATAGATTGGATTTTTCTGATAATTTTTCATATATAAATTATTTCATAGAGTTATAGATTGTTTTCTATGAATTTTTGAAGTTTATAACATTTTCTGGAATTTCTAACCTTTTCTGATTTATTTTAATTCCAGAAAGGCTTTACTGCGTCAGCACTGTGTCATCATGATGTAGGCGAGTCAACAGGGCGCTGTCCAGGTCAAACCTGACGTGTGGGGTCCCCATGTCAGTGACTAACTAACTAACCTAAGTTAATTAGTGTTAAACTAATACTAACTAAAAGTGTCAGTGGGGGTGGCCCACGCGTGAGTGACACGGGGACGACAAACCCCTGGTCAGCGGGGTCAAAGTCTCCGGACTTGGTCCACAGCTCATCGCCAGTGAAGCCCGAGACGGCGGAGGGGCTCAGCATTTGCCCACGCTCGACCAAATCGACCGCGGTTTGGTCCTACGCGTAGCTGGGGCTCGCGCGCATCTGGTAGGGCAAGCAGGAGGAGCTGGGGTGGAGCAAGCTCGTCGGAGTCGAGCTCGTGGCGGTGGCCGGAGTTTGCGTGAGCTCGGGTTCGGTGTTAGGGAGCACGGCAGGGCTAGAGGGTGGGTGCGCTCGGCTCCTGGGAGCATGCTAAGTGCGGTGACGCGCTTGGACGCGAGTGGCAGCAGCTGTGGCCGCGGCGGCGACTTGGCCGGAGGAGGAGAACTCTCGGGCTCGAACGATACGGCAACTACACGGTGCAAACGATCAAGGCGATAGAGGGGATCGAAGGAGAGGCTCACGGTGAGTGCAGCGGTGGCCTCGGAGAGCTTGGGGAAGCAACGGAGCGGGCGCACGGTCACCGGCGTTCTCGGCGGGCCGACGTTGAAGAAGACGGCGATGGCAACGTTTCAGGGCTTCCGGCGTGGCTTGGCTTGGTGAGGAGGTCGAGGACGAGGTAGTCGAGCTACTGGGCATGCCGAGAGGTCGAGGGGGAGGCTCTGGGTGCGGCAACGGCGAGCGGTAGCAGCGAGCTCCGCTCGGGCTGCGCGGGAGAGAGAGCAGAGGAGGGGGAAGGGGTCCAGGGAGAGTGAGAGAGATCCAGGGGGTCGGGGCGATGTACGTGGCATCGTCGGCCCCGTCGGGGAAGAGCCAAGCAGGCAGGGAGGGAGGAGGTGGCCGCACGGCGGTGCGCGCGCGTCGGCCACGCGCCCGTCCTCCTGGCAAGGAGGAAGACGACAGGAGGAGGTGGCCAGGTGGGCTGGGCCGCCAGTTGGGCTGCACTGGGACTGGGCCAGCCAGGTAAGGCCAGGTAACTCTCTCTCTCTCTCTCTCTCTCTCTCTCTCTCTCTCTTTTATTTCTGTTTTTCAATTTTATGTAATTGTTTTGGCTTTAATAAAAATGCCAGAGCATTTTCAAAAATCCTGAAAATATTTTTGGGCTCTGTTTGGATTATTTCCAACAGTCCACATTTACTTTGAAGATCATTTGGACATTTAAAATTATTTATAGCATTTAAATGTCCAAGAAGAAATAATGTATAATTTAATTCAATAACCTAGAGTGTCCTAGAAAAGTGTGCACCATTTTGGCAGAGGTTCTGGACCAAAGCAAAAATGATGAACATTTATGAGAGGCATTTTGGGTTCATTGAAAAGATTTAACTTTGACCCTAGTTGAATTTCATTTGCTGCTACGGTTTATCAGTCCCCATTTCAAAGTTTCATAAAACTTAAACATGATGTAGGGAAGCTTATGCAGTGACAAGCAAGGCCTAAGCTAGGGTAAGCTAGGGTTGTGACAACTCACCCCCACTAAACAAGAATCTCGTCCCGAGATTCAAGCATAGGGTAAGATGAAGGGGAGACGCAAACTAACACAATCTTCACGATCTAGGTTACACTTCATAAGAACATTGATTCAATCACCATCTTTGTCTCGATGTCTTGTTTTGAGAACTCCAACCAACATGACAACGGGAGGAAAGGGAAAACTCTACAAGGATCGATCTTCTTGAAGATCAAACAACTCAGGATCAACTCATGGAGTGAGACATTGAAACATCTCTCGAGCTGAGACACGAAGAATACATCCAGAGGGATGGAGTGAAACAGATGACGAAGATTCACTAGGTAGGCAACAATTCCACACTTAAGAAGGTGGTGAACAGTTGTCAACATAGCGAGGAGTTGAGTTGCCATGATACCATAACGAGGCATCTTAGAGGATGTGACTCGTAGAATTATTACCTTAAGTGGCAAAAAGAATTACTTTTGATACATAGTTTATTGAAACTCTTCATACCAGCCTGAGGCAATTCACAATCAACTGTTTGAAGGAGTCGAAAGAATGGCATACTCGGACTAGAATGGATGATGTGGACTACCTTGTTGAAGACAACGCAATGGATGATTTTGCTTATCATCGGAAATGGATGGTACCCATGGTAGGACCACTTTTGAAGATGATCCTGAATAACAATTACTGAAAAGGCAGACCATAGTAAAATGGCACAAAGGCGGGTGCAAGCTGGGAACAAAATGCAAATGCTGGGAATGTTCCAACCATCATATCTGCCTGAGATTCAGATCTGGTTGGTAACGGGATATTTCAGACAGCATGTCTGGAAAAGGAAAGGTAGCAACACAAATCGACGAGATGACGTTGCGAGATTCTCAGGAAATGGACTATGGTAGTAAGCTCCAAAACATGAGCTGGTTCCGCTACACACATATGAACATGTTGTCCTAGACATGCATGACCACATAGTAGTCTTACAACAAAACACTACCGAGTTCTGGTTGGGAACCATCATCGAGGATAACGGAATCTTGTTCATGAACTAGTATTAGCACAACAAACTCCTTTTCCTTGAACAAATCAATCAGTGGCTTGGGGTGCTAGGGAATACATATGGAATGAAGGTTGCAAGTCTCCAAACCATAGAATACTTCGCACATATGCATGACTGACTTGGGATGATTCCGGAGGAGGCAAAAACAAACTTTCTCGAATTCACGGCGGCAACTTGCATCAAATGCATGTGAACTTAGAGGAAGTCACTACTTACATCAAACATATCCTTCATGAACAGGACACAAAGAAAATGCTTACACAAGTTTCCAACACTAGCTTAATGTTCGACATGAATCATGGAGGAGATAAAATGTTGTTGGTGGGCTCAACAACAAGTCATCGGGGTTTCCATACAAATGGGATTCCATAACTATGTGAACTAGGTGATAGCATTGGTCAGACCCAAAAGATATAATGGTGTATGCTCGAGGAGACAACCACGAGTAAGACAACATTACGATCATCGTTGGTTCTGATTTAATTTGACGATATCCCATACTCAAATCAAAGAATGGATAAGACAATAGCACCGACAACTGATCACGAGGATCAATCAATGAAGATATCATCTTTCTTCAACAAACACAAAAACACAGACATCCCTTTGGAATGAACTAAGTCAGATAAAGATTTCCTCTTCCAACTCTCCAAGTTGTTGTTTAGCTTAACCAACTAGCTCAGGGGTATCCAACACAGTTTTGGAGAAAGGGTGGTTTAGAGAAAACCAACTTGATCACGAACTCAACATAATGGTCAAGGGACAATCTGGTGATACTTCCGAGAAGATGTTCGGAAAATCACGGACCACCGATATGTTATTAAGCTCGAGAACAATCTTGCTTTACAGGTCAAGTGATATGATCAAAAGAGCGAGGGGTTGACGCAATCCCAACTCATTGATCGAGGAGTGCACCAGGGAAGATGGACTAGGTAGCATGATCAATCCTAGAATGATGATTCAGTAACCGACATGCTAAGAATGAGAGTATTGTCCATTAGCTACCAAGCAACGAGGTTGCTAGGAGTATTGATTTCACACATCACAGTTCACTTGTCGGCATTCCAGTCACAACAACACGGGACCGAGGAATGAATAATGATGGCAAGAAGTATCACCATGTCAATAATTCATAAGAGCTGGTACAATTCTCATGAAAATCCTGACATAAAGGGGGTAATACTCCAGGGTAGAATAGAATCAAAAGCTGGATTGGCATTTTGATTTGCGGGTTACAACTGCTTTGACCCAATCCTAGAAATGGATAAGGTACTGGAGTTTGTTTCTCCTAGTCATTCCGAGATAGAACGACTTAACGAACCACAGGAATAAAGGGCATCGATGAACATAAATGCTTGACTACTCCTGTCTATCGGTTGGTAGACGAAGGTCAGAAACAACTAAAGAGACAACTCAAAGGAACATATTATTTTCCGAGTTGTAGATGCATAGATTAATATGTCGAACAAGTTCAACATGTTTCTTTCGGATAACCCATGCAGAAAGGATGGATTGGCAGAGTCACAATATAGAGTGTGGAACTCATCGAGAGCACTCTTGTTGTGATCTTTCGGTTCAACGAGGAACTTCTAGCATAAACAGTTCATGGTATTTGGAAGAAGGAGATACCATGGACCTCGAGGACTATTGCAAACGTTACTAATATCCTAAAGGAACTAGCAAACACTATCAACATGAGGTAAGTAGGGTGAATCTTGGGTTCAAGAACCCAGAAATAGAATGCCTACTAACTAAATGGCATCACAGGATGCTTTCAAGAATGACGGCCAGAATTATCACACTGAGAACACAAAACATGGCTAGATCACTAGGTGATTCTCTAAGACACCTAGGGCCAGAATAATAGCTCCAACATATATATACCAAGGCAATGAATTACCTCAACACACTAGTTACTGTGGTTAAACTGGCCCAAAGGAACAGTGAAAACGGAAAGAAGGGATTTGTAAATGCATTAGACTATTTAGAAACCTGGGGTGACTCGGACAGCATAACGGATGTAAATGCTCGAAAAGATATTTGAGACAGCCTGCAAAATGGTGGCATAACCACTTAACATCACAATATCAAGGTTCCGAGATCAACGGTCAACATACGGGAGTAGTAGAAACTGAACTGAGACTTGAATCCATCAATCCTATAAGTCTATGGATTAGTAACATGTGATCCTGATAGAAAGAATAGAAAGCCTAGTTCCTTAACCTCGTAGGAAAGATAAGATGACTCAGATTAGAAGGGCATAAGGTAAAGGAGTAAAAAGAGCCTTACGTTCCCTTCCACAATCAATTCCCTTATATAACTAAAGCATTTCTAGACTCGACTTCGACCAGTTTGGCTTGGTAATCCTACAGGCAGTCAGGCTCTGATACCAAAGCTGTCAGGACCCCGATCCTAAGTCACACCGATCTAGCATGTAACACATCATATCACAATGTGGCCTCACGCACGGTATTCCCACGGGTGCCACCTTACCTGGCCCGGGACCATTTGCGCCTTTTGGCTCACGTATATGATAGTGTCGCTAGCATCCATATGACAGAGAACTCGGGCCGACATGACTAGTCGTAAACCCAAAGTGGTACTAACTTAGAGGGACAGGCATACATGACCCAACAACGAACGTGTCGATCATCAGCGTATGAACCCAAGTCGTAGCAAGCTATAAGGACTTAAAGGAACAACGCGTGACATTTCCCCGAAGGGACATACACAGGAACGAAGAAGGACACATGCCGGCCAGCCTAAGTGTTCCGGAGCAGTGGCAAGCTACCATGGCTCAGTGGAAGCACTACGAGACATTCCCCGGTAAGAGAGGCTACCAAGAATAAACAACTAGGTTGTCGGATCCCACACATACCAAGCATTTCAATGACATACACACAATATGCCCGATATGTGCAAATACAACATGGCATCACAACAAGACTCTACGACTCAAAGTATTTATTCAATAGGCTCCGAGGAGCCAGATATTTCAAGCATGGGCCTGATGACCCAACATTCAGAGCATACAAACAATAAGCACACGCGGAAGCTTAACTTGTGTGAGTACAAACAACTACAAATGAACAAGGCTGAGAAGCATGACTATCTACAAGACCCTGCCGAGGGCACAAGATCGTAGCTGAGGTAACAAGCTAAACATCGAAGTCCATGCGGAACTACTAGTGAGACTGAAGTCTCTCTGCAAAAACATAAATTAAGAAAACGTGAGTGCAAATGTACCCAGCAAGACTTACATCAGAACTAGCTACATATGCATCATTATCAACAAAGGGATGGTGGGGTTTAACTGCAGCAAGCCAACTTTTACTCGGTGGCTATCCTGAACTACGACTGCAAGTAACTCTTTTGAGGTGGCGCACACGATTCAACATATTCACCATATCAATACACCACTATGGAGCCGCTCATGTGTCCCTACGAGAACGCCATCCATAGCACTCACGCTTATCTTGCGCATTTTAGAGTATCCACTTCCACTTGTCTATGAACTGTACAGGCAAACCAGAAGTCCATTACCGCAGACGCGGCTATTCGGATAGATCATTTATAACCCTGCAGGGGTGTACTTCTTCACACATGTTTCCACCACTTAGCGTCTGCACACGACATGTGCTCGGCAGACTTCAAGCGAAAGCCGACGTGGGTGTAGACCATGACCTGACTAACCACACAAGTCCCTAGTCCAGGTTTATCGCCTATTCAGGTTCCATCCGTAGGGAGTCCGGCCGAGGTTTCCACTACGGCCCCGAACGATGTGTGCAGGGTTCCTGAGGCACCAAACGGGCGTCCCGGTACACCGTGCCACGTGCCTACCGCATCACAGCCCACCCCTAGGGTCAGCGCTGCGCACGGCCTCCAGCAAACTACAAACACCAGAAACTACTTGCAACTCCTGGACAAAGGACAGGGGCGGTTAATAAGTCGAGCGGGGTCATATTTCAGGGCCCAAGGTGTGGTAGTAGTTGTTCATGGATCACAA
Source organism: Aegilops longissima (assembly GCA_021605205.1). Taxonomy (NCBI): domain Eukaryota; kingdom Viridiplantae; phylum Streptophyta; class Magnoliopsida; order Poales; family Poaceae; genus Aegilops; species Aegilops longissima. Next base: position 461,746,874 of record CM038680.1, read on the forward strand.
ACATAGAACTCAGTTCCTGAGGACGATTTCAATTAGACAACCCACCATGTACTCCTACATGGCCTCTCACCGCTACCTTTACCAAATCGTGTTCACACACTTAGCGCACACACAATGGGACATGTTCATCACCATTCCAATTCATCCCCGATGAATCAGACCTGACTCAAGTCTAAGCAGTAGCAGGCATGACAAACAAGCATGAATGAGTAGGCACATCAGGGCTCAAACAACTCCTACTCATGCTAGTGGGTTTCATCTATTTACTATGGCAATGACAGGTCATGCAGAGGAAAAGGGGTTCAACTACCGAAACAAGTAACAGATGAATCGTTGTTGTCCTAATGCAGTAAAAGAGAGCAGGAGCGAGAGAGTGGGATTATATCAGAATAAACAAGGGGGTTTTGCTTGCCTGGCACTTCTGAAGATAGTATAGTTCTTCATCGGTGTCATCGATCTCATCGTCGAAACCACGTCTACTGAGACGGAACAAACACCGGCAACAGAGAAAGAACACAATCAATGCAATGCAACAATATGATGCATGATCATGACATGGCAATATGATGTGATTCGAGCTAATCCATTTAGCAACCTGATTAAATGCAGTTGGTTTGAATCAAAGATTCAAATTCAACTCCATATGTGAAGATTCAAGTGCCATTTATTTCATTTGCCCTAAAAAGTAGTCATAAGTTTTTCTAACATACATGCAAATGGTACAGATGGATATATTGGATTTTTCTGATAATTTTTCATATATAAATTATTTCATTTGGAGTTATAGATTTTTTTCTATGAATTTTTTGAAGTTTATAACATTTTCTGGAATTTCTAACCTTTTCTGATTTATTTTAATTCCAGAAAGGCTTTACTGCGTCAGCACTGTGTCATCATGATGTAGGCGAGTCAACAGGGCGCTGTCCAGGTCAAACCTGATGTGTGGGGTCCCCATGTCAGTGACTAACTAACTAACCTAAGTTAATTAGTGTTAAACTAATACTAACTAAAAGTGTCAGTGGGGGTGGCCCACGCATCAGTGACACGGGGAGGTCAAACCCCTGGTCAGCGGGGTCAAACCCGCCGGACTTGGTCCACGGCTCGTCGCCGGTTAAGCCCGAGACGGCGGAGGGGCTCAGGATTTGCCCACGGTCGACCAAATCGACCGCGGTTTGGTCCTACGTGTAGCTGGGGCTCGCGCGCATCTGGTAGGGCAAGCGGGAGGAGATGGGGTGGAGCGAGCTCACCGGAGTCGAGCTTGTGGCGGTGGCCGGAGTTCGAGCGAGCTCGAGTTTGGCGTTAGGGAGCACGGCAGGGCTAGAGGGTGGGTGCGCTCGGCTCCTGGGAGCATCTTGAGTCTGTGTGGCGCTGGGCTTGAGTGGCAGCAGTGTGGCCTTGGCGGGCGACTTGGCCGGAGGCGGAGAGCTCTCGGGCTCAAAGGATACGGTGACTACATGGTGCAAACGAGCAAGAGGAGAGAGGGGATCGAAGGAGAGGCTCACGGCGAGTGAAGTGGTGGTCTCGGGGAGCTTGGGGAAGCAACGGAGCGGGTGCACGGTCGCCGGCGATCTCAGCGAACCGACGTTGAAGAAGATGGCAATGGCGGCATTTCAGGGCTTCCGGTGTCACTTGGCTTGTTGAGGAGGTCGAGGACGAGGTAGCCGAGCTACTGGGCACGCCGAGAGGTCAAGGGGGAGGCTCTGGGTGCGGCAACAGCGAGCGGTGGCAGCGAGCTCCGCTCGGGCTGCGCGGGAGAGAGGGCAGAGGAGGGGGAAGGGGTCCAGGGAGAGTGAGAGAGATCCAGGGGGTCGGGGCGATGTACCTGGCGTCGTCGGCCTGGGTCGAGGAGGAGCAGGCAGGCGGGGAGGAGGAGGTGGTCGACAGCAAGGTCTTGCTGGCGTCGCACGCACCCGTCCTCCTAGCAAGGAGGAAGACGACAGGAGGAGGTTGCCAGGTGGGCTGGGCCGCCAGGTGGGCTGCACAGGACCTGGGCCAGCCAGGTAAGGCTAGGTAACTCTCTCTCTCTCTCTCTCTCTTTTATTTCTGTTTTCTATTTTCTGTAATTGTTTTGGCTTTAATAAAAATGCTAGAGCATTTTCAAAAATCCTGAAAATATTTTTGGGCTCTGTCTGGATTATTTCCAATAGCCCTCATTTACTTTCAAGATCATTTGGACATTTAAAGTTATTTATAGCATTTAAATGTCCAAGAACAAATAATGTATGATTTAATTCAATAACCCAGTGTGTCCTGGAAAAGTGTGCACCATTTTTGGCAGAGGTTCTGGACCAAAACAAAAATGATGAACATTTATGAGGGGCATTTTGGGTTCATTGAAAAGATTTAACTTTGACCCTAGTTGAATTTCGTTTGCTGCTAGGGCTTATCAGTCCCCATTTCAAAGTTTCATAAAACTTAAACATGATGCAGGGAAGCTTATGCAGTGACAGGCAAGGCCTAAGCTAGGGTAAGCTAGGGTTGTGACAGTGCCCATCCTTCCAGCGCTACATGTGCCACTGGCTAGTTGAGGTCATTCTTTTGAATCACCGTGGCGAGACATTTTATGATTCCTTTTCATTTCTGCACCCCTCCTGACAGGTGGGACCTATGCAAACGGATAAAAAAATGTGTCGTAGATGGTTCGGATGGATATTGGCGCGTGCGTGGGAGACACAACATTCTCTAGTTAAGGAATATGCGGTTATCCTCAAAAAAGAGAAGTCCTTCTTCGCGCTTCCGCATGCACGAGAATTTGGTTCTGCTCGCAATATGGATGATACCTGGAGGATGAAGTGAACCTAGAGGCATGCTAGCACGGGAGTACTACTCATGTTCCTACTACTCCTACTAGTAGTAGTAGTACAACTGTGGTACACTTGATGGTCAAAATACTATTATTCATCCGGTCCTCAGAGTGAAGTGACAAGACCCTACACCCGAGGTGACTAAGGGAGTCCTGGATTAGGGGGTATCCGAATAGCCGGACTATATACATCGTCCGGACTATTGAAGCATGAAGATACAAGACTCAAGACTTCGACCCGTGTCCGGATGGGACTCTCCTTGGCGTGGAAGGCAAGCTTGGCGATCCGGATATTATATTTCCTTCCTTTTAACCGACTCCATGTAAACCCTAGCCCTCTCCTGTGTCTATATAAACCGGAGAGGTTGGTCCTTAGAAGGCCGATCACAATTACAATCATACCATCATAGGCTAGCTTCTAGGGTTTAGCCTCCATGATCTCGTGGTAGATCTACTCTTGTACTACCCATATCTTCAATATTAATCAATCAAGAAGTAGGGTTTTACCTCCATCGAGAGGGCCTGAACCTAGTTAAACATTGTGTCCCTTGCTTCCTGTTACCATCAGCCTAAGACGCACAGATCAGGGCCCCCTACCCGAGATCCGCCGGTTTTGACACCGACATTGGTGCTTACATTGAGAGTTCCTCTGTGTCGTCGCTAAAGGACTCGATGGCTCCTCCAGTAATCGTCAACAACACGATCCCGGGTGAGACCTTTCTCCCCGGACATATCTTCGTGTTCGGCGGCTTCGCCCTGCGGGCCAACTCGCTTGGCCATCTGGAGCATATCGACAGCTATGCCCTTGGCCACCAGATCAGGTTCGGAAACCTGAACTACACGGCAGACATTCGCGGAGACTTGATCTTCGACGGATTCGGGCCTATGCCAGGAGCACCGGACAGTCACGACGAGCACGGCTTAGACCTGCTGTCGGACAAAGCTCGGGGTATCACCCCAGCAGTAGCCCCGGACCTAAATCCGGAGTAGGATGTGATGTCTACTACACAACCTTCTTCTTGTAGACGTTGTTGGGCCTCCAAGTGCAGAGGTTTGTAGGACAGTAGCAAATTTCCCTCAAGTGGATGACCTAAGGTTTATCAATCCGTGGGAGGCGTAGGATGAAGATGGTCTCTCTCAAACAACCCTGCAACCAAATAACAAAGAGTCTCTTGTGTCCCCAACACACCCAATACAATGGTAAATTGTATAGGTGCACTAGTTCGGCGAAGAGATGGTGATACAAGTGCAATATGGATGGTAGATATAGGTTTTGTAATCTGAAAATATAAAACAGCAAGGTAACTAGTGGTAAAAGTGAGCGTAAACGGTATTGCAATGCTAGGAAACAAGGCCTAGGGTTCATACTTTCACTAGTGCAAGTTCTCTCAACAATAATAACATACTTGGATCATATAACTATCCCTCAACATGCAACAAAGAGTCACTCCAAAGTCACTAATAGCGGAGAACAAACGAAGAGATTATGGTAGGGTACGAAACCACCTCAAAGTTATTCTTTCCAATCAATCCGTTGGGATATTCCTATAAGTGTCACAAACAGCCATAGAGTTTGTACTAGAATAACACCTTAAGAGACAAATCAACCAAAACCCTAATGTCACCTCAAGTATCCGTGGGTATGATTATACGATATGCATCACACAATCTCAATTCATCTATTCAAACCAACGCATAGAACCTCAAAGAGTGCCCCAAAGTTTCTACCGGAGAATCACGACGAAAACGTGTGCCAACCCCTATGCATAGGTTCATGGGCGGAACCCACAAGTTGATCACCAAAACATACATCAAGATGAATCACGTGATATCCCATTGCCACCACAGATACGCACGGCAAGATATACATCAAGTGTTCTCAAATCTTTAAAGACTCAATCTGATAAGATTACTTCAAGGGGAAAACTCAATCCATTACAAGAGAGTAGAGGGGGAGAAGAAACATAAGATCCAACTATAATAGCAAAGCTCGCGATACATCAAGATCGTGCCAAATCAAGAACACGAGAGAGATCAAACACATAGCTCTTGGTACATACCCTCAGCCCGAGGGTGAACTACTCCCTCCTCGTCATGGAGAGCGCCGGGATGATGAAGATGGCCACCGGTGAGGGTTCCCCCCTCCGGCAGGGTGCCAGAACAGGGTCCCGATTGGTTTTTGGTGGCTCTGGAGGTTTTAGGTGGCGGAACTCCCGATCTAATCTCTGTTCTGGAAGTTTTAGGATACGTAGGTATATATGGGTGCAGGAAGTACGTCGGTGGACCGAAGGGGGGGCCACGAGGTAGGGGGCGCGCCCTAGGGGGGTGGGCGCCCCCCCCCCACCCTCGTGGGCACCTCCCTTCTTTCCTGACGTGCACTCCAAGTCCATAGGGCGGCTTTCCTTCCAAAAATAACTTCTCCAGTTGATTTCGTTCCGTTTTGACTCCGTTTGATATCCCTTTTCTTCGAAATACTGAAATAGGCAAAAAAAAACAACAAATCTAGGCTGGGCCTCCGGTTAATAGGTTATTCCCAAAAATAATATAAAAGTGGAAAATAAAGCCCAATATAGTCCAAAACAGTAGATAATATAGCATGGAGCAATCAAAAATTGTAGATACGTTGGAGACGTATCAAGCATCCCCAAGCTTAATTCCTGCTCGTCCTTGAGTAGGTAAATGATAAAAAAGGTAATTTTTGATGTGGAATGCTAGTTGTCATAATTTCAATATAATTCTTCTTAATTGTGATATGAATATTCAGATCCGAAAGATTCAAGACAAAAGTTCATATTGACATAAAAATAATAATACTTCAAGCATACTAACTAAGCAATTATGTCTTCTCAAAATAACATGGCCAAAGAAAGTTATCCCTACAAAATCATATAGTTAGGCTATGCTTCATTTTCGTCACACAAAGATGTTCCCAACTTCTATACCCCCGATGACAAGCCAAGCAATTGTTTCATACTTAAATAATCTCAAACTTTTTCAACCTTCACGCAATACATGAGCGTGAGCCATGGATATAGCACTATGGGTGGAATAGAATATGATGATGGGGATTGTGTGGAGAAGACAAAAAAAGGAGAAAGTCTCACATTGACGAGGATAATCAACGGGCTATGGAGATGCCCATCAATTGATGTCAACATGAGGAGTAGGGATTGCCATGCAACGGATGCACTAGAGCTATAAATGAATGCTCAACAAAATAAAACTAGTGGGTGTGCATCCAACTTGCTTGCTCACAAAGACCTAGGGCATTTGAGGAAGCCCATCGTAGGAATATACAAGCCAAGTTCTACAATGAAAATTCCCCACTAGTATGAAAAAGACAACTTATGAGACTCACTATATGAAAAACATGGTGCTACTTTGAAGCACAGTATTTGAGACTCTCTACATGAAGAACAAGGTTCTACTTTGAAGCACAAGTGTGGAAAAAGAGATAGTAACATTGCCCTTTTTATTTATTTTCTTCTTTTTTTCTTTTCTTCTTTTTTTCTTTTTTTCTTTTTTTTGGGCCTTTCTTTTTTTGGCCTTTCTCTTTTTTTCTCTTTTTTTGGGCAATGCTCTAATAATGATGATCATCACACTTCTATTGATTACAACAAATGAATTACAACTCGAAACTAGTACAAGATATGACTCTATATGAATGCCTCCGGCGGTGTACCGGGATGGTGCAATGAATCAAGAGTGACATGTATGAAAAATAATGCATGGTGGCTTTGCCACAAATACGATGTCAACTACATGATCATGCAATGGCAATATGACAAAAGTAAAGTATGTCATGATGATGCTGAACGGAACGGTGGAAAGTTGCATGGCAATATATCTCGGAATGGCTATGGAAATGCCATAATAGGTAGGTATGGTGGTTGTTTTGAGGAAGCTATAGGGAGGTTTATGTGTGATAGAGCGATCGTATCACGGGTTTGGATGCACCGTGAAGTTTGCACCAACTCTCAAGGTGAGAAAGGGCAATGCAGTGCATCAAGAGGCTAGCAAAGGCGGAAAGGTAAAAGTGTGTATAATCCATGGACTCAACATTAGTCAAAAGAACTCATATACTTATTGCAAAAATTTAGAAGTCATCAAAAATCAAGTACTATGCGCATGCTCCTAGGGGGATATATTGGTAGGAAAAGACCATCGCTCGTCCCCGACCGCCACTCATAAGGATGCAAAAGCCAGGTACACTTCATGTTTCAAATTTGTTACACAACTTTAACCATACGTGCATGCTACGGGACTTGCTAACTGATATGTCTCCAACGTATCTATAATTTTTGATTGCTCCATGCTACTTTATCTACTGTTTTGGACTATATTGGGCTTTATTTTGCACTTTTATATTACTTTTGGGACTAACCTATTAACCGGAGGCCCATCCCAGAATTGATGTTTTTTGCCTATTTCAGTGTTTCGAAGAAACGGAATATAAAACGGAGTCCAAACGGAATGAAACCTTCGGGAACGTGATCTTCTCACCGAACGTGATCCAGGAGACTTGGACCCTACTCCAAAAGCGCCAGAGGCGGTCACGAGGGTGGAGGGCGCCCCCCTGGGCGCGCCCCCCTACCTCGTGGGCCCCCTGATGCTCCACCGACGTACTCCTTCCTCCTATATATACCTACGTATCCCCGAACGATCAGAAGAGGAGCCAAAAACCTAATTCCACCGCCGTACCTTCCTGTATCCACAAGGTCCCATCTTGGGGCCTGTTCCGGAGCTCCGCCGGGAGGGGAATCCACCACGGAGGGCTTCTACATCATCACCATAGCCTCTCCGATGAAGTGTGAGTAGTTTACCTCAGACCTTCGGGTCCATAGTTAATAGCTAGATGGCTTCTTCTCTCTTTTTGGATCTCAATACAATGTTCTCCCCCTCTCTCGTGGAGATCTATTCGATGTAATCTTCTTTTTGCGGTGTGTTTGTTGAGACCGATGAATTGTGGGTTTATGATCCAGCTTATCTATGAATAATATTTGAATCTTCTCTGAATTCTTTTACGTATGATTGAGTTATCTTTGCAAGTCTCTTCGAATTATCGGTTTGGTTTGGCCAACTAGATTGGTAGTTCTTGCAATGGGAGAAGTGCTTAGCTTTGGGTTCAATCTTGCGGTGTCCTTACCTAGTGACAGAAAGGGTTGCAAGGCACGCATTGTATTGTTGCCATCGAGGATAACAAGATGGGGTATTTATCATATTGCATGAATTTATTCCTCTACATCATGTCATCTTGCTTAAGGCGTTACTCTGTTTTTAACTTAATACTCTAGATGCATGACGGATAGCGGTCGATGAGTGGAGTAATAGTAGTAGATGCAGAATCGTTTCGATCTACTTGTCTCGGACGTGATGCCTATATACATGATCATATCTAGATAACCTCATAACTATGCTCAATTCTATCAATTGTTCAACAGTAATTTGTTCACCCTCCGTAGAATATCTATGCTCTTGAGAGAAGCCACTAGTGAAACCTATGGCCCCCGGGTCTATTCTCATCATATCAATCTCCATCACTTTATTTACTTGCTTTGTTTTTACTTTGCTTTTACTTTTCACTTTGCATCTTTATACCAAAAATACCAAAAATATTATCTCTCTCAGATCTCACTCTCGTAAGTGACCGTGAAGGGATTGACAACCCCTAATCGCATTGGTTGCGAGTAGCTATCGTTCTGTGCAGGTACGACAGACTTGCGCGTGGCCTCCTACTGGATTGATACCTTGGTTCTCAGAAACTGAGGGAAATACTTATGCTACTGTGTTCCATCATCCTCTCCTCTTCGGGGAAAACCAACGCAAGCTCAAGACGTAGCACTAACTTCAACACAAGCATTCTTTAAATTCATAATAACCCAACTAGCATGACTATAATATCACTACCTCCATATCTCAAAACAATTATCAAGTATCAAGTTGATCATAGCATCCAATTCACTTCCTATGATAGTTTTCGTTCAAATTACCATGCTGTTTAAGACTCTCAAAATAATATAAGTGAAGCATGAGAGTTCATTAATTTCTACAAAATAAATCCACCACCGTGCTCTAAAAGATATAACTGATGCACTAGAGCAAATGACAAACTACTCCGAAAGATATAAGTGAAGATCAATGAGTAGTCGAATAATTGTGCAACTATGTGAAGACTCTCCCATTTACGAATTTCAGATCTTGGTATTGTATTCAAACAGCAAGCAAAACAAAATAAAACTACATTGCAAGGATAGCACAACTCATGTGAAGAAGCAAAAACTTAGGCTCAATCGATACTAACCAATAATTGTTGAAGAAGAAAGGTGGGATGCTTGAGACTTCTTGAAATATTATCTTGGGGTGCCTTGGGCATCCCCAAGATTAAACTTTTGTGTCTCCTTAATTCCTCTCATATCATGGTTTCTCTATTTCTCAAAAGCTTCATCCACACCAAACTCAACAAGAACTCGTGAGATAGGTTAGTATAAACCAATGCAAAACCTTATCATTTTCTACTGTAACAAATCACTAACATTATTATTCAACATTGCATATTAAATGCCTCTGCATATTTAATACTCCTATCATCAAATAGAATCATTAAACAAGCAAACATATGCAAACATAACAGCAATCTGCCAAAACAGTATAGTTTGTAAAGAATGATAGATTCATCATACTTCACTAACTCCAAAAATTATGAACTAAAATTCCCACTGTATTAAATTTATCAGAGCTCATTATGCAAAAGGTTTCATCATTATATCATTCTCGGACTTTTCTAGGGAATTTTTGCAACAGCGGTAAACTTTCAGTTTTCAAACAGCAACATGTATACTAGCAAAATAAGCATGGCAAAGGCTATCCTTGACTTTTTTATTGAAACTAAAGTTGCAAAACATTAATATAAATAACAGCAAGCAAATAATAACAAGAGAAAATTACGCTCCAAGCAAAACACATATCATGTGGTGAATAAAAATATAGCTCCAAGTAAAGTTACCGATAAACGAAGACGAAAGAGGGGATGCCTTCCGGGGCATCCCCAAGCTTAGGCTCTTGTTTGTCCTTGAATATTAACTTGGGGTGCCTTTGGAATCCCCAAGATTAGGCTCTTGCCACTCCTTATTCCATATTCCATCGAATCTTTACCCAAAACTTGAAAACTTCACTACACAAAACTTAAAAGAAAACTCGTAAGCTCTGTTAGCGAAAGAAAACAAAACACCACATCAAGGTACTGTAATGAACTCATTATTTATTTATATTGGTGTTAAACCCACTGTATTCCAACTTCTCTATGGTTTATAAACTATTTTACTAGCCATAGATTCATCAAAATAAGCAAACAACACACGAAAAACAGAATCTGTCAAAAACAGAACAGTCTGTAGTAATCTGTAACTAACGCAAACTTCTGGAACTCAAAAAATTCTAAAAAAATTGGTGGACCTGAGGAATTTGTCTAGTAATCATCTGCAAAAAGAATCAACTAAATATCACTCTCCAGTAAAAAGTTGAAGCTAATCTCGTGAGCGCTAAAGTTTCTGTTTTTTACAGCATGATCATAAAGACTTCACCCAAGTCTTCCCAAAGGTTCTACTTGGCACAAACACTAATTAAGACATAAAACCACATATAAACAGAATATAGATGGATTATTTATTCCTAAACAGAACCAAAAAGCAAGAAACTAAAATAAAGTTGGGTTGCCTCCCAACAAGCGCTATCGTTTAACGCCCCTAGCTAGGCATGATGATTTCAATGATGCTCACATAAAAGATAAGAATTGAAACATAAAGAGAGCGTCATGAAGAATATGACTAGCACATTTAAGTATAACCCACTTCCTATGCATAGGAATTTTGTGAGCAAACAACTTATGGGAACAAGAATCATCTTGCATAGGAAGGTAAAACAAGCATAACTTCAAGATTTTGAGCACATAGAGAGGAAACTTGATATTATTGCAATATGTAGAAGCATATGATCCTCTCTCATAATAATTTTCAGTAGCATCATGAATTAATTCAACAATATAACCAGCACCTAAAGCATTCTTTTCATGATCTACAAGCATAGAAAATTTACTACTCTCCACATAAGCAAAATTCTTCTCATGAATAATAGTGGGAGCAAAATCAACAAAATAACTATCATGTGATTGAAAATTAAGATCAAGATGACAAGTTTCATGGTTATCATTATTATTTATAGCATAAGTGTCATCACAATAATCATCATAGATAGGAGGCATGCTTTTATCACAGTAAATTTGCTCATCAAAGCTTGGGGGACAAAAAATATCATCTTCATCAAACATAGCTTCCCCAAGCTTGTGGCTTTGCATATCATTAGCATCATGGATATTCAAGGAATTCATACTAACAACATTGCAATCATGCTCATCATTCACATATTTTATGCCAAGCATTCTATGTAATTCTTCTTCTAGCACTTGAGCACAATTTTCCTTTCCATCATTCTCACGGAAGATATTAAAAAGACGAAGCGTATGAGACAAACTTAACTCCATTTTTTTTTAGTTTTCTTTTATAAACTAAACTAGTGCTAAAACAAGAAACAAAAAGATTCGAATGCAAGATCTAAAGATATACCTTCACTTACCTAGCCTCCCCGGCAACGGCGCCAGAAAAGAGCTTGATGTCTACTACACAACCTTCTTCTTGTAGACGTTCTTGGGCCTCCAAGTGCAGAGGTTTGTAGGACAGTAGCAAATTTCCCTCAAATGGATGACCTAAGGTTTATCAATCCGTGGGAGGCGTAGGATGAAGATGGTCTCTCTCAAACAACCCTGCAACCAAATAACAAAGAGTCTCTTGTGTCCCCAACACACCCAATACAATGGTAAATTGTATAGGTGCACTAGTTCGGCGAAGAGATGGTGATACAAGTGCAATATGGATGGTAGATATAGGTTTTTGTAATCTGAAAATATAAAAACAGCAAGGTAACTAGTGGTAAAAGTGAGCGTAAACGGTATTGCAATGCTAGGAAACAAGGCCTAGGGTTCATACTTTCACTAGTGCAAGTTCTCTCAACAATAATAACATACTTGGATCATATAACTATCCCTCAACATGCAACAAAGAGTCACTCCAAAGTCACTAATAGCGGAGAACAAACGAAGAGATTATGGTAGGGTACGAAACCACCTCAAAGTTATTCTTTCCAATCAATCCGTTGGGCTGTGCCTATAAGTGTCACAAACAGCCCTAGAGTTCGTACTAGAATAACACCTCAAGACACAAATCAACCAAAACCCTAATGTCACCTAGATACTCCAATGTCACCTCAAGTATCTGTGGGTATGATTATATGATATGCATCACACAATCTCAATTCATCTATTCAAACCAACACATAGAACCTCAAAGAGTGCCCCAAAGTTTCTACCGGAGAATCACGACGAAAACGAGTGCCAACCCCTATGCATAGGTTCATGGGCGGAACCCGCAAGTTGATCACCAAAACATACATCAAGATGAATCACGTGATATCCCATTGTCACCACAGATACGCACGACAAGATATACATCAAGTGTTCTCAAATCTTTAAAGACTCAATCCGATAAGATTACTTCAAGGGGAAAACTCAATCCATTACAAGAGAGTAGAGGGGGAGAAGAAACATAAGATCCAACTATAATAGCAAAGCTCGCGATACATCAAGATCGTGCCAAATCAAGAACACGAGAGAGAGAGATCAAACACGTAGCTACTGGTACATACCCTCAGCCCCGAGGGTGAACTACTCCCTCCTCGTCATGGAGAGCGCCGGGATGATGAAGATGGCCACAGGTGAGGGTTCCCCCTCCGGCAGGGTGCCGGAACAGGGTCCCGATTGGTTTTTGGTGGCTCTGGAGGTTTGCGGCGGCGGAACTCCGATCTAATCTCTGTTCTGGAAGTTTTAGGATACGTAGGTATATATGGGTGTAGGAAGTACGTCGGTGGACCAAAGGGGGGGGCACGAGGCAGGGAGTGCGCCCTAGGGGGGTGGGCGCGCCCCCCACCCTCGTGGGCACCTCCCTTCTTTCCTGGCGTGCACTCCAAGTCCATCGGGTGGCTTTCCTTCCAAAAATAACTTCTCCAGTTGATTTCGTTCCGTTTTGACTCCATTTGATATCCCTTTTTTCGAAATACTGAAATAGGCAAAAAAACAGCAAATCTGGGCTGGGCCTCCAGTTAATAGGTTAGTCCCAAAAATAATATAAAAGTGGAAAATAAAGCCAAATATAGTCCAAAACAGTAGATAATATAGCATGGAGCAATCAAAAATTATAGATACGTTGGAGACATATCAGGCTGCGCTGCCTAAGGACGGAGGGATGGACCCCGCCCCACAGGTCGCACACTCATCGGCGGTGGAGCCGAACACGGGTCTTACCTCTGTGGTGGCATGTGACTCCGGACCCCCGGATTCGTATCCGGATGTTGGTTCCAGTCTACGCACTCCCGAGCCAGCCGAGCTAGGTTGGGCTCCGATAATGGAGTTCACCGCTGCGGGTATCTTCCAGCACTCGCCCTTTGGCGACATGCTGGACTCATTAAAGTCTCTCTGTTTGTCAGAAGGCTCCTAGCCGAACTATGTCCGGCTCGAGTGGGAGGCAGGCGATGAAGGAATTCGTTGCCCACCCACCACCCACTTCATTGCCACGGTCGATGATTTAACCGAGGTAGTGGACTTCGACTCTGAAGACATCAACGGTATGGACGACGATGCAGGAGAAGAACATGAACCACCGCTCACTGGGCGGTGGACAGCCACCTCTTCCTATGATATATATATATGGTCGACACTCCGAAGGAAACAAATGGCGATGAGGCAACGGAGGATAAAGCCTCAGGGAAAAAAGTAAAGAATGGGTGTCGTCGGCACCACTCCAAGCCCCGCCACAGCAATACCAGCCCAGGAGACGAAAACAATCCGAATGGTGCCGAAGAAGAATACAACCCTGATCAGCCTGCCTTCAAGCAGGCCGAACAGGAAGATGAGCGGGTCAGCCCGGAAGAACAGGCGACGGACGAATACCGGAGGAGGACAATTACATGCCCCCCTCCGAAGACGAGATTAGCCTCAGCGACGACGAGTTTGGCGTGCCTGAGGATCCCGTAGAGCAGGAGCGCTTCAAGCATCGGCTTATAGCCACTGCGAGGAGCCTGAAAAAGAAGCAGCAGCAACTCCAAGCTGATCAAGACCTGCTCACAGACAGATGGACTGAAGTCCTGGCAGCCGAGGAATACGGACTCGAGCACCATACGGCTGACCAGCCACCTCGTGGCCGGGATAAAACGACATATCAGCCCGCATACCAGCCAACACCCCGCCAATATACTACGGCCCGGGGCAATAGGCAGGACCTGCAAGATATATTGGAAAACAGAGCAGGACAGCCAAGATCGATCTACGGATCACGGGGGCGCGCCTCAGCACGCGACCACGATCGTCACACCGGATACACCTTCAATAAGTCCGGTCGGGCCGAACATAGCCACCCAGAGCAATTCGAACTGCGTAGCCACATAGCCCAGCACAGAGGCGCCGCACACCCCCTCTGCTTCACCGACGAAGTGATGGATCATGAATTCCCAGAAGGGTTCAAACCCGTAAACATTGAATCATACGATGGCACAACAGACCCCGCGGTATGGATCAAAGATTTCCTTCTCCAAATTCACATGGCCCGCGGAGACGATCTACACGCCATCAAGTATCTTCCCCTTAAGCTCAAGCGACCAGCCCGACAACGGCTAAGCAATCGCCAAACAAATTCCATTGGCAGCTGGGAAAACCTAGAAGACGCATTCCTCGACAACTTCCAGGGCACATATGTGCGACCACTAGACGCCGATGACCTGAGCCACATTACTTAACAACCTGGAGAGTCAGCCAGGAAATTTTGGACTCGGTTCCTAACTAAAAAGAACCAAATAGTTGACTATCCGGACGACGAAGCCCTGACGGCTTTTAAGCATAATATCCGTGACGAGTGGCTCGCCCGACACCTCGGCCAGGAAAAACCCAAGTCAATGGCAGCTCTCACAACACGAATGACCCGCTTTTGCGCGGGCGAGGACAGCTGGTTGGCTCGCAGCAGCACTACGCCACATTCTGGCACTCCGGACGGCCGTGGCAATAACGACAAGCCATGGCGTAATAGACATAAGCGATGGAACAACGGCGACAGCACTGAAGACACGGCAGTCAACGCCGGATTCAGCGGATCCAAGTCCGGTCAGCGGAGGAAGCCGTTCAAAAGAAATAATCAGGGACCATCCAGTCTAGACCGTATACTGGAGCGTTCATGCCAAATTCATGGCACTCCGGACAAGCCAGCCAACCACACCAATAGAGACTGCTGGGTGTTCAAACAGTCCGGCAAAATAAACGCCGAAAACAAGGACAAGGGGCTACACAGCGACGATGACGAAGAGCCCCGGCGTCCGAACACGGGGGGACAGAAGAAATCCCCCCCCCCCCAAGGTGAAAACGGTCAACATGATCTACGCCACGCACATTCCCAAGCCGGGAGCAGGCGATCACTACGGGGCGTCTATGCGATGGAGCGGTGGCCCCCAAATTTAACCCATGGTCAGCTTGCCTGATCACCTTTGATCGTAGGGATCACCCTACTAGCATCTGTCACGGCGGCTCAGCCGCATTGGTCCTAGACCCAATCATCGACGGATTCCACCTCACGCGAGTCCTTATGGACGGTGGCAGCAGCCTGAACCTGCTTTATCAGGACACAGTGCGCAAAATGGGCATTGACCCTTCAAGGATCAAGGCCACCAAAACCACCTTTAAAGGTGTTATTCCTGGAGTAGAGGCCCGTTGCACGGGCTCTATAACATTGGAAGTGGTCTTCGGATCTCTGGATAACGGGGTCATAACAGTCAACGGAAATATGGACCGCTCTCTCCAAACAGAAGAACATACTGCAGCCCTCGCGGCGGAAGTACAATGCGGCCTCCTCCGACAAACCAATCCGTCAACAACAACTTCGAGCACCGTCAAGAGAATCCGGAGCACCCGGCAGCAGGATCATCAGGCACGCCAAGAGCGCGACTAGCAGTCCTACCTCCGCTTAAGCCCCATCAAAGCAGCATTCGTGCCACGCGTACACAATTACGCACTCAAGATACCATGGGCGTAGGTGGAGGCGCAACAACGACTCAGTCAACAGTGCGGGATAACCGCCACATACCTTCATAACCCATCCTTCTTCTTTTTCAGGACATTGCTTTAGAGCAGCCTCTTCAGACGAGCCGGATTGTCGGACTTACATGGAGAGAAAACCAAGGAGGCAACAGGCTTCGCGCACAGAAGGAAACACCCAGGTGGAATCTATTTACGATCATTATACCTATTTTATCTATCCATACGCGGTCTGCCCCTGGATAGGACATGTTAAATAGTCCTATTTATCTCCGCTTAATGCATTCATTGTAAACATACGCTTAAACGTATTATTCATCAATGGGAGATTATATATAGCGTCAGCTTATTATTATTATTATTTGAACATTTTTCTTACAAATGTTTCTTTGATATTGCATCCGTACACTTTGGTATGGTCCGTTTGCCAGGGGCTTCCTATGGCGCCCCGTTCTACGGCACATAAAGTCCGAACACTTTAAATAGTGCGGCACCTCGAACTTATAGCACTATATGCATCAGCTCCGAATCATGTCTTGGGTCTACAGTTGGGTTAGCCCGGCTCCCTTTTTTGGTAACTTACGTACCGTTATATCGGCTAAGGTAGCGCAGGGAGAACTACTGCTATTGTGTCTCGGTTCTTCCGGACAAGCACCTCAGTAGAGAAAGCCGAAAACTGACCGGCATGATGAGGCGAGAGCTGGTCGCTGCTCAAGAGGTCTTAAAATCCTTAAAGATTTTTTCTGCTTTAGGCGATGAATCGGCCTTGTCCAATTTAGGCGTATATAGCGCCCCAATTCGGCCCTCCGAATTCTAGGGGCTTCGCCGAAATTTAAAATTATAGACTTCTATGGCTAAGTGAAAGTTATAAAGCCGCATAGTCCGATTGCCTTGTTCGCTGCGCCGGATACCTCCTTAAGGGACCAAAAATTTGGATAAAGAGTATCCGGGTTTTTCCAGGAACACCCCGGTACTAGGTACGTGGGGGCGGAAGCCGACGACTGGCCTACTTTCAGAATTTTATAAACAGCCGCACAGATGGTAATATTTTAAATCAAAACAGTGCTACATAGCACAGGTAACTTCGTCCTTACATTACAACAGTGGCAGAGGTACATTTAGTCAAAGATCTTGTCTTTAGTACATTCGTCGGCCACGAGACGAGCGCCCTTAATAACACCATCATAGTACTTCTCGGGATGGCGATGCGCCTTGCCCTCCGGCGGCCCGTCCTTCACCAGCTTCTCTGCATCCAGCTTGCCCCAATGCACCTTCGCACGGGCAAAGGCCCGGCGGGCACCCTCAATGCAAATGGATCGCTTGATTACTTCAAGCCGCGGACAGGCATTCACCATCCGCTTGATCAGGCCGAAGTAGCTAGTGGGCAGGGGCTCACCAGGCCACATCCGGACTATGAAATCTTTCATAGCCACTTCGGCCGCCCTGTGGAGTTCGACCAACTGCTTCAGCCGGTCACTCAGAGGCATTGGGTGTTCGGCCCCAGCATACTGGGACCAGAACAACTTCTCCGTTGAGCTCCCCTCCTCGGCACGGTAGAACTCTGCGGCGTCTGAGACGCTGCGTGGCAGATCTGCGAATGCCCCTAGAGAGCTCCGAATTCGGGTAAGTAAAAGAAACGCCTCCTCCACATGTATGCTTTGCATAAAGAATTTCTTACCCGTCATTATCTTTTTGGCCTCCTGGATTTCCTGTTGTGCCTTCTCGGCTTCGTCCTTGGCGTCTCTCATACTCACAAGGGCCTTCGCAAGCTCGGCTTCTTTCATCTTCAGATCATGCTCCACGGACTCGAACTTCTTGCGAGGTCCTGGAGCTCTTCTTTCTACTCGCCCACTCTAGCACTTTGCTTCTCGCGCTCCTTGCATTCCAAGGCCGCCTTGTCTTGACCTCGGATAGCGCTTTCTTGAGGACACCACTTGGCGGTGGACCTGTTACCTGATCCACGACCGTCGTCGTCAGACTAAACAATTTCATCTATCTTTACATACATAAAGAGCGGAGAATCACTCACCTTTGCTCTCTTCGAGCCGCCTCTTCGTGAGATCGAGCTCTCCCTGCGCCTGCTCCAGGTCCCGCTTTAGTTCGGCAACCTCGGCTGTGCGGGCAGCAGCGGCAAGCAGCACGGCCTGCTTATTTACATAAACACTTATTAGACTCATGCGGATTATAATTGACCCTCCGTTTGGCTTTTCTTTCCGAACACCAAACATAGTATCAGGGGCTACTACCTATCGGGTGGTAATTTCACACATTTTTATTACTTACCTCGAAGCCCGTCAGGAGGCTCGTGCAGGCTTCGGTTAGTCTGCTTTTGGCGGACAGAACCTTTTGAATCACCGCACTCATAAGAGTACGGTGCTCGTCATCCATGGAAGCACCTTGAAGCGCTTCCACCAGACTATCCGGCACTGCTGACGTGACGGAAGTCCTCGGCACGGACGGCTCGCCCTCCCTAACAAGGCGCTGCCCGCCTAAATCCGGAACCGTCGAGGTTTCCAGAACGGTGTTCGGTCGAGAGCCCGCCTTGCTGCGGCTCTCATCGGCGCGATCCGCGGGGATCTTGAACCCCGCGTGTCCGACATCTAGAACTCCGCCTTGGGGCGTCTCTAGAGTCACCTCCCCCCGCTCGGGGAACCTTCGGGACAACACCTTCGTGTCATCCGCAGGCTGAGGAGTCGTGGCCGTCGGGAGCGAGTTCATCTCCGAAGCGCTCAGAGACCCATCCGAAGACGACACCTCCAGATGAGCCCTGGCCGGACTGCATATATGTTCGGCGTTATTAAACAATATGAAGTAAAATCACGATAGAGTGCGGACACTTAAGATCGCGCTAGGGGTTTCCCCCTGGGCAGCCACTCTTCCTCGCTATGAGCGGCCGTGGTGGAGTAGTCCGGAAGGGACGCCTTTCCCTTCTTGGGCATCCCAGCCTCCCCCTCCGGGGCGGCTTTCCTCTTTTTCTCCTCCCTAGCGCGGGGAGGTAGAGTTTCTTCTTGCTTCCCCCCGCCTCCGCGGGAGGAATCTGTTTCGTCATCATCGGACGACGTGGGTATGACGGCTTTGCGTCGAGGGCCTCTCCCGGCCCCATGGCCTGTCTCCTCAGGCCCCTCATCCTTTCCGGATGGGGCGGACTCTTCTTATTCTTCTCCTCTTCGGGGGAGGAGGGTACCTCATCGTCTTCGGACGAGGCTTCCGGCACAACCTTACGCCGGAGACCCTTCCTGGTCCCCGGGGCCTTCTTTTCGGCCTTCTTCTCCGGTGCCTTGTAGGGTGCCGGGATCAGCATCTCCGTCAGGAGAGCATCAGCTGGATCTTCTGGCAACGGAGCCGGACAGTCAATCTGCTCCGCCATCTCCACATAGTCCTGACCAAATATACACAAATACTTAAGACTCCCCCATGAATGTATTGGGAAAAACCGAATCCGGTGGTAGTCCTAAAACTCACCGGACGCGGGGGCTGCGCTGCATGAAGTCTGCGGTCCTTGAATGTGGGAGGAGGTACTTCGGAGGCCTTGAACAACACCTTCCATGCGCCTTTATGCGTCATGTCGTAAAGCCTCCGAAGCGTCTGGTGTTCGGCCGGAACGAACTCCCACAGATTGAATGCCCGCCTTTGGCACGGCAGGATCCGACGAACGAGCATGACCTGGATAATGTTGACAAGCTTGATGTTCTTGTCCTTCATGCTCTTGATGCAGTTTTGGAGTCCGGTCAGCTCTGTAGGTTCGCCCCAGGCCAGGCCCTTCTTTTCCCAGGAGGTGAGCCGCATGGGGGTTCCGGATCGAAACTCGGGGGCCGCTGCCCAGTTGGCGCCGCGCGGCTCGGTGATGTAGAACCACCCCGATAGCCACCCTTTCACGGTCTCCGCAAAGGAGCCGTCAAGCCATGTGACATTGGGCATCCTGCCCACCATGGCCCCTCCGCACTCCGCTTGCTGGCCGCTCACGATCTTTGGCTTCACGCAGAAGATTTGCAGCCAAAGGCCGAAGTGATGCCTGATGCAGAGGAAGGCCTCGCATACGACGATGAACGCCGAGATGTTGAGGACGAAATTCGGGGCTAGATCATGGAAATCTAGCCCGTAGTAGAACATGAGCCCGCGGACGAAGGGGTGAAGTGGAAACCCCAGTCCAAGGACGAAGTGGGCGACGAACACGACCCTCTCATGGGGTCCCGGGGTCGGAATGACCTGCCCAGCGTCCGGTAGCCGGTGCGCAATGTCTGCGGCCAAGTATCCGGCCGCCCGAAGATTTGCGATGTGCTTCTCCTTCACGGTGG
The DNA here is from genome assembly GCA_021605205.1 of Aegilops longissima. Classification (NCBI taxonomy): domain Eukaryota; kingdom Viridiplantae; phylum Streptophyta; class Magnoliopsida; order Poales; family Poaceae; genus Aegilops; species Aegilops longissima. Next base: position 461,767,152 of record CM038680.1, read on the forward strand.
AAGCCACCCACTTGTCTCCTGCTCCAGACATGTTTAGCTGTGCGGAGAAGACTTGGGCTTGGGTGCTGGAGCTCGAGGGGGGAAGAGTGGGCAAAGGAGGAAGAAGGCATGGGTAAAAATGGGGAACTCTTATCCCTTTATAGAGGCGACGAAAGCGGTGCGCCTCCCCACTTGCCCGTTGGGAATCGCTTGCTTCCCAAGCGCCACGAATGATGGCGTGGTGGGATCTCCCATACTCGTATTGATGAGAATGCCGTGATAAGGGGACACAATCTCTGCTTTGACGAGACGTGTCAAGGAAACCGCCTCGCAATATGCGCTGTGGCTGGTTATGGGAAAACGGTTTGAATAATGACCCGACCGTAATGACACGTCGCGTTCCCTAAAAAGTTGTCAGCGGATTGCATTTGTGAAATACCATTCTCTCTACGGTGGCATGTGAAGATCATTTTGTGGATCCGAACACGGTTCAAGTGTTCGATAATTAATTTGGATTACTCGGAGAAGGAACCCACCCTGTAATGCCGAAGACAAGACTGCGTGCCGGACTCATCGTCATTGAAGCCTGGTTCAGGGGCTACTGAGGGAGTGTTGGATTAGGGGATATCCGGACAGCCAGACTATATACATCGTCCGGACTATTGAAGCATGAAGATACAAGACTCAAGACTTCGACCCGTGTCCGGATAGGACTCTCCTTGGCGTGGAAGGCAAGCTTGGTGATCCAGATATTATATTTCCTTCCTTGTAACCGACTCCATGTAAACCCTAGCCCTCTCCGGTGTCTATATAAACCGGAGAGGTTGGTCCTTAGAAGGCCAATCACAATTACAATCATACCATCATAGGCTAGCTTCTAGGGTTTAGCCTCCACGATCTCGTGGTAGATCTACTCTTGTACTACCCATATCTTCAATATTAATCAAGCAGGAAGTAGGGTTTTACCTCCGTCGAGAGGGCCCGAACCTGGGTAAACATTGTGTCCCTTGCTTCCTGTTACCATCAGCCTAAGACGCACAGATCGGGACCCCCTACCCGAGATCCGCCGGTTTTGACACCGACAGTGACACCAGTCCAAGCGGCGTGTCCGGGTTACCAAAGTCAGCCTCACCTTATGCTTTGTGCGATCCTTTGTCACCGCTTGTTGTATAGCATGCCTCGCCTCGTCTCCCTCTCCCCTAGCACTACTCCATCTCCATCTCCGTCTCGCCGGAGATCCTGAGGTCACTCTTCATCATCTCACTGTGCCCCCGCGTACCCTCGCCTCGCTCGCCTCCCCCAGTACCACTATTCCCTCGCTAGCCGCTCCAACACCGAGAGCCTTCTCCCCCGTAAATCAAGCCCCCCAAAACCCCACCTTCCAAACTCCACCATGGCCGAACGCGAACCGCGCAGCATCCATATGAGCCGCGATTGGAGCAATCTCCCCAGTGACGTCCTCGACCTCTGTTGTTCGTGTATGGCTATGTTGAGCGCCCTGCGGCTGGCTGCATGCTCGAGGGGCATGCACACGGCCATCGTCGAAGCGAGGCCTAAGCTTTTCAAGACACCCTACTTGTTGCTATCTGGTCTTGCGAGATTTGCTCACCATGATACGGAGGCATACATGATGCCCCTCGACTTCATACCTACCTCCATTAGCTGAAACTTCTTTGCAGGTATGTAGTGGGTCGTCGTACATCATTTCCCTCGACGTCGATCCGATCACCATCGCCCGAAACTTCTTGCAGGTGTGTACTGGGTCGGCATGAACTCCCACTGGATGGCTGCCGTCAGAGAAGATGGGGAAAAGTTGGTGCTCGTCAACTTCCAGACCTCCCATGAGATTATCCTTCCTCCGTTGGCTGATATAGAGTTTTACCGTCGCGGTCCAAGTCATCTAGATTACGTCGTCAGTTGGACGCACCTTGTTTTGCAGAAGATTGTAATCTGCCAAGTGCCCACACGACATGCGGATTACGCAGACTTCAACCTAATTGCGTTGTTCGACAAGGGACTCGCCTATCTTTCCGCCGGTGCCTTCTTTAGCTGGAGACAGCTCAGCTCGCATGATGGATCATCGTCAAAGCTGATACACATACGTGATGCTATTGAACACAATGTCATCATCTACGCGATCGACAAAGCAGATGGCACCACGTATTGCTGGGACGACGCGTGTAAGTTGTTTCCGTCTGATGTTAATGATGACGCCATGACACTGTTTGAACTTTTTGTGATGATTTGAGCAGAATTTGAGTAGAACTATGGCAATGTATTAGAGACACCGTAAATCAGCTATATTTGGAATGAGTTAATTCATGCGACTGTGACCATGTCATTACAGCCAATTTGTACCCCTGAATAATGAAACTGTTAGGAAGATATTGATATTCTCCTTATTTTATAGTAATCTATATACTACTAAATATGAGTGTGTATCAATGGCCATGTTAGTTTCCTCATTTTCATGATGTAGAAACATGCATCACACTGTTGATTTCATCTAACCATACATTAGGGAAGTAAATGTGCATATGGAGAACTCTATATTTTGAAGTAGTGAAATCCTGTAATGCTTACCATGTGTACATACCTATGTTCACCCTTCAGCAATAAATAGCTAGAATAATATGCTCACAAAATTTTTTCCCACAGAACATGAGTATATAACAATGCATGGTCTGTTAGTTTCCTTGAAGAATTTGTTTGTGAGGACAGAACATGATTACATAACATGCATGACATGGTAGTTTCCTGTGAAGAATCGATTATGAGATAACATGAGTATAACCATGCATGGCACTTCTATATTTTCGAACCCAGTATACATTTCCCTGTATTTTCCTCCCAGTTCCAATAGGGACATATCAATGTTGTTTCTTGCATTATCCTACTCATACTCTGAACAATGCTGATCTTACATTAACAATGCATGTCCTTTTTTATATGATGCAGTGTCCCTACAGTTACTACCCTTTGTAATCACACCACCTTTGCCAAAAACAGGGAAGCACAACTGGTTCCTCGCTCGATCAGAGGACGGCAAAAGACTGATGATCATTCGGACACATGAGCCGAAAAAGTTATATTGCAAAAACCCCACTGTATGCAAGCACCATGAAATACGTGAGTATCCAGACAGTGGTTGTTACGTCTATGAGCAGGATACCAGCTTGTTGGGGCATGCAGGATTTTTGACTTGGAGGCGGGCAAACAGCCTTGGTTCATACTCTCTGTTTCTCAATTATCCGATTAACCAGGAGATCACCGTTGGCAAGGACCTTGATGGCAGAGAGGCTCTGTTTGCTATGGAAAACTGTGTCTACACAGCGAGCCCTAGGAGTTCGGGAGCAAACTCCCCTGATTGTCAACGATACAGCCTGCAGCCAAAAGAAGGTGAGAATGACAAAGGCATCTGGATTAACTTTGATACTTGGATGTGTCGAGTCCGACAGGCAGTGATGTGGTTCAAGCCTTCAGGTTGATAGGTAATTGGGCTGTTGCGTCGAAAGGGTGGAGTACTGGTGTCTCAGGATCACTGGTGGCTGAACCGGGGCTGCAAATTATGATGGTGTTGGATCATCCCTCTTCAAATGACTTGTTGTCTTTGCTGCTTGTTCTGGATGGGTAGTTCTCTCTTTTGTTATGCATATTACTTGTTATTTGGTCATCCTCGTCTATGTCACTCTTACTATGTAATAGTTGCCTCGAAGTAGTATGTCATTCTCGTTTGGATCACGAGAGTCTGAGCGCTGCAGATGGGTGCGTTTTGGTGGTGTAGCAAGAACTTATGAACTATCATGTCTTGCTGTTTATGTCAGTAGTAGTCACTAGTCAGTGTTTCAATGTTGTATATATCGTTGCTTCGAACTGTTTATTGTCCGAACTACTGGTGGGCTAGATGAGGGCATCACCATTCTCCAGTGTTCAGAGTATATCTTCTTTTTTCAAGTTATAATTTGAGCTCAGTGTCTTTTTGATGATGTGCACTTGTTTGGGCCAGTGAGGTGTCGTTGAATATGGGCCGAGTAGTAATGCAATGCCAAATAGGTCAATTATGACTCTCAGGCCGGGCTCTCAAAAGATCCTAAAAAAGGTCGGGCTCTTGAAAAAAGAAAGAATAGGGACTCTTAGGCCGACATGTGGGCGCCACCGGTGTTTTCGTGCGCTTGCGTGCCGAGAGCACATTGGCGCGTGTTCGAAATTCATGCTACCTTTTCATCCCCAATCAACCGCCCCTCCCCTACCTCTGGAATCTTGACTCCTACTCCAGTTCCCCCAAATCCCCCTCCTGTACTCCCTGTACTCAAGCGCACTATCATGTCGCCGGTCAACACGGATCTCCGAGCCAGAGATCCTGAGGTCCGTCCTGCCTTCGGGCGCTGCATGTTATTGCTCAACAGTGGCATGGCGACGCTTGACGACCAGTTTGCCGGCAAAGTGCTGATGGTAACCATCAACGGCGACTGGCCTCCCGTTTCACCAGATGACCTTGTCAAAGCTCTTGGCATTGCGCACGGCATCCAAATAAGTGACTTGCTCGTCGAAGTCTGTCCGCCACCGGCTAATTTCTTCGTCAGGTTTCGGACAACTTTCATTGCGATCGTGTTGAATCTTCCGGTGTTTGTTCTGCGATGGCGCACTGGTGAGCTTTGATCGGTGGCACCCAGGATGGTGCTCGGTGCCCTCTGAGCTTTAGTTTTTAACAAAGCTTACCTTCTACGACATGCATCGACGTGCTTGGAATAGCGAGTCCATGAATGAGCTTATCAACGACCTTGGAGGTGAGCTCGTAAGTATGTTTGTTCCTCAAGACAGCTGGGCTCTGATGGTTATGGCATGGATGAAGAAGCCGTCCACCATACCGAAGGTGATTGGTGTTGAGATACCGGTGCAGGAACCGGGGTTGTACTATTCGTCGCCACCAAGGCCACCGCGGACCACGTTAGGGATGTACATGTATCGAGTGTTCGTGCATGTTGAAGAAGTGGTCAATCCATCAATCGAAGTCCTGCCGCCGCCGCTGGTGCCCGGGTCCGTCGATGACGTCCATTATAGGATTCAACGTCATACTTTCCCCGTGTTGCTCGGAACGATGGATGGCACAGGGCCTACTCCATCACGCGGCGGAGGCCACTGCTTCTTTGGGAGAAGAGGTAGGGTTGGCTGCCTGGATGTGCTCTAGTTTGAGGTAACAACTGAATCTTGTCAGATGACCTATTCTATTTTTTACCTGAACTTTTTTTAGAAAGGGTTGTACGTCAACTTAATGTTCTAGCAGAACTTTATATATTGTGTTGTCTATCTGTTTTCTTTGCACATCATTCAAGATATTTCCCCGTCATTGATAAAGACGATGAACCGTTATGTACGAGTTCTTTGGTTTCAACATAGCCCTACCCGTAGTGATCCACTGCTTCCACCTTGATTGTGCCGCCTGCGTGAAATTTTTGTATGCAAGTTCAGTGTGCTATGATATTCTATATGATTGTGTCAACTATATAAGTTTTTACTGAGCATCATCAATGCATATGGCTGAAAGATGTATTTACGAGCATTGAACGATGGGTCTCTCTCTCTCTCTCTCTCTCTCTCTCTCTCTCTCTCTCTCACACACACACATGCACACACGCACACACGCACAAGTGGGACTCATTGAATTATTTCTTCGCTCGTGACAGCTTTTAATTAGGTTCCACTGTGCTCTAATTTTTTTCTTAAGTTATTAATTGAGCTCAGTGACTTCAAAAGGTTGTACAGAAGCCTTGTTTGGGCCTTTCTGGTGTCGCTGAATGTGGGCTGATTAGCCATGTAAGGTTGTACTGTACTACACAGACCTTTTTTTTAACATCAGCAATGCAACTGGGCCGATAGTTGTACACAATCCGGGTCAACTTGTTATTCTCCGCCCCGCTGGGCTGCAAATCTTTCCTAGGAGGGATGCATTAGGCTTAACAAGAAAATGGGCTTTAAGAAATAATAAATGGGATGTAATTATAAAAACTGCGCAGTAACTATAAAAAATGCACCAAACACGTAATTAGTTTATAAAATATTACTTTTGGATTTTGAAAATTTTAATTTCATTCATTGTTGCGCGCGCAATGTTTCGTTGGATTTTTACGTAATACAAATTTATATTGAAATTGTATTTAATCTGATTAGAAATTCTAGACAAAATATTTCGGATCCTATCAAAATGTGGGAAATTTTATTGAATTATGTTTTGAACGGTTGGTTGAAATTATTAGTCATTGTCCTAGCTAGAAAATGGGATGTACTTTTAACAAATGGTAAATGGGCTGTAGTAAATTCCATTAGAATTCAAAAATGGGTTGTGCATTCTTACAAATCACAAATGGGCTATAAGTTCTCCGCCACACACTTGTGGGCCTACTAAGTTGACGCGTATGCAAGGCTTTGTCAACTTATAGTCAACACATGGTTCTAGCAGCAGTGTCCGTTGGATGTCCATCCAACGGATGTCGTGCTTCTTCTTCAATCTCGGATATTCTAGCTTCAGTCGCCCAAAAAATGATTCCTTCCCCTGACATCTGGGGCACACCATTTCGAAGGCTGACCTGTGGGCCTACTAAGTTGACGCGTACCAAGGGCTTTGTCAACTTAGTCAATATAAACGATTCTAGCTGAAGTGACCGTACGATGTCCATCCAACGGCCGTTGTGATTCTTCAACCTCTGGTCTTCTTGCTCTAGCCGCCCAAAGCAGCGCCAGTCATGCCGCCTGCTCCTGCCTCCCGTGGCCAGCTGAGCTGCCGTGGAGGCCTCACCGCCCCCTACCACTCCCACCGCTGGCCAGGCCCTATGGCGACGGCATCCTCACACCGCAGTCGAACCAGTAATCCCTCGTACTCCTCTCCGCGTGGGCATCCACGGCCGTGTCTTCCTCGGCTCCGCGTCGTCCCCTTCCTAGGCCTCATCGTCGTCCACCGCCTTGGTGCTCTCGGCGCGGCGTGGTCAATGTGGTCAACGACCGACTTCCATCGGAAGAGTACTGTACGTGGAGAGGCTGACAGCTGGGTCCACGGCCGCAGCAAGGAAGTGCCTCCTTATTACGCGGAAAATAATTATTCCTCCACCTGACAGCAGGGACCCACCAGACGGGCAACCGTATTTTGTGAAAAAAACGTTTACCCCTGACAGCTGGGACCCACCAGCTACATCTTCGCACGCAAGGAAGTACGTCCATATTACAGGCAAAAAAAATGATTCGCCCCTTGACTGCTGGGACCCACCAGCTACATCTTCACACGCAAGGAAGTGCCTGACAGTCGAGACCCACCTGGTCGAAGCATACATAGCGTTGTCATTCTCGTCGAGAACGTGTACGTACATACGATCGGTCTGTCTGCAGGCTGCAGCGATGAACCATGGCCGTGCAAGGAAGGGCACATGTCGTAGTAGAGGTGCACACGTAGCATGTACACGTACATACAGTGGCCAGGGTGCAAGAAAGAAAATACGGCCACGTGCGTACATACGGGCGGGGTCTCGAACGCCTACTCACGCATACGTATGGCCAGGGCTCGTGTACATGGCTGGGTCGGAACGGAGAAACTGCGTCGTCGTCGTGTTCATGGGGAGGCAACGGAATGCGCCGTGTTCATCGGGAGGCAACAGAACGCGTGCTGTTCATCGGGAGCCAACCGGCTTGGACAGAACAGCCAATGGAAACGAGGCCTGGCGTACCGCAGAACGGAGGAAACGGCCTTGTGTTCGACCGGCCATGGTCGAAACGGGATCCTGTTCATCGGGAGGGGTCTGACGTACTGCAAAACGGTTGAACGGGACTTCTGTTGGACCTCCTATGGTCAAAACGGGGTCCTGTTGACCGGGATGGGTGTGGCGTACCGCAAAACGGAGGAAACAGACTTGTGTTGGAGCGCTACGGTTGAAACGGGGGTCCTGTAGGGGTGTGGCGTACCGCAAAACGGGACTCCACGGGATACTGTTCATCTCCACCGTCGACCTCCTCAAGCCTCCACGGGCTACTGTTCATCCACCATCGACCTCCTCCAGCCTCCACCTGCGACTGTTCATCCACGGGCTCCTGTTCATCCAGCCTCCACCGCTCCTCCACCGGCTACTGTTCAACCAGTCCTCTCCACGGGGTCCTGTTCAACCACCCCTCCACGGGCTACTGTTCATCCAGCCCTCCACCGGCTACTGTTCACTAGCCCTCCATGGGGTCGTCTTGTTCATCCAGCCCTCCGCGGGGTCCTGTTCATCCACCCCTCCACCAGCTCGATCGATCGGGGTCCTGTGCATCCAGCGGCAACGGCCTCTACTACCACGGGGGACTGTTCATCCAACCCCCCACCGGGAACTGTTCATCCAACCCCCCCAACAACGCTCACTGTTCATCCAGAGGCAGCATCAATCGGCTTCAGTTAGCAGCAGTAGCGAAGGAATCACTCGGGTTCAGTTAACAGCAAGGGATCGATCGATCGCTCGGGTTCGAGAACGCGTAACTGCGCAGGCAATCGCTCGGGTTCAGTTAGAGCCCAACGCCTCGCTCAGGTTCAGTTAGAGTCCAACGCCTCGCACACACGCGCGTACGTACGAGATAAACGTGCATCGCTCAGCCCCCGACCACCCACCGTAACCGGGAACTCCCCGATATTTTCCTCGCCCTCGCTTCTACCACGGTTTTTTCCTTCATGGACGGCCCAAAGAATGTCATGCAGCTGCGTCTCCGGCCCGCCCATGACTAAAAGCCCATTTTCTGTCATGTTTTTTGTCATAGAAGTAGGACCCCACCACATCTATGATGATACCGTGTTTTGTCACAATTATCGTCATAGAAGTGTCATAAGTATGATAGAAAAAAAATTCGTTCGGCCCAAAATGTCACGAACGTGTCTTTTTTTGTAGTGAACACCAGCTCCTAAATCACACAAAGCAGTTCATAATTCTTTTTGATTGAGCAAGGTATAGTTGGTATTCCCGGATCTCCAAGTTTTTTGGGTACTCCATCCTTAAAAGTATAATTAGCAAGCATAGTGGAGATTTCAGCTTCCAGTATTTTTCTCTTATTAGTGATGATGTCTTTCATGTACTTTGCATAAGGAGGCATTTTAAGGATATCAGTCATGCGAGTACGCAAAAAGACTGGCCTCAGCATTTCAGCAAAGCGTTCAAATTCTTCATCATCTTTCTTTTTAGTTGACTTGGGTGGAAAAGGCATAGGTTTTTGAACCCACAGTTCTCTTTCTTTACCGTGTTTTCTAGCAATGAAGTCTCTTTTATCATATCTTTTATTCTTAGGTTGTGGGTTATCAAGATCAATAGGTGGTTCTATCTCAACATCATTGTCTGGTTCTTTTTCATTATTTGTTTGAGCATCTTCATGAACCTCATCATTATCTTTTTCATTATCAGGGGGTGAGGGTTCATTAACAGATTGAGTTTCAGCATCAGAAATAGAAATATCATTATCAGGTGGTTTTTCTACTTCAGGTTCACTAAGAAGCATGCAAAGTCCTATCATTTTTCTTTTTCTTCTTCTTTTTAGAAGGAATAGGTGCAGTGGTGTGGTTCCTTTGTGAATCTTGTTCAATTCTTTTTGGGTGTCCCTCAGGATAAAGTGGTTCCTGAGTCATTGTACCTCCTCTAGTTGCAACTTTAACAACAAAGTCATGTATGTTGTTATTCATTTCATCAAGCAACTCTCTTTGAGATTTAGCAACTTGTTCTAATTGAGTTTGAACCATAGAAGCATGCTTTCCCACACCTCTAACATCATTTGAGATTCTAAATAACAAGTCACTTAAGCGAGCAATCATATCAGAATTATATTTCAATTGTTTCATAACATTTGCATTGAAGTGATCTTGTTTTCTAATGTAGTTTTCAAACTCATAAAGGCATTGGCTAGGATGCATATTGTGAGGATTATCATTATCATTGAACTTAATTAAAGAATTTCACCTCTACCACCTTAGGCAGTGGTGGTGTATCAAGCCCATGTATTTCTTCAATAGGAGGTAAATTTTTAACATCCTCAGCTTTAATACCCTTTTCCTTCATAGATTTCTTTGCCTCTTGCATATCTTCAGGACTGAGATATAATATACCCCTCTTCTTCGGAGTGGGTTTAGGCGGTGGTTCGGGAAGCGTCCAATCATCATAATTTTTCAATATGTTATTCAATAATTCTTCAGCTTGTCCAACAGTTTGTTCCCTGAAAACACAACCAGCACAATTATCTAGGAAGTCCCTAGAAGCATCGGTTAGTCCATTATAGAAGATATCAAATATTTCATTTTTCTTAAGAGGATGATCAGGCAAAGCATTAAGTAACTAGCAAAGCCTTTCCCAAGCTTGTGGGAGACTCTCTTCTTTAGTTTGCACAAAGTTAAATATTTCCTGTAAGGCAACTTGTTTCTTATGAGCAGGAAAATATTTTTCAGAGAAGTAATAAATCATATCCTGGGGACTACGCACACAACCAGGAGCAAGAGTATTGTACCAAGCTTTAGCATCACCCTTTAATGAGAATGGAAATAATTTGAGAATATAGTAATAGCGAGTTTTCTCATCATGAGTAAAAAGGGTGGCTATGCCATTCAACTTAGTAAGATGTGCCACAACAGTTTGAGTTTCATAACCATGGAAAGGATCAGATCAACCAAAGTAATCAACTCTGGGTCGACAGAGAATTCATAATCCTTATCATCAATAAAGATAGGTGAGGTAGCAAACTTAGGATCATATTTCATTCTAGCATTCAGAGTTTTTTCTTTATACTTGCATAATAATTTCTCTAGATCATCTCTATCCTTATAAGCAAGAATATCTCTAGTTGTCTCCTCATTCATAGCATAACCTTCCGGTACCTTAGGTAATTCATATCTAGGAAGGCTAGTTCTAGCAGGTGTTTCAGGAGTCTCAGTTTCAAGCTCATCATCAGATTCAACAACATCACGTTGTATTACTCTAGCAATTTGTTCATCAAGAAAATCACCAAGTGGCACATCATCATCATTAAGCAAGGTACTAGCATCATCATAAGCATTATCCATAGCAGAAGTGGCATCATCAATAACTTGCGACATATCAGAATTGATAGCATGTGGTGGTGTTGCAAGTTTACTTATAATAGAAGGTGAATCTAAAGCAGAACCGGATGGCAATTCCTTACCTCCCCTCGTCTTAGAGGGAAATATCTTGGTATTAGCATCCTTCAGATTCCTCATAGTGATAATATGATAATAATCCCAAGTGACTCAACAAATATAGCTATGCTCCCCGACAACGACGCCGGAAAAAGGTCTTGATAACCCACAAGTACAGGGGATTGCAACCGTTTTCGAGGGTAGAGTATTCAACCCAAATTTATAGATTCGACACAAGGGGAGCCAAAGAATATTTGAAGGTATTGGCAGCTGAGTTGTCAATTCAACCACACCTGGAGATTAATTATCTGCAGCAAAGTGATCAGTAGCAAGGTAGTATGATAGTTTTGATAATAGTAGCAGTAGCAACGGTAACGGTAACAGTGATAGCAGTAGTTTTGTAACAAGTGCAACAGTAAAAGCAGCAGTAGTAACTTAGCAAGAACAATATAAGATAAATTTGTAGGCATTGGATCAGTGACTTGTTGGATGATATTCATCATGAGACAATTATAACCTAGGGCGATACGGCACTAGCTCCAGTTCACCAATATAATGTAGGTATGTATTCCGTAAATAGTCATACGTGCTTATGGAAAGAACTTGCATGACATCTTTTTTCCTACCCTCCCGTGGCAGCGGGGTCCTATTGGAAACTAGGGGATATTAAGGCTTGCTTTTAGTAGAGAACCGGAACAAAGCTTTAACACATAGTGAATACATGAACTCCTCAAACTACGGTCATCACCGGGAGTGCTCCCAACTATTGTCACTCCGGGGTTGCCGGATCATAACACGTAGTAGGTGACTATAACTTGCAAGATCAGATCTAGAACATGGATATAATGGCGAAAACATAAACGGTTCAGATCTAAAATCATGGCACCCGGGCCCAAAGTGACAAGCATTAAGCATAGCAAAGTCATAGCAACATCAATCTTAGAACATAGTGGATACTAGAGATCAAGCCCTAACAAAACTAACTCAATTACATGATGAATCTCATCCAACTCTTCACCGACCAGCGAGCCTACAAAGGAATTACTCACTCCCAGTGGGGAGCATCATGGAATTGGCGATGGAGAAGTGTTGGTGATGATGAAGAACGAAGATCCCCCTCTCCGGAGCCCCAAACAGACTCCAGATCTGGCCTCCCGATGAGGAATAGGAGGTGACGGCGGCTCCGTCTCATGGATCACGATAATTCTTTCTCCCTGATTTTTTTCTGGAAAAATAGGATTTTATAGCATAGGTTTCAGGGTCTACGGGGCCATCAGGTGGGGACAACCCACCTGGGCGCGCCTGGTGAGGGGGGCGCGCCCTGGTGGGTTGTGCCCACCCAGGTGCCCCCCTTCGGTGGGTCTTGGCTCCAGAAATTCTCTTATTTGATATAAAAATTCCTTGCAAAGTTTCGTTCCATTCCGAGAACTTTTATTTCTGCACAAAAATAACACCATGGTAGTTCTGCTGAAAACAGCGTCAGTCCGGGGTTAGTTGCATTCAAATCATGCAAATTAGAGTTCAAAACAAGAGGAAAAGCGTTAGGAAAAGTAGATACGTTGGAGACGTATCATGACATGACCTTCCAACATGCTTTTCGCTAGCCTCTATTGCTATACCATTTGCATATGGTAATACGGAGAAACCGGATCGAGCATTATGTTTTTCTTTATGAGAGTTTAATCTATTCCTATCCTCCTTTTTTGATAAAATAATTGCTAACCAATCAACCATCGGTCGGAAGAACCAAAAGTAATTAATAACTATGCAAAATATTCAATTATTAAGATCTTCCCACCTTCCAAACAGGCATTTGGTAGAAGAACCTCACTGCAATGATGCACACGAAAATTTTCATATAAGAAAACCCTAGAAGGCTCACCGTGAAGTGTTGTTTGTGCAGAGTCTTCTCCCATTCCAATGTAAACCATACCGGCTTGCAAGGGGCAGGATGCAGCGCCATGGACGCAAGACATGTCTTGTCATCCCAATACATTGTAATTCCTTCAGGTTACATCATGATCCATATACAATATGATCATAATAAGTCTATGAACTCACCTTCTGGAGTATCATATTCTGAGGCAAACAGGCTACCTCACCGTAGATCGGATAGAGGAATTAAACACGGTTGGTTCGCATGTCCGATTAGTATAGCAATAGGATTCCTAGTCCATTACAGTTAGATATTAAATAACATTGTTATTGAACCAGAGAAAGAAAGAAAGGAATCTCTATATGGCACTTTGGAATAACATTGTGCATGAGTGTGCTAGCTACTAATAATTGATCAGTTGCAAATAGAAGTAATTGTACGTTGGTTGTTAAAGAATCTAGTCAAGACCCACCTGCTCGGGCATCTCGAGCTGTGGGCTGCTCATGGACGAGGACGGGTAGGATGTGAGTGACGTTGTGTTCTGGAACAACAAACGGGTAGCGATACTACTGGAGGCGGGGGAATGTGGTGGCCCGATTGTCCCATTCCGGATGATGCAGCGCTCTGGGTGACCGCCTACGGGAGGATGCTGCAGCCCGTGGCTGGGGAGCCACATCACTGCCGGCGGATGAGTGGGCCATGCACGCGCTCAGAGTCGGGCTCGACGACACGCAACCGGCTCTTCCCTGGGTTCCTCACCGGTGTGGACTACCGCCTTGCCTGGTTCGAAGCCCAGCTCAGCCTCGTCGAGCTCCTCATTCCTGCACCGCACGTCGGACTTCTGTCTTGGCCGTCGTCAGCCCGGTAGACGTAGCGTGGTGGGTTGGCATCAGGGGCAGCCGGAGAAGAGAGTTGTGCCCTCAATCCGGCGACCGTAGGCTGGCGGCGGCGATCCAACCCTAGGAAGGGTGCGAGGACATGGAAGGAAGGCCAAGAAGAGGGCTTTGGGGGTTTGATTGCTCCGAGAAGAGCGGATTACGTTTCCACGGAACACATATTTGGCAGAGTAATCGTCCGCCGTTGTTAATTGCTAGGTACAATCACAGTATCAGATTAGATTAATCTTGACTGTTAGATGTGATTTGCTGGGATAATTTGATGATAGTTATCAGGCTGGGTACACTTGCGGAGTGGCCTTAAGAAAGATAAAGTTCGCTTGTTTAATACTAGTAAGTATAGATACTACATCTTTTCCTTTTTTGACCTTACCATTTATGAATACGTTGTTGGAAACAGAGCGAAACACGACCTCATCCCAGTGCTGCCAGTCTAGCCTACCAAATTTGTAGAGGGTGAAGCGAGTTCTGAGTTAACTCCCTAACTTTCTTTCACTTCCCTTCGGCCTTCTCCACCCCCACTTTTGAGGGTCATCATGCTTTGGAGTGAAGGATGGCCATGTGTACTCATGTGTCCCATGCGTTACCATTCCCAGACTGGGTAATTCCTCTCTAGTTATGTATTTCATATTTTGTTTATCCGCGCTTCTGCTTCATCATCCTTAGACGGCTCTTTTTCACGCAACTTCTACCCCTAATCCGTTTTCAGGCCAACCGAACCCGACCACCTCCGATGGCATGTCTATGCGAAGGAAGGAGAGGCAGGGCCGCCTCCCACGTTGGTTCCATCGGCGATGAGGGGGGATGGCCAGGATACTTCGGTAGCTCGATGGAAAAATCCTTTGAAAGTTCCAATGTACCTTTTTGTCTTTTTCTTGCCAATCAAGCACTAGTACCTTTATTTGCTCGTTTCCTATAAGGTATCCAAATGATTCTCCTCTACAAATGATGTTTTTGGTTTATGGTACAATCTAGCATGTTGATGTTTCAATATATATTTTTATGTTCCCATGTTTTCAAAATGTTGGGTACATATTTGAGTTCCTTCGTTACTCTTGGGCGCTCTTGTCTACTTGTGTTCGCCTCTTTGTGTCTCACACCCAAGAACGTTTGGAACGTGTTCGGTTAAAAAAAATTACCCGTCATACAATTACATTGTTACCAGATTCTCATAAACATGTTTGGTTATACTGGACCGTAAATGGGTACCGTACAAACTAGCACGACTCAACTCAAGCCCAGATTCCCCCATCCTCCACCGTAAATAGACCGCTTTTACCGGACAAGGGCGAGAGCGAACCCGGGACTGCTCGAGCAAACCCTCAGTCGCGACCCCATCCAGCCTCTATCCCAGTTCTTCTTCTTCGTCCAGGGGCTACTACTCGCCGAGGCCCCGATCTCCCATTCAAGTTTCCCCATGTCACGCCCACCTCATCATGGGAAGAGCAACAGCGAGGCAGGAAGAGCAACGGTGGACACCCTTCCCCTTCATAGACAGGTGGTGCTGGCGCTGGATACCCCTGGAGCCTCGATCTCCCACTACTCCACAAGCAACCTACCACGAAGGAGCAAGGACGACGTTGCGCAAGTAGTGGCCGTGACAGCTGATTGCATTCCATCCTTGAGGTAGCGTTTTTTCCATGGATCCAAATTCCGATCTTCGTGATTTCTACTGCATGCGCGTAATATGCTTCAAATTCCGAATGTTGAGATTTTTGCTTAATGCTTGTAGTTTTGAAAAACAAATCTAAATATTTATTTTATGATTTTCAAAGTTTAACACGCATCTATAGTGCAGTAGGGATGAAAGCTGTAAAAAACATTAATGTATTTAATAACAAATTGCCAATTTAAACAAAATAGAGTAAAGAATAAGCGCATACACCTCGCCGACACTTTACTCTTTACCATTTACGTCGTTCCTTTTTTGACCTTACCATTTTCGGGTACGCTGTTGGAAACATAAAGAAACGCGACCTCATTGACGGTGCTGCTAGTCTGGCCTGAAGGGCCCACCAAATTCATAGAGGGTCAAGCGCATAGCTGGCCAAACGGGTCGGGCCGGCTCGGCCTATCCTAATCGAGCCTGGCACGACCTGGCCCGCCGAGGCACGATTATTATACGGGTCGTGCCGGCCCGCCTGTTGTAGCCTGCAGCCCAGGCACGGCCCAACTACTAATCGGGCCGGCCCACCGGCACGCCAGGCCCACTAATCTGCCTGCTATTTTGACACCCTGGACGTTAGCCTATTTTTACATGTTAGGCATATATATATATATATATATATATATATATATATATATATATATATATATATATATATATATATATATATATATATATATATATATAAAGATAATCGGGCCGTGTCGCACCGGCCCGTGTGCTCGGCCTAGCAGCCCAAGTACAGCCCAGGGCGTGCCGCATGCCGAGCCCGGCCCATTTAGCCTGTGCCGTGCCTGGCCCATGGCAGGCCGTGCCGGGCGTTCTCGCGGGCCGGCCTGGTTGGCACGGCCTATTTGGCCAGCTATAGTCAAGCGAGTTCCCAGTTAACTCTTGGACGTGTCTCAAAAAAAAAAAGTTAACTCTTGGACTTTCCTTCGCTCCCCTTCGGCCTTCCCCACCCCCAGTCCGCCTCCCCTGCCCTCCGCGACAGCGCTCCCCCCTCACCCCCCTCCGCCGAAGCTCGCCACCCCAGAGAAATTTCTCCCCATCAGCCCCGCCGTCGGCTTCTTCTCCCCCGTTGCACTGGACTGGCGTGGAGTCGATTCCGTAGGTTTGCTGGTGACGAACCCTAACTGGCTCGCGTTCTGTTTCGCGGTAATCCGAGTGTTCATATTTTCTCCGACGCGTTCAGTTTCTTGCGGGCTCGCGTGGCTGGCAGCTGACCTTCCAAGAGGTTCGGCGGCGTTCCGCTGGGCATTGATAGGAACCATGCTCAACGTCAAGTCCGAACCTGCAACTGCAATGGATGCAGTGGGGTGAGTCAATTTTGCCTTTTATTGTCTGAAAGCGGCAATGTTCTTTGTGCACAACGGTGGGAGGAGCACACCATTCAGTTTTCTGGTTTTCCTCCAAATTTGCCTTTTCCACTTCAGCATATGGAGTTCTCTAGAAAACAAGAATGATGCCATTTTAGACTTCATGCCTATGCGCTTTATGTTTGGTTCATTTTTTATCCTTCAGAATTCAGATGTACATAAACCCATGCTGGAGCAGTTAATTTTTTAAATTTTGACTAGGTAGGAGTAACATGGTGAATGAGGATGGAATGCATTTGATGTCAGTTGTAAGGAGTGTCTGTCAGCCGTTCGACGCGGTTTTGTCTTGAGTGGCCGGTTGTTTCGGTCTACTCTTAGGCTTGTAATTAATATTCATTCTATCAATGCATCGAGACACAAGCTTTGTTTTGAGAGAGAGAGAGAGAGAGAGAGAGAGAGAGAGAGAGAGAGAGAGAGAGAGAGAGAGTAACGTGGTAAATGTTTCCCTGACAATAAATTGTAAGCGCAGATTATTTTGAACACAAATGATATAGTTGTGAAGTTGAATCTATCTTCTGAAAAAGGACAGCCTGCATTTTTGCTTGCAGATACCATTCCATAGGTCTGTGCTGGACTTAGTTTCGAGTCACTCAGATGTTATTGTTTACTATCATTTGAAATGGCATATCGCTTCTTTTTTGCGAGTGAAAGTGCCATACTACTTCTTTCTGGGAGAAGAAGTGGTATAACTTTACTAGACCTAGGGCTAGAATAACAAGGCAAAACAATGACAGAATAAAGGAGGCTTTGGTTCTTATGTTTCAGACAGTCATGTACTTTCTTTATATCCTAATTAATCTGAACATGCCACCTCCATTCCATCTACTATTTTCTTTGCCGTAAATATTTGAACCTTTA
The DNA here is from genome assembly GCA_021605205.1 of Aegilops longissima. Taxonomy (NCBI): domain Eukaryota; kingdom Viridiplantae; phylum Streptophyta; class Magnoliopsida; order Poales; family Poaceae; genus Aegilops; species Aegilops longissima. The sequence goes on from CM038680.1 coordinate 461,784,943, forward strand.
TATCGGGAATCTCGCACTGTTAAAAGTCTTAGACAAACTAAATACACATGGGCTTCGAAAAAGACAAATCGATACTTCCACGTCACCTAATAATAAGATATCATGAAACATGATAGTAAGTTCTTTGCATTCTCATGTGCAGTAAGTCGAAAATCGAGGATCATGAACAGAAGGTAAACAGATACCAAGCTGAACTTGCAGCCCGCATTAAGGCCAAATACTTCTCTAATAAGGCTTTTGACGGAGGTACTTCTGAAGTCTTCATCTTCATGCATTAAATAGATTCACCTTTTTAGATTTAATCACCTAATATTCTGTACTTTTTAAAACTTGCTTTGATGTCAGATAGGCCATTCTTTTCGTCTGGTCTTGTAGCAGTCGCCAGTTGTTCACAATGTATCAAGTTGCTTTAAAAAAATGGATGAAATAAGTAGAAGGAATTAAACCTCATAGTTGTATTGTTTAAGTTTTCTTCAGTGTGGGTAGGACAAAAAGCATCCTACATATTAGTTGCTATCTGCTCCACAATTAAGTTAAGGGCAGAATTCTGTTGCAAATTTTACGCCTTCTAAATCCAGTTATATCATTGTATTAAGTGGACAACGGGACATTGCGTAGTACATGTTGAATTGAAAAACATTCAGGTTTCATCGCGTCAATAAAAACATGGTTTCTAATCAACATCTACCAGAATTTTAAATACCGCAAGCCTTGGGGTCAGAGCTCCATACCAATAAGCACACAACCTCTGCGTCAGGCGTCGTATCTTGATGGTTGCTCTCAAAATATAATGATGTTTCTACTTATTTATTTTCTAATGTACGACTTCCAAGTATGTAGAGGCAGGGTTGATTTAAGCTCATCTGATTTCGAGTGAGTTACTTGGTTCATATTGTAAATGAAAAATACGGCCTGTCTTGTTGTTTAGCTGCCTGGTAATAAGGAAATAACTTCCGCGTTTCCATTCACATGTCAGCCAGATATCAATAACTGAAAATCTGATCCATTATTTTGAAATATCTCTACCAAATGTTACATTTTAATTGTTCAATTAGCTAACTTACTACCAGTAACCCTAAGTTTCAACAAGAAGTCAAGAGCCATGGGTCCGCGGCTATGTTTTTTTGCCAATGAATGATATCTCCCACATGATATTTTGCATATATGGTATGAACTTTGATTGTAATTATTTATGCACAAGTACATGCTATATTTGATCTTCATGCCTAGTTTGTCACTCCATATTGACAACGATCCATTTGTTTCTTAGTATGGGGCCATGTTACTTAGTCAGCAATTCAGCATTGAGTAGTCATGGTCATGGTATATGGTTATTGATTACACTTTGTGAATTGACCCTTTTATTTAACAAGTGACTCGATCAACATGTTGAAGCACTACGGTTCTATGGTTATGGGAACATACTAATGAAAATTATTAAGAATAGTTACATACTTTATGGTCACATTTTCTGATAAGCTGACATTTCCTTTTTGAATTCTCATATACTTTACTAGTGTCCACTAGCAGACTCCTACTTAAATGAATTCTCAGGGGAAAAGAGGATAAAAGAAGTGACTTTATGGAATGGGACATCTCATTACTGAGGTGGTCTTTTAGGTCAATTTGCATATTTGCCTTTTTCAGAACTCAGTAGTGAACACTGGTACAGCAGCTAGTCTGCAAACTTGTGTAATGACTGATAATTATGTTCACATTTCCTAATTATTATTAAGTATAAGTTGGCCCTTCTTTTTGCTATTAGACCATGTCAACGTTCAGTTCCTCATCTTTGTTGTGTTTATAGGAAAAATCTCTGAAGAAGAAACTATTGTTGAAGGTGAAACCATCCGTTCAAGTAGGTGTGTTTTCTGTGTGCTTTTGTGTAAATATCTCAAAGTTGAATATAGCATTCATCTCCATTGTTCGTTATTAGGTGGCCATGTACAAGTTCGTACGCGAACCCGGTAAATTTTCTCCGAGAGAAGAATAGCCATGAGAGGAGGGATTCTCCATCCTCAGCAGCAGATTCCTCTGCCAAGAACGATTCTCCATCTGTGGTAGCTGAAGCTTCACCAAAGAATAATGCAGGTGTTTTGGCAACAGAAAACAATCTAACACCTGGCAAGAGACAGGCATCAAAGGAGACCTGATGGGATAACAGCAGTCTAGTGGGTTGTTGTATGTTCTTCTCACGCCTGAAGACATGCAACAACCCGAAGCATGCAAGTTATCATATAATAAAAAATTAAAAACCTGTCCAGCAGATGTATGTCCGCGATGCTTGATTCATTTCGTTGAACCAGTTTCAGCAGCATGTGTTGTGAACAATTTGTTGCCTTAAGTCTTAAGGTATATGCTACCTGAGGCATGCAAGTTATCTTTTTAAAATAACCTGCCCTGCGTGTTAGGCGATGCTAGATTCATCTCATCGTATCTTTTTCAGCAGCATTTGTTGCGAACAATGATTGCACTATGCACTTTGAATTTAATTTTGTGATATCCAAATGGGAAGCATGCTGATGGTGGTGATATTCACATTTCACTGTAATGTTTACTATTCGTCATCTCGGTTCTTCGTTGAACACCCTCCATCTCTTGTTTATGTCTAAATTTGAACACTTGCCTTTTCCTTTCCTTGATTTACCTGTGCACTGAGCTAGCAATTATTCTTATCTACATAACCATAGACAGAACTGGATATACATAGGCAACATCCGAAAGTTAACTCTATTTAAACAGCTTTTTGAGGTAATGCAGTTCCTTCTTGTTCTTGTCCTGTTAGATGATAGCTCCATCATCACCACCGCAAAGACAGTATATTGTGCTTGTCCCCGGCTGTCCACCCAACCCATGTAAGTATATTATGTGTCAAGGCTCTTGCTTTTTGAAGCAATTCAGGTCACTTTTACAGGGTCCCTGTGACGTGAGCACCTCGCACTGGTCCATGCCTTTCCGTTTTGTATTCACACACTCACGCAGGCTTGGACACTTGATTTGATGACAGCTTGCCAACTGCAGATTTGCAATGCACCTGAATCCTGTTAATTTTGGTATGGTTTTTTGGTTCTATATTCTCTGCCATGTTACTGCATAATTTTCATATTAAATATTGGCACCTACATACAAATTTGACTTTTGTTTTTTGATTCAAGACTCTGCTCACTTTTGTTTAGGACTTTGTATCTTCGAGACTTGCTACTGAAAGGACGCATAATGATGCAAAACTGTTTTATACCCTGATTTGGGATATCTGAATCTTCCATGAGCTCACTGGATTTGGTACGTAAGCCTTATTATCAGTTCCTTATTTGCGTGTGAGATCATTTAGCGCTGTTTTTTAGGGGAATTTAGCTTTGTTTCAGATTTCAGCAATTTCATAATTTAGCTTATAGATTTTTCCACTGAAGTTAAAACAAGGGTCTGGTCTGTCTCAACTCTCAGACACACAGTCACTGAATTTTTTGGCGGTAAAACTCAAGATAACATGAATTAATCCAAACAATCTGGTCCCCTGTTTTTCATGGAAATACAGCTTTGTTGCAAGTACAGGCCATTAGTCCACTCGTCAGTCACCACATCATTATCAGTGGAAAGCGTCTTTTTCTTCTTTGGAAGAAGAAACCAATGGTGTTGTATGGTTTCTCATTCCACACTGGTTTCGAGCGGTTTCTTGTTTCATCATCCGTATGATCATGTTGCACTATAATTTGTCCACTGACGGCAACTCGTCAGTAACACCCAATCCATATTCATCTAGCCACTTGCACCTTGCCAAAAAAGATGACAGTAATGGGCAGTAGTAGTACGTAGCTAAGGGTATGTATTATTACCCCAGTCTTAATAAAATTAAGAAACGATTAAGCCGATCAAACCCCTCAACGCACGCCTTATTTGAGTATACTACAGTAATAATTAACGACCCTGGTAGTTAAAATGAGAAGATAAGAATGGTTTATTCAGCAGCGGCAGTGGCGTTTTCCTCGCATGGCTCTGAGGAGGCGTTGTCGCTCTGTTGTGCTTGCTGCATGAGCTGCTCGAGCCTGTTCTCCAGCTCGGCCTTCTCGGCGCTGAGCCGGTCGTTGTCGCGGCGGACGTCGCCGCAGTTCCTCATTGCGCGGTTGAGCTCGTCGAGGAGGCGGCGGTTGGCACCGCGGAGGTGGGCCACCCGCGCCCACAGCTCGCTGAGCTGCCGCTGCTTGCGCATGCGCGACCGCCTGGCTGACTCCCGGTTGGACACCATCCTCCGCCGCCTCCGCTCCTCCTCCGCCGCCGAAGCCAGCACCTGGCCATGGATGTCATCACCAGCCCCGCCGGAGCCGGGTGGGCTGTTATCGCCGATGGCAGCCAGCGCTTCCTGCAGGATGGGCTCGTCCTCATACTCATAGGCTGCCGGTGAGAAGTGGAAGGGCGGAGGGGGCGTCAAGCCGGCGGCGATCATGCCAGGGTGGTGGTAGTGGGTGTGGAACGGCGGGTTCGGAGGCGAGAGGCAGTGCAGGCTGGCCACTTCGCCATGGTGGTAATGGTGCAGCATGGTCGCTTGATCGGTGGAGATCGATGGGGAGTGGAGAGAGCTGGGCTCAGGGGCCAGAAAGCAGATGATCGTGGCTCGGTTTCGCTTCTCGGCGGGCTTGCTTGCTGCTTAACTAGCTCTGGGTGAGCGGAGGAGGCAATGGCCGGGTTGGTGCGAGGGCCTTCCTTTTATAGCCTGGCAGCCAAGGCGGCTCTGCTATAGTTGCCTCGGTCCAGAGGGAGAAGCCATCTTCTTTCTCCATTGTTTTTTCTAGAGTTTCGCGGCTTTCGTCTTGTCGATTTGGTACAAGGCCATGAGGCGCACACACACACCACCACCACCTTTCTCCTTTCGGGGCCAACTATATCCAAAACAATGCTATGCCCGCCATAAACTAATCCTCCATCAGTTAACCTTTGCTTTCCCAAGAGAACATTGCGGGGTTTAATTTATTTTCTCCCCTCTTTGCTCGCACATTCCATGACTTGACTTGCCCGAGTAGTCTTGTCTACCGTAATTATCATTTTTTATTATTCCAGTTAATCCATGCCAAACCCTGCTTTAATTTTTTTTCATCAATCAGTGGCCCGACTAGATGCCCGGTCGGCCTCTAGCTTTTCTCGTCACCCGCATTAGTTTAGCTTAGGGACAGAACTAAACTCTTGCGCCCAGTTAGAGTGGCATGAGATCCACCACAGGGACAGGACAGCTGCTCGATGGATGATGATGGGCATTAGGACATGTAGCCACTGTGGGAATAAACGAACAGAAATAGTTAGGCCACTAGAGAGCCAGTGAAGTAGCTAGATCAGCTCGGCCATTAGATTAGCGTTATACTCCCTCCGTTCCTAAATAATTGTCTTTCTAGAGATTTCAACAAGTGACTACATACGAAGCAAAATGAGTGAATCTACATTCTAAAACATGTCTACATACATCCGTATGTTGTAGTTCATTTAAGATGGCTAGAAAGACAATTATTTGGGAACGGAGGGAGTACAATGTTTCGGGCCTTGCAAGTTCGACACCTACGAGTTTGTTCGGGAATCCCAGGTCCTTTGATTAGTAAACCCAACTTTGGATCACTAGCATGGTGTCGAGCCTAGGAGGAAGGACGCATGCATGCATGGTGGTTTGGTATATTATTATCTCCTGCATCTGATTTCCGAAAGAAAAATTAAAGCTAGATCTTGATCGGATTTGCCATATACCTTGGGTATATTCAGGAGGGACGCGACAGCATTTTAGGGCTTATTTAGACAGGGAAGGGTTAGGCACAATCCCTCTCCCTGTGGAGCATAAGGCATGATGTAAGCTGAAATTCCCTGTCTTTATCACTAACACAATTTACTTATATCATGGTCCTATTAGTATCTACATCTACTAGTATATATATATATATATATATATATATATATATATATATATATATATATATATATATATATATATATATATATATATATATATAGACACGCTTTATTCCAATAACTCTTGAGGTAGCAAATCAATTATAAAGGGATTTTCCAAATCCAATTGACACAAACTGCTAGCAACATGGTGGATGAGATGCATATCATACACGCCTTTCAGCACTGTTTGTCTTTAATTTTTTGGGAATAAAAGATTGATACAGGGAATGTGGCCCCACAAACCTTTAGTTGACAACTAAAACACACAGAAAATCAAGTTAAACAGGAGAAGATGCCTCCATCACACCTTTATTTGACAACTAACAACGAATCCAGGGAAAAGCAGAGAAATAAAATGAAAATAATAACGACATGGCAACCAAATCTCAAGAAAATATAGACTCATGGGGTTTTTCAAAAGAGAAATATTATGGCTCCGTCTTGACTTAGAAAAGTCTGATCAAGATCTTCTCTTCCTTTTGCATTTGCACAGACCCTCCTAACGTCCAGATCAAATGGTTCTCGGGGTAATTCGGAAATAGTTATTTCTCGGTCGCCATGGAAAAATAGCAAAATCGTTGTCAAAAACTCAGAATGACTCAACCTTAGACATGTATATTACTATATTTGTTGGTACAATGAACATCTGTTTCAACTTTCAAATATGAAAAATCATGAATCTAACAAGTTTACGCACACCACACACATGTACTACATAAGTATATTATATTCATTGGTACAGCTAAACCCAGGTTTGAGATGTCCACGCCGTGCAGCCAGGCATGTACCCAAAGCAAATGGCATGCATCTCTTTCTCTGCGTTGTCCACAGACCCGGAAACACTGTTGCTCTAGATTTGTGGCAGCAGCATCTCATCGACCGGCTTTGGGTGGTCGGAAAGGTGACGCCATACGATACGAGTGAACGAAACCGCCGATCGTCGCTTTGTGGAAAGCAGAGGAGTTTGGATGATTGAGGCGACGCCGATGGAGGCAGGCGGACAGCCGTTGGGCTCCCGTTCCTGGCAGATCGAGTGGCAGCCTGGCCCTGGCCGCAGCACTCCGTTCATGGATCGATCGAGAGGGAGGGCCACTAGTGCTGCTAGTAGTACGACACTTAACCACGCACGATCGATCGCCACATGAATAATACGTAAAGCGGTTTGTGCACTCGCATCCCCGGGATGTGCTTGCCGAATGCGTCGTTTTCGCCTTTCTTTTGTTTCTTTTCCTCTATGATTTCTTGTGTATCTTCGCCTGCGTGCGCGCGTACGTTTAGTTATGTGGCTCAAAGATCTGGCTTTTTGTAAATTTTCAGTAATAAATAAATAAGGATCTGGCTTTTGTGAGCCCGAACAGTGGCCGAGTTTGCTTCGTGGTGCTGGTTAGTGTAAATAAAGAAGGAGCGGAGCATCAAGGGCTCAAAACTAGGACAGGGTTTGGGGCCAACAGCCATCATGTGGTTCGAAAGGTGGGTTACGGAGTAATTAAAATATGAGCTTGCCTATCCAGAATGAGAAAGCAGGGACCAATTTTGCACCGGTGCAATGTGATTCCTATGCGACGCAACGACACGCGGAAAGCCTTCAATTTTGAGCGTTTCCGGTAAAAGGACGGAGATGATTCCGTGCATTTCGTTCCTGTTGCGTATTCGGAAGTTGAATCAAATTAGAATAAAATGTTAGTTGTGGCTATATGTGTAGGCATATATATTCTATTTTTGCTAGTTGTGGCTTCCTTTTATTATTATTAGAAATTAGAAATTTTAATGTATTTGAACCTTGATACTCATTGTTCAGTTAATATGTTTGTGCCTGTGTGCATCACAATGATGCTGGGGCTGAGGTTAAAATTACCGCTTGTTAATATGCTTCTGTACGCATCTGGATTTTTTTTAGCTGTTTGTCTGGTTGCAGCCTTTGTCCCCTCTGCTTTGTCCGCTTCTTCCCCTCAATTACCCTTAAACACGTATGCCAATTCTCACAACTTCCATGCAATGCAGCAACGTCAAGTCTTGACTCAACGAGGCAGTGAAAGAATATATGCGCGCCGAGGGTGAGTGTGAGACAGGATCGCCTGCCCGATCACCTGGGTCGGTCGGTCTACGTTGTTTTGCTTGCCAGATATAGGTCCCTTCTGGCCTTAGCATATCTGGGAAGCCCCGAAGAAACGGGATTCCAATCGAGTAGCCGGAGAACTGGATGCCGTGCCGTGTCTGGGGGGTGGATGGATAACGCTCATGTCATCCGATTGGACCTCGCAAACAGACGAGCCGTGCAATGCAGATGAGCCGTGCCTGCACTTGCAAAAGTGGTGAAGAGAAAGAATTGTGGTAGGTACAATAATGTAGCATCACTTTCTGATTGTGGGACACCCATTAGTTGCTGCCACATTTCTGGGCCTGGCATTTCTGTGCGAGTCAACTCCAAGAAAGAAAGAAATTCGACCGTGCTGCATCTTCTCTCGCCATGATAAAAATCTAACCTAATGGTGAGGTGTTGACCTGCAAGGACACATGGCACCCGTTTATCGGCCCTCCGTAATAATTCCTGTTGGGAGTCCCGCATGTGAGCCTCACCCAGAAAAGGTTCACCTCAAGATGCAAACATGTAGGAAAGATAGTCCTGCCGCTCCCCCGCGTCGTCCGCTCTCGGACGACTCGGGGGCGAAAACCTAGTCACCCGCCGGTTCCCCGCCGCTCCTCCTCCTCGCCGCCGGCAACTTGCGTCGCCGGCTTGCTCGCATGGCGATAAGCGGCGGCGGGCTTCCCCGCGACGCCTCGGCCTCTGGAGACCCTTCCTCCCCACATCGATGCCGCCGCTTCTTGCCGGCCTCTACGGCGGCCGACGTCTAGTCGTCCCTCCCGATCCGTCTGGGGCCTCACAGGATGGCTCGCGCCTCGATCAAGCCGGCTCGGCCTGGATCGGGCGCTCCTTCGATCTGGCGGTGGTGGGCGGGGCTCACGGATCGGCGGCGTGGTCTGCCTCGTCTGCGCCGGCTGGGTCGCGGTGTGGTGCTCCCTGGTGGCGGCGGTGTGGGTCTTTCTCCATGCTTCAATGGGTTGTGTGCGGTGGATGGATGCCGGGCAGCGGCCTCGGGTGGTGTGGACGGTGTTGCCTCTGCGGGCGACGGCCGTGGTGTCTTGGTGGTCCGCGACTTGGCGGCAGCGGCGGCGAGGTCTCGTGGGCGTCTACTACTATGGGTCAGGTGCCCGTCACCGGTGCTGCATCGATGAAGTCGAACGTCTTCTCCGTGCGTCGCTCCTCTGGCGAGTCTTTGGCGAGTGGATGGGATGGGCGGGACCGGGAAACCCTTGGCCGTCGGCGAAGGCCACGACAATGGCGGCGCCTTTGCTGGGCGTCGGTTCCCTTCTTGGAGGCCTTGTCGAGGTCCTCTCCCATCTTTCATCAGTGCTCTTCTTTTGGAAGCTCTAGTTCCCCTTGTGGGGCGGCGTCGTACCCTCGTCGCGTTCCTTCTTGAAGGCGTCGCCTCGGGTTCCCGGAAGCACGGTGGGCGCTTTGTGGTGCGTGTGAGGTGTTTGGCGGCGGCAATGTGTGCAACGTTTCATCTATTCTACCGCCGGTCTTCATCTTGTGGTAGCGCTCCTTCGGCTTGGAGATGGTCTGGCATAGATGGTGGCCGTCGTTTGGCGTCATGGTGGCGTCGATGGCGGAGGAACCTGCCAAGGATGGTACCTCAATCTGCTCTGAAGATGGACCAATGGAAGATGGTGGCGACGGCACATGTGAGTCCGTCCGACTGGATTGTGCCCCGGACCCGGTATGTGGCTCGGTCGGGGCTTCCGGCTTTAGATGTTAGGCTTAGGTGAGAGGTCTGGGTATATGGCCCAGCTTGCACCCCTTCATCATTTGGATAGGAGGAGCGACATATGTTGCCAAGATGGCGGGTTCAGGCATATTGTTGTACTACTTTGTAAGGTCCTTGAGAATAATCAATAAAAATGGCCGCATGCATCTCCCAGATGCAGAGGCCGGGGGTCATCCTCCTTTTCTAAAAAAAAAGATGCAAACATGTATGAGAATTTCTATTTCATTATGCTATTTATATTTAACTGAAAATATAATTATACAATAATCAAACACAATGAATCATATGTCGAGACAGCACGCATGGTCATTGTCATCACTTCTCCCCTGGCAGACCCATCCTTAAACCTTGAGCAAATGACTCTGACTTCGCATAGGCGATCGTCGACCCAACACACACTATAAAGAAAGTGTGGAGCTATATGAAGATCCGTGCCAGAACTCGGTCACCTGCAACCAGACTACTAACTCCGGCTTTGATGGAGAACTACGAAGGAGAAGTAGGTATCGTTGGCGCCGTGGAAGGTCACCCAACAAACCACCAGCTGGCCATGAGCCTGTCATCGTACGTCATTGGGATCCCCGCCATCACAACTTCGACTTCATAGCAACAAACAAGCTAAGGCAATTCCACGGACATGTCGAAGAAGAGCCGACTACCTCAACTATAGTCGCGTCTTTGAAATCACTTCCTCCATCATCATTGCCACATAACCCTCGATGCAAACACCGCCACCTTTCACAAGTCCCGCTCGCCGTAAGCCCAACTCCAAAGACGAAGACCCCAAGGGGGAAATGGCACCAAAGCGCCGCCATGGTCCGGTCACACAAGATCAAGAGTCCCCCTCGGAGCTGCAGCGGTGACCGGATACACGTGGTAGGGGTGCGACAACAATGTAGCAATGCCCTTAGGAAGGTGAATTATGACTGTAGTCGCCGTCATCGCTGGTCACGACACCAAGGCAAGATAGGGTCTTCACCCAAGCTTCCGACACAACCACATGCACACTCAACCTGCACCGGCGCCGACAAGCCCACCAACTAGCGCCACCCCTGCCCACGGACAAAGAGGCCACCGTCACAAGCCGCACCTCGTGAAAACCACCAAATGAATAAAAACTGCCATGGTGGCTTCCTCTACAAAAACAAATAGAGGAAATTGCACAAATACACAACTGTTGGGGCTGAGGTAACAAATAACCACAACTCTAGGGGATTTTTTTTAAGAAAAAAGTAAGCTCTAACTAACCAATAAGAAAAAAAACAGCATATTGATCTAATAAGTCACTTAATGAGGAATATGAATTATTCAAAGTTTCATAAAATCTTTTTTTTTTTGGATTTTCGTAAAAAAACTGAAAAAGTCTTGTAGTTTAGTCCGTGTTTGTTGACCAAGCTGGAATTTTGTTTAGCCTATTTTTTTCTAGCCGTCTTAAAAGTCCAACATTTTTTCGTACATGTATGAGTTGACTTGCAAACATTGCCCAAAATTTAAAATGGTTAAGAAAAATAGGCTTAAAATTTCCCAGATTAGTCACTAAAGATGGATTAAATTACGGGAATGTTTTTCATGTTTTTCAAAATTCAGATTTTTTTTAATTGTTTTGATATAATCAGTCTCTACAAACTTTGAAGATTTCAAAAAAAATCAAAGAGCTTAACGCAAGGGACCCGCATGTCATATTTCTCACCGAGTGACTAATCAGAGCAATTTATGTTTTCGTTGCTGATTAGTCCTGGAGTTGTGCTTTTGTTATAATCCCCTAGAGTTGCAGGTTCTCGTTACCTCAGCTCCAAATATCGTATATCTGTGCAATTTCCTCTTACAAATATATACATCGTTCTTGGAGGAGGCCGACAGACGGCACGGTCTACTTCAAGGCAAAGTTGCAGAGGCCATGAGTGAAGGGAAGGAAAAGAGGGCTCCCCATCAGGCAGACGACGATATGCCGGGCGAGATGCCGATCGGGTCGCGGTATGCACTCGTGTTGCCACATTTGCGGTTCCCTTGGCTGCCTTTGCCTGCCACTGTTGAGGCTGGCCAGGTTGAAAACGCTGCATCATACGGCCGGTCTCCTATATTTTTCTGCTTTCGTTCTTCCCTTTGATGATCAGAAAAAGTATCCTGTTCACGAAACCGATCGATTAGAAAGAAAAAAAAAGCTTTCTGTTCAGAAATTGATCTCATAAAGTGGAAGCGTGAGCTAGAGGGTTGGGTTTCTTAACGTCGCAGGCGCCCGTTGAAAACGCGGCAAAACCCACGATAAAACCTCCTCTGTTCCGGACTAAACAATTGGACTAAACAATGTTCTTGGCTGCTCATGGACACTAGAAATAGTGAGTGCCCTGGCGGCTGCATTCGCTTCACTAATTAAGGCTAGGATTAGCTCATGCCCGTGTATAATATTCTCCATCGGATGCACTATTTAAAGCTAGAATTAGCTCATGCATGCCCTTTGCTAAATTAAATCACACTATGTTCTGATTGTCAAAAAAATAAATCACAGTATGTTGAATCCAAATGCAATCGTGCGTGCGTGTTCTTGGCTGCTCATAGACACTAGAAACAGTGCCCTGGCGGCTGAATGCATTCTTTTCACTGATTAAGGGTGGAATCATGCATGCATGTGTCACTGTCTGCGGTGCAGATTTAATTACAGCAGCACTGCTTCGTGCACGGATGCAGGACCAGATAACAGTTGATTACATAGAAAACGGATCGGCCGCTGGACTGTTATGATCAGGGCGGAAAACAAAATAGTGTGGTGCACAAGCTAGGCCGGTCCCTTGTGCTTTCATTCTTGTAAAAAAAAGTCGGCTTTTGTTTTCTCCCTTTGGGGATGTGATAAGAAAAAGTTTCCTGCTCACGATATTGACCGCTTACGAAAAGAAAATCCTGTTCGTGCAATTGATCGCTTGGAAAAAGTTTTTTCGTTCATGACATTTCCGGACTCTCTGTGCTTTCATTCGCTCTAAAAATGCCCGATCATGAACCATAACATTACAGGCACACGTTGAAAACGTGACAATACACCACTGTGGTAGTGTATTCTTGGCTGCTCATAGGCACAAGAAATAGTGCCCTGGCGGCTGCGTTTTTTTTCTCACTATTTAAGGCTAGGATAAGCTCGTGCATGCCGGTGTATAATATTCTCCATCCGATGCACCAAGGCCAAAGCTAATCAGCCACATGCTCAGCCCACATGCGTGCATGCACGCTGGACTATTTTCGATCGGGAAGAAAAAGAAAATATGCGCACACAAACAGCGGCGCGTGATCTAGCATGACCTAAACTGAGCAGGATATGATGCAAAGCGAATTAAGGGGGTGGTCAAATCACAGGAGCAAGCAATCGTGGCAAGCCGGTCCGTCTTTTTTTGTGTGGTGCAGCTCCGTCCATATATCTCTATTATTATAATAACACACTCGAATAATACTCTTCTAATCATGTCTAGATAGTGCACATTTCAGCTCCGAGCGAGAGAGGAGAGGAAGAAAAGATGGTGCGTACTTAACTCTGACAGGACATGCGCAGCCAGAGTCGCCGTACGGCATCGTGCGCGCGAGCACCGGTGCCGGTGCGCCCGTCATCCAATTCCAGGTCGTGGGGTGGGGAAAGTTCGTGCCCGCGGCACTGGCGCACGCACGATCGGGGAGGATTTGTCCACGCATGTGTGGCACGCAGGTCACGTCCGGCGCGTCCCGTCCGGTGGTCACCACCCGAGGGCACACGCCTGGCATCGGCGCTAGTGCGGGCGAGGACGCGCCCTGAGTGAAGTCTGAGAGGACGGGGCGTCGCGTCCGGCGGATGCCGGGGTCGCGTGACGGAGCCCCGCTGCCGGCCACGGCGAGGAGGAGAGCGAAGCACCGGAGACGAGCCGGGGAGACAAGACAAGGAGCCCCACGCACCCGCGTCGCGGCGTCGTCGGCCAACCACGGCGCGTAACGTCGCGGCGCGCGCGCAAATATCTGCGCCTCGCGCGCCCGCCCACCCACCCGGGCACCCGGCCAGTGGCGAGGCGAGCGAGGCGGCCGGTCACTTCACTTGGCTCGTTGCCTGCCTTTCCACCGGGCAGACCCAGCGCGCGAATAGTAAACGGCGTTTTCCTTTATTTGTTGAATCACACACGCGTGCTGAGATCCTCCATGATTTGAAATGCAGTTTTTCAAACACGAGCACTCCCTCCGTATACTTCCTCCGTCTCAAAATAAATGTCTCAAACTTAGTACAACTTTATATTAAGAATAATACAAACTTGAGACACTTATTTTGAGACAGAGGGAGTATACGATAATAGCGTGTAAGTTGACTGAATTTGTAATTTGGATAAGTCAATTTCGTAAAAGAAGGAACAATCAGAGGAAGAAGAAAGAAAGACGACAGATGGATTTTAATCTAAAATGGCCTAGAAAATGATATACCCAATTAAAAATTCAGCAGTATAGCCGGTCCCATAAGTCGCACATATACACCTGTCGTATGGTTTCACACAAAGTATGTCAATTGACCGAAGACTCTAATCTTTTGAATTAACGAAGATACCACGGACGCCTCACCCTGCATGGAAGCATCATTTCACGCTAGTGTGTTGGGATTATAAATGGCACACCAACTATCAAACCGATGGTTAGTTCTCGCTCTTTTATCGGTTAAACATTTTTGAGTTTGACAAACTATAAATAAAAGGTATATGTATCTAAAACATCAAATTGACATTACTAGGTTTGACCATCTATGGACTCATTGTGCAGACATTGAAACCAGAACAACAAACATCGGGACGACGAGCACCAAATTTTGGGAGAGAAACTCTAAAGCTCCTCAACACTTGGGGTGTTTGTATGTGTGTATCTATGCATCTAAAATTTCTCCGCGAGGATGGCTATTTCTGGCCACCCGTACCTTAGTTCACAAGTAATCTTGTATCATAAGATTATTGCTTGATTTATTGATTGACAAACCTACTTGACTGGCTGGTTTTTTGTGCAGCAAAGTAGCACATGTTCCCAATTTCATTTTCAAATGAAATTGATAAACCATTCATCAATTCTTGAACTATTCCCCCAACACAACACACCCGCATCAAAATTAGTATGCCGAGCTAAGCCAGAGTCCACGAGAAACATCATAGGGAAAATGTGCTCTCCGTACAAACCAGCTACAGGAACACCACACATGTATATGTATCCATCCTTTCCTCATGTTAAAGAAATCACGCGCCATCAGTATGTTTACCGCGTTGCGACAACACTCTTGTTCCTTTGGTCTCTGCAATCCACACCAGTACATAAGCTAATGAGCTCAGGATAACTATACCAGTATGATCTAAAGGAATAACGCCGGGAGGCTGATGGCTAGTGCAGGTCGAATCACTGATACAGTCTTCATTGCCTGGTATTCCTATTTTTTAGGTCCTTTTATGGGCTGCGTGTAGGGATTAACAAGAGAATGAATTTCCTTAGGACTAGATTGTTGTGGCAGGAAAATTTGAATAAGATAAAACTACCATTTGGTTAAATGGTCTGAGGTGTGCAGACCAAAAGACATGGGGGATTAGGTATGCAAAATTTAACTTTAATGAACAAAGCTTTGTTGTGCAAGTGTTGGTGGAAGTTATATAATACTGAGGGTCTTTGAAAAACTTAATTCTGAATAATTACAAGAAAAATGTGTGTTTAAATGGAATCAAACCTAAGTAGGTTGATTCTTAGTTCTGGTATGAAATTTTCAAACACAAAGAGCATTTCTTCTCTTTGTGCAAATTTATAGTTGGGTGTGGGGGGAATGTCAGAGAGGATATTGGTGGGTTGGGCCAAAAATCTCTTAAAGACAGTTTTCTTAGGCTGTATAATGTATGTTCTGATTAAAATAAATTTGTGGCAGAGATGTTTGGTAAAGGTTTGAATAATGTTAGTTTTAGAAGAACATTGTATGATGAGTTATTGGAGCTATGTGATCACATTAAAGAAGTTTGTGCTTCCGTGGTTTTGAATGAATAAAAAGATGTGATTAAGTGGACTTTGACTGGCAATGGGGTGTACACAGTGAAATCTTATTATAGATTTCCGATTCAAACTGGCTCTAAATAGCCACATTTTCTTTGAAAAGTTAAAATGCCTCCATGAGTCAAAGTTTTTATGTGGTTGGCTCTAAGAAATTGCATCCTTACCAAAGACAATTTGTTGCGTAGGGGGTGGACTGGTGATAGTAAGTGTTCTTTTTGTGGGAGAGAAGAAATTGTTAATCACCTGTGTTTCCATTGTCCTATTGCGAAATTGTTATGGAATATTATGAAATGTGTTTTTGACATGTTTGATATACCTGATACTATTCATGATTTGTTCAATTCTTAGGTGAAAAAATCAATAAGAATGACAGAGATTTATTGGTGGTTGAAATTTCTACTATCTTTTGGACTTTATGAAAGTTTAGAAATAGGGTTGTTTTATAACAACAGGGTCACCGATCCCTATGTTCTAGTGAATATGATTCTAAAATGGTTACATGAATGGAATATCTTGCAGACAAACCAAGAAAAATAAGGCGAATCATGGCGGGCGTAAGGCAGGTTGAATGGGTAGTAGGAGATATCTTCAAAGCGGCGCATGGGTGGTGAGCTGGAGCCGGCAGGATCATGGCGGGCTGATCTCCAAGGCTTTCTATAGGGCGCCAATCTGAAAATCTTTATCTGTATGTTTCCTTAGTTTGCATGTTTGTTGCCGCAACTTTCTCATGGAACCTTTCCCTTGTCATAGTGGTAGATGTTATTTTGATTCTCCACCGGAGACTCGCTTGTGGGCTTTGAGCGGAGATCATGAATGTTATGTGAACTTGTTGATGGTACTAAGGGATCACCTTTGCTGTCTAGTTGGGGCCTTGGGGGTTAGGTTCCAGGTGGTCCTTGGGGGGGGGATGGGGCTGGCTTTCTCTCTTCTTAGTGATCAAGCATCGTTTGGTGTTCTTTGTGTTGGGGAACGTAGTAATTTCAAAAAAAAATCCTACGCACACGCAAGATCATGGTGATGCATAGCAACGAGAGGGGAGAGTGTTGTCCACGTACCCTCGTAGACCGAAAGCGGAAGCGTTATGACAACGCGGTTGATGTAGTCGTACGCCTTCACGATCCGACCGATCCAAGTACCGAACGTACGGCACCTTCGAGTTCAGCACACGTTCAGCTCGATGACGATCCCCGGACTCCGATCCAGCAAAGTGTCGGGGATGAGTTCCGTCAGCACGACGGCGTGGTGACGATCTTGATGTTCTACCTTCGCAGTGCTTCACCTAAGCACCGCTACAATATTATCGAGGTGGACTATGGTGGAGGGGGGCACCGCACACGGCTAAGGAACGATCACGAAGATCAACTTGTGTGTGCTAGGGTGCCCCTGCCCCTCAGATATAAAGAAGGAGGGGAGGTGCGGCCGCCCCTAGGGGTGCGCTCGAGGAGTCCTACTCCCACCGGAGTAGGACTCCCCTCTTGCCTTGGTGGAGAAGGAAAGGGGAGGGAAAGAGGAAGAGGCGCCGCCCCCTTCCTTGTCCTATTCGGACTAGGGGGGGGGGGCGCCTGCCCTGGCCGCCCTCCTCTTCTCCCTCATGGCCCACTAAGGCCCATTATCCCCCGGGAGGGTTCCGGTAACCCCCCGGTGTTCCGGTAAAATCCTGATTTCACCCGGAACCATTCCGATATCCAAATATAGGCTTCCAATATATCAATCTTTATGTCTCGACCATTTCGAGACTCCTCGTCATGTCCGTGATCATATCCGGGACTCCGAACAATCTTCGGTACATCAAAACTTATAAACTCATAATAAAATTGCCATCATAACGTTAAGCGTGCGGACCCTACGGGTTCGAGAACTATATAGACATGACCTAGAACTATTCCGGTCAATAACCAATAGCGGAACCTGGATGCTCATATTGGCTCCTACATATTCTACGAAGATCTTTATCGGTCAAACCGCATAACAACATACGTTGTTCCCTTTGTCATCGGTATGTTACTTGCCCGAGATTTGATCGTCGGTATCCAATACCTAGTGCAATCTCGTTAATGGCAAGTCTCTTTACTCGTTACGTAATGCATCATTCCGCAACTAACTCATTAGCTACATTGCTTGCAAGGCTTATAGTGATGTGCATTACCGAGAGGGCCCAGAGATACCTCTCCGACAATCGGAGTGACAAAACCTAATCTCGAAATACGCCAACCCAACATGTACCTTCGGAGACACCTGTAGTACTCCTTTATAATCACCCGAGCCACGTTGTGACGTTTGGTAGCACCAAAGTGTTCCTCGGTAAACGGAGTTGCATAATCTCATAGTTACAGGAACATATATAAGTCATGAAGAAAGCAATAGCAATGTACTAAGCGATCAAGTGCTAGGCTAATGAATGGGTCATGTCAATCACATCATTCTCCTAATGATGTGATCCCATTAATCAAATAACAACACATGTCTATGGTTAGGAAACATAACCATCTTTGATTAATGAGCTAGTCAAGTAGAGGCATACTAGTGACTATATGTTTGTCTATGTATTCACACATGTATCATGTTTCCGGTTAATACAATTCTAGCATGAATAATAAACATTTATCATGATATGAGGAAATAAATAATAACTTTATTATTGCCTCTAGGGCATATTTCCTTCAGTCTCCCACTTGCACTAGAGTCAATAATCTAGATTACACAAGAATGATTCTAACACCCATGGAGTCTTGGTGCTGATCATGTTTTGCTCGTGGAAGAGGCTTAGTCAACGGGTCTCGCAACATTCAGATCCGTATGTATCTTGCAAATCTCTATGTCTCCCACCGGACTTGGTCCCGGATGGAATTGAAGCGTCTCTTGATGTGCTTGGTCCTCTTGTGAAATCTGGATTCCTTTGCCAAGGCAATTGCACCAAGATTGTCACAGAAGATCTTCATTGGTCCCGATGCACTAGGTATGACACCTAGATCGGAAATGAACTCCTTCATCCAGACTCCTTCATTTGCTGCTTCAAGCAGCTATGTACTCCGCTTCACACGTAGATCCCGCCACGACTCTTTGTTTAGAACTGCACCAACTTACAGCTCCACCGTTTAATAAAACACGATCCGATTTGCGATTTAGAATCGTCCGGATCAGTGTCAAAGCTTGCATCGACGTAACCATTTACGACTAGCTCTTTGTCACCTCCATATACGAGAAACATATCCTTAGTCCTTTTCGGTATTTCAGGATGTTCTTGACCGCTGTCCGATGATCCTCTGGATTACTTTGGTACCTTCCTGCCAAGCTTATTGCTAAGCATACGTCGGTCCGGTACACAACATTGCATACATGATAGAGCCTATGCGAAGCATAGGAACTTCTTTCATTTCTCTCTATCTTCTGCTGTGGTCGGGCATTGAGTCTGACTCAACTTCACACCTTGTAGTACGAGCAAGAACCCTTTCTTTGCCTGATCCATTTTGAACGTTTTCAAAACTTTATCAAGGTATGTGCTTTGTGAAAGTCCTATTAAGCGTCTTGATCTATCTCTATAGATCTTGATGCCTAATATGTAAGCAGCTTCACCGAGGTCTTTCATTGAAAAACTTTTATTCAAGTATCCTTTTATGCTATCCAGAAATTCTATATCATTTCCAATCAACAATATGTCGTCCACATATAATATCGAAATGCTACAGAGCTCCCACTCACTTTCTTGTAAATATGAGGCTTCTCCAAAAGTTTGTATAAAACCATATGCTTTGATCACACTATCAAAGCGTTTATTCCAACTCCGAGAGGCTTGCACTGGACCATAAATTGATCGCTGGAGCTTGCACACTTTGTTAGCACCTTTTGGATCAACAAAACCTTCTGGTTGCATCATATACAACTCTTCTTCTAGAAATCCATTCAAGAATGCAGTTTTGACATCCATTTGCCAAATTTCATAATCATAAAATGCAGCAATTGCTAACATGATTCGGACAGACTTAAGCATCGCTACGGGTGAGAAAGTATCATCGTAGTCAACCCCTTGAACTTGTCGAAAACCTTTCGCAACAAGTCGAGCTTTATAGACAGTTACATTACCATCAGCGTCAGTCTTCTTCTTAAAGATCCATTTATTCTCAATGGCTTGCCGATCATCGGGCAAGTCAACCAAAGTCCATACTTTGTTCTCATACATGGATCCCATCTCAGATTTCATGGCTTCTAGCCATTTTGCGGAATCTGGGCTCATCATCGCTTCCTCATAGTTTGTAGGTTCGCCATGGTCAAGTAACATGACTTCCAGAATAGGATTACCGTACCACTCTGATGCGGATCTTACTCTAGTAGACCTACGAGGTTCTGTAGAAACTTGATCTGAAGTTTCATGATCAATATCATTAGCTTCCTCACTCATTGGTGTAGTTGTCACAGGAACCGGTTCATGTGATGGACTACTTTCCAATAAGGGAGCAGGTACAGTTACCTCATCAAGTTCTACTTTCCTCCCACTCACTTCTTTCGAGAGAAACTCCTTCTCTAGAAAGGATCCGAATTTAGCAACGAAAATCTTGCCCCCAGATCTGTGATAGAAGGTGTACCCAACAGTCTCTTTTGGGTATCCTATGAAGACACATTTCTCCGATTTGGGTTCGAGCTTATCTGGTTGAAGTTTCTTTACATAAGCATCGCAGCCCCAAACTTTAAGAAACGACAACTTTGGTTTCTTGCCAAACCACAGTTCATGAGGTGTCGTCTCAACGGATTTTGATGGTGCCCTATTTAACGTGAATGCGGCCGTCTCTAAAGCATAACCCCAAAATGATAGCGGTAAATCAGTAAGAGACATCATAGATCGCACCATATCTAGTAAAGTACGATTACGGTGTTCGGACACACCATTTCTTTGTGGTGTTCCGGGTGGCGTGAGTTGCGAAACTATTCCGCATTGTTTTAAATGTAAACCAAACTCGTAACTCAAATATTCTCCTCCACGATCAGATCGTAGAAATTTTATTTTCTTGTTACGATGATTTTCCACTTCACTCTGAAATTCTTTGAACTTTTCAAATGTTTCAGACTTGTGTTTCATTAAGTAGATATACCCATATCTGCTCAAATCATCTGTGAAGGTGAGAAACTAACGATACCTGCCGCGAGCCTCAACATTCATTGGACCACAAACATCAGTATGTATGATTTCCAACAAATCAGTTGCTCGCTCCATAGTTCCGGAGAACGGCGTTTTAGTCATTTTGCCCATGAGGCACGGTTTGCAAGTACCAAGTGATTCATAATCAAGTGATTCCAAAAGCCCATCAGTATGGAGTTTCTTCATGCGCTTTACACCGATATGACCTAAACGGCAGTGCCACAAATAAGTTGCACTATCATTATCAACTCTGCATATTTTGGTTTCAACACTATGAATATGTGTATTACTACTATCGAGATTCAATAAAAAATAGACCACTCTTCAAGGGTGCATGACCATAAATGATATTACTCATATAAATAGAACAACCATTATTCTCTGATTTAAATGAATAACCGTCTCGCATCAAACAAGATCCAGATATAATGTTCATGCTTAACGCTGGCACCAAATAACAATTATTTAGGTCTAAAACTAATCCCGATGGTAGTTGTAGAGGTAGCGTGCCGACCGCGATCACATCGACTTTGGAACCATTACCCACGCAAGATCGTCACCTCGTCCTTAGCCAATCTTCGCTAATCCGTAGTTCCTGCTTTGAGTTGCAAATATTAGCAATGTAACCATATCAAATACCTGTACTCTGCGAGTATTAGTAAGGTACACATCAATAACATGTATATCACATATACCTTTGTTCACTTTGCCATCCTTCTTATCCGCCAAATACTTGGGGCAGTTTCGCTTCCGGTGTCGATGTCGCTTGCGGCAAGAGAAGCACTCGGCCTCGTGCTTAGGTCCAGACTTGGGTTTCTTCTCTTGAGCAGCAACTTGTTTGCTGTTCTTGAAGTTCCTTCTTCTTCCCTTTGCCCTTTTCTTGAAACTGGTGGTCTTGTTGACCATCAACACTTGATGCTCCTTTTAATTTCTACCTCCGCTGCTTTTAGCATTGCGAAGAGCTCGGGAATAGTCTTGTCCATCCCTTGCATATTATAGTTCATCACGAAGCTCTTGTAGCTTGGTGGCGTGATTGAAGAATTTCATCAATGACACTATCATCGTGAAGATTAACTCCCAGTTGAATCAAGTGATTATTATACCCAGACATTTTGAGTATGTGTTCACCGATGTAACTATTCTCCTCCATCTTGCAGCTATAGAACTTATTGGAGACTTCATATCTCTCAATCCGGGCATTTGCTTGAAATATTAACTTCAACTCCTGGAACATCTCATATGCTCCATGACGTTCAAACGTCGTTGAAAACCCGGTTCTAAGCCGTAAAGCATGGCACATCGAACTATCGAGTAGTCATCGCTTTGCTCGCCAGACGTTCTAACGTCGTCGGTTACATCAAGAAGCAGTTTGGCACCCAGCGGTGCTTCCAGACGTAATTCTTACGTGCAGCAATGAGGATAATCCTCGAGTTACGGACCCAGTCCGTGTAATTGCTACCATCATCTTTCAACTTTGCTTTCTCAAGGAACGCATTAAAATTCAACGTAACAACAAAGACGAGCCATCTATCTACAGCAAACATAGACAAGCAAAATACTATCAGGTACTAAGTTCATGATAAATTTAAGTTCAATTAATCATATTACTTAAGAACTCCCACTTAGATAGACATCCCTCTAATCTTCTAAGTGATTACATGATCCATATTAACTACACCATGTCCAATCGTCACGTGAGATGGAGTAGTTTCAACGGTGAACATCAATATGTTGATCATATCTACTATATGATTCACGCTCGACCTTTCGGTCTTCGTGTTCCGAGGCCATATCTGTTATATGCTAGGCTCGTCAAGTTTAACCTGAGTATTATGCGTGTGCAACTGTTTTGCACCGTTGTATTTGAACGTAGAGCCTATCACACCCGATCATCACGTGGTGTCTCAAAGACGAAGAACTTTCGCAACGGTGCATACTCGGGAGAACACTTCTTGATAATTTTAGTGAGAGATCATCTTAAAATGCTACCGTCAATCAAAGCAAGATAAGATGCATAAAGGATAAACATCACATGCAATCAATATAAGTGATATGATATGGCCATCATCATCTTGTGCTTGTGATCTCCATCTCGAAGCACCGTCATGATCACCATCGCCACCGGCGCGACACCTTGATCTCCATCGTAGCATCATTGTCGTCTCGCCAATCTTATGCTTCTACGACTATCGCTACCGCTTAGTGATAAAGTAAAGCATTACAGGGCGTTTGCATTTCATACAATAAAGTGACAACCATATGGCTCCTGCCAGTTGCCGATAAATTCAGTTACAAAACATGATCATCTCATACAATAAAATATAGCATCACGTCTTGACCATATCACATCACAACATGCCCTGCAAAAACAAGTTAGACGTCCTCTACTTTGTTGTTGCAAGTTTTACGTGGCTGCTACGGGCTGAGCAAGAACCGTTCTTACCTACGCATTAAAACCACAACCTTCGCAAGGACCGGGCGTAGCCACACTCGGTTCAGCTAAAGTGAGAGAGACAGACACCCGCCAGTCACCTTTAAGCACGAGTGCTCGTAACGGTGAAACCAGTCTCGCGTAAGCGTACGCGTAATGTTGGTCCGGGCCGCTTCATCTCACAATACCGCTGAGCCAAAGTATGACATGCTGGTAAGCAGTATGACTTGTATCGCCCACAACTCACTTGTGTTCTACTCGTGCAAATAACATCAACGCATAAAACCAGGCTCTGATACCACTGTTGGGGAACGTAGTAATTTCAAAAAAAAATCCTACGCACACGCAAGATCATGGTGATGCATAGCAACGAGAGGGGAGAATGTTGTCCACGTACCGTCGTAGATCGAAAGCGGAAGCGTTATGACAACGCGGTTGATGTAGTCGCACGTCTTCACGATCTGACCGATCCAAGTACCAAACGTACGGCACCTCCGAGTTCAGCACACGTTCAACTCGATGACGATCCCGGACTCGATCCAACAAAGTGTCGGGATGAGTTCCACAAGACGACGGCATGGTGACGATCTTGATGTTCTACCGCCGCAGGCTTCGCCTAAGCACCGCTACAATATTATCGAGGTGGACTATGGTGGAGGGGGGCGCCGCACACGGCTAAGAAACGATCACGAAGATCAACTTGTGTGTGCTAGGGTGCCCCCCTGCCCCCGTATATAAAGGAGGGAGGGGGGAGGTGCGGCCGGCCCCTAGGGGTGCGGTGGAGGAGTCCTACTCCCAGGGAGTAGGACTCCCCTCTTGCCTTGGTGGAGAAGGAAAGGGGAGGAAAGAGGAGGAGGGCCGCCCCTTCCTTGTCCTATTCGGACTAGGGGGGGGGCGCGGACTGCCCCTGGCCGCCCTCCTCTTCTCCCTCATGGCCCACTAAGGCCCATTATCCCCGGAGGGTTCCGTAACCCGGTGTTCCAGAAATCCCGATTTCACCGGAACCATTCCGATATCCAAATATAGGCTTCCAATATATCAATCTTTATCTCTCGACCATTTCGAGACTCCTCGTCATGTCCGTGATCATATCCGGGACTCAGAACAATCTTCGGTACATCAAAACTTATAAACTCATAATAAAACTATCATCGTAACGTTAAGCGTGCGGACCCTACGGGTTCGAGAACTATGTAGACATGACCTAGAACTATTCCGGTCAATAACCAATAGCGGAACCTGGATGCTCATATTGGCTCCTACATATTCTACGAAGATCTTTATCGGTCAAACCGCATAATAGCATACGTTGTTCCCTTTGTCATCGGTATGTTACTTGCCCGAGATTTGATCGTCGGTATCCAATACCTAGTTCAATCTCGTTAATGGCAAGTCTATTTACTCGTTACGTAATGCCTCATTCCGTAACTAACTCATTAGCTACATTGCTTGCAAGGCTTATAGTGATGTGCATTACCGAGAGGGCCCAGAGATACCTCTCCGACAATCGGAGTGACAAAACCTAATCTCAAATACGCCAACCCAACATGTACCTTTGGAGACACCTGTAGTACTCCTTTATAATCACCCGATTCGTTGTGACGTTTGGCAGCACCCAAAGTGTTCCTCCGGTAAACGGGAGTTGCATAATCTCATAGTTACAGGAACATATATAAGTCATGAAGAAAGCAATAGCAATGTACTAAACGATCAAGTGCTAGGCTAACGGAATGGGTCATGTCAATCACATCATTCTCCTAATGATGTGATCCCATTAATCAAATAACAACACATGTCTATGGTTAGGAAACATAACCATCTTTGATTAATGAGCTAGTCAAGTAGAGGCATACTAGTGACTATATGTTTGTCTATGTATTCACACATGTATCATGTTTCCGGTTAATACAATTCTAGCATGAATAATAAACATTTATCATGATATGAGGAAATAAATAATAACTTTATTATTGCCTCTAGGGCATATTTCCTTCACTTTGCTGTTTCTTTTTCTTTTGAGTAGCTGCAATCAAGACATTGTGGTTTCTATTAATGGAATTCACGGAGGGGGTGCTCTTTAAAAAAAGGAATAACACCATTAAAACGTGCCTTATTCCTGGTTTTCCACAACACCCAGAGAATTGTCGATATACCACTAACAATTACTCATGTAATATTATCAGAGAAAAATCATTGATCAACTAGCAATGTTACTAAATGAGTTTGGAGTTTCAGGTAGTCCAAAAGCACATTTTATCACATTCAAGTATAGATACTCACATGACAAGTGAAAAACAGGTGATCTGAACTTTCATTTATGCTACGAAACATACATTTAGCCTCATACCGCCAACCTTTATGAATAAGTACTTCTTTCGTCAGCACACTATTTTTACTAGCTAACCATAGAAATTCTTTAACCTTGAGGGAAATTTTAACATATCAAAAAATATTTGATCAAAGAAGGGCTTTCCCCTTTCGATTTTCATTACTGAAAACCAGGCTTACAGAGTTCAGAGGACAGGAAGCACAAAATAGGTTCGCACTACTAAAACAGGACGAAAGAAACCAGCCAAAAGGACCAACACAGGCCCAGCATGAACAAAGTCCACCAACACACGTAACAGAGTCATCGACGACAATAACTAGTAACTAACAGGCACAAAAAGGACTAGGAACAACAACAGAAGATGCAGAAGTTGTAGCCGTCATCCAGGGAGCCTTACCACATTGATTCGCCATCCCTGCCCGCTGTGTACACCTCATTTGTTGCCCGTTCTTGTACTCTTGCCCCCAGTTCCAGCAGTTTTCTTGGTGGCTCCTTTGTCTGCAAAATGGACCAGTCAACCAACCATCAAACCATTAGTTTGATTATCTGAAAAGGATCATTAATCCTTTTTTTCTCAAAAACAATTGCATTCTACTTTTCCAAATTTCCCAGAATAAAGCAGAAACCCCAATCATCACCATTTTCTTATCTTCTTTACAAAATTTGCTAATCCATTCCCCAAAACATTCTTTAACACTAAAAGGAATGGTCTTCAGACCACAAACACATCTAACCAGGCTCCAAAGCAAAGAAGCCACAGAGCATGTGAACATTAAATGATCAATAGATTCATCTTGTCCACAAAACACACATTCTTTTCCCCCTTTCCACCCTTTTTTGAGTAAGACATCTCTAGTCAAAATACTCTTCTTATTTACTAGCCACAAGAAGACTTTAATTTTTGCAGGAACTTTGATTTTCCAAAGGTATTTCTGTGGAAATTTCAGGCCTGACGTAATCAACTCTTTGTATAAAGATTTAACAGAGAATTTTCCATCAGCTGTTAGGGTCCATTTGATCTTATCTTTTTCCCCATTCATTTTATTTTTTTCACATCTACTTTTTGAAGCATCCCATAACTCCAGAGTTTCTCCATGTAGTGTCCTTGTAAATTTGAAACCCTTCCATCCTTTTTGGATGGCCTCATATACAGTAATTTTGTGGTCAAAACAAATGTCATATATTCTAGGGTAGGCATATTTTAAGGGCTTGTCATCCACCCAAGTGTCCTCCCAAAATCTAATGTTTTTTCCTTCCCCAGGCTCTTTTTTCACAAATCTATAGAAGATATTCTTAATATTCAATAAACTAGTCCAGAACTGAGAATCTCCAGGGTTTTTTTCCACTAGAGCTAGACATTCATTTTTCTTATATTTTCCTTTTAGTACCTCTTGCCACATCCCTTCTTCTGTTTCCATTTTCCAGAACCATTTAGCCAGCAAAGCTATGTTCATCACCTCCAGATTGAGAATCCCTAGACCCCCTACCTCTTTGGGTAGGCAACACTCCCTCCAATTAACTAAATGATATTTCCTAACATTCTCATCTTCTTGCCACACCAATCTAGCCCTAAAAAAATCAGCTTTTTTAATGATTCCTTTTGGGATAGCATAAAAGGACATCATGAACAGAGGAATATTAGTCAGGCAAGCTTACACCAGGGTGATCCTGCCAGCAATAGATCCCAACAGCTTCCCTTGCCAACACCCACATCTTTTCTCAATTTTATCCGTTACACAACTCCAATGTATGTTCCTGATCCTAGTATCAGCTACAGGCATCCCTAGATATTTGATGGGTAAATCTCTCATTTTGCATGTCAGTATTTCCTGGTATAGCAATTGTTTTTCTTTGGCCTTTCCAAACAGCATTAGTTCACTCTTATGGAAGTTAATTTTTAGACCAGACATCTGTTCAAAAGCCCCCAATATAAATTTAAGGTTTCTCACACTCTCTACCTCATCTTTGATCAGAAAGATAGTATCATCAGCATATTGTAACATATTTACACCCTTATTATCATTTTTATTAAGGACTCCCTTAACAATATCCAATTCTAGAGCATTATTCATTAAAGTGGCTAAGGCATCCGCAGCCACATCAAAAAGCAACGGTGACATAGCATCTCCCTGTCTCAAACCTTTATAGGTTTTGAAAAAGGGACCAATTTCATCATTTACCTTGACTCCTACATGTCCCCCTATCATTGTTTCCATTACCCAATCACTCCATTTGTCTGGAAAACCTTTCAGTTTTATCATCTGTATAACAAAGGGCCATTTGATTTTATCATATGCTTTTTCAAAATCAACTTTAAAAACTAAAGCATCTTCTTTGTCTCTATGAAAGTGTTCAAGGCTTCGTGTAGAATAACCACTCCTTCCATAATGTATCTCCCTTTGATAAATGCAGTTTGTGTTCTGGAGATAACAGGTGCAACACATTTGGTCAATCTGTTCATCAGAACTTTTGTAATAATCTTGAAACTCACATTTAGCAGGCATATAGGCCTGAATTTTTGAATTTGTTTGGCATCATTGGTTTTGGGGACTAGGGTAATAATGCCATAGTTAAGCCTGGCAATATTGATCTCTCCTTTGGCAAACCCCTCAACTAAGGCTTTCATATCCCACTTGAACAAATCCCAAAAATCTTGATAAAAGTCAGCAGGGAACCCATCAGGGCCTGGGCTTTTATTTCTTTTCATACCAAAAACTACTTGAAGAATTTCATCTAAGGAAAAAGGGGACAATAACTCCTCTTTGTCCTGAGCATTTATTTTTTCCATTTCTAGATCCCTCAAGGAGATATTAGACTCTTTAGGGTGTCCAAAGAGGTTTTTATAGAATTTAGTAATATTCCATCAGACTGTTCTCTCCTTCTATGATCCCTTCTTCTTGTTCTAAACAGATTATTCTATTTTTCTCCTCCTCCCATTCACTTCCGCATGATAGTATCTAGTATTTCCATCCCCATCTTCAATCTCTTTGTCTTTATATCTCTGCATCCACTTCATTTCTTCTAGTGTCATGATTCTTTTAAGTTGCATTCTAAGTTCCTTCTCGCTTCGATTCTCGCTGCAGTGATCAGACCCATTCTTTCTCGCTCTCTTATCAATATCATCCAATTCTTTTATGATTTCTATTTTAATTTTCCTATACCAAGCATTCACATTTTTATTCCATCCCTTAGCTTTTCTCCTCAATTCTCTAATCCTTGCTTGCCATCTATCCAACACACTTCCTCTGAATCTTTTGTTCCAGGTATTATATATCAACTCCTTAAAGCCTTCTCTCAAAAACCAAGCATTTTCATATCTAAAAGTATATCTAATTGTGTGTGCCTCCCCTGTGTCTAAAAACAGGGGGGTATGATCAGAAATTTCCCTAGCAAAGGCTTGTAATATAGTCAATGGGTATTTTTCTTCCCAAGCAGGACACATCAATACCCTGTCCAATTTCTCATAGGTGGGATCCTCCTGATTATTGGCCCAAGTGTATTGTCTCCCATTTAAAGGTAGTTCAGTCAATCCAGCTTGTTCAATTATAGCATTAAACATAAAGGACCACTGTTCATTTATCATAGGTTTGTTTTTTTCTTTATTATTTCTGATGATATTAAAATCACCTCCAACCAGACAAGGCAAAGGATTGTCTGTTGGAAATATGCCCTAGAGGCAATAATAAATTAGTTATTATTATATTTCCTTGTTCATGATAATCGTTTATTATCCATGCTATAATTGTATTGATAGGAAACTCAGATACATGTGTGGGTACATAGACAACACCATGTCCCTAGTAAGCCTCTAGTTGACTAGCTCGTTGATCAATAGATGGTTACGGTTTCCTGACCATGGACATTGGATGTCGTTGATAACGGGATCACATCATTGGGAGAATGATGTGATGGACAAGACCCAATCCTAAGCCTAGCACAGATATCATGTAGTTCGTATGCTAAAGCTTTTCTAATGTTAAGTATCATTTCCTTAGACCATGAGATTGTGCAACTCCGAGATACCATAGGAATGCTTTGGGTGTACCAAACGTCACAACGTAACTGGGTGGCTATAAAGGTGCACTACGGGTATCTCCAAAAGTGTCTCTGGGTTGGCATGAATCGAGATCGATTTGTCACTCCGTGTGACGGAGAGGTATCTCTGGGCCCACTCGGTAGGACATCATCATAATGTGCACAATGTGACCAAGGGGTTGATCACGGATGATGTGTTACGGAACGAGTAAAGAGACTTGCCAGTAACGAGATTGAACAAGGTATCGGCATACCGACGATCGAATCTCGGGCAAGTACAATACCGCTAGACAAAGGGAATTGCATATGGGATTGCTTGAATCCTTGACATCGTGGTTCATCTGATGAGATCATCATGGAACATGTGGGAGCCAACATGGGTATCCAAATCCCGATGTTGGTTATTGACCGGAGAACGTCTCGGTCATGTCTGCATGGTTCCCGAACCCGTAGGGTCTACACACTTAAGGTTCGGTGACGCTAGAGTTGTTATGGGAAATAGTATGTGGTTACCGAAGGTTGTTCGGAGTCCCGGATGAGATCCTGGACATGACGAGGAGCTCCGGAATGGTCCGGAGGTTAAGATCGGTATATTGGACGAAGGGTCTTGGAGTCCGGAATTGTTCCGGGGGTACCAGGTGATGACCAGCGTGTCCGAAAGGGGTTTCGGAGGCCCCGGCAAGCTTTGGGGAGCCTTATGGGCCAAGGGAGAGGGCACATCAGCCCACTAAGGGCTGAGCGCCTCCAACCCCATCTCACATAACACGAGAGGTGGGGCGCCACCCCTAGGGCAGCCGCCTCCCGGCTTGGGGGCAAGTTTCCTAGGGGTGCGGGCGCCAAAACCCATCTAGGGTTTCCCTATGGCCGCCGCCCCTCCCCTAGGGAACCCTAGGCACCTCCCTCCTCCCTTTCCCCTATATATAGTGAGAGAGAGAGAGGCAGCCGCACCTTCCTCGGCGCAGCCCTCTCCTCCTCCAACACCTCCTCCTCCTCCGTAGTGCTTGGCGAAGCCCTGCCGGAGAACCACGAGCTCCATCACCACCATGCCGTCGTGCTGTCGAAGTTCTCCCTCAACTTCTCCTCTCCCCTTGCTGGATCAAGAAGGAGGAGATGTCCCCAGGCTGTACGTGTGCTGAACGCGGAGGCACCGTTGTTCGGTGCTTAGATCGGAATCAACCGCAATCTGAATCACTGCGAGTACGACTCCTTCATCCGCGTTCTTGTAAGGCTTTCGCTTAGCAATCTTCAAGGGTATGAAGATGCTCATCACGAGATGTATTGGCCTCTACGGATCATTTGATTGGAATGAAATTTGGAACGGGTCTCTCCCTCTCTTGTTGCTAGAATCTCCATAGATTGATCTTGGTGATGCGTAGAAAATTTTGAATTTCTGCTACGTTCCCCAACATTGTCATGGTATAATCTAGCTAACTCAGCAAGGAAATTAGCTTTCCCCTCTTTATGTGCATCTCCATAAACTGTGACTAAATTCCAGTGCATTTTGATATTCTTGTCAAACAGCAGTATTCTTAAGAAGTATTGCCCTTTTTCAATATGTTCAATATCAAACAACTCTTTGTTAATGCCAACTAGGATTCCCCCAGACATCCCTCT
This sequence comes from Aegilops longissima, assembly GCA_021605205.1. Classification (NCBI taxonomy): domain Eukaryota; kingdom Viridiplantae; phylum Streptophyta; class Magnoliopsida; order Poales; family Poaceae; genus Aegilops; species Aegilops longissima. The sequence continues at coordinate 461,816,241 of CM038680.1, forward strand.
GGGGGGATTCCAACACCATTGGTAATTTTTGCCCCCACAAAGATTATGCAATTCATTTTTTGTAAAGTCTTGTTTGATTGTTTCTGAAATCCCAACAAAATCTAACCTACAGTCCATAATCATTTCTCTAATATATCTTTTTTTATGATCTTGCCCAATACCTCTCATATTCCAGAAAACTCCTCTCATTTGTGTAAATTCTAGATATTATCTCTTTCCTCAGCTCTGATTTTGGCCATCTCTTCTATTTTATGATCTTCTTTTCCTTTGTTTCTAAGGCTTCTTTTTATCTCCACTTCTTTCTTCTCCCTCTCTTTTTCAGCATCCTCAGCACCATGTAAATCTGCCATTTTCTCTCCCAGGGTCCCAATTGATTCCTGACTGTCATTATAGTCAGTAGGTTCATTGTATTTCCCAGATTCCAATTCACCCTTTTTTTGTTGAGTTTCCTTTTCATAATCTTCCATATCCATGTTAGCCAACTCCATCTCATATTGTTCCCTGTTAACAGCCTCTTGAATTAGCTTTTGGATTTCCTCCTGTTGTTGGTTGATCTTGGTCTGCATTGTGTATTGATTTTCCTCAAGCTTCTTCATTCTCTGTTCAGCTTTAGCCAACAATGCACTGTGTCTAGTTTTGTCCTCTTCCAAGATCTTGATCTTGTTGAACAAGATGTCACTCTCTTTTTGCCACTTCCTTCTCTCAGCCACCATTTCATCTTGCCATTGCATCATGCTTTATTCTAATTGTTTTTTCATTTTGATCAGTTTTCCATCTACTTCCTCACTTTGTTTGAGAGACAAACATCCAAGTGAAATGCCTCTGTGATCAGTTTCTTCCATCCTGAATCTTTTCATGTTCTCTATTTCTCCCTCCCCATCTTCTAAATTATGTGTGTTTTCATTTTTCCTCTTCTCCTCCTTATACCAACCAATTTCCACCACCTTCTCCACTTCCACACCAATCCTGAACATGAGCAAATCAGGGGCAGTGATTTCCACTTGAGGTGGAGTTTTTTCCACGTCTCTGATTCCACATTTGACCCTAACTTTTTCTTCATTGACAAGATCCATATCCACTTCCAAAGACAGCCCCATCGCAGCAAAGAACTTCACAAATGGCCAGGAAGTGTCTAAAACAATCAGCACCCCGCTCAGCTTTAACCCACACAAGATGCAATTTCCCCATAGCTTGAGGATCCAGGACTGTGGCTGGACCTTGATGACCACCCCTGTCCCAAGCAAATTGAAGTCATTGAATTTAGCCAGTTCAACCAGTTTTGCCTTGTTGGGGAATCTCATCATGAAACCATTTTGGCCAAATTCCTTAACTCTCCATTGCCATCCCCAGTCAAACATCTCTCCCATAGCCTTTGTGAGCTCAATTTCATTGATTTTCCCTTCCCTAACAATCACCACACTTAAAGGATTTGTATGTTCAACAACCAGCACATCTTTGTAACTTTGAACCAGTAGGATTCCCAGTCCTTTGGCAGCATATCCAACATATTTGGGAACTGGTTTCATTTGCTTCAGTAAATTGAACTCACTAGTGATATGGTTTTCCCTTCCACAAATCAAACAGTGCCCCACCCTACATTCCCTCGTAGAGTGCCTGGGGTCTTTGCATTTACCACAGACTTGCTTGTTAATTCTCTCCATCCCTTTTCTGCCATCATCCAAGTTTATCTGCCAATTGCCTCTTCCCGCTTGTTTCTTCATTTCCACTCCTGGGTCTTGTTCACCTCTCCTGTCAGCTTTCTGTATGGGATCTCCTTTTTTATCTTCTCTCCTCATGTCATCTCTACCAGACTGAACTCCCCCCAGTTTTCCAATTGCTCCTTCAGTAATCTCTTTCTCTCCTCCTATCAGCCCTTGCACTAACTGGGACAATAGAGACGTCAATAATTGTTGCTGAGCACTCTGTTCTTTTTGTGTCACCATATCTTTTTCCTTCCATTTCTCCATTTCAGAACTCTCTCCCTCACCAATTTCTCTCTCACTCCTGTTTTCCACTGCCTCTTTCCTCCCTGACTTAGCCTGCCATATCAAATTTTCTCCCCTTTCTTCTGCAGCGAATTCTTCTTCATCTCCATCTCCTCTGTGTTGGAAATATGCCCTAGAGGCAATAATAAAATGGTTATTATTATATTCTTTGTTCATGATAATAGTCTGTTATTCATGCTATAACTGTGTTATCGGGAAGTCGTAATACACGTGTGAATACATACACCACAACATGTCCCTAGTAAGCCTCTAGTTGACTAGCTCGTTGATCAACAGATAGTCATGGTTTCCTGACTATGGACATTGGATGTCATTGATAACGGGATCACATCATTAGGAGAATGATGTGATGGACAAGACCCAATCCTAAGCATAGCTCAAAGATCGTGTAGTTCGTTTAGCTAGAGCTTTTCCAAGTGTCAAGTATCATTTCCTTAGACCATGAGATTGTGCAACTCCCGGACACCGTAGGAGTGCTTTGGGTGTGCCAAACGTCACAACGTAACTGGGTGACTATAAAGGTACACTACGGGTATCTCCGAAAGTGTCATTGGGTTGGCACGAATCGAGACCGGATTTGTCACTCGTATGACGGAGAGGTATCTCTGGGCCCACTCAGTAATGCATCATCATAATGAGCTCAATGTGACCAAGTGTCTGGTCATGGGATCATGCATTACGGTACGAGTAAAGTGACTTGCCGGTAACGAGATTAAACGAAGTATTGGGATACCGACGATCGAGTCTCGGGCAAGTAACGTACCGATTGACAAAGGGAATTGTATACGGGATTGATTGAATCCTCGACATCGTGGTTCATCCGATGAGATCATCGAGGAGCATGTGGGAGCCAACATGGGTATCCAGATCCCGCTGTTGGTTATTGACCGGAGAGGCGTCTCGGTCATGTCTGCATGTCTCCCGAGCCCGTAGGGTCTACACACTTAAGGTTCGGTGACGCTAGGGTTATTAGTAAGACTTGTATGTGATTACCGAATGTTGTTCGGAGTCCCGGATGAGATCCCAGACATCACGAGGAGTTCCGGAATGGTCCGAGGTGAAGATTTATATATGGGAAGTTGTCATACGGTCACCGAAAAGGTTCGGGGGCATATCGGTATTGTACCGGGGCCACCGGAGGGGTTCCGGGGGTCCACCGGGAGGGGCCATGTCGGTGTCAAAACCGGAGGATCTCGGGTAGGGGTTCCCGAACTGTGCATCTAGGCAGATGGTAACAGGAGACAAGGGACACGATGTTTTACCCAGGTTCGGGCCCTCTTGATGGAGGTAAAACCCACGCCCCTGCTAGATTAATATTGATGATGTGTGTTACAAGAGTGGATCTACCACGAGATCAAAGAGGCTAAACCCTAGAAGCTAGCCTATGGTATGATTGTTGTTCGTCCCACGGACTAAAACCCTCCGGTTTATATAGACACCGGATAGGTTTAGGGTTACACAGTCGGTTACAATAGTAGGAGATCTACATATCCAGATCGCCAAGCTTGCCTTCCACGCCAAGGAAAGTCCCATCCGGACACGGACAAAGTCTTCAATCTTGTATCTTCATAGTCTTGGAGTCCGCCGATGATGATAGTTCGGCTGTCCGGACACCCCTAGTCCGAACTCCTCAAGAGTCCCTGAACCAGGCTTCAATGACGACGAGTCCGCGCGCATGTTGTCTTCGCATTGCACGACGGGTTCTTCCTCCGAATAATTCATAGAAGATTGTGAACACCAGGATAGTGTCCGGCTCTGCAAAAATAAATTCCACATACCACCGTAGAGAGAATAATATTACACAAGATCAATCTGCTGACGTATTTTGTGGCGTGACCTCACACCACTACCAAGCCTTTACTCAAATTGTTTTTATTGTTCCACCTTAGCGCGTTTAGCGAAGCGGTTTCCTTGGCACGTCTTGTCGAAGCAGAGATCGTGTTCCCCTTATTCCGGGATTCCCATCAATACGGACGTGGGTAACCCAACCGCGCCATTGATTGTGGCGCTTGGGAGATAAGCGAGTTTTACCAGGCCGGTGGGGACACATGTTTTTGTCCACCCATATAAGGGGATAAGGATCCACCCTTTCACCTACGCCTTCTTCCTCCTTTGCTCATCCATTCCCGTGCACTCGAGCTCTAGCGCCCAAGTCCGCACTTTCTCCGTCATGGAGGGGCACATCACAAGACTGCGGGAGGCCGGATACTTGTCCGGCGATATCGCGCACAGGCTGCCCGACGCGGGGCAGCTTATTCCAACCCCCAGTCCCCATGAGAGGGTGGTATTTCTCCCCCACTTCCTCCGCGGACTAGGTTTTCCACTTCACCCATTTTTCCGGGGGCTCATGTTCTACTACGGCCTGGACTTCCACGACCTGGCCCCGAATTTCGCCCTCAACGTCTCGGCGTTTATCGTCGTGTGCGACGCCTTCCTCTCAGATCCAGCCCCACTTCGCTTAGGCTCAAGACCTTCAAATGTCAAGTCAAGGTTGTGAAGGGCAGCTAAGCGGAGTCGGAGGCGCCATGGTCGGCAAGATGGCCAAAGTCCTATGGCTCGAGGGCTCCTTTGTGGAGACAATAAAGGTGGCAATCGGGTGGTTCTACATCACCGAGCCACGCGACTCGAATGGGCGGCGGCCCCCAATTCAGATCTCGATTCCCCACACGGCTCTCGTCATGGAAAGAGACGGGCCTGAAGTGGGGGATTCGACGAGCTATCCGGACTCCAAACACGCGTCCGAACCGGTGGACAAGAATCGCAGCTTGTCGACGTAATCCGTGTGATGCTCATCAGCCGGATTCTCCCATGCCAACAACGGGACTTCAATTTGTGGAGTTCGATCCGCACAACACCGAACCTTGAGCCGCTCTTCGATACCACGCATAAAGATGCTCGAAGGTGCTGTTCAAGGGCGCTGAAGCCCCGCATCCGCTAACAAAGATCGCGGATACAGCTCGCGGCGTCAAGCCGACGAGGTTAGTTATTTTACCCTTTACGGGACTCTTTTTTCATAGATTGACTCTACGTGGGATCTAAAACTCCCTATTCTTCGACGAGTGTCTGGTTGAAGACGTCCGGACAGATTAACCGTCCGGCCTTTGCCGAAGACCCAGCGGACGCCCGATTGATGGGGCTGCTGGCTCCGGCACCCCATGTGGTGCCGGAGAAGAAGGCCAAGAAGGAGGCCACGGGAACTCGAAGGAGCTCCCGACGCCAGGTGCTGTCGGATTGTGAAGCAGAATCTTCTCCTGAAGACGAGGAGGAAGAAGAAGAAGCTTCTCCCCAGCCGGGAGGAGAGGAAAAGGAAGGCCGCCTAACCGGGAGGCCGGAGGGTCCAAGAAGGAAGAACCCTTCCCGGACTTCTCCACCAACGCCGACGACGACGAGGGGATTGGCCTACAAGGGCCAAGCCCCTGACGAGATCGTAAGTGTCCGGATACCCATGGCTTTTTATTATTGCAGAGTGTTCTCTAATGTCGAACAATCGTGCAGCCCGCCCAAAGGCGAGTTCGCCGATTCATCGAGCGAGTCCCTGGACTCGTCGGAAATGGAGAGTACTTCGCTTCCGACCGCCTCCTCGCCTCATGCTGCGGATAACGTCGCGGCGGGGCCCCAAAGGGGGCTTGGTCACGAGGAGGTGGCGCAGGAGGTGCCACAAGGCAACCTCCCGGACTCCAGGCGTGTGGGGGGCAAGACCCCCAGGGGCTCTAAGCCCGACCCTTGTCCGGACTCCATGCCGGAACCTTCAGTGGTTCCGGAGTCCGGTAAGCGATCCCTTCGCAAGAAGGGTAAGACGCCAGTGTCCTTCGTCCAACCGGAGGCACCGGATAGCTTCTCGAGGCGCCAACGGCGCCCATCGAGGAGCACCGCTTTGTTATGAGTGCGGTGATTCGATAGTTCATCCGCCAAGAGCGGGCTGACCAAGCCTGCATCGATCTTCTAACAGCTTTGAGGTAAGAAATTTCAATATATGTAAAATGGTACCGATAGACAGTAGCCCCGATGCTCGGTTCGGTGTTGGAAAGAAAAGCCGATCGAGGATCTTTAGAAAGATAAACGCAGGAGTCATATAAAAACATGTCAATATGGGATTGCAGGTGTCAGGCTGACCTCCGCCAAGACCGACCGCAGAGGTCAATACTTTTAAGGAAAACCTCGAGCGGTCCGAGAACGAGCTCGGTCATGCCAAGAAGCAGCTCGAGGAAAAAGAAGGTGAGTAATACCTTATGGAAATTGTACCCATGAAAAGGATTTGGTTGCAAGAAAATGACAAGGATAACGTGGGTATTGTAGGGGCCACTAATGAGGTGGCGACCTCTGAAGGAGGCGGTGGTCGCGCCGAACTCAATGCGCCATGAGCGCACTGAGCGAGAGAAGCAGGAGGCGCGGGTGGCGGAGGTACAGCAAGAGATCCAGGATCTCGTGAAAAACATGAGAGCTTGGAGCGTGACTCAAAGACTCGAGAACTGAGCTTGCAACGGCTCTTGAGAGTGCCAAAGCCGCTAAGGCGAAGCCTACAAGGCCCTCCAGAGATTGAGGCGGTGAAAAATAGCAGCGGTAAGGCATTTTTCATGCGAGTAAGCATGTGAGTGTTAATTACTGTTGCTTACCCGAATTCGAGCTCTCGTGGGTGTTCGCAGATCTTCCTTGCAGCGTGTCCGATGCTGCCGCATTCTACCGGGCCGAGGAGGGAGCTCGACGGAGAAGGTCTTGGTCTCGAGATGTCGAGGCCGGACATCCGGTGCTTTTAGCGACCAGTGAAGCAGCTGGTCGAGCTCCACAAGGCGGCCGAACAGGCCATGAAGGGCCTCATAGTTCGGCTGTGGCCTAAGGAGGCCATGCCTGGGAGCTACTTCGGCCTGGTGCGGCGGCTGATTGATGCGTGCTGTGGGTTGAAGTGATCAAGCATTCCGCTTGTATTGAGGGTGCCTGTCGGGCCCTTGCCCGCATAAAGGTGCACTGGGCAAGATGGATGCCTGAAGCTTGTGACGGACCCGCCACCAGAGGGCAAGGAGCATCGCACGCCCGAGATGTATTATAAGAGTGTGTCAAGGGCGCCCAGACTATTGCGGGTGAGTGCTCCAAAGATGTAATATTTGAGTAGACTCGCATTTTGTTATCCCGCGCGCTGAAAACTTAGTTCATATGCGCTAAGCAACGCTTGTTAATTTAAAATATTACCTTCGTGCGGCTGTTTATCAAATCGAGAGATGGCAAGTTGTCGGCTTCAGCCCCCATGCCACGAGTGTGGGGTGTTCGGGATTAAACTTGAGCGCCTTGGTCCCATTTTGGGTCCATCTAGGGAGGCGCCAACACAGCGTAACAAGGCAACCGGACTTATAATGCTTGAACACTCTCACTTAGCCATAGAATTCTATAATTTTAAATTTCGTGAAGCCCCTAGTCTTCGAAGGTCAATTTGGGGCGCTATCCACGCCTTGGCGGACAGTATCCGCCTCGCTCTAAGCGCATAAGTCTTTAAGGACTCACAAAAACCTCTCGAACAGCGATCGCTCTCGCCTCATCATGACGGTCAGTTTTAGCTTTCCATCGAGGCGTTAACTCACCGAATGGGGCGGAATCGCAGTGGTTCTCCTGGTGCTACCTTAGCCGATATAACGGAACGTAAGGTACCAAAACACGGGAGCCGGGCAAACCCAACTATTGACCCAAGACATGATTCGGAGTTGATGCATATAGTGCTATAAGTTTGGGGTGCCGCACTTGGGAAAGTGTTCGGACTCATTATACCATAATGCGGGAAACATAAGCCCCTGGTGTATATTAGCCGTACCAAAGTGTACGGATGCAACATGTCGTGAATGAACATATGTATGAAAAAGAAATAAAATTATAAACAAAAAGGTGATGCATTGTTTTATTCAATAAGTGCTGCTACGAATGCAGAACGATACAAATAGTGCGATAAGCAAGGTATGAGACTGTTAAACATGTCCCCCTCCAGGGGTAGGCTGCAGATTGGTGTATGAAAATGCTCGTAATGGAGACCACCTGTATATTCGTTGTAGCCTTTATCCTCGGGGCAACTGGCTCCATCGCGTAGACATCCCGGAGTGCACGCTTCCGCTCCCTTTTGGGTATGTGCGTTGCGTATATCATGTTCACCGTCCGCACCTGTGGGGGGAAACCCTTCTGTCCTTTATTGTTCGGCGGTTGGGTCTCGTCCTCGTCATCGCTATGCAGCCCCTTGTCATTGTTTTCGGCAATTAACTTGCCTGCTTGTTTGAATACCCAACAGTCCCTGTTGGTGTGGTTAGCTGGCTTTTCGGGGTGCCGTATCCGCACAAGCAATGAGTATTCGGTCCAAATTGGACGGACCCGAGTAGTTCTTTTGAATGGCTTTTTCCGCGACCGGGTTTAGAGCCTCGAATCCGCATTTACTGCCGATCTCAATATTGTCGCCGCACGGCGTTTGTTTTGTTACGACGCTGCTTGCCATTTCGGTCCTTGAAGTCCGGACTGCCGAATTTTTGCCGAGGTTGTTGCTGCGTGCTAGCTAGCTGTCCTCACCCGCGAAGCGGGTCATGAGTGATGTGAGGGCTGCCATGGATTTCGCTTTTCCTGTCCTAGGTGCGGGCAAGCCACTCGTCACGGATGTTATGCTTGAAGGTCGCGAGGGCCTCCGATCCGGACGGTCGATGATTTGGTTTTCTTGGTTAAGAACCGTGTCCGAATTGTCCGGCCGATTCGTCGGCTGCTGAATTATGTGGCTTAGGTCATCGGCGTCGGTGGTCGCACATAAGTGCCACGAAGTTATCGAGGAATGCGGCTTCGTGTCCTCCCAGCTCCCAATTGACTCTGCTGGCAAGCTGTTGAGCCAATGCCGGGCTGGTCCTTTAAGCTTGAGGGGAGGTATTTGATGGCGTGAAGATCGCCACCGCGGGCCATATGGATGTGAAGGAGATAGTCTTGATCCAAACCGCAGGTCTGTTGTGCCATCATAGGATTCAATATTGACGGGTTTAAACCCTTCGGGATTTGGTGATCCATTACTCGCGTCGTGAAGCATAGTGGGTGTGCGGCGCCAGATCGGGCGATATCTCGACGGAGCTCAAAAGAGCTTTGTCTGTTTTGTTCGCCCGCCGATTTATCGTGTCCGCGCGACGGTTGTCGCCACGCACGTGGGGCCGCGCGATCCATAGATCGATCTTGATTGTCTTGCCTTGTCCTCCAATATATCTCGCAGGTCCGGAGCGTTCCCCTTTGGCCGTGTGCTTTTGAGCGATGTCGGGTACGGTTCTAGTGAAGGGCCTAGAGGCCTCCTCGTCGCGACCACGGGTGGTCGGTCACCGTATTGTCTCCCCGGTGATGCGGGTTCGTAAGCCTCCTCCTCTAATCGGGGAGCAGCTTGCGCTTAGGGTAGCTTTGAGGGGCGTTCGAGCTCATGCTCTTCGACGCGAGGACTTCATCCATCCGTCGGCTAGCAGATCGATCAGCTCTAAGCTGTTTCTGCGCTTTTCTTGAGGCTGTTCGCCGTGGCTATAAGCCTGCGTCTAAAACGCTCTTGTTCGACGGGATCCTCGAGCACGATTTAATTCATTGTCGTTGAGGCTTGCTTCGTCTTCGGAGGGAGGCATATAATCCTCTACCTCTTCTTCTGCCGCTCTCTCTTGAGGGCTGACGTCTCCATCCTCCTGCGCTGGATCTTGCTGGAGTGGATTGTCTTCGGCACTGTCCGGTGTATTGTTATCTCCGGTGCCGGAATCGTCATTCTTGCTGTGGCGGGATTTAGAGCGGCGCCGCTGACGCCGGCGCTTGGGCTGCTTCTTGGAGGGGTCATCCTCCTCTGTTCCATTGCCGTTCCCATCTTTTGGGATGTTCACCATGTATATGTCGTATGACGAGGTGGCCTTCAATTGCCTCTGTAAGCGCTGGTCTTGGTCGTCTCCGCATCGCCGTCCATACCGCCGATGTCTTGAGTCGTAGTCTAGCATGTCGGTTAGATCGTCGGCGGCCGCTACCAAGTGGGTGGTGGGTGGGCGTTGAATTTCTTCGTCGTCGCATCCCAACCTTCCCGACCGTAATCCGCCAGGCTCTCCGGATAAAGAGAGACTTTAGTGAATTCAGGATGTCGCCAAAGGGCGAGTGCTGAAAGATGTCCGCGGCAGTGAACTCCATGACGGGCGCCCAATCGGATTTGATTGGCAAGGGCGCGGAGGGTTCGGAGTCCGGAGAGGAGTCCGGCACCCTGGAGTCGAGGTCTTCGCAAGGGACATGGATAGAGTTCGGCTCGATCGCCGTAGAGATTAAAGCCCCCGAGGCGGTGTCCAACCACTCGTCCTCGATCGGGGAATCCGGCTCCGGATTAAGGGTCGGAGCGGATTCAGGTGCGGCCTCCAGGCCACTGTTCGGCTGCAGAGCTAGGTCATGCCCATCGAAACAGTGCGGCACGCTCGGCTGCGGCCCGAATCCATCGAAGATCAAGTCTCCATGGATATCGGCCGTATAGTTCAAACTTCCAAATCTGACCGACGGCCGGGCGAGATTTCGATCTGCTCCAGATGGCTGCTTAATTGCCCTGCAGCAAAGCCGCCGAACATGAAGATCTGTCCGGGAGAAAGGTATCACCGGACGCGCCATTGTTGATGATCGAAGGAGCCATCGGGCCTATCGGTGATGACACGGAGAAACTCTCAATGAAAGCACCAATGTCGGTGTCAAACCGCGGATCTCGGTAGGGGTCCCAATCGCGTGCGTCTAGGCGGATGGTAACAGAGTCAAGGGACACGATGTTTTACCTGTGTTGGGCCCTCTTGATGGAGGTAAAACCCTACGCCCTGCTAGATTAATATTGATGATGTGTGTTACAAGAGTGGATCTACCACGAGATCAAAGAGACTAAACCCTAGAAGCTAGCCTATGGTATGATTGTTGTTCGTCCTACGGACTAAAACCCCGGTTTATATAGACACCGGATAGGTTTAGGGTTACATAGAGTCGGTTACAATAGTAGGAGATCTACATATCCGTATCGCCAAGCTTGCCTTCCACGCCAAGGAAAGTCCCATCCGGACTTGGGACGAAGTCTTCAATCTTGTATCTTCATAGTCTTGGAGTCCGCCGATGATGATAGTTCTGCTATCCGGACACCCCTAACTGAACTCCTCGACCACCTCTCTCTGAGGGCCTCATGGGTCGAGTGGGCAGGAACCAGCCCTGGAGGGCTGGGCGATCCCCCTTGGGCCCATGCGCCTAGGGTTGGGGGAACACCAGTGGGGGCCCCTTGCTTGGGGGCAAGCCCTCCCTGGCCGCCCCCTCTAGATCTCATCTAGAAGGGGTCGGCCCCTTCCCCTTCCCCTATAAATAGGGGCGAGGGAGGCTGCACACAATCCAAGGCGCAGCCCTCCCTCCCCAACACCTCTCCTCCTCGATAAGAGCTTACGGGCCTGCCGGAGATCGCCTCTCCACCACCACCACGTCGTCGTGCTGCTGCTGGAGCTTTCTTCCTCAACCTCTCCCTCCACCTTGCTGGATCAAGGCGCGGGAGACGTCTCCGCTCCGTACGTGTGTTGAACGCGGAGGTGTTGTCCGTTCAACACTAGGATCATCGATGATTTGGATCACGACGAGTACGACTCCCTCAACCCCGTTCTCTTGAACGCTTCCGCTCGCGATCTACAAGGGTATGTAGATGCACTCCTACCTCTCGTTGCTAGATGAACTCATAGATAAATCTTGGTGAAACCGTAGAATTTTTTTTATTTTCTGCAACGTTCCCCAACACTCTGCCACCCCCATTTCCAGTACCAAATCTACCATTTCCTCTTCCCAAGCTTCCAAATCTGTCAGTCATAGCGTGTCTTCCTCCAGTCCATCCCCCTCCCCTATTACTGTAGTTGAATCTTCCTCTGGCAAAACCTTCTTCCCCTCCACGATTAAATCTAGGACCTCCATATCCTCTTCCTAGGTTTCCAGCCATTTCTTCAACTGGCGGCGGTGTGGGGGGGGGGACCCTACACGATGGGATTGTTCTGCCCTTTCCCTCTCACCCACTTTTATACCTGCCACCCCACCTTCCCTTTCCTGGGCTGGATCGATATCTAGCCCATTGGGCCCCCACCAAGCCAGGCCCAGATCCAAATCCAGTTTTAAATCCACCCCCACTGAGCCCCCAAAAATAATCAGGGGTCTCGCGTGATCATCCTCCTTGTCCATCCCCTTCTCCTCCTCTGTTGAAGCACCAGAGGCCCCAATTGGAGTTTCATGTATAACTAAATCACCAAAATACACCCCATCTAATTTCAAACCAAGGTGGAATAGGATGTATATTATCTTTTTTCATATGATTATGAACTATGCGAGCGTCAAACCTACAACCTCTACACATATTATTATTAGTATCTCTCTTAATCCCCTCCTCAATTTCCCCATGATCCACATTATGAACCTTCTTAGACATTTCCTTGCAGTCATCTGCAAACTGGGATTTGAACCCATTCTTCTGTTTTCTATCACCTCAGAATCTATTGTTCCTCTTTTTCATCCCATTTTTAGCATCATCTACCTCAATCGAAGCAGTAGATACCAAATATTTGGGATTGGGACACATACCTTTAGAGTAGGAAGAAGATTCCCCCTCCTCCTGCACCTCGGAGCCCTCGCCAGCCAGCAACCAGAAGCGGTTCCCGGCCGGCGAGCACCCTACTGGTGGCGGGAAAGGGCAAGGAGGCGAGGCGAGCGCCTCGGGAAGCGGGGGGAGCGGCGAGGAAGCGTCGTTGGGGTCGCTGGCGTCCTGGCCCGGCGCCTTGGCGTCTCTGCCACCACCACCTCGTCCTCCTCGATCTCGATTGGGAGCCATCTGGATCTCGGGGCCGGAATCCCCATCACCACCGCCTGTGGCGGCGCCCGCGGCTGCATTGGTGGCGGCACCCTTGGCTGGATCAGGCGGAAGCGGAGAGAGCGGAACAGCTTCCACTTCTCTCGCTGCGCCGGATCCAGGGATTCCGCCTCCAGCATCGCCCAGAGCAGCATCCCCATCGCCGGCTGGCGGTCGTAGTTGGGGAAGCAGCAGAGGATTTCTTCCCCCCTGAGCTTGTCCCTCACCAGCTCGGAAGCGTCGTTGAGGGCCTTCGCCGTCGGGAAGCAGCGGTCGATCTCCTGAAGCCTCCCCGTCAGCACCTCGTCGCCGGCAGCGAGCGCCCACATCTGCTGCTGGCGCGTGTCATCAGAACCTAGCTCTGCGGGCTGCGCGTCGCGGCGGCGATTTTGGATGAGATCTGCGAGAGGGGGAGTGGTGGAGGGAGTGGCGGAGAGCCGATGAATCGGCCAAATAACCCCTCCCCTCCCCCTGTCGCCATTACTCACCTCGGGAACCGCCACAGACACGTCCCACCGGTCACCCGCCGCAATGCGTGCCAAATGGCAGGGGAAATCCACCATCCGACCCACCATGATTTCAACGTCATCTGTCCAGCTTCGCGCATCCACCACCACCCCATCAATGTCGATGAGCTCCAGGCGCCGCCCTCGCCAGCGAATCGAACTCGGTCGGAAAATCAGCAGCGCCGATCCGAGATTAGGCACGTAGTCGCATCGGAGGCGCAAAACGTGTGAGAAGCGTACGTCGCACGGGAGCGCGCCGCACGGGAGGCGTGCGTCGCACGGGAGCGTGGCACGCATAATCTCGTCTCTTTAACATATCAAATATCTTTTAAAGGACAAACAACTTGCCTAGCTTTGAGAGCTTTATAGATAGACTTTGCTTGACTAGCTGGTCAAGCATATTTATCTTAACTCGTTGAATCTTGGTACCCAAGATAGTTTAATTGAGAAGGAAACATTCATGCCAAGCTTGCTTAGTCTCCAAACTCGCTTGTTGATTGTCTGCATGAGCCAAATCAGAGACATGCCTAAGCCGAGATCATTCATCAGGTTCGTGAGAGGGTATAAGCGATCTTCTAAAAAAAGAGTTGATTGTTTGTATTTGGAGCTACCGGAGTGCACCTTACATGAGCTAAAGTGTGTGATTGCCAAGGAAAATCTCCTAGACTCTGGTGCATACCGGTAGTCGTCACACAGGTTTCATAACAGCCATGTCGGTAGTAACATCTTCAGAGGTACACAAGTCGATTTTCTGCCGACTGAATTTAAACCATATTCTTTTTTTGAAATTAATTTAAACCCTATTCAAACATTCTAGTAGCTTTTGAGATACGTTGCATCTTGCGGGCGCACAACCACCATTCTTGGTATAAAGCAAGCACCAGCTTAACAATTTTTTACCAGTTTAAGATGCGTTGGATGGGGATACATGCATGCACATTTTCCGCAAAAGAACTCTCTTCCCTTATTGGGCCGATATGGATAAGCCCTAACCATGCTCTTCCTTAACTATACGCATCTCAGTTACTCCAATAATGCCCAATCTCTCTAAGCTAGTACTAGCAACACAACACAAAGGTGGGTGCACTAAGCTAAGCTAAGCTAGTAGATCTCCAAATCTTCGAGAATGTTCGGCTAAATCTGACAGTTAACTTTGACGCACTATCAAATTAATTGGCATTAACAACAAGAAAGTCTGTGATGCATGTACGAAAAACAAAGGGGGGGCGTGCAAGTTGGTCGCGCATGGTGACGCAAACGAGCTTTGGCACGCACGCAAAAGTCTGCGTACGTACGTACCCACTTTGCGGTAGTTTACTCGGCGAAACCAAACTAAGTTCGTCAGCGCACCAGCGCTCGATGTGGATATATGATGGGAGCCGGATAACGAAGGCCATTAGCAGCACTAATCAATGATCAGGGGTACTACTACTACATTAAATTAAGCTAACACTACCCCCCGTCGCCGTCGAGCTAATTAGACTCCATGGCGTCGACGCAGCTAAAAGCAGAATGTGAAATTTATCCGGTGGTGGTACGTAGCGCGAGAATCGACGGCCGGGTCGCCGGCGGGCAGGGCCCGGGGAGGCACGGGCGTATGCGGCGGCGACACGAGACGGCGCGGGGAACAGCCGTGGGCGGGGGTCGCCGTCGGGCTGACGCACGGCCCCGCATCTCGCCGCGCGCGTGACGATGGTGCGTGCTTCTCAGGTGTCGCGCAACGAGCCTCGTCTCGACCCCGAGACGCCTCTTCTTCCGTCGCCCGCAATGCTAGTACTAGTATCCATTTTCTCCGGTGGTTCCGGTTATCATATGCGTTTCCCGTTTTGGGTGCGTGGTTTGGTATGCTGCACGGCCTGCAGCCCTACACCGAGTTGTTTTATGCTGGTCTGATCTACTCCCATTTGTTGTGTTCGGGGGCATACGAGGGTGTGACAAGAAAGTAAAACAAAGTGCCCCACACAAGCAAAGCAGTGCCAAAGGCGCCTGATGATGGCCCCATGTAAAACACCATGGCTTGATCTCAGCCTCGCCATTTGCGTGGGGAAGACATGTGTCGAATTGTGACAAATGCCCATAGCTTTCCTCCTCCTAGCTATTGTTATGAGCAATTTATCAAATGATTTTATTAACAAAAATACTAGATAAAACACGACTAGTATAGCAGTGATAAAACAAGTCATGCGATTTGACAAAGAAAAGGTAAACAACATCTTCATATATGAACTGTAACTAAACACATCTAGAGCAGACGGTATAGCAAGTTGCACATATGAAACAGAGTCTAACATATGTAGGGCAAACACTAGAACAAAGAACTGTAGCAAGGCCTCTAATAGAAAGAGGAAGAGCGCGTACGGGACAGCAGCAGCAGAAGCGCTGGATTTGGGGTCGGTGTCCTTGCCAGCCATGTCGTCGAGGAGGTTGTCGACGTCGGAGAAGAAGTCGTCGTCGGGGAAGTAGTCGTCGGAGTCCGGGGCGTCCGTGACGAAGAAGTCAGTAGTCGAAGCGCTCCCCAAAAACCTTATCACCCTTCTCTCATACAGGACTCAAAGAGGTGCGGTTTCAGAGGCCTACTGTCCCGACCTGCGGTGCAGGCCGCAAGCCGGGATGGGGAAGAACGTAGCAGCAGCGCAGTGCTCGAAAACTTGTGGCGAGAGGAAGAAGAAGTTCTAGTGCGTCTCTCTAAGAGGAGCGACCTCCCTTTTATAGGAGCAAGAGAAGGAGGCGAGAGGCTGCCCTGGGAGCTGAAGAGAACGAGCAAGATGAAACGAACAGGCAGCAGGCGAAGAAGTGCGCCGTTCGTATTCAATCTCCACTACAGCAAAAACGTTTCAGCTTCCGCGTGATCTTTCGTATACCCGTCGTGTGTGGCAAAAATTTAGACATCGGCTCATTCCCGCAACCCGCGGCGCGGCGCGACACGTCGTGGCGAGGCGTGGCGGCGGAGGAGGAGCGCGCGTGGATGTCCCTCTTGTTCTCATCCTCATACATCTGGAGAAAGAGCCTTCCTTATAAAGAGGTCCAACTCCCTCTAAGCTAGCAATGTGGGATTAAACTTTAGTTCCACCTCTTGCCTTGTACGAATGGGCTGTGTGGGCCTCTAGGATTTATTAGAAATTTCTGAAACTGCTATTGGGCTAGGCCCAAAATAGACAAAATTCCAGCAATCCCCCACCAGATCCCAGCGGCACACAAAATTTGCCTTTGGTTCCAAAACACTGCTTTATATACTGGTACTACAGTGGAGACTGTTAAGTTGAACTTTCACCTAGAACTCTATGCGACACTAGTAAGCAAGTTGGACAGTGGACTGAGCCTTGAACTGCAAGTTTTTTGCGAATCTAGCTTCACATAAAGCCTTGACCGATACGTGGCTACCGTGGGTCTTCCCCGCGGGTGGAGCTTATGCGTCATACTCCGAGACCTTTCATGAGTTTACTAGAGAAAATCCTACTCTAATAGATTGCAACGTTTAACAATTAGACTCATATAGGTGCGTTCTTCAAAAGATGTTCTGCAGGACGACATCTCTGTTTCAAGGAGCCACTTAGAACACATTAAGATATACATCAACCTGTCATGCAGATTAGGAGAGTATTGCATCTTCGTGGAGTGGTATTGTTAATAGTAAGGATACTCTCCTCTTAGTTGACCAACAGCTTGTCTTTCACATCTAATTCACGGGATCTCCGATCACATAGACTAGGTTACCACTGTGAACAACTCATATTATGGGTCTCATACCCATCTCCCTCGATGCATTATCTATCACATTACGTGATAGACCCTTAGTGAAAGGATCTGCCAGATTTTTAGACGTTTGGATATAATCCAATGCAATAACTCCGGAGTTTCTCATTTTCCTGACAAACTTTAACCTTCTCTGAACGTGTCTTGATGACTTCATGTTATCCTTTGAGCCGCTCGCTTTCGTGATTACAGTTTGATTGTCACAGTTCATAAGGATACCCGGTACAGGTTTCTCAACAACCGGCAAGTCATTCAAGAGCCGACGAAGCCAATCTGCTTCGACCGTAGCTGTATCTAGTGTTGTGAGTTCGGCTTCCATTGTTGACCTCGTTAAGATGGTCTGCTTGCAAGACTTCCAAGAAACAGCGCCACCTCCATGAGTGAATACATAACCGCTTGTGGACTTTATCTCATCAGTATCTGAGATCCAGTTTGAGTCACTATACCCTTAAAGCACCTTTGGGTGCCCGGTGTAGTGAATTCCATAATTCGCAGTGCCTTTCAAATAACGCAAAAACTCTCTCTAGAGCTTTGCAATGCACATCTCCTGGTTTTGAGACAAACCGACTCAGTTTGCTAACAGCAAAAGAGATGTCAGGTCTTGTAGCACTAGCTAAGTACATAAGCGAGCCAATAATCTGAGAATATTTCAATTGATCTATAGCAATTTTTCGATTCTTTCGAAGTAACACACTCGCATCATATGGTGTTGGAGAGGGGTTGTAGTCACTATAGCCAAAGCGACTCAAGATCTTTTCCACATAGTGAGATTGAAGCAATGTAATCCCACCATCATCGTCTCTCAACAACTTGATGTTCAGAATGACATCAGCCACTCCTAAATCCTTCATCTCAAAACAACGAGATAGGAAATCCTTGACCTCCTTAATAACATTCAGATTTGTTCCGAAAATCAGTATGTCGTCAACATACAAGCAAAGGATAACTCCCTCGCCCCCACCATGCATGGCGATAGTACACACATTTGTCAGCTTCGTTTACAACAAAGCCTGCAGTTGTTAAAGTTCTTTCAAACTTTTCATGCCACTGTTTGGGTGCTTGCTTGAGTCCATACAAAGACCTCAGCAACTTGCACACTTTTCCTTCCTGACCATCTAGTACAAACCCATCTGGTTGTTCCATATAAATGTCCTTGTCCAATTCTCCATTTAGGAAAGCAGTCTGATGAATAAGAAGACCACGTGAGGCAGCTAGTGAAAGTAGAACTCGAATAGTGGTCAGTCGAGCCACAGGTGAGTAAGTATCAAAGAAGTCTTCACCTTCCTTTTGGGTATAACCCTTAGCCACGAGCCGAGCCTTGTACTTTTCATTAGTACCATCAGGCCTAAGCTTCTTCTTGAATACCCATTTGCATCCTATAGGTTTGCACCCATAAGGACGATCAGTTATCTCCCAAGTTTCATTCGCCAAGATAGAATTCATCTCGCCATTTAACCGCTTCCTTCCAAGAGTCGGCATCTTCGATGCATAGGCCTCTGAAATAGAACTGGGAGTGTCATCTATGAGATACACAAGAAAATCATCACCAAAGGACTTTGCAGTCCTCTGTCTCTTGCTCCTAGTAGGAATTTCATTGTTCTCCTCCACAGGACTTTCAAAGTGTTCCATCGAAATGGCAGGTTCAATAATTGTAACTGGTTCCTGATTCGATGAACTGGGCAACTCCCGATTAGATGAGGTAGCCATATCCTTCATGGGAAAGATATCTTTAAAGAAAGTCCCATCATTCGACTCCATGATCGTACCGACATGCATATCAGGTACCTCAGATTTTACAACCAAGAATCTATAACCAATGCTACGAAAAGCATATCCAAGGAAAACACAATCCACGGTCTTTGGTCCAAGTTTGCGCTTCTTTGGTATTGGCACATTGACTTTCGCCAAACAACCCCAGTTTCATAGATAAGAGAGCTTTAATCTTTTCTTCTCCCATTCCTCGAATGGAGTTATCTCTTTATTCTTTGTGGGAACTCGGTTTAGGACATGACATGCAGTCAATATACCCTCCCCCCACCATACCTTGGAGAGACCCGATGTGTCTAACATGGCGTTAACCAAATCAGTTAGAGTACGGTTCTTTCTTTCGGCTACCCCATATGACTGAGGTGAATAGGGAGGCGTCCTCTCATGGATTATACCATGTTCCGCACAAAAAGCATCAAATCCATTGGAAAAATACTCTCCACTACGGTCGGACCTAAGCCTCTTGATTTTCCGATCAAATTGGTTTTTCACTTCAGCTTTATAGATCTTGAAAAAAATCAAAGCCTCATTCTTAGATTTCAGAAGATACACACGGCAGTATCTAGTGGAGTCGTCAATTAACGTCATGAAATATTTATTCCCACCTTTTGTCAAAACACCATTCATTTCACATAGATTTGAATGTATGAGCTCCAGTGGTGCAAGATTTCTCGTTTCCGCAGTCGTGTGTGACTTGCGAGGTTTCTTAGCTTGCACACAAACTTGACACTTAGATCCCTTGACAGTGGTGAAACTAGGGATTAAGTTCAACTTTGCTAGTCGCGATATGCAACCAAAGTTAACATGACAAAGACGTGAATGCCACACATTTAATTCACTATTGTTGCAAACATGATTAACAACTTTATTGCAAATGTCTGACAAGGATAAATGAAACAGGCCTCCTGACTCATAGCCTTTACCAACAAAGGTTCCATACTTGGATATTACAAATTTATTCGACTCAAAGACAAGCTTATAGCCATCTCTACACAGAAGAGATCCGCTAACAAGATTTTTATTGACGGAGGGGACATAATGCACGTTCTTCAGCCGCACAATCTTCCCCAAAGTAAACTTCAGATCGACCGTGCCAACACCATGAACAGAAGCACTTGAACCGTTGCCCATCAGCACGGTTGAAGTCCCTGTGGTCTGATAAGACGAAAACATGGAAATATCACCACATACATGCACATTAGAACCCGTGTCAATCAACCAATCAGGAGAATGACATACTGAAAGAATAGTGGGAAATATACCATACCCAGCATCCTTCATGTCAGTGTCTCCAATGACAACATTAGCGGTCTTTCCGCCTTTCCCAGGGTGACGCTTGTCATAGCGATTAGGGCAACTAGGAGCCCAATGATCAGGATCCCCACACACATGACAAACACCTTTCTTCTTGTCATTCTTCTTCTTGAAGTTCTTGTGCTTCACAGCCTTGTTCTTCCCATCAAACTTGCCCTTGTTCTTGAACTTGTGGGGCTGGAAGTTCTGCTTCTGTACCAGATTGGCACTAGATCCTCCCTCAATACCTCGAGCACGTGTGTACTTTGCTCTCGCCTTTTCCACATCAAGAGTACCAATGAGATCCGGAATGGAAAACTCCTGTCTCTTATGCTTCAGTAAGGTAGCAAAATTCCTCCATGAAGGAGGAAGCTTAGTGATGATACCTCCGGCAACAAACTTGTCCGGTAGCATACAATTGAAGTGCTCAAGTTCTCTAGCAAATGACTGTATTGAAGGAAATATGCTCTAGAGGCAATAATAAAGTTATTATTTATTTCCTTATTTCATGATAAATGTTTATTATTCATGCTAGAATTGTATCAACCGGAAACATGATACATGTGTGAATACATAGACAAACATATAGTCACTAGTATGCCTCTACTTGACTAGCTCATTAATCAAAGATGGTTATGTTTCCTAACCATAGACATGTGTTGTTATTTGATTAATGGGATCACATCATTAGGAGAATGATGTGATTGACATGACCCATTCCGTTAGCCTAGCACTTGATTGTTTAGTATATTGCTATTGCTTTCTTCATGACTTATACATGTTCCGTAACTATGAGATTATGCAACCCCGTTTACGGAGGAACACTTTGGTACTACCAAACGTCACAACGTAATCGGGTGATTATAAAGGAGTACTACAGGTGTCTCCAAAGGTACATGTTGGGTTGGCGATTTGAGATTAGGTTTTGTCACTCCGATTGTCGGAGAGGTATCTCTGGGCCTTCTCGTAATACACATCATATAAGCCTTGCAAGCATTACAACTAATAAGTTAGTTGCGAGATGATGTATTACGGAACGAGTAAAGAGACTTGCCGGTAACGAGATGGAACTAGGTATTGGATACCGACGATCGAATCTCGGGCAAGTAACATACCGATGACAAAGGAACAACGATGTTGTTATGCGGTTTGACCGATAAAGATCTTCGTAGAATATGTAGGAGCCAATATGGGCATCCAGGTTCCGCTATTGGTTATTGACCGAGAATAGTTCTAGGTCATGTCTACATAGTTCTCGAACCCGTAGGGTCCGCACGCTTAAGGTTTCGATGACAGTTATATTATGAGTTTATGAGTTTTGATGTACCGAAGGAGTTCGGAGTCCCGGATGAGATCGGGGACATGACGAGGAGTCTCGAAATGGTCGAGACGTAAAGATCGATATATTGGACGACTATATTCAGACATCGGAAAGGTTCCGAGTGATTCGGGTATTTTTGGGAGTACCGGAGAGTTACGGGAATTCATATTGGGCCTCTTTGGGCCATACGGGAAAGGAGAGAAAGGGCCAAAGAGTGGCGCACCTCCCTTGGACTAGTCCGAATTGGACTAGGGAGGGGCACCTTCCTTCCTTCTCCTTCTCTCTTCCCTTTCCTTCTCTCCTACTCCTACTACATGGAAGGGTTCCTAGTTGGACTAGGAAGGGGAATCCTACTCCGGTGGGAGTAGGACTCCCTAGGCGCGCCATAGAGAGGGCCGCCTCCCTCCTCCACTCCTTTATATACGGGGCAGGGGCACCCATGGACACACAAGTTGATCTACGGATCGTTCCTTAGCCGTGTGCGGTGCCCCCCTCCACCATATTCCACCTCGGTCATATCGTCGCGGAGTTTAGGCGAAGCCCTGCGCCGGTAGAACATCATCATCGTCACCACGCCATCGTGCTGACGGAACTCATCCCCGACACTTTTCTGGATCGGAGTCCGGGGATCGTCATTGAGCTGAACGTGTGCTGAACTCGGAGGTGCCGTACGTTCGGTACTTGGATTGGTCAGATCGTGAAGACGTACGACTACATCAACCGCGTTGTCATAACGCTTCCGCTTACGGTCTACGAGGGTACGTGGACAATACTCTCCCCTCTCGTTGCTATGCCATCACCATGATCTTGCGTGTGCGTAGGAAATTTTTTAAATTACTACATAACCCAACAGTGGCATCCGAGCCTAGGTTTTATGGTTTGATGTTATATGCACGAGTAGAACACAAGTGAGTTGTGGGCGATACAAGTCATACTGCTTACCAGCATGTCATACTTTGGTTCGGCGGTATTGTGAGATGAAGCGGCTCGGACCGACATTACGCGTACGCTTACGCGAGACTGGTTTCACCGCTGCGAGCACTCGTTGCTTAAAGGTGACTGGCGGGTGTCTGTCTCTCTCACTTTAGTTGAACCGAGTGTGGCTACGCCCGGTCCTTGCGAAGGTTAAAACGGAGTCAAATTGATGAACTATCGTTGTGGTTTTTGATGCGTAGGTGAGATTGGTTCTTACTTAAGCCCGTAGCAGCCACGTAAAACTTGCAACAACAAAGTAGAGGACGTCTAACTTGTTTTTGCAGGGCATGTTGTGATGTGATATGGTCAAGACGTGATGAGATATAAGTTGTTGTATGAGATGATCATGTTTTGTTGAAGTTATCAACAACTGGCAGAAGCCCTATGGTTGTCTCTTTGTTGCATAAAGATGCAAGTGCCAAATAATTGCTTTACTTTATCGCTATGCGATAGCAATAGTTGCAAGAGCAATAGTTGGCGAGACAACCATGTGACGACACATTGATATAGATCAAGATGATGAAGA
Organism: Aegilops longissima; assembly: GCA_021605205.1. NCBI lineage: Eukaryota > Viridiplantae > Streptophyta > Magnoliopsida > Poales > Poaceae > Aegilops > Aegilops longissima. Next base: position 461,839,228 of record CM038680.1, read on the forward strand.
TCATGGTGTCGTGCGGTAACGATAGAGATCATGACAGTACTTTGGAGATGGAGATCAAAGGCGCAAGATGATCATGGCCATATCATGTCACATATTTTGATTGCATATGATGTTTATCTGTTATACATCTTATTCTGCTCTGATTGACGGTAGCATTATAAGATGATCTCTCACTAAATATCAAGAAGTGTTCTCCCTGAGTATGCACCATTGCGAAAGTTCTTCGTGCTGAGACACCACGTGATGATCGGGTGTGATAGGCTCTACGTTCAAATACAACGGGTGCAAAATAGTTGCACACGCGGAATACTCAGGTCAAACTTGACGAGCCTAGCATATACAGATATGGCCTCGGAACACGGAGACCGAAAGGTCGAGCGTGAATCATATAGTAGATATGATCAACATAGTGATGTTCACCATTGAAACTACTCCATCTCACATGATGATCGGACATGGTACGACTACATCAACCGCGTTGTCATAACGCTTCCGCTTACGGTCTACGAGGGTACGTGGACAATACTCTCCCCTCTTGTTGCTATGCCATCACCATGATCTTGCGTGTGCGTAGGAAATTTTTTGAATTACTACATAACCCAACATGTATCTCATGAGCTTGCTCAACCACGGAGCGTTCTTCAGTCATCCTGTAATCATAGAATTGCTCCTTGATATACAGCTTAGTGCCAGCATCCTAGACCCCAAACTTGGCCTCGAGTGTATCTCACATATCTTTTTCATTGTCAATTGACGCATACGCATCAACTATGTTCTCACCAAGAACACTCAAGAGAGCAACCTTAAACAGAGTATCCATTTTTTGAAAAGCTTGTTCCTGTTGGGCATCATGTTCCCCTTCAGGTTTGCCAAGAGTGGCGTCATAGAAACTCATGGTTTGAAACCATAAGACTGCTCTCACGGGCCACCTCTTATAGTGGATACCCTCAAACATAGGAGCTCTCATGGAAGCAGCAAAACCACTTGGTGTAAATTGCCTATAATAAGGTTTTTGGATTGTTGAAAATATGAGCAATTTAACGAATGATTTTATTAACTACTAGATAAAGCACGACTAGTATAGCAGTGATAAAACAAGTCATGCGATTTGACAAAGAGAAGGTAAACAACATATTCATATATGAACTGTAACTAAACGCATCTAGAGCAGACGGTATAGCAAGTTGCACATATGAAACAGAATCTAACATATGTAGGGCAAACACTAGAACAAGGAACTGTAGCAGGGCCTCTAATAGAAAGAGGAAGAACGCGTACGGGATAGCAGCAGCAGAAGCGATGGACTTGGGGTCGGTGTCCTCGCCAGCCATGTCATCGAGGAGGTTGTCGACGTCGGGGAAGAAGTCGTCGTCGGGGAAGTAGTCGTCGGAGTCCGGGGCGTCCGTGATGAAGAAGTCAGTAGTCACGCGAAGCGATCCCCAAAAACCTTACCACCCTTCTCCCGTACAGGACTCAAAGAGAGGTGCGGTTTCTGAGGCCTACTGTCCCGACCTGCGGTACACGCCGCAAGCCGGGATGGGGAAGAACGTAGCAGCACCGCGGTGCTCAGGAACTTGTGGCGAGAGGAAGAAGAAGTTCTGGTGCGTCTCTCTGAGAGGAGTGACCTTCCTTTTATAGGCGCAAGAGAAGGAGTCGAGAGGCTGTGCCGGGAGCTGAAGAGAACGAGGGAGATGAAACGAACAGGCAGCAGGCGAAGAGGTGCGCCGTTCATATTCAATCTCCACTACAGCAAAAACGTTTCAGCTTCCGCGTGACCTTTCATATACCCGTCGTGCATGGCAAAAATTTATACATCGACTTATTCCTGCAACCCGCGGCGCGGCGGGACGAGGAGGGCGGCGGAGGACGAGCGCGCGTGGATGTCCCTTTTGTTGTCATCCTCATACATGTGGAGAAGGAGCCTCCCATATAAAAATGTCCAACTCCCTCTAAATTAGCAATGTGGGACTAAACTTTAGTTCCACCTCTTGCCTTGCACGAATGGGCTGCGTGGGCATCTAGGAAATTTAGGAATTTCTGAAACTTCTATTAGGCTAGGCCCAAAATAGACAAAATTCCAGCAGCTACTACTCCCCCCCCTCCCCCGCGCGCGTTCATGAATATAAGATGTTCTAGTTCTTTTCTGGATCGGATGTATAAACACATTTTAGTGTGTTTGCTTCCAGTTTGTATGTAATCTATATTAAAATATCCAAAAACTTGGGACACACGACAGAGGGACATCCACCAAAAACTTGGAACCGTATATACATGAACAGAGGGAGTAGTAGCTTGTTGCAAACATCGTGGTATATACGGTTGGAATTATGTGATAGTTAGTACTATACGGCAGAGTCAGTAACTTAGCAACTGAACTTAACAAATCATTTTTATACAATTTATAGACAAAAAACTTGGGACACACGACAGCCAAAATCTTTTCTGGTCATATCATCTTGCTACATGACAAAGAAACAATAAAGAAGATATTGATTGTTTTTTTATTGTCTCGGGTGGGACATTTTGACGTAGATCCTAGCATAGTGGATGCCGAAGGGGCCCCGCTTGGTGACGACCTTGATGTAGGGCTAGATGCACCAAAAGTTAACTCCTCGAAAATTGAGGAGTTAGGAGGATGGCAAGATGAAAAACCTCTCTAGCCAACACATGCGCACTCCTTCCCACAAGCTGAAACTTAAACCCCTGCAAGGATGAGAGAAGTGAAATTATATCTTTGAATATATGGTACCACATCGATCTATCATTCCCGGACTGCCACACCGACACCATTTCCTGGCAAATCCATCTCAATCACCGCATCCTGAAACCCAGTTTTGAAGGTTGTTTTTGGAGTTGGAGTCCAGGAGAAGGGCTAGAGATGCTTCCAAGCTCTTAGAGAGTGTCTTTTTTTGCGGGAAAACAAGTGAATTTTACAAATCATATTTTATTTTATTTATAGATAAAAAAAATTGGGACACATGGAAAGCCAAACTCTCGTGTGATTGTAACATCTCATTACTGACAAAGAATCATTAAGATAGTTATTTTTGGATGGGAAATATGTATATTCAAGCTGCACAACCTGCTAGAGTCAAATATACATGTTTCTTTGTTGTTAGGGGAAGATCTCCATGTTTCTCTAGCAAAAATCTATTTTTTAGAAGAGATTCTCATGTTTTCTGCCATTTGGTTCACACCATAGGAATTTTTCCACTGAGTCCGCGCTAATGTTGTCTGTGTATCTGTTCTGCATGTGAAGGCGACTTCGCATCCGGCGATCAGTGTGCCAGCGGCTCTTCTCCCCCGTCGACCCTCGTGGTCGCCGGCGGGAGGGGGGTCGCCGGAATCGGCGCATGTGTTTGTGCAACAGTAGTCTAGGTGTTTAGGATTTCGTCCGATGCTCTTCTCGTCCTTGATGGCGATGGCAGCGGTTATGAATAAATTTATGCTAGGTCCTTCCCTAGCGGGGTGGTTTCTCTTCCTTCTACTGGTGGATCTGGGAACATGGTGTCCCAAGACAGGGTCGTTGTGGTGGATCTGGGTGGCTTTGTCCCGTGAAAGGCGTCGGTGGTCGTTGAGATTCTGGCCATGTGTGGCTTGCGTCGTCGATCACCTTTTGGTCGGCGTCGGCGATTTCGTGCTCTAGCAGCTTCCACAAGGCGAAGGCCCTGTTGCTGCAATGGCGTTGTGCTCTCCGGCTTCTACTTTGTGGTCGTGGTGTTCCCTCCAGCACCACCGTCAAGTTGGTGAGTGTGTGTTGGAGGTGGGCTTCTTCAGATTTGTTTAGAGCTTCTGCGACGGCGGCTTCGGTTCCGGCGCGCGTTGGTCCTCTTCGGCCGTAGCAAGAGACTTCCAGTCCGCCCGATCAAACAAGGTTTGGCTGGCCAAGGCTGTGGAGTATCGAGGGCGGCGGCGACGACGCTCCTGCGACTCACGTTGGAGCTTGGAGTTGTTGAGCATCTCAAGGACTTGTTTGTAATTTCTCTCTATGTGAGGTGCTTTGTGTCGTTGGAGATCCTCTAGATCGGGGCTTATTCGCAAAAAAAAAAAAGATTCCCATGTTTTTTTTCTTAAGAACCATGCTCCTGTGATGGATGACCAATATGACCCTGTTTTCTTTTCGAGACAGATTAATTTTTCAGAATATTCTTTTTATTTGAGAAGTTTAGAATATCTAGTTTTTTTTGAGACAATAGAATATCTAGTAAGACCCGGTGTGGAATTTTTTTGAGACATGACCCAGTTTGGAAATACTACACATCCATTTGGGCCTACTGCTGTACGAATCTAGTAAAGGTTAAGCCCAGTATGACTACTTGTCTCTCACTCAGTACGAACCACGAGTGATTTACTGTAGGGCCCAGCCCTAAAAGATGCAGTAGGTACTGTAGGGCCCAATGGAATTTTACGCCCGAGTCGAAATGGGATTGCACGGGCCGGAATCCCATTTCGACCTCATCATCCACGACGCGACACACCCGCCCCTTGCCATCGTCTTCACTGCCCCCGCCGGCCGTTACACGCTCGCTGCATGCCGGGCTGTATCATCTTTTTTTTATGTAAAGATCAAAGGCACACAAGCCCATAAAAAAACATACATACAGAAATTGAAAAATACATTCAAACTCTTTGGGGTGCCGAAGTCGTCTTCCTCCTGCATAGCGGCGCACTGTGAGAAAAGTTTGTTGCCGCCTCTGGGCCTCCATCTCAACGGAGAAAACTTGTTTAAACCCAAGAGATTGTAGAAGCGGTAGTCGAGAAGTCGTCGACGTAGACCAGAAGACGGCGGCGGCCGCCACCCCTGAGAAGAAAACAACGGAGTGAGCTTGCTGAACGCCCAAGTTTTGGCATGACGAAATCGAGGGACACAAACCTCGCACACTCTCCGACGAGTCTAAGACTGGCCAACTTTCATCGGGCAGAACTGGAGCGAAAGGACCAAGACGTACACCCATGTTGCTTGCTCTGCAAGACAACGCGGCCAAGACAAACCTGTAGGAAAAAATGCTAGGCCTGAAGAATCAGATCTGATTACAGACCATCTTCCAGATGCCTCTCGACGATACGTGGAAGCATAATCGAAACAAGGGCAAGGCGGGAAGATCTTATTCCAGGTCGATGACGAAACCATCATCCCTCCACTGATGAACGGAGACCTACCTAATGCCCCCAAGGGGGAAATTACGGCTCCCACCAAGAGACCCCCCCCCCCCTCCTCCCAGCACATCGCCATCGGCAAAGCCAGCAGAGGAGGAGGTCGGTGATCTACCGATGGATGAGAATGACGGCGAAGGAGGAACCTAGATCGCCTTGGGATAGGGGCAATAATCGTCTTTAGGATTTTTTTTTAATGCAATGTGTGGTTGTATCATCTCGATACATGACAAAGAAACAATATTTTTTTTACTGTCGCAAGGTGGGACACCTTGATGTTGGCGATGTAGTCCTAGCATAGTGTGGATACTGAAAGTGCCTCGCTCGGTGACGACCTTGATGCAGAAGCTGACGAGGTGATGAGAATCTTAGTTTGGGGAAGAAAGGAGATGGGGGGAGACTTTCAGGTGAAATCCGAGTGTATTTGAAGTTAGTTTCGATGGAAAGGCTAGACGCAACAAAAGTTAACTTTAAAAAAATTAAGGAGTTAAGTGTTTTTTTGCGGGTAAGACTTGTACTCCCTCCGTCCCAAAATAAGTGACTCAACTTTATACTACCTTTATACTAAAACTGGTATAAAGTTGAGTCACTTATTTTGGGACGGAGGGAGTACTAATCAAGGATTCAGAGCATCACAATCCAACTTACACAAGTCCATTGCTGAACCAAACTACTGTTCTACCTTCAGTTCGTGCGAATTTTGCTAAAAAATTGCTAACCACATTCTGGCTGCGATTGACATAATAAACTTTAGTTGTACGAATTGACACCAAATGCTTGATCTTGGCCACCAGGGAAGTGAAAAAAGACCAATCTATGTCACGGCCATTAATCATGTTCACTATCGCTGTTGAGTCCATTTCCATGAGTATCAGCAGCTCCGACCTTTGTATTGCAAGAGAAATACCCTCCATACATGCGCCAAGTTCCACCTCAGAAGGTTGTTGAGGAGTTAAAGTTCAGGAGAAGGGCTAGAGGTACTTGCAAGCTCTCAACGAGTGCCTTTTAGTTGTGGGAAAGAAGGCGAAAGTTATAAATCATTTTTTTTATTCTGTTTATAGATAGAAAATTTGGTACACACCAAAAACTAAAGTCTAGTGTGTTGTAACATCTCATCTTTATCAATTAAAAGATCTATTTTTTTAAAAGAAAATATATACTCCAAACAAGATGCACAACATGCTAGAGTCAAATCCCATGTCTCCTTTTTAGGGGAAGAACTCCATTTATCTTTAGCAAAAATTTATTTTCCGACATGTTTTTTCTTCCTCTTGAGAATCATGTTCCTGTGATGGATGACCAGTAAGACCCCCCCCCCCCTCTCTTTTTACCAATTTTTTTTTGAACATTCTTCTTCTTCTCCTTCTCTCTTCTTCTTCTTCTTCTTCTTCTTCTTCTTCTTCTTCTTCTTCTTCTCCTTCTTCTTCTTCTTCTCCTTCTCCTCCTTCTTCTCCTACTTCTTCTCCTTCTTCTCCTTCTTCTTCTCCTTCTTCTTCCTTCTTCTTCTTCCTTCTTCTTCTTCTTCTTCTTCTTCTTCTTCTTCTTCTTCTTCTTCTTCTTCTTCTTCTTCTTCTTCTTCTTCTCCTTCTTCTTCTTCTCCTTCTTCTTCTTCTTCTTCTCCTCGACCCAATTTGAAAGTACTACATCATGGATTGTGGATGGGCTTAGGCCCATATAAGACAATAATCCCTAGTTAATCTCTAAGGCCCATGCATGTGTACGGCAAGTGGTGGGAAGTGTGAGAAGTTTAGTCCCATACTGCTACAGTAAGAAGAGTGAGACCTCTTTATAAGGGCCGCTCTACCACTTGCTATTGAAAGCTTGGGAATATGAGATGTACACGCGCGCTCCTCCTCCTCCGCCGCCCGCCTCACCTCGTCTCGTCACGTCTTCCTACAGCGGACTCGGTCGTGGGCCTGGCCCAGGCCCATCCACCTGACGGCCTATATAAGAAGGCGCTGACCAGTGGAGTGAACCCTAACTCAGTTCACTCAATCCCTCTCGTACAACCCTAGCCGCCATTTACTGTTCCTCTCTGTGTGCTGCTTCCGGCGATCCCATCCCGACGACCGCGTGCACGGTTGGTCGGGAGAGCAGGTGCCTCCGGAACCCTGTCGTTTGAGATCCTGCCCGGGAGAACGGCAATAAGGTTTTTGGGGAGCGTCTCGACGCGACTGCTCCCGATCCGTCCCCATCTTCATCCGCCTCTGCTTCCATCCATGGCTGACGACGAAGTCGCCAAGAAGAAGGCCTTGGCTGATGCCGAGGCTGCTGCTACCGCTGCCGCGTTGGCCTGGCCAACCGGAGGGTATGACTCGTTCATCCCATATTTGCTCGTTCGTATGCTAGCCGTATATATGTTGTTTATAGATGTTTCGGTTCTATGTACTGTACATGCTCACATATTTAGCTATCGGTATGAAATGCATACCGTATTTGCCACGCTTATTGTTTATTCGTGAATTAGATTAGTCAAAAAAGTGCTAATATTTCCAACACTAGACACATCTGCTACCTTTGGGCCTACCCGCTGTACCAATCCAGTAAAGGCTAAGCCCAGTAGTACGACGACTGAGAGATCCAGCTACTGTACGACCCAATATAATTGTACAGCCGAGAAGGGATTGCACGGGCCGGAATCCCATTTCGACCTCATCCACGACGCGACGCACCCGCCGCGCCTCCGGCACACGACACTTCACTGCCCTCGCTGGCCGTGACACGCTCGCTGCACGCCGCTCGTTCCTCCTCCACGCTCGCTGCCACAAGCGATGCCTGCTCCCACAGTCCCCTTCTTCCTCACCTCCACCACGCTCGCCACCTCCGCGAAGCCGCAACGGCAGCAGCTACCGGCGCAACCGCAACCGCCGCATGCGGCGCCCAAACCCCAGCCGACTCCCTCGCCTCGGCGTACACCGCGGGCGTGCAGCTCAACCCGCACCTCGCGCTCCGCCTGTTCGACCACCTGCTCCGCTCCGGCGCCGACCCGGACCCCATAGCGTACGCGCTCGCCCTGGCCAAATCACCTTATGGTCACTTGATGGACGATATAAAGATGCCCAGTTTGGAGCAGGAGTTTGTTCCGGTTAAGACAAGCCGTTCTCAAAATAGGATTTCTCACTATCTAGCTAATTATGCTTGCACAACTCGCAGTACCGCTTGTTGGTTACAGTGAGGCCTGCTTTTTATTCAAAATCTTGTTTTAGCATATTGTAACCCTATTATCATGGAGTAAAACTCTATTTTACCCCATAAAGAAAAGTAAGATCCCCCTTTTTTACCATTTTTTAAACACTAACCATTTTTTCAGACACTTTTTTTACCAGTATTTTTTCTAGTAAAACCTTTTTTACCAGTAAGACCCAATTTGAAAGTACTACACACATCTGCTACCTTTGGGCCTACCCGCTGTACCACTCCAGTGCTTAAGCCCAGTAATACGACGAGTGAGAGATCCAGCTACTGTAGGACCCAATAGAATTGTACAGCCGAAAAGGGATTGCACGGGCCCGAATGCCATTTCGACCTCATCCACGACGCGACGCACCCACCGCGCCTCCGGCGCACCACGTTCGTGCTCACTGCACTCGCCGGCCGTGACACGCTCGTTGCACGCCGCTGGTTCCTCGTCCACGCTCGCTGCCACAAGTGATGCCTCCTCCCACAGTCCCCTTCTTCCTCACCTCCACCACGCTCGCCACCGCCGCGAAGCCGCAACGGCAGCAGTTACCGGCGCAACCGCAACCGCAGCCGGCGTCATGCGGCGCCCAAACCCCAGCCGACTCCCTCGCCGCGTCGTACGCCGCGCGCATGCGCCTCAACCCGCACCTCGCGCTCCGCCTGTTCGACCACCTGCTCCGCTCCGGCGCCGACCCGGACCCCATAGCGTACGCGCTCGCCCTGGCCCGCTGCGCGCGGGAGCGGGCCCACCCCGCTGCCGCACAGCTCCACGGGCACGCCGCCAAGCGCGGGGCCGCGTCCCACCGCCGCGTGCGCAACGGGCTCATCCACGCCTACTCCGTCTGCGGGATGCTCCACGACGCGCGCAAGGTGTTCGACTACGGGCCCGAGGTCGACATGATCGCCTGGAACTGCCTGCTGCGGGGGTACGCGCAGGGCAGGGACGCAGGAGCACTCCGGGAGTTCTTCGCGCGGATGCCAGCCCGAGACTCGGTCTCTTGGAACACGGTCATTGCATGGTGTGCTGTGAATGGGGAGCACGAGGAGGCAGTTGCGGTGTTCCGGGAGATGCTGGCGAGCAATGAGTGCCAGCCTGATAGGGTGACATTGGTGAGCGTAATCTCCGCAATAGCGTACTTGGGAGCACTTGCGCAGGGGCTCTGGGCACATGCATATGTTTGCAGGAAAGAGATTGAGGTCGATGAGAAGTTGAGCTCAGCTCTAATAAACATGTACTCAAAGTGTGGTTTCATTGAGGGTGCAGTTTATGTGTTTGAAAATTCGTGTGCACTGAGGAGCGTAGATACTTGGAATGCAATGTTAGCTGGTTTCACAGCAAGTGGCTGCAGTGAAAGAGCTTTGGAGCTTTTTACAAGAATGGAGTCATCTGGGTTTGTGCCTAACAAAATTACGTTTAACAGTTTACTGAATGCTTGCAGCCACGCAGGGTTTGTTGAGGAAGGTATTGGTTATTTTGAGAGAATGACAAATTCGTATAGTATTGAGCCCGACATTGCCCACTATGGTTGTATGGTGGATCTGTTTTGCCGCGCGGGGCTGTTTGAGAAGGCAGAGGAGATGATTCAGATGATGCCAATGGAGCCAGATGCTGCTGTGTGGAAGGCCCTAGTTGGTGCTTGTAGAACTTACAACAACTTCGAGTTGGGAAAGAAGGCAGGCCACAGGCTTATTGAGGCTGCACCGAATGATCATGCAGGGTATGTGTTACTATCCAACATTTATGCGCTGGATGGCAACTGGAAAGGAGTGCATAAGGTGAGGAAGCTGATGTTGGATTGTGGAGTGCAGAAGGTACCTGGGAGCAGTTCAATAGAACTTGATGGTGTTATTCATGAGTTCATATCTGGAGATAAAAGTCACTCAAGGAAGAGGGATGTATATGAGATGCTAAGCGAGATATGCCAGCAGTTGAAAATTGCGGGATATGCTCCAGACACTTCCCAAGTGCTGCTAGATATTGATGATGAGGATGTGAAAGAGAGTTCACTTGCTCTTCACAGCGAGAAGCTTGCACTTGCCTTTGGGTTGATTAGCACTGCACCTGGGACACCTATTAGAATTGTAAAGAACCTCCGGGTCTGTGGAGACTGTCATAATGCGATAAAACTTCTAAGCAAGATTTATGGAAGGTGCATTATTGTTAGGGACGCAAATCGATTTCATCGTTTCAGAGAAGGGTCTTGTTCTTGCGGAGATTACTGGTAACCTTTCAGATGAGCTGCAGTTCAGTTCGGTTTAGTTTTCTTGTTACACAGAAATATATAGCATGCTAGAAATGTTCTGGCAATGATTATACTTGTCCATTTGAGAAAGATTTTTAGATGTGCCATGAATCTCTTGACTCGATTTCATGTCTCTTAAATGCTAAGCTACCCATAAACCAACACCATGATGACCACCCTCTTGTGTCTCAGCAAGCTGAAACCTAATTATTGTCCTTTTCAGTCCCCATGATTCAATACTGAACATGAATCTGAGATGTATGCCCTACGCAAAAGTGCCATTAAATTCCGATAATTATACACCCTTTCAAATGGTAGGGACTAGAAATCATCAATTACCTGATACATACTTAATGCTGTTTTCCAAATGTCATTACTGTCATCATACAGTTGAGGATGACTGCTTCACATAAACTCACATTTGAATGAGAAAAGCGTAAGCCACAGGACCAACTAGGCCTTCTGCTTTTAGTTTTGGCATGTGAACTGAGACTCTGTCCATTTTTTTTTTCATCTCACACCAAGTATTAGCCTTTATGTTATATTTTTTCTGCACATGATAGATACGTCTACATTGTAGTAGCCTTGTAGGTACATATATATTTGCAGATTTTCCATAAGCCATTTGATTGCACATTCTTTGGCGAAGGCTGAGGTTGATGGATTTAACTTGCTGTTGTGTTCTTCGGTAACTGCCCTTGAGGGCATCAGAAACTCATGTACTAAAGTTTTTAACTCCTGGGATAGCAGTTACCCACTACCACTTTTATGATAGTATTATTATCTCCCTTGCTACCTGTTGTTGATTTCAGAAGAGACATGAAGCGTTCTGCACAAGTGATAGTAATTATTGAATTTATGAACCATCTAAAGAGTGAGATTGGTAACAAGGACAAAGATCAACACTATTGGATATAAGTAATCACTTCCACCGTGCTCTTGTTATTACTACCTGGTGGTCTGGTGGATGTAGGAGCTTTGCTTTTGAACGAAATGACAGTGGATGATGCAAACGCATGCCTATTTGGCATTATAGCATGGGTGCTGTCTGACGGGAAGGCTTCCTTGGTGTAAGTATCACATTCTTGAAGGTGTAGTTGTCTTTGCTAGCGAAACTTTGCATGATTGCATCAAAGCCACTAATCTTAAAGTTTAATTCTTAGATGTCAAAATTGAATGTTTACTCTTATCTCTGCAATTATATTAATATTTGCATCTGTATGTGATATTTTGCAAGGACATCTTCATGATAAAGAGGAAGGATGTAAAGCATCATACATCTCCACTCTTCACATCATATGATGTTTGCCATTGCTTTATAGCTAGCACCAGACTTTCGAGAGACTGGACAACAGTTAATCTAATCAACCTTGTCCCATGTAAACCAGGCGTCCTAACATTTGTAAGCAATTGAGTTCTTAAGAGGAAGCAAAGCTGGGTAGTTCTATCTTCTTTGTGAACTCCAAAGTTTTGCTGCATCCGACTTTGGGTGAGGTAAAGGGGAGAGAACTCCAAAGACAAACCGAGTTATCTTTCATGCAAACAACCGATTTGGCATGAGAACTAACACAACATGGAGTGTTTGAGCCATTATTTAACAATTTATAGAGAGCATTTTTCTCTAACATTGAACTGTTGTGTTTAGCATTCATCCAAGAATATGTGGAGCGGTGTTAGGAATAACTAATGTAAGTGCCCTTAGGCACCAGAAAGTTCTACACGGCATTAGTAAGCGACCAGATGTGGTACATTATGATTACAAATTGATTATTTTCTCTCTCTCCACACAAGGCAACATACACACGCATGCATGCACATACGCACACGCACATAATGTTATATGATAGTGTAGAATGCCCTAGCTCCACGCCAATCATTAACAGGTTGGCCTTAATAAACAGTCTGCTGCCCTTATCGACACTATTAGTTTATTTTCCTCTTGGGGGAAGTTCTTTAGTGTTCCCCAGATATGCATTTTGTATTTTGCACCCTATGCCCTAGTTTGTAGCTCTAATCACTGCTCTAGAGTATAATAAGACCATTAGCGTACGCCATAATGCATAATTACGGTTTAGAATAATCGGTAATATTTACTGCTTTGTATGAATCATAGCCCACAAGGAAGGTTTCACCTAACATCGACCTTTACCAAAAATATACTCACTTGCATCTCGCGTGCAGCTGGCTTTGCCATGGACTGTGCTTTGTTTATGGTTTACAGAAAGGTGTAACATACGCTTTCCTAAGCACAATTAGAGATCCTGTACCCTAGCACATGGGAACAAATGCTGAATTAACACAGAGGTGTACTCACAATGTGGAGATACTATGGGCCAACTTGCCCTGTAATCGAATCATCCATGTTCAACTCAAATCATTCATCCTTGGTAATGATCCCGTTAAGACTGCTTTTGTGCTCTTTGCTTCTCGATACATCTTGGTAGTAAGTGTTTGCACAAACTTTTGTAGCATGTAGTACAAACTATGATAGGTATGGTGGATTGTTTGGTCGTTTTCTTTTTTCTTTTACTTTGAGGAAGCTTAGCATGTTCGAATCAAATCCCTTTATAGCAAGTGTTTGCACAAACTTTTGTAGCATGTAGTACAAACTATGATAGGCATGGTGGATTGTTTCCTTTATATTTGTTGTGGATCATAGATAATTTCTCTTAATCGAAAACCTAAATAATTTGCTGTGTGCTGTCCTGATGATGCTCAAATTTCAGAAGGCAAAGCTGTGATTATTTTTTCCCTGGGAAGAAAAAAAGACATCCGTTCAGAACTTGCTAAGCAGGACAGTCAATACAGGGAGCAGATTCTGAGAGATGAACGAATCCGATGTCGAAACTCTTACCCCATTCTAGCAGGGGGTGTGTATTTTAGCTTTAGACTTACCCGCTAAAGAGACGATTGCCAGCTAATCTCGCGCAGACATTATTCCATTTGTTTACTTACAGCTCTTTGGCTGCTATTTGTTGGAGCTTCTTTTGTTTGCAGGAATCAATCCTCTGCTCTCACTCACACCGGACGGATGGATGGATTGTCCTGCTGCCAACATGTAGGGCCTAAACTCATGTATGTAGTCACTCTCATCACATCAGTACTGTTTATTTGCTCTAAATTATGTCTCTTGACAAGCTCTTGTTCTCAGCTCGTCCTCCGTTCCTGCTGACAGCAAGCCCTTCCGTCCGTGATGCGATGCGATGCAGGCGCATTCGCATTGGCGCGAGAGAGCACGGATGGATGGATGGATGGACGGATGGTACTGCAACACATGAATTTGTGCGGCAATGATTGGGGAAGGGGGACATAGATCTGCGGCAACCTTTCTGGCGAGCATAATGATGCAGAAGAAGATAATCTGGTGGGCGGTCGGGTCCAGTTCCATTCCTCAATGACTGCGGTGCACGACGGGGGTGGCAATGGCATGGCATGGCACGGGTAAATGCCTTGTGCCGAGCCCGGCCAGCGCTGCCGTGCACAGGACTGGCAAAGCGCGTGCGGACGGACACCGGGTCGTGGACGGCGAAGGCGATGTGTAGGGGCTACCCTAACAAAACACAACCCCCTCTACGATACGAGGCTGCCTCACGGTCTTCCTCTCCTCCTCGTTCTCAAAGATAAGATGAGGAGGGGAAAAAGAAAAGCGGAGGCAGAGCTAAGCTGGGGAGGGGACTGGTCTCGGAATCTATCTATCTATCTATCGAGGCTTGTTATCTACGTAGCAGCAGCAGCAGCTCGTGGTCCATGCCCTGGGCAGTTTGAAGTCGTATCCTTTCCAGTCTTTGGCCCGCCCGGCATTTCTCTCTCAAGATTCGCTACGTATACGTACGTACGCCCCTCCCTTTGCTTTTTTATATTTTTTTTATCTTCTCCTTCCCGCTTTGGGGTGAACAGTTTACTAATGGCTCCACTAATGTTAGGCAGATGAGGAGGGAAAAAGGCATGGAGCGAGGGAGGGACGCTGCTGCGCTGAGTAGAAAGATAAAGAGGAATGGAGGAGGTAAGCTTAGCTTAGCTGCAGGGGAATAACTTGCAGTTCACTTCTTGCAGTGTTAATCAGCGCAGATGGTTGCTGCTTCCTTCCTTGCCGATGCTTTTCTTAAGCCCTGATTTGAAAGCTTAAGGAGGAGGGAAGGGGGAGGGGGGCAAAAGCGTGTTTGGAGTGAATAAAAGTATTGCATGGGTGGTAGGCTTTAACTAATCTAAAGCTAGATTCGAGCCTTCGCTAACCCCGAGGCTAACGAATTGTTTTTATCCTGCTGCAGCCACAGAAAGATTGAGATTAGGAGAATCTCAACTCTGCCCTGCGAGAAAAAGCATCTCCAGCAGCTGGGGCAGACCGCAACTCCTCCTCTAATCAATCAAACAAAGGTTTCATTATTTTCAGCTCTGAATTTCGCAAGAAAAGAAACACTGCAATTCCTACTACTCCCTAATAGGAGTATGAGAAATTTCACCTAAACTCTATCAATGATGAAATGAAATGAAATGGGACGAAAGCGGCGTTGCTTTGCCGTGGGGGGCAAAACGGCGAGGCCTCGATCGCAGCCCCTCCTAATGTTGACCACCAATTTCCCTTGAGCAAAAAACTAATGATGGCGATCATGGAGGGCGTGTAAATAATTGCCCGTGTCCACCGATTAAAGAAGTGCAAACAGTCAAATAATGATGAGCGGGGTGGGTGCACAAGTTTTACAGCCAGGCAGGCACCTTGAGAAAGCGAGCATAAACTAATGCCTGCGAGGGTTGGCAATGTCAGGGATGCCTCTTTACGCCTGCTCCTCCTCTGCTCCTGCTATGCTATGAGCGGTGCGGTGCGGTGCGGTGCGATGCCAAGCAAGTAAGTAACCCAGGCAGAGGGAGTCGTAACTAAAGGAAAGCAAAGGTAAACACCATGATTAAAGGGCTGTTAACAAAGGAAAGATAAAGCGGGACGGTTAAGGTGCCCTAATTATTTTTGAGCTTAAACAAGAAGTAAATAGGCCATGGCGGTGGTGGCCAGTTTGTGACTAGGAGAAGAGGACTAAAGCTGTTTGTTGCCTCTCTCTCTCTCTCTCTCTCTCTCGTTAACCATGCACAGAAACTAGTAGGGCCTCTGGTGGTGGTGGTCAAGAAGAACTAGTAGTAGTACTAGCAGTGTAGTCCTACAAATGCCACAAGCCTTTGCCTCCACACTCCCTCTAGCTATGTAAGCATGGTCTATGCGTCTCCCTCTTTTCCTAGCTCATCTTCTTCCTACGCCCCTCGCCGGAACACCTAGCGCCACAATCTGCAGCGGCCGCCCCTCCTTTTCTTGCCGTTTCTGTCCATAGCCTCGCTGCCTTAAGAGCTTTTGCCCATCGCATTGCCCATACGGCCCTGCCCGACCAGAGCACTTCGTCTTCTCTCTCGGCTGCCTCTCGGGTTCTTTCGGCCAGCGGAGGAATCCATTTGCTACGCTTGTTATTGGAGCGGGCAGCTAGCTAGGAGCCATGGACATGAATGAGAGCAGCGAGAAAGGGTTGGAGGGCAATGGGTCCTCTGGCCCCGGCGGTGGCATCCCCGTGGAGTGGCAGAGCCAATTCAGCGGCGGCGGCTTCTCGGCGCACCACCACCAGCAGCAGCATCCCCACATGATGGACTCCTTCGCGTCCGGCATGTGGTCGGCGGCCTCGCAGAACGGCGCGGGCTTCCTGGCGCCGGTGCCCGGGTTCCTTCCACCGCCTGGCCTTGGTGGCCATTTCCCGGTGGACTCGGGCTTCATCGAGCGCGCCGCGCGATCGTCGTGCTTCGTCGGCCCCGGCGCGGGCGGCGGGATGATGGGCGCCGGCGCCTACGGCGGCGCGGGCGATCAGCACATGGGCAGCGCTTTCGGGGAGGGGTACTTGGATCATCGTAGGAAGGAAGGCGGGGACAAGGCCGAGCCGGAGCTCGCCGGGAGCGGCGGCGTGCCGAGCTCGGAGGCAGCTGGCGGAGACTGCTCGTCCAAAGGGTCGGACTCCAAGAAGAGGAGGAGGCCCAGCGAGGTATATACTCCCCGCTGTTCATCGTGTTTCCAGCTTCAGTTCAGTACTTTTGTCAGGTGTTCAAGAACGAGCTTGTGCTTCATTCAGGTGATGGGTGGAGGCGATCAGGTTCAGTCTTCCAACGTGGCCGCTGACTCCGCAAACGAGAGCGCCCAGAGCAAAGATAAAGGCGAGGAGAGCAGCCCGGCGACGGGGACGACGACCGGCGGCAAGTCCAAGGGGAAGGGTACCAAGGAGAGCTCCGAGAAGGAAGACTACATCCATGTCCGAGCCCGGCGCGGGCAGGCAACCAACAGCCACAGCCTTGCTGAAAGGGTACACAGATTTTGCTCATCGCTTCCTCGTTTGATTAGCATGGATGCAGTATGTAATATGTATGCATTTGAGCACATGAGTGGTGTTGAAACCATGGATGTTTTTATCCTTTGTGCAGCTGAGAAGGGAGAAGATCAGTGAGAGGATGAAGCTTCTACAGGATCTTGTTCCCGGCTGCAGCAAGGTACTCCCTTTTTCCACCGAAAGAAGTTGCGTGTTTCTGATCAGTCCTAGTATTTCGTAGCAAATGTAAAAGGATGTTCTGTGTCTTGAGCTGAATTCAGGTCACCGGGAAGGCGGTGATGCTTGACGAGATCATCAACTATGTTCAGTCCCTGCAAAGACAAGTTGAGGTAACGACCAACAATTCGTCTGAGAATCTATCTAGGCAACCTGAGCATACTAGTAGGATTTTAGCTTTGAACATACTGCGTGTCAGGTGTAAGGGAAGAAGTACAACCACTGGGTACAGATAACTGAATACTTTGCTCTAGTAACTAGCATGTCAGTGATCACTGGATACAGATAACTGATCAGTAGTGTGCTCTAGTAAGTAGTAACTGGTACGTCAGTGATGGTAAACAACCACCAGAGTTTTGACGATCGCTCCCTTTCCAATTTGCAGTTCTTATCGATGAAGCTTGCGACAGTAAACCCGAGGCTTGACCTCAACATAGAAGGGCTTCTCTCAAAGGATGTAAGAGCATCTCATCGCTCATACTACTAATTTCCTTCATCCAGTAGCCTGCTTCCAAGGAGTTTCCGACTAACCATGCATGCCCAATAATACTCCCTTGTCAACAACAGCTTCTTCGCTTCCCTGGGGTGTCTTCGTCGTCGATGGGGTTCTCCCCGGAGATGATGCACCCGCAGCTGCAGCTGTCGCAGCCGGGGCTGATGCAGGGAGGCGCCGCCGCCATGGCAAACTCGGACGTGTTCAGAAGAATCATGCAAGCGCAACTAGGAGCAAAAGATGGATCCCATTCCCAGGTTAGCATCTCTTCAAGCTCAACAACTGGCATACATACCAGTACGTGGTTGGTTACTCCAACAACGAGCGAGCTAGTACGTAGATGACACAGTTCACTAAGATAAACAATTTAATTTGCTCTCAAAATCTCAGCAGTCAACATCTACCAAAGATCAACTACCTATGTGCTAGATAGACTATAATGTGAATGTGTGACCGAGACCTACGCCTGTAGGATAGCAGCTAGCAGCCTATTAGATTCACCCACCTGGCCTGGCCAGTAGGAGTATGAAATGAATAGTTTACGTGCATGCATACATAGCTAGCTAGCGTGTGCAGCAGCTTCATGCATAAACAGCATGTGGATGAATTACTAACATGCTGATAAGGTTTTTGTTGATGGATTTCGCAGATGGCCCACGCATTGAATGGCCCGTTCAGCGATCACGTTGCGCAGATGGCGTACCCGTCCATGGGCTCCTCGCACTCGCACTCGCACTCGCAGGACCTCAGCATCAGGCCGTCCCAGGACGCCTACCAAATGTGATTGATGAGAGATGCCATTGCCAGCCCCGAGCCTGAGAGCCACCCGGCCCGAGTTTGTTTGTCCAGCTAGCTGGCTGGCCTAGCTATCAATCACCTGACCGCCAACGGGACGGGCAGCAGGGCAGAGGCCACATGCACGAGCAATATGACCACTGAAGCTGCTGCTGCTGCCCGTGCGTGCGTGCAGTGCACAGCTGGAGCCTTTAACTCCTCCCGTGCGCCGTGCGTGCGTGGCCGTGTATAAATCGATCCATGGGTGGATCGGTCGTGTTCTTGTTGTATTCGGGGCTGGAACTGGAAAAGGGGGTTGAGCCCCACGGGGAAAAATGAAATCCTGTGGCGTGGAATGGATGGGAATTGTGCTCTGTCTGCATTTATGTATGGTGCACGAGGCGGTGGCAGCAGCTGATGAATTGCTGCTGCTGCTGCAGGATATCTCATCCCAGGGACGCAAGCACAAATCTCGGAAAAAAAAAAGAGAGACGCAAGCACAAATCTCGCAAAAAAAAAAGGACGCAAGCACAAGCAGTCCGTCCCAGAACTATGGGGGTGCATGGCGATGTTCAAACATTGAACGGGAATCTCCACCTGCACGGGTACGAAAGAATGGCAAGATGATTAAGCGTGTCCGTCGATTGATTCAGTGCTCCTGGCCAGCACGAACGTTTCCCAGCCCCGGGCTACCTCATCATCTTCTCGTAGCGTAGCGTAGCTTGTTTAGGCAAATCGAGTTGCTAGCTTCAGGCTCGCTGATGCGTTCGCATGCATGGTCACAGGACACGACGAAAGCCGTAGCGCCCGGTGCATGCAGGTCACGCTGAAGCGGACAATGCTACGCGCACGGGTGCACGCAAACCCACAGCACAGTACTTATATATATATACTACCAAAACACAAGTCGATCTTTGGGGTGGTACGTACGTGTACTCTGCCCTGCCGGTGTCGTGTCGTCGCTAGGGGTTCCAGCCAGGACAAGGGGGTTTGGCACCATCACGATCGGTTTAATTCCTCCAACGAGAGGAGCCGCTGCTTCTATTATTTTGTATTTACATCTGCCTGCAGCCTGCACACGTCGAAAACACCGGCGCAAGGCGATTCCGTGAACGCCTTTTCTTAACTCGGCTGTTGATCGTGCAACGATTTATCTAGAGACAAATATAGGAGAGAGAGATCGATCCCGGTTGGCGGTACGGTCGGAAACCCCCAGCGAAGGCGACGGCGAATGGGACAATTTTCTCGCCGTGCATGCGCTCTGCTCCTCGCGCATTTCCACCCTCGTCTTGTATTCTTGTTGGCCGTAGAGACACGTAAGTTTTCTGCCCGGCTGTCTAGGGCGCGGCTACGTGCTGCCCGCAGCGATTCCTATCACAGGGTCGCCTGCTGGGCCCGCCCTGTGAACCCCCACCGCCCGACCTGCTGATGTCACACTGCCGTCACCCTGTTTTTCGAAAAAAAAACATATTTTTTCCGAATTTTTATGTTTTATTATATATATATGCATATATGAGAAGTGTAATCATGCATTTGAAAAATATTGAACATGTATAGAAAATGTTAATCATGTGTATGAAAAAAATTTGTGACATTGAAAAAAATTTACATGCTTAAAAAATGGACATACCATTAATTTTTTACATAATGTATAAAAATGCTTGAATAATTAAAAAATATTTGGTGGTGTTAAGAAAATGTACGTACCATTTAAAAAATCAAGAGTTTCAAAAATGTTTTGTACATTTTCAAAAACATTGTATACAATGTAAAAGAATGCTCGCATGCTTTAATAAATGTTTTATACCATTAAAATGTACGTGAAATTTTACAGAAACAATTCATTGATTAAAAAATGTTTCTGACATTTTCAAAAATGTTTACACAATGTAAAATAAAATGCTCTCATAGGTGAAAAATTGTTTATTTTATTTAAAAATATATAAAACATGTATTTGGACAAAATGCTATTGCCTATTCCAAAAGTGTTCAAAACATATATTTTAACAAAATGTATATCATGTATTTAAAAATGTCCAAAGTGTTTCATAAAAATATATCACGCGTGCTCTAAAAATTTACATTGTAAGGAAAAAGAACACATGTGTGGGGAAAAAGCAAATAAAACTGACAAAGAAACAAAAAGGAAAGAGAAAAAATGAAGAAAATGAGTACTAACAAGAAAGATTCAAAAGAAACCAAAGTATAACAGGAGAAAGAAAAAAAAACCAATGAGAAAACAAAGAAAACCAAAGAAAAAAGAAAAAAATAAAAAGAAAAGAAAAATGAGTGAAAAAACAAATAAAACAAAAGAAAAAAAGTAGTTAACCGGACCTACAGGGACCGCTACGAGCCAGAACGAGCAAACCTACAAGCGCAACAATCACAGACGCTAAAATGGGCCGGCCTGCTACTGTCGCCTATAGGCGATTCCTATTAAGAATCAATACAGAGGACATATAGCCCTGGCTGGCTGTCTACGTTGTCTGTGGGGATGGGCGGGTCAAATAAGACCGGGTGACAGGGAGCAGTATTTTTCTGCTAGGTTGTGGCCCTTTGGGCCGCTTGTGCAGTCGTTGGCATGATCTACTCGGCCATAGTTATAAAAAATGCTTTTGATCAAATGTCTGCTTTTGACTATAAATTTTTATAACAGTGAACTCTTTTTTGGGGGTTAAAAAAATCTGATCTATATAGATTTTTTATTGGTGAGTTGGGTTCGGTTCCTTTGAAATATTTGGGCTTACGGGTGTCTAATGTTAGGAATAAGTCGGAAAGGAGTAGATGCTGATGTTGGCAAGGGAGCCTATTGAACGGCGCCTTTTCTAACCCTATATGAGATTGAAAGACATCATGAAAGAGGGCAATGTTAGTTAAACAAGCCAGCACTAGGGTAATTCTTCCAGCAATGTTATGTACTATCTAGAGATGTAGAAATGACATTGTATTTGAGTGAAAATTGATTAGTGATCCTATGACACGTAAAATTGATTTGTCATTGGGTTGACAATTGGTCCATTTTGCGGATAAAGGTGGAAGAACAAAGGGAGATGTCGCCCAAGGCAAAACTCGTCTTCACAGGGATTGCGGCCAAGAGGTCTTAGGATCGGTGGCTGATCTCTAGCGGTGCTTCTCTCTTAGGGTGCCTTTGCTGCTTCGAATGGATGATGTCTCTTCATGTTTTAGTTTGCTTTATCTTCTATCATACTTGTTTAGTGTAATCCTTTGTGGTTTGGAATTTGGGATCCAGCCTATGTTGACTCGAGACTTGGAGTTGTTCATGTGTGGTCCTTTTGCTACATCTAGACCCTCGTATTTAGATGATTGTATAGGTTGGTTTCTCTTGTGATCCTGGGATTCTGTAGTTTGTCACGTGAACCATTTGGTTTCATTACATGAACTCGGAAGGGGTGACCTCAGTTTTGCTAAACAAAGCTGTAAAAAACACCTTAGTTAAGGGGCACCTTACAAAGGTTACCTCCAGAGTCACCATAAAAAGGTTAGCCCTAAATTACTCCAACAACGACAAGTAGCGTAACGCATTTGCATTGGTTCTCTCTATGAGAGAGTTTTACTAGCTTTTTCCCACCGTGGGAGGATGGGGAGGGTGTTGTGCGTGTTTTTTGTGAGGTCTGGTTTTTAAAATGAATATCTTTTAAAACCGAGCTTCCAAGCTGTTTTCATAGTCGCGTTCCTCGTGTCGGGACCTCCGAAATTAGATCCCATATTGACAGGCTTTGCTGAAATCTTTTCTAGACATTATGTGCTCCCATCGAGAACTAATTTGTGCCCCCACTGTAACATGCTTGCGCTTCATGCTACAACAAAGTGGTACTCCCCCACGGGCAATACTGTCCCATGTGCTGCAAGTTATGCTTGCTGAGTAGTGTAACTTGCACTTCCGCATTAATGTGCTTGTGCTTCACGCCGCAACAAATTGTACTCCCATGTACTGCAAGGTATGCTTCCCTAGCAGTGAAACTTGTGTTTCTATTACAGTACAACTTGTACTCCTCGATGCAACATGTACCTCATGCACAATGTAATGTGTACTCTGCGTGCAACTTGTGCTTCATACACGGTGCAACTTCTACTCCATGTGCACCTGAGTAGTGCAACATGTACTCCCTTGTGTTGCAACTTGTATTTCCCACCTTTTTTACGGTACAGGGGAAATAAAAAGGGTAAACAAACAAAAGAAAATAAAATGGAAAATACCATTTTGTTGGGGAACATAGCACAATAAAAAAAATCATCCGTACAAACACACCGAGGAATACTATAAAGGTGCATGGATAGATCAGTCTCACCAAACACAACACAATGGAGATGAAGTAGATGTTGATGAATATTTGCATATTCCCACAACTAGGTATTACCTCCTAGCCGTGAGAATTTTCCCCAATCGAGAATCTAATGTACGACTCCTCTGCTATCCAAGTATACCATATCAGTGATTCAGCAACAGTTCGTCATCCAAGACAAAGGGCTACCAAAGAACTAGAGACGGAGCAGCCTTCCGGCGTGAGAGAAAGATCGCACAAAGGGGAGGGGCGCAACCTTGGACTTGTGTGTCTTTGGGGGCTATCCCTTCCCTCTATTTTTATAGATGGACAGAGGGCACGACTTGTAGGAGGGTAGGGCAGCCCCTTCCTAAGGCCGGCACACCAAGGGGAGGGAAATCCTCCCACCCCAAGATGGGAGGGGCCACACCACCTTGGGCCCAATATGGCCCATGTGGATGCCCCTTGGACCAGCCAAGGGGGTAGCCCATTGGAACCTTCTAGAACCTTTCAGAAAGTTATAGGCCCTTCTAGGATATTCCCAGACCTTCCAGGGCCTTTCGGGACACTCCCAGAACATTTTCAAAAACATGGAGAACATTTCCGGGGCCTTTCTCTCATTCTCCTATGATCTCCAATTACCCTATCAAACCACTAACCATTAAGCGTGTGACCCTGCAGGTTTGGTAATATTTGAATATGGCACTGAACACCTTCCGGACAATAATTAACAAAGAGATCTAGGCACCCATAGAAATTCCCACGCATACATGAAGATCTTTATTAAGATTTTGTTCCCATACACAATTCCATTTGCTTCACAATACACTGCAAAACCTGAGGCGAGACTTTAATCGGTATCTTTGTGAAGCAACTCTTTGACCACAATACCAAGTTATCTTCATTAGCAATTTGCTCTATTTTCTTGTTTCCGTATTCCAGTAAGCCCGTGATTACTATCCTACTGTGTCTGGCCAGACGATGACAGACATCGTAATACCGAGTGGGCCTAAAGAGTATCTCTCCATCGTTGGAGAAGCAAATTCCAGTCTTGAACTATCGAGTCCTGTGACATACTTTCTTGATGTACCCAAAAGCTACCGTTATGATCACCTATTTATGGACGACAATGTTTGACAACCCCAAAGTAACCGTTTTGTATGAGGGTCCATGATATTCTTATGGTCTAAGGACGTGAGTATACGTTAACACATAATATGAAAATATTGACAACAAGGTGATGATTGAATCTCATAGTATATCATAAGTTGGATTTACCCAACACCATTCTTCTGCCAACAATGTGTTATCATTATTACCAATAAAAGAGGCGTCATCGTACGCCGCCAACCATGCTCATAGACCGACGACTTCGACTTCGCTGCAACTTCACCGAAGAGCGCCGCCGCAAAGGACACGACCTCCACAATCAGACCGGCTAAAGCTGCATGCATGTCAAGTGTGCTCCAACTGCCCAGCACTGAAAACCAATGGTTGGCCCCAAACGGACTCGCCGCCGAAGACATCGTTCTCACCTTACCACCACCAGCTCCCAACCAAGCACTTAACCGCAACCTAGGTGTTCCTGCCAAGAGGTCTAATCTGCAAAATGATGCTTCCATCAAAGAAACGACGTCAAGAATGTAGCCAAAGCCAATTCGACAAGGCAAATCTAGGTTTTCACCCAAAGACTAGAACTCGACGATAGGAGAGGGGGTCAAATCTCCTCGGTGACGCCTTCAACAAAGAAATATGATAACATCCACGGGCCTTTTCATCACCAGCAACGAGTAGAACTTCCGTTCAGAGAAGAGAAACTGCACACCTACCGTCGAGACAACATCCCGGAAGCACCCCACCATCAGATAGGAGCCTGGAGCTCCTCACATCCTTGGTCAGAGCACAACCCACAACACCGCAGTCTCTACCCGAGAGCTGAACCAAAACGCAGCCCAGAGGTGCACCTCCACTTCAACCGCACCGAAGCTTCCCCATACGCATCACACTAGTTGGAGAAAACGACCAACAGGGAAAAACCGTGCCATCGGCTTCCCTAGAGCTGGCCCGACGTAAAAGGAAGGTGGCAGTGGTTTTAGGGTTTCTTCCCCCCACGCCGCCCGAGGGATAACACGGTATGATATCACAATACTTAATTCAAAGTGCATATTGATACTCAGAGTTGCAGCTGGTTAATGCTTTACCACAAATACTCAGCAACCAAATAAAATACCAAGAATACAACAATTCTTCGCAACAGGTAATATTGAAACAGATTCAATGAAATGAATGTAGCATTGCCTACAAACAAGCTTCAGGCAGCATATACCTTCAGACTTAAGACAAAAAATTGTTCCGAACAGATGCTGAAACCGGTTCGATGAAATGAATCAAGCATCGCCTGCATACATCTGCTGGACGGAATTTTATTTCATGATGATACTTGCATGCTTCGGGTTGTTGCACGTCTTCGGACTTGAGAACATACAACGACCCACCAGCCTACTATTATCCCATCAGGTCTCCTTGGATACCTGTCTCTTGGCAGGTGTTAGATTGTTTTCTGTTGCCGGAACACCTGCATTATTCTTTGGCGAGGCTTCAGCTACCACAGATGGAGAATCGTTCTTGGCAGAGGAATCTGCTGCTGAAGATGGAGAATCCCTCCTTTCATGGTTGTTCTTCTCTCGGAGAAAATTTGCCGGGTTCGCATACGAACTTGTGCATGGCCACCTAAGAACGAAAAAGGAGATGATTGCTATATCCAAGTTTGAGATATTTACACAAAAGCACACAGGAAACACACCTGCTTGAATGGATGGTTTCGCCTTCAACAATAGTTTCTTCTTCAAAGATTTTTCCTATTAACAAAACAAATATGAGGAACTGAACATTGACACGGTTTAACAGCAAAAGGAAGGACCAGCATATAATTAATAATAAGAAGAAAAAAATTAAAACAATTATCAGTCATTGACACAAGTTTGCAGACTAGCGATCACTACTGAGTTCTGAAAAAAAGGCAAACATGCAAATTGACCTAAAAGACCACCTCAGTAATGAGATGTCCCATTCAATAAAGTCACTTTTATACTATTTTCCCCTGAGAATTCATTTAAGTAGGAGTCTGCTAGTGGACACTAGTAAAGTATATGTAAATTCAAAAAGGAAATGGCTGAAGAAAAATGTGAACATAAAGTACATAACTACTGTTAATAATTTTCAATAGTATGTTCCCATATCCATAGATTCATAGTGCTTCAACATGTTGACAAAATCACCTGTTATATAAAAGGGCCAATTTACAAAGAGTAATCAATAACCATATACCATGACTACAATGCTGACTAAGTCTCATGGCCCCATATTAAGAAATAATGGATCAATGTCAATATAGATTGACAAACTAGGCATGAAGATCAAATATAGCATGTACTTGTGCATAAATAATTGCAATCAAAGTTCATATCATATATGCAAAATATCATGTGAGAGATATCATTCATTGGCAAAAAACATAGCCGCGGACCGATGGTTCTTGACTTCTTGTTGAAACTTAGGGTTACTGGTAGTAAGTTAGCTAATTTAACAATTAAAATGTGACCTTCAGTAGAGATATTTCAAAATCATGTACTCCTATTAGATTTTCAGTTATCTATATCTGGCTGACTTGTGAACGAAAATGCGCTCCCTATTACCAGGCAGATAAACAACAAGACATGCTATATTTTCCATTTACAATATGAACCAAGTAACTCACTCGAAATCAGATGAGCTTAAATCAACCCTACCTCTACATACTTGGAAGTCGTACATTAGAAAATACATAAATAGAAACACCATCATATTTCGAGATCAACTATGAAGATACTATGCCTGACGCAGAGGTTGTGTGCTTAATTGTATGGAGCTCTGTTCCCACAAGGCTTGAGTAAAATTTGCAATAGAATTCTTCCCTTAACTTAGTTCTGGAGCAGATAGCAACTAATATGTAGGATTTTTCCTGACCCACACTGAAGAAAAACTTAAACAATACAACTACGAGGTTTAATTCCTTTTGCTTATTTCATCCAGTTTTTTTGAAAGCAACTTGATGCATTGTGAACAAATGACAACTGCTACAATATCAGACAAAAAGAAAAACCTATCTGAAATCAAAACAAGTTTTAGAAAGTACAGAATACTAGTCGATTATATACATCTATTAAGGTGAATCTATATAATGCATGAAGCTGAAGACTTAAGAAGTACCTCCGTCAGAAGCCTTATTAGAGAAGTATTTGGCCTTAATGCGGGCTGCAAGTTCAGCTTGGTATCTGTTTACCTTCTGTTCATGCTCCTCAATTTCCGGTTCACTGCACATGAGTATGCAAAGAACTTACTGTCATGTTTCATGATTTCTAACAGCAACGACAAGCAGAAGATAAAGTCTGTAACAAATGAGTAACTGTGCTCTGTCAAGGATGGGCTAAGATCTAGACGTTCAAAATTCATGACCAATTTGGCCCTGAGGTGACGTGGAAGTATCAATTTGTAAATTTTCAAAAAAAAAAGAAGTATCAATTTGTATTTTTCGAAGCCCATGTGTATTCAGTTTGTCTAAATTTTTTAATGGTGCGAGATTCCCGATAGAAAAGATTCAAAAATTTACGGCAAAGAAAATATTAGATGGAATAAAGGTGGCATGTTCAGGTTAATTGGGATATAAAGAAAGTACATGACTGTCGGAAACATAAGAAGCAAAGCTTCCTTCATTCTGTCATTGTTTTGCCTTATTATTCTAGCCTAGGTCTAGTAAAGTTATATGCCACTTCTCGCGAAACAATTAGTATATGCCATTTCAAAAGATAGTAAAGCGTAACATCCTGAGTGGCTCGAAACTAAGTCCAGCACAGACCTACATAATGGTATCTGTGAGCAAAAATGCAGGCTTTCGGAAGATAGATTTAACTTCAGTACTATATTGCTAATAACTTGGTTCCAAAGTACTATACTTATGGAACTGCAGCCTTTGGTCTTGTGTTCAAAATAATCTGCACTCACCATTTATTGTCAGGCAAACAATTCACCGTGTTACTCTCTTTTCTTCTCTCGAGAAACGCAAAGCTTGCGTCTCAATGCATTGATAGAACGAATATTAACTACATGCCTAAGAGTAGGCCGAAACAGCCGGCCACAAGACAAAACTGCGTCGAACAGCTGACAGACACTCGTTACAACCGACATCAATGTATTCTATCCTGATTCACCATGTTACTCCAATCTAGTCAAAACTGTAAAAAATAACTTCTCCAACATGGTTTTATGTACATCTGAATTCTGAAGGATCAAAATTGAACAAAACATAAAGCGTATAGTCATGAAGTCTACAATGGCATCTTTCGTGTTCTCTAGAGAACTCCATATGCTGAAGTGGAAAAGCAAACTTGGAGGCCATAAAACTGAATGGTGTGCTCATTCCGTTGTGCACAAAGAACATTGCCGCTTTCAGACATTAAAAGGCAAAAAATTGACTCACCCCACTGCATCCATTGCAGTTGCAGGTTCGGACTTGACGTTGAGCATGGTTCCTCAATGCCCAGCCGAACGCCGCCGGAAACTCTTGGAAGGTCAGCCGCCACTCGAGCCCGCAAGAAACTGAACGCGTTGGAGAAAAATGAATACCCGGATTACCGCGAACAGAACGCGAGCCGGTTAGGGTTCGTCGCCAGCAAACCTACCGAATCGAGCCCGGACGGGTGCTGACTCCCCGTCGGTCCAGTGCGGCGGGGGAGAAGAAGCCGACGACGGGGCTGATGGGGAGAAATTTCTCTGGGGTGGCGAGCTTCGGCGGGGGGGTGAGGCGAGCGCTGTCGCGGAGGGCAGAGGGGAGGGGCGAAGTGGGCGGTGGGGATGGCCGAAGGGGAGTGAATGAAAGTCTGGGAGTCAACTGGGAACTCGCTTTGACCCTCTACGAATTTGGTGGCCCCTCCTGGTCAGACTGGCAACAACGGGGTGAGGTCGCGTTTCTTTCTGTTTCCAGCGGCGTACTCGTAAATGGTAGGTAAAAAAGAAAACGACGTAAATGGTAAAATAGTAAAGTGACAGCGGGGTGTATGCGCGTATTCTTTACTGTATTCTGTTTTGTTTAATTGGCAATTTGTTATTGAATACATTAATGTTCTTTTGACAGCTTTCGTACCTGCTGTACAATAGACGTGTGTTAAACTTTGAAAATCATAAAAAAAATCTTTAGATTTGGATTTTTTAATAAAAAAAACCACAAGCATTGAGCAGAAATCTCAACATTCAAAATTTGAAGCATATTACGCGCATGCAGTAGAAATCACGAAGATTGAAGTTTGGATCCATGAGAGAAAAAAGCTACCTGATGGAATCGGCCGTCGCCGCCGCTACTTGCGCAACATCGTCCTTGCTCCTCCGTGGCTGGTTGCTTGTGGAGTAGGGGGAGATCTGGGCTCCAGGGGCATCCAGCGCCAGCACCACCTGTGTATGAAGGGGAAGGACGTCCGCCTCTGCTCTTCCCGCCCCGGCATTGCTCTTCCCATGACGAGGTGGGCGTGACATGGAGAAACTTGGATGGGAAATCGGGGCCTCGACGAGTAGTAGCCCCTAGACGAAGAAGAAGAAGAACTAGGAAAGATGCAGGACGGGGTCGGCAGCGGAGGGTTTTCTCAAGCAATCCCGGGTTCACTCTCGCCCTTGTCCGGTAAAGCGGTCTATTTACGGTGGGTTGGGGGGAGGGGGGGATCTGGGCTTGAGTAGGGCCGTGCTAGTTTGTGCGGTACCCATTTACGGTCCAGTATAACCAAACATGTTCACGAGAATCGGGTAACATTGTAATTGAATGACGAGTAACAAAAGTTGGAACCAAACACGTTCCAAACGTTCTTGGGTGTGTTTCACAAAGAGGCGAACACAAGTAGACAAGAGCGCCCAAGAGTAACGAAGGAATTCACATGTACCCAATATTTTGAAAACATAGGAACATAAGAAAAAAATCGAAACGTCAACATGCTAGATTGTACCAAAAATCCAAAAACATTATTTGTTGAGGAGAATTGTTTGGATACCTCACAAGAAACGAGCAAATAAAGGTAGTAGTGCTTGATTGGCAAGAAAAAGATAAAAAGGTACATTGGAACTTTCAAAGGATTTTTTTCACCGAGCTACCGAAGTATCCTGGCCATCCCCCCTCATCGCCGATGAAACCAACGTGGGATGCGGCCACGCCTCTCCTTCCTTCGCGTATAACATGCCATCAGAGGTGGTCGAGTTCGGTTGGCCTGAAAGTGGATTAGGGGGAGAAGCTGCGTGAAAAAGAACCGTCTAAGGACGACGAAGCGGAAGCGCGGATAAACAACATATGAAATGCATAACCAGAGAGGAATTTCCCAGCCCGGGAATGGTAACGCATGGGACACATGAGTACAACATGACCATCCTTCACTACAAAGCATGATGACGGCAGCCCAGCTCCCCAGATGGTCATTGCATCCTCTTCTCATATTAACTGCGCAGATGATACTACTGAACAAAGGGTGTCCCGCAGACATGGTTCGCAATGCTTGATCGGGCGGGCCCAGGTCGAGCTTATTCGGCACAAGTGGCTCGAAAAGAGAGATGAAACGGACTCGACAGTTGGCTCTCGTTCTATTCCTTTCTCTATACACGGTTATCGCACACGAACTGGTCAGCCCTATTGTTGTGTACCTGTCATATGATTTCCACGTGTAGAGGCTCTTCTTAGCGTTTCCTTTATTCGCACCCGTCTGAACGCCAAATGCTCGCCCCTAGTGTGCTCACCGGGCTAGCGATCGTTTTTTTATGTAATCTTGTCTTGGTTCGATGTTGGCTATCCACATGTCTCATTCTCGTTCACTCTCAGGACTTCGAATAGGGTAAGCCGAGGCCACTCGCACTGGTCGTACATGGCGTTGCAAAGCAAACATATGAGGGTAGGATTGGGGCAATGACTCATATGGGCGAGCATTTAATTTGGTTCTTCGGACTTGGTCGTCCTTGCACGGAAGCAAGTTGTCGGCAGTCGCAGCACTCTATGGGGTCTTTCAATGGAGTCTGGATAAGCGGTGTAGGAATACGAATCGGGACCGAACAGACGCAACAATGCAGGAAGTTGCATGCTTTTGAGTGCTTGTATGTTTCATGTGACCGACTCCGATGGTTTAGGGTGTTCCCCCAGGGGTGACGGCGATGGTAGAGGAAAGTTACATGTTCCATTCCCTCCCGCCTGACACGCACGGAGAAGATAAAGCACAGAAAGTGTGTTCCCTCCGCCGAATAGAAAGCGCTCAACAAACTGGGAA
The DNA here is from genome assembly GCA_021605205.1 of Aegilops longissima. Classification (NCBI taxonomy): domain Eukaryota; kingdom Viridiplantae; phylum Streptophyta; class Magnoliopsida; order Poales; family Poaceae; genus Aegilops; species Aegilops longissima. The sequence continues at coordinate 461,870,242 of CM038680.1, forward strand.
AAACTGTTGGGAAATGTTGCATGGAAAACAAAAAAAATTCTACGCACACGCAAGATCCATCCATGGAGATGCAAAGGTATGAGAGGGGAGAGCATCTACATACCCTTATAGATCGCTAAGCGGAAGCGTTTATCAACGCGGTTGATGTAGTCGTACACCTTCACGATTCGTTCCGATCAAGCACCGAACATACGACACATCCGCGTTCAGCACACGTTCAGCTCGATGACGTCCTCGCCTTCTTGATCCAGCAAGAGGGGCGAAGTAGTAAATGAGTTCCAGCAGCACGTCGACGTGGTGACGGTGGTGGTAAAACTATTTCCGCAGGCCTTCGCCAAGCACAACAGATTTAGAGCGGAGGATGAACTAGAGGGAGGAGATTAGAACCACACTGGACTTCTAGTTATGAGGATTAGAGGTAGTTAGGGCTAGCTTTAATTAGTCAACTAGGACCAACTAGAACTAGAACTAGATCAACTAGAGGAGGCTCAAAAACTTGTGTTTTAGGGGTTAGCCTTGGTCCTCTATTTATATGTTGAGCCCTGGGGTCATTACTTGGGGAGAGGGCCTCCCCAAAGTCAGTTTGGAACGAAAGTAAGAGTCCTCCTCGGATGCCAGCACCAGACGCCACGGTCCTCGGTGTCTGGCCCAGACGCCACGTTCCCTGTCGTCTGGTCTCCGACCTCCGCAAAACTTCCTTTTGCACTGACCTAAAGCCCCGTGGGCCTGACCCCTTGGCCCAACCATCAACCTATATATCAATCTTCACCTCCGGACCATTTCGGAGATCCTCGTCATGTCCATGATCTCATCCGGGACTCCGGTCAACATTCGGTCACCAACATACATAAGTCATATAATACTATATCGTCAACGAACGTTAAGCGTGTGATGGTCCACAAGTATAGGGGATCAATCGTAGTCCTTTCAATAAGTAAGAGTGTCGAACCCAATGAGGAGCAGAAGGAAATGACAAGTGATTTTCTGTAAGGTAATCTCTGCAAGCACTGAAATTGACGGTAACGAGTAGTTTGATAGAAAGGTAATTTGTAAAGAGCAAGTAATGGTGACGGTAAATAACGTGCAACAAGGTAGCCCAATCCTTTTGTGGCAAAGGACAGGCCAAAACATTCTCTTATAATAAGCAAAGCATTCTTGAGGGTACACGGGAATTTCATCTAGTCACTTTCATCATGTTGATTTGGTTTGTGATCGCTACTTTGATAATTTGATATGTGGGTGGACCAGTTCTTAGGTATTGTTCTTACTTGAACAAACCTCCTACTTATGATTAACCCCCTCGCAAGCATCCACAACTACGAGAAAAGTATTAAGATAAAATCTAACCATGGCATTAAACTTTTGGATCCAAATCAGTCCCTTACGAAGTAGTGCATAAACTAGGGTTTAAGCTTCTGTCACTCTAGCAACCCATCATCTAATAACTACACCACAATACATTCCCTTAGGCCCAAATATTGTGAAGTGCTTTGTAGTTGACATTCACATGACACCACTAAGGGAATCACTGTTGGAAATATGCCCTAGAGGCAATAATAAAATGGTTATTATTATATTTCTTTGTTCATGATAATAGTCTATTATTCATGCTATAATTGTGTTATCCGGAAATCGTAATACACGTGTGAATACATAGACCACAACGTGTCCCTAGTGAGCCTCTAGTTGACTAGCTCGTTGATCAACAGATAGTCATGGTTTCCTGACTATGGAAATTGGATGTCATTGATAACGGGATCACATCATTGGGAGAATGATGTGATGGACAAGACCCAATCCTAAGCATAGCTCAAAGATCGTGTAGTTTGTTTAGCTAGAGCTTTTCCAAATGTCAAGTATCATTTCCTTAGACCATGAGATTGTGCAACTCCGGATACCGTAGGAGTGCTTTGGGTGTGCCAAGCGTCACAACGAATCGGGTGACTATAAAGGTACACTACGGTATCTCCGAAAGTGTCATTGGGTTGGCACGAATCGAGGCTGGGATTTTTCACTCCGTATGACGGAGAGGTATCTCTGGGCCCACTCGGTAATGCATCATCATAATGAGCTCAATGTGACCAAGTGTCTGGTCACGGGATCATGCATTATGGTACGAGTAAAGTGACGTGCCGGTAATGAGATTAAGCGAGGTATTGGGATACCGACGATCAAATCTAGGGCATGTAACGTACCGATTGACAAAAGGAATTGTATACGGGTTTGCTTGAATCCTCGACATCATGGTTCATCCGATGAGATCATCAAGGAGCATGTGGGAGCCAACATGGGTATCCAGATCCCGCCGTTGGTTATTGATCGGAGAGGCGTCTCGGTCATGCCTGCATGTCTCCCGAACCCGTAGGGTCTACACACTTAAGGTTCGGTGACGCTAGGGTTATAGAGATATGAGTATGCATAACCGAAAGTTTTTGAGTCCGGATGAGATCCCGGACGTCACAAGGGGTTCGGAATGGTCGGAGGTAAATAATTATATATAGGAAGTCAGGTTTGACCATCGGGAAAGTTTGGGGTCACGGTATTGTCTGAGGACCACGGAAGGGTCGAGGTCCACCGGTGGGGCCACCTATCCCGGAGGGCCCCATGGGCTGAAGTGGGAGGAACCAGCCTGGTGGGCTGGTGCGCCCTGGGCCCCTGCGCCTAAGGTTGGGAAACCCTAGGGGTGGGCGCCCCACCGGCTTGGGGAGCCACCCCGGCCACCGCCCCTTGGAGATCCCATCTCGGGGCCGCCCCTAGGGGCCTATATAAGAGGGGGGGGAGGGCAGCCGCACCCATCCTCTTGGCGCCTCCTCTCCCTTGCTACACCTCTCCCTCTCGCAGACGCTTGGCGAAGCCTGCCGAGATCCTGCTGCATCCACCACCACGCCGTCGTCTGCTGGATCTTCATCAACCTCTCCTTCCCCCTTGATGGATCAAGAAGGAGGAGACGTCTTCCTCAACTGTACGTGTGTTGAACGCGGAGGTGCTGTCCATTCAGCACTAGGATCATCGGTGATTTGGATCACGACGAGTACGACTCCCTCAACCCCGTTCTCTTGAACGCTTCCGCTCGCGATCTACAAGGGTGTGTAGATGCACTCCTCTCTCTCGTTGCTAGATGAACTCATAGATTGATCTTGGTGAAACCGTAGAATTTTTTTTATTTTCTGCAACGTTCCCCAACAGTGGCATCATGAGCTAGGTCTATGCGTAGTTCTCTTTGCACGAGTAGAACACAAACTTGTTGTTGGCGTAGATGTTGTCAACTTTCTTGCCACTACTAGTCTTATTTTGCTTCAGCGGTATTGTGGGATGAAGCGGCCCGGACCGACCTTACACGTACGCTTACGTGAGACAGGTTCCACCAACTGACATGCACTAGTTGCATAAGGTGGCTAGCGGGTGTCTGTCTCTCCCACTTTAGTTGGAGCAGATTCGATGAAAAGGGTCCTTATGAAGGGTAAATAGAAGTTGACAAATCACGTTGTGGCTTTTACGTAGGTAAGAAAACGTTCTTGCTAGAACCCTATTGCAGCCACGTAAAACATGCAAGAACAATTAGAGGACGTCTAACTTGTTTTTGCAGCATGTGATTGTGATGTGATATGTCCAAAAGTTGTGATGAATGATGAATGATATATATGTGATGTATGAGATCATGTTCTTGTAATAGGAATCACGACTTGCATGTAGATGAGTATGACAACCGGCAGGAGCCATAGGAGTTGTCTTAATTATTGTATGACCTGCGTGTCATTGATTCAATGCCATGTAATTACTTTACTTTATTGCTAAACCGTTAGCCATAGTAGTAGAAGTAATAGTTGGCGAGCAACCCCATGGAGACACGATGATGGAGATCATGATGATGGAGATCATGGTGTCATGCCGGTGACGAAGATGATCATGGAGCCCCGAAGATGGAGATCAAAGGAGCTATATGATATTGGCCATATCATGTCACTACTATTTGATTGCATGTGATGTTTATCATGTTTTTGCATCTTGTTTACTTAGAACAATGGTAGTAAATAAGATGATCCCTCATAATAATTTCAAGAAAGTGTTCCCCCTAACTGTGCGTCGTTGCGAAAGTTCGTTGTTTCGAAGCACCACGTGATGATCGGGTGTGATAGATTCCAACGTTCACATACAACGGGTGTAAGACAGATTTACACACGCATAAACACTTAGGTTAACTTGACGAGCCTAGCATGTACAGACATGGCCTCAGAACACAAGAGACCGAAAGGTCGAACATGAGTCGTATGGAAGATACGATCAACATGGAGATGTTCACCGATGATGACTAGTCCGTCTCACGTGATGATCGGACACGACCTAGTCGACTCGGATCATGTATCACTTAGATGACTAGAGGGATGTCAAATCTGAGTGGGAGTTCATTAAATAATTTGATTAGATGAACTTAATTATCATGAACTTAGTCTAAAATCTTTACAATATGTCTTGTAGATCAAATGGCCAACGCTCATGTCCACCTCAACTTCAACGCGTTCCTAGAGAAAACCAAGCTGAAAGATGATGGCAGCAACTATACGGACTGGGTCCGAACACGAGATCATCCTCATAGCTGCAAAGAAAGATTATGTCTTAGAAGCACCGCTAGGTGAAGCTCCCATCCTGAGAACCAAGGCGTTATGAGCGCTTGGCGGTCTCGTCTTGATGATTACTCCCTCGTTCAGTGCGGCATGCTTTACAGCTTAGAACCGGGGCTCCAAAAGCGTTTTGAGCAACACGGAGCATATGAGATGTTCGAAGAGCTGAAAATGGTTTTCCAAGCTCATGCCCGGGTCGAGAGATATGAAGTCTCCGACAAGTTCTTCAGTTGTAAGATGGAGGAAAATAGTTCTGTTAGTGAGCACATACTCAAAATGTCTGGGTTGCACAACCGCTTAACTCAACTGGGAGTTAATCTCCCGGATGACGCGGTTATTGACAGAATCCTCCAGTCGCTTCCACCGGGCTACAAGAGCTTTGTGATGAACTTCAATATGAAGGGGATAGAAAAGACCATTCCTGAGGTATATTCAATGCTGAAATCAGCGGAGGTAGAAATCAAGAAGGAACATCAAGTGTTGATGGTGAATAAAACCACTAAGTTCAAGAAAGGCAAGGGTAAGAAGAACTTCAAGAAGGATGGCAAGGGAGTTGCCGCGCTCGGTAAGCCAGTTGCCGGGAAGAAGTCAAAGAATGGACCCAAGCCTGAAACTGAGTGCTTTTATTGCAAGGGAAGCGGAACTGCCCCAAATACTTAGCGGACAAGAAGGCCGGCAACACTAAAGGTATATGTGATATACATGTAATTGATGTGTACCTTACCAGTACTCGTAGTAGCTCCCGGTATTTGATACGGTGCCGTAGCTCATATTTGTAACTCAAAGCGGGAGCTGCGGAATAAGCGGAGCTGGCGAAGGGCGAGGTGACGATGCTTGGCGTCGGGAATGGTTCCAAGGTCGATGTGATCTCCGTCGCACGCTACCTCTACATTTACCTACGGATTAGTTTTAAACCTCAATAATTGTTATTTAGTGCCAGCTTTGAGCATGAACATTGTATCTGGATCTTGTTTAATCGATATGGCTACTCATTTAAATCCGAGAATAATGGTTGTTCTATTTATATGAGAGATATGTTTTATGGTCACGCCTCGATGGTCAATGGTTTATTCTTAATGAATCTCGAACGTGATGTTACACATATTCATAGTGTGAATACCAAAAGATGTAAAGTTGATAACGATAGTCCCACATACTTGTGGCATCGCCGCCTTGGTCACATTGGTGTCAAGCGCATGAAGAAGCTCCATGCTGATGGACTTTTAGAGTCTCTTGATTATGAATCATTTGACACATGCGAACCATGCCTCATGGGCAAAATGACCAAGACTCCGTTCTCCGAAACAATGGAGCGAGCAACCAACTTATTGGAAATCATACATACTGATGTGTGCGGTCCAATGAGCGTTAAGGCTCATGGAGGATATCGTTATGTTCTCACTCACCGGCGACTTGATTAGATATGGGTATGTCTACTTGATGAAACACAAGTCTGAGACCTTTGAAAAGTTCAAGGAATTTCAGAATGAGGTAGAGAATCAACGTGACCGAAAGATAAAGTTCTTACGATCAGATCATGGAGGAGAATACTTAAGTCACGAATTTGGTACGCACTTAAGGAAATGTGGAATCGTTTCACAACTCACGCCGCCTGGAACACCTCAGCATAACGGTGTGTCCGAACGTCGTAATCGCACTTTATTGGATATGGTGCGATCTATGATGTCTCTTACCGATTTACCGCTATCATTTTGGGGATACGCTCTAGAGACAGCTACATTCACTTTAAATAGGGCACCATCTAAATCCGTTGAGACGACACCGTATGAATTATGGTTTGGGAAGAAACCTAAGCTGTCGTTTCTAAAAGTTTGGGGATGCGATGCTTATGTCAAGAAACTTCAACCTGAAAAGCTCGAACCCAAGTCGGAAAAATGCGTCTTCATAGGATACCCTAAGGAAACCATTGGTTATACCTTCTACTTAAGATCCGAAGGCAAGATCTTTTTTGCCAAGAACGGGTCCTTTCTGAAGAAAGAGTTTCTCTCGAGAGAAGTAAGTGGGAGGAAAGTGGAACTTGATGAAGTACTACCTCTTGAACCGGTGAGTAGAGCAACTTAGGAAGATGTTCCTGTGGTGCCAGCACCAACTGAAGAGGAAGTTAATGATGATGATCAAGGTACTTCGGATCAAGTTACTACTGAACTTCATAGGTCCACGAGGACACGTTCCACACCAGAGTGGTATGGCAACCCTGTCACGGAAATCATGTTGTTGACAACGGTGAACCTTCGAACTATGAAGAAGCGATGGTGGGCCCATATTCCAACAAATGGCTTGAAGCCATGCAATCCGAGATAGGATCCATGTATGAAAACGAAGTATGGACTTTGACAGACTTGCCCGATGATCGGCGAGCGACAGAAAACAAATGGATCTTTAAGAAGAAGACGAACGCGGATGGTAATGTTACCATCTATAAAGCTCGACTTGTCGCTAAGGGTTATCGACAAGTTCAAGGGGTTGACTATGATGAGACATTCTCTCACGTAGCGAAGCTAAAGTCCATCCGAATCATGTTAGCAATTGCCGCATACTATGATTATGAGATATGACAAATGGACGTCAAAACGCCATTCCTTAACGGCCATCTTAAGGAAGAACTATATATGATACAGCCGGAAGGTTTTGTCGACCCTGAGAATGCTAACAAGGTATGCAAGCTCCAGCTATCCATTTATGGGCTGGTGCAAGCATCTCGGAGTTGGAACATTCGCTTTGATGAGATGATCAAAGCGTTTAGGTTTATGCAGACTTATGGAGAAGCCTGCGTTTACAAGAAAGTGAGTGGGAGCTCTGTAGCATTTCTCATATTATATGTAGATGACACACTTTTGATGGGAAATGATATAGAACTTTTGGACAGCATTAAGGCCTACTTGAATAAGTGTTTTTCAATGAAGGACCTTGGAGAAGCTGCTTACATATTAGGCATCAAGATCTATAGGGATAGATCAAGACGCCTCATAGGTCTTTCACAAAGCACATACCTTGATAAGATATTGAAGAAGTTTAATATGGATCAGTCTAAGAAAGGGTTCTTGCCTGTATTGCAAGGTGTGAGATTGAGCTCGGCTCAATGCCCGACCACGACAGAAGATAAAGAAGAGATGAGTGTCATCCCTATGCCTCAGCCATAGGATCTATTATGTATGCCATCTTGTGTACTGGACCTGATGTAAACCTTGCCGTAAGTTTGGTAGGAAGGTACCAAAGTAATCCCGGCAAGGAACACTGGACAGCGGTCAAGAATATCCTGAAGTACCTGAAAAGGACTAAGGACATGTTTCTCGTGTATGGAGGTGACGAAGAGCTCATCGTAAAGGGTTACGTCGACGCTAGCTTTGACACAGATCTAGATGACTCTAAGTCACAAACCGGATACGTGTATATTTTAAATGGTGGGGCAGTAAGTTGGTGCAGTTGCAAGCAAAGCATCGTGGCGGGATCTACATGTGAAGCGGAATACATGGCAGCCTCAGAGGCAGCGCATGAAGCAATCTGGGTGAAGGAGTTCATCATCGACCTAGGAGTCATACCCAATGCGTCGGGGCCGATCAAACTCTTCTGTGACAACACTGGAGCTATTGCACTTGCCAAGGAGCCCAGGTTTCACAAGAAGACCAGGCACATCAAGCGTCGCTTCAACTCCATTCGTGAAAATGTTCAAGATGGAGACATAGATATTTGTAAAGTGCATACGGACCTGAATGTAGCAGATCCGTTGACTAAACCTCTCCCTAGAGAAAAACATGATCAACACCAGAATTCCATGGGTGTTCGATTCATCACAATGTAACTAGATGATTGACTCTAGTGCAAGTGGGAGACTGTTGGAAATATGCCCTAGAGGCAATAATAAAATGGTTATTATTATATTTCTTTGTTCATGATAATAGTCTATTATTCATGCTATAATTGTGTTATCCGGAAATTGTAATACACGTGTGAATACATAGACCACAACGTGTCCCTAGTGAGCCTCTAGTTGACTAGCTCGTTGATCAACAGATAATCATGGTTTTCTGACTATGGACATTGGATGTCATTGATAGCGGGATCACATCATTGGGAGAATGATGTGATGGACAAGACCCAATCCTAAGCATAGCTCAAAGATCGTGTAGTTTGTTTAGCTAGAGCTTTTCCAAATGTCAAGTATCATTTCCTTAGACCATGAGATTGTGCAACTCCCGGATACCGTAGGAGTGCTTTGTAGTTGACATTCACATGACACCACTAAGGGAATCACTGTTGGAAATATGCCCTAGAGGCAATAATAAAATGGTTATTATTATATTTCTTTGTTCATGATAATAGTCTATTATTCATGCTATAATTGTGTTATCCGGAAATCGTAATACACGTGTGAATACATAGACCACAACGTGTCCCTAGTGAGCCTCTAGTTGACTAGCTCGTTGATCAGCAGATAGTCATGGTTTCTGACTATGGACATTGGATGTCATTGATAGCGGGATCACATCATTGGGAGAATGATGTGATGGACAAGACAATCTCGAGCATAGCTCAAAGATCGTGTAGTTTGTTTAGCTAGAGCTTTTCCAAATGTCAAGTATCATTTCCTTAGACCATGAGATTGTGCAACTCCGGATACCGTAGGAGTGCTTTGGGTGTGTAAGCGTCACAGCGTAAGCGGGTGACTATAAAGGTACACTACTGGTATCTCCGAAAGTGTCATTGGGTTGGTACGAATCGAGGATAGGATTTGTCACTCCGTATGACGGAGAGGTATCTCTGGGCCCACTCGGTAATGCATCATCATAATGAGCTCAATGTGACCAAGTGTCTGGTCACGGGATCATGCATTACGGTACGAGTAAAGTGACGTGCCGGTAATGAGATTAAACGAGGTATTGGGATACCGACGATCAAATCTCGGGCATGTAACGTACCGATTGACAAAAGGAATTGTATACGGGGTTGCTTGAATCCTCGACATCATGGTTCATCCGATGAGATCATCAAGGAGCATGTGGGAGCCAACATGGGTATCCAGATCCCGCCGTTGGTTATTGATCGGAGAGGCGTCTCGGTCATGCCTGCATGTCTCCCGAACCCGTAGGGTCTACACACTTAAGGTTCGGTGACGCTAGGGTTATAGAGATATGAGTATGCAGTAACCCGAAAGTTTTTCGGAGTCCCGGATGAGATCCCGGACGTCACAAGGAGTTCCGGAATGGTCAGGAGGTAAAGAATTATATATAGGAAGTCAGGTTTCGGCCATCGGGAAAGTTTCGGGGGTCACCGGTATTGTCTGGGACCACCGGAAGGGTCGAGGTCCACCGGTGGGGCCACCTATCCGGAGGGCCCCATGGGCTGAAGTGGGAGGAACCAGCCTGGTGGGCTGGTGCGCCTTTGGGCCCCTGTGCCTAAGGTTGGGAAACCCTAGGGGTGGGGCGCCTCCACCGGCAGGGGAAGCCACCCCCCGCCGCCCCTTGGAGATCCCATCTCGGGCCGCCCCTAGGGGCCTATATAAAGAGGGGGGGAGGAGGCAGCCGCACCCATCCTCTTGGCGCCTCCTCTCCCTTGCTACACCTCTCCTCTCGCAGGCGCTTGGCGAAGCCTGCCGAGATCGCTGCTTGCATCCACCACCACGCCGTCGTCTTGCTGGATCTTCATCAACCTCTCCTTCCCCTTGATGGATCAAGAAGGAGGAGCGTCTTCCTCAACTGTCACGTGTGTTGAACGCGGAGGTGCTGTCCATTCAGCACTAGGATCATCGGTGATTTGGATCACGACGAGCACGACTCCCTCAACCCCGTTCTCTTGAGCGCTTCCGCTCGCGATCTACAAGGGTGTGTAGATGCACTCCTCTCTCGTTGCTAGATGAACTCATAGATTGATCTTGGTGAAACCGTAGAATTTTTTATTTTCTGCAGCGTTCCCCAACGGTGGCATCATGAGCTAGGTCTATCGTAGTTCTCTTTGCACGAGTAGAACACAAACTTGTTGTTGGCGTAGATGTTGTCAACTTTCTTGCCACTACTAGTCTTATTTTGCTTCAGCGGTATTGTGGGATGAAGCGGCCGGACCGACCTTACGTGCGCTTACGTGAGACAGGTTCCACCAACTGACATGCACTAGTTGCATAAGGTGGCTAGCGGGTGTCTGTCTCTCCCACTTTAGTTGGAGCGGATTCGATGAAAAGGGTCCTTATGAAGGGTAAATAGAAGTTGACAAATCACGTTGTGGCTTTTACGTAGGTAAGAAAACGTTCTTGCTAGAACCCTATTGCAGCCACGTAAAACATGCAACAACAATTAGAGGACGTCTAACTTGTTTTTGCAGCATGTGATTGTGATGTGATATGTCCAAAAGTTGTGATGAATGATGAATGATATATATATGTGATGTATGAGATCATGTTCTTGTAATAGGAATCACGACTTGCATGTAGATGAGTATGACAACCGGCAGGAGCCATAGGAGTTGTCTTAATTATTGTATGACCAGCGTGTCATTGATTCAATGCCATGTAATTACTTTACTTTATTGCTAAACCGTTAGCCATAGTAGTAGAAGTAATAGTTGGCGAGCAACCCCATGGAGGCACGATGATGGAGATCATGATGATGGAGATCATGGTGTCATGCCGGTGACGAAGATGATCATGGAGCCCCGAAGATGGAGATCAAAGGAGCTATATGATATTGGCCATATCATGTCACTACTATTTGATTGCATGTGATGTTTATCATGTTTTTGCATCTTGTTTACTTAGAACAATGGTAGTAAATAAGATGATCCCTCATAATAATTTCAAGAAAGTGTTCCCCCTAACTGTGCGTCGTTGCGAAAGTTCGTTGTTTCGAAGCACCACGTGATGATCGGGTGTGATAGATTCCAACGTTCACATACAACGGGTGTAAGACAGATTTACACACGCATAAACACTTAGGTTAACTTGACGAGCCTAGCATGTACAGACATGGCCTCGGAACACAAGAGACCGAAAGGTCGAACATGAGTCGTATGGAAGATACGATCAACATGGAGATGTTCACCGATGATGACTAGTCCGTCTCACGTGATGATCGGACACGACCTAGTCGACTCGGATCATGTATCACTTAGATGACTAGAGGATGTCAAATCTGAGTGGGAGTTCATTAAATAATTTGATTAGATGAACTTAATTATCATGAACTTAGTCTAAAATCTTTACAATATGTCTTGTAGATCAAATGGCCAACGCTCATGTCCACCTCAACTTCAACGTTCCTAGAAAACCAAGCTGAAAGATGATGGCGGCAACTATACGGACTGGGTCCGGAACACGAGATCATCCTCATAGCTGCAAAGAAAGATTATGTCTTAGAAGCACCACTAGGTGAAGCTCCCATCGAGAGAACCAAGGCGTTATGAGCGCTTGGCAGTCTCGTCTTGATGATTACTCCCTCGTTCGGGCGGCATGCTTTACAGCTTAGAACCGGGGCTCCAAAAGCGTTTTGAGCAACACGGAGCATATGAGATGTTGAAGAGCTGAAAATGGTTTTCAAGCTCATGCCCGGTCGAGAGATATGAAGTCTCCGACAAGTTCTTGAGTTGTAAGATGGAGGAAAATAGTTACATTAGTGAGCACATACTCAAAATGTGCAGGTTGCACAACCGCTTAACTCAAGCGGGAGTTAATCTCCGGATGGCCGATTATTGACAGAATCCTCGATCGCTTCCACCGGGCTACAAGAGCTTTGTGATGAACTTCAATATGAAGGGATAGAAAAGACCATTCACGAGGTATATTCAATGCTGAAATCAGCGGAGGTAGAAATCAAGAAGGAACATCAAGTGTTGATGGTGAATAAAACCACTAAGTTCAAGAAAGGCAAGGGTAAGAAGAACTTCAAGAAGGATGGCAAGGAGTTGTTGCGCCCGTAAGCCGATTGCGGGAAGAAGTCAAAGAATGGACCCAAGCCTGAAACTGAGTGCTTTTATTGCAAGGGAAGCGGACACTGGAAGCGGAACTGCCCCAAATACTTAGCGGACAAGAAGGCCGGCAACACTAAAGGTATATGTGATATACATGTAATTTATGTGTACCTTACCAGTACTCGTAGTAGCTCCTAGGTATTTGATACCGGTGCCGTAGCTCATATTTGTAACTCAAAGCAGGAGCTGCGGAATAAGCGGCGACTGGCGAAGGACGAGGTGACGATGCGCGTCGGGAATGGTTCCAAGGTCGATGTGATCTCCGTCGGCACGCTACCTCTACATTTACCTACGGGATTAGTTTTAAACCTCAATAATTGTTATTTAGTGCCAGCTTTGAGCATGACATTGTATCTGGATCTTGTTTAATACGATATGGCTACTCATTTAAATCCGAGAATAATGGTTGTTCTATTTATATGAGAGATATGTTTTATGGTCACGCCTCGATGGTCAATGGTTTATTCTTAATGAATCTCGAACGTGATGTTACACATATTCATAGTGTGAATACCAAAAGATGTAAAGTTGATAACGATAGTCCCACATACTTGTGGCACTGCCGCCTTGGTCACATTGGTGTCAAGCGCATGAAGAAGCTCCATGTTGATGGACTTTTAGAGTCTCTTGATTATGAATCATTTGACACATGCGAACCATGCCTCATGGGCAAAATGACCAAGACTCCGTTCTCCAAAACAATGGAGCGAGCAACCAACTTATTGGAAATCATACATACTGATGTGTGCGGTCCAATGAGCGTTAAGGCTCGCGGAGGATATCGTTATGTTCTCACTCTCACTGACGACTTGATTAGATATGGGTATGTCTACTTGACGAAACACAAGTCTGAGACCTTTGAAAAGTTCAAGGAATTTCAGAATGAGGTAGAGAATCAACGTGACCGAAAGATAAAGTTCTTACGATCAGATCATGGAGGAGAATACTTAAGTCACGAATTTGGTACGCACTTAAGGAAATGTGGAATCGTTTCACAACTCACGCCGCTGGAACACCTCGGTAATAACGGTGTCCGAACGTCGAATCGCACTTTATTGGATATGTGCGATCTATGATGTCTCTTACCGATTTACCGCTATCATTTTGGGGATACGCTCTAGAGACAGCTACATTCACTTTAAATAGGGCACCATCTAAATCCGTTGAGACGACACCGTATGAATTATGGTTTGGGAAGAAACCTAAGCTGTCGTTTCTAAAAGTTTGGGGATGCGATGCTTATGTCAAGAAACTTCAACCTGAAAAGCTCGAACCCAAGTCGGAAAAATGCGTCTTCATAGGATACCCTAAGGAAACCATTGGGTATACCTTCTACTTAAGATCCGAAGGCAAGATCTTTGTTGCCAAGAACGGGTCCTTTCTGAAGAAAGAGTTTCTCTCGAGAGAAGTAAGTGGGAGGAAAGTGGAACTTGATGAAGTACTACCTCTTGAACCGGTGAGTAGAGCAACTTAGGAAGATGTTCCTGTGGTGCGGCACCAACCTGAAGAGGAAGTTAATGATGATGATCAAGGTACTTGGATCAAGTTACTCTGAACTTCATAGGTCCACGAGGACACGTTCCACACCAGTGGTATGGCAACCCTGTCACGGAAATCATGTTGTTAGACAACGGTGAACCTTGAACTATGAAGAAGCGATGGTGGGCCCAGATTCCAACAAATGGCTTGAAGCCATGCAATCCGAGATAGGATCCATGTATGAAAACAAGTATGGACTTTGACAGACTTGCCCAATGATCGGCGAGCATAGAAAACAAATGGATCTTTAAGAAGAAGACGGACGCGGATGGTAATGTTACCATCTATAAAGCTCGACTTGTCGCTAAGGGTTATCGACAAGTTCAAGGGGTTGACTACGATGAGACATTCTCTCCCGTAGCGAAGCTAAAGTCCGTCCGAATCATGTTAGCAATTGCCGCATACTATGATTATGAGATATGGCAAATGGACGTCAAAACGCCATTCCTTAACGGCCATCTTAAGGAAGAACTATATATGATGCAGCCGGAAGGTTTTGTCGACCCTGAGAATGCTAACAAGGTATGCAAGCTCCAGCTATCCATTTATGGGCTGGTGCAAGCATCTCGGAGTTGGAACATTCGCTTTGATGAGATGATCAAAGCGTTTAGGTTTATGTAGACTTATGGAGAAGCCTGCGTTTACAAGAAACTGAGTGGGAGCTCTGTAGCATTTCTCATATTATATGTAGATGACACACTTTTGATGGGAAATGATATAGAACTTTTGGACAGCATTAAGGCCTACTTGAATAAGTGTTTTTCAATGAAGGACCTTGGAGAAGCTACTTACATATTAGGCATCAAGATCTATAGGGATAGATCAAGACGCCTCATAGGTCTTTCACAAAGCACATACCTTGATAAGATATTGAAGAAGTTAAATATGGATCAGTCTAAGAAAGGGTTCTTGCCTGTATTGCAAGGTGTGAGATTGAGCTCGGCTCAATGCCCGACCACGACAGAAGATAAAGAAGAGATGAGTGTCATCCCTATGCCTCAGCCATAGGATCTATTATGTATGCCATCTTGTGTACCGGACCTGATGTAAACCTTGCCGTAAGTTTGGTAGGAAGGTACCAAAGTAATCCCGGCAAGGAACTTTGGACAGCGGTCAAGAATATCCTGAAGTACACGAAAAGGACTAAGGACATGTTTCTCGTGTATGGAGGTGACGAAGAGCTCATCGTAAAGGGTTACGTCGACGCTAGCTTTGACACAGATCTAGATGACTCTAAGTCACAAACCGGATCGTGTATATTTTAAATGGTGGGGCGAAGCTGGTGCGATTTGCAAGCAAAGCGTCGTGGCGGGATCTACATGTGAAGCGGAATACATGGCAGCCTCGGAGGCAGCGCATGAAGCAATCTGGGTGAAGGAGTTCATCACCGACCTAGGAGTCATACCCAATGCGTCGGGGCCGATCAAACTCTTCGTGACAACACTTTGGAGCTATTGCACTTGCCAAGGAGCCAGGTTTCACAAGAAGACCGAGCACATCAAGCGTCGCTTCAACTCCATTCGTGAAAATGTTCAAGATGGAGACATAGATATTTGTAAAGTGCATACGGACCTGAATGTAGCAGATCCGTTGACTAAACCTCTCCTAGAGAAAAACATGATCAACACAGAATTCCATGGGTGTTCGATTCATCACAATGTAACTAGATGATTGACTCTAGTGCAAGTGGGAGACTGTTGGAAATATGCCCTAGAGGCAATAATAAAATGGTTATTATTATATTTCTTTGTTCATGATAATAGTCTATTATTCATGCTATAATTGTATTATCCGGAAATTGTAATACACGTGTGAATACATAGACCACAACGTGTCCCTAGTGAGCATCTAGTTGACTAGCTCGTTGATCAACAGATAATCATGGTTTCCTGACTATGGACATTGGATGTCATTGATAACGGGATCACATCATTGGGAGAATGATGTGATGGACAAGACCCAATCCTAAGCATAGCTCAAAGATCGTGTAGTTTGTTTAGCTAGAGCTTTTCCAAATGTCAAGTATCATTTCCTTAGACCATGAGATTGTGCAACTCCCGGATACCGTAGGAGTGCTTTGTAGTTGACATTCACATGACACCACTAAGGGAATCACTGTTGGAAATATGCCCTAGAGGCAATAATAAAATGGTTATTATTATATTTCTTTGTTCATGATAATAGTCTATTATTCATGCTATAATTGTGTTATCCGGAAATCGTAATACACGTGTGAATACATAGACCACAACGTGTCCCTAGTGAGCCTCTAGTTGACTAGCTCGTTGATCAACAGATAGTCATGGTTTCCTGACTATGGACATTGGATGTCATTGATAACGGGATCACATCATTGGGAGAATGATGTGATGGACAAGACCCAATCCCGAGCATAGCTCAAAGATCGTGTAGTTTGTTTAGCTAGAGCTTTTCCAAATGTCAAGTATCATTTCCTTAGACCATGAGATTGTGCAACTCCGGATACCGTAGGAGTGCTTTGGGTGTGCCAAGCGTCACTGGCGTAATCGGGTGACTATAAAGGTACACTCTGGTATCTCCGAAAGTGTCTGCATTGGGTTGGTACGAATCGAGGCTGGATTTGTCACTCCGTATGACGGAGAGGTATCTCTGGGCCCACTCGGTAATGCATCATCATAATGAGCTCAATGTGACCAAGTGTGCGGTCACGGGATCATGCATTACGGTGCGAGTAAAGTGACGTGCCGGTAATGAGATTAAACGAGGTATTGGGATACCGACGATCAAATCTCGGGCATGTAACGTACCGATTGACAAAAGGAATTGTATACGGGGTTGCTTGAATCCTCGACATCATGGTTCATCCGATGAGATCATCAAGGAGCATGTGGGAGCCAACATGGGTATCCAGATCCCGCCGTTGGTTATTGATCGGAGAGGCGTCTCGGTCATGCCTGCATGTCTCCCGAACCCGTAGGGTCTACACACTTAAGGTTCGGTGACGCTAGGGTTATAGAGATATGAGTATGCAGTAACCCGAAAGTTTTTCTGAGTCCCGGATGAGATCCCGGACGTCACAAGGAGTTCGGAATGGTCGAGGTAAATAATTATATATAGGAAGTCAGGTTTGACCATCGGGAAAGTTTGGGGTCACGGTATTGTCTGGGACCACGGAAGGGTCGAGGTCCACCGGTGGGGCCACCTATCCGGAGGGCCCCATGGGCTGAAGTGGGAGGAACCAGCCTGGTGGGCTGGTGCGCCTTGGGCCCCCTGCGCCTAAGGTTGGGAAACCCTAGGGGTGGGGGCGCCTCCACCTGCCTTGGGGGAAGCCACCCCCTGGCCGCCGCCCCCCTTGGAGATCCCATCTCCAGGGCCGCCCCCCTAGGGGGCCTATATAAAGAGGGGGGGGGAGGGAGGGCAGCCGCACCCATCCTCTTGGCGCCTCCCTCTCCCCTTGCTACACCTCTCCCTCTCGCAGACGCTTGGCGAAGCCCTGCCGAGATCGCTGCTGCATCCACCACCACGCCGTCGTGCTGCTGGATCTTCATCAACCTCTCCTTCCCCCTTGATGGATCAAGAAGGAGGAGACGTCTTCCTCAACTGTACGTGTGTTGAACGCGGAGGTGCTGTCCATTCAGCACTAGGATCATCGGTGATTTGGATCACGACGAGTACGACTCCCTCAACCCCGTTCTCTTGAACGCTTCCGCTCGCGATCTACAAGGGTGTGTAGATGCACTCCTCTCTCTCGTTGCTAGATGAACTCATAGATTGATCTTGGTGAAACCGTAGAATTTTTTTATTTTTCTGCAACGCTCCCCAACAAGTGGCATCATGAGCTAGGTCTATCGTAGTTCTCTTTGCACGAGTAGAACACAAACTTGTTGTTGGCGTAGATGTTGTCAACTTTCTTGCCACTACTAGTCTTATTTTGCTTCAGCGGTATTGTGGGATGAAGCGGCCCGGACCGACCTTACACGTACGCTTACGTGAGACAGGTTCCACCAACTGACATGCACTAGTTGCATAAGGTGGCTAGCGGGTGTCTGTCTCTCCCACTTTAGTTGGAGCGGATTCGATGAAAAGGGTCCTTATGAAGGGTAAATAGAAGTTGACAAATCACGTTGTGGCTTTTACGTAGGTAAGAAAACGTTCTTGCTAGAACCCTATTGCAGCCACGTAAAACATGCAACAACAATTAGAGGACGTCTAACTTGTTTTTGCAGCATGTGATTGTGATGTGATATGTCCAAAAGTTGTGATGAATGATGAATGATATATATGTGATGTATGAGATCATGTTCTTGTAATAGGAATCACGACTTGCATGTAGATGAGTATGACAACCGGCAGGAGCCATAGGAGTTGTCTTAATTATTGTATGACCTGCGTGTCATTGATTCAATGCCATGTAATTACTTTACTTTATTGCTAAACCGTTAGCCATAGTAGTAGAAGTAATAGTTGGCGAAACAACCCCATGGAGACACGATGATGGAGATCATGATGATGGAGATCATGGTGTCATGCGGTGACGAAGATGATCATGGAGCCCGAAGATGGAGATCAAAGGAGCTATATGATATTGGCCATATCATGTCACTACTATTTGATTGCATGTGATGTTTATCATGTTTTTGCATCTTGTTTACTTAGAACAATGGTAGTAAATAAGATGATCCTCATAATAATTTCAAGAAAGTGTTCCCCCTAAGCGTAGGCGTGCGTTGTAAAGTTCGTTGTTTCAAGCACCACGTGATGATCGGTGTGATAGATTCCAACGTTCACATACAAGCGGGTGTAAGACAGATTTACACACGCATAAACACTTAGGTTAACTTGACGAGCCTAGCATGTACAGACATGGCCTCGGTACACAAGAGACCGAAAGGTCGAACATGAGTCGTATGGAAGATACGCTCAACATGGAGATGTTCACCGATGATGACTAGTCCGTCTCACGTGATGATCGGACACGACCTAGTCGACTCGGATCATGTATCACTTAGATGACTAGAGGGATGTCAAATCTGAGTGGGAGTTCATTAAATAATTTGATTAGATGAACTTAATTATCATGAACTTAGTCTAAAATCTTTACAATATGTCTTGTAGATCAAATGGCCAACGCTCATGTCCACCTCAACTTCAACGCGTTCCTAGAGAAAACCAAGCTGAAAGATGATGGCGGCAACTATACGGACTGGGTCCGGAACCTGAGGATCATCCTCATAGCTGCAAAGAAAGATTATGTCTTAGAAGCACCGCTAGGTGAAGCTCCCATCGAAGAACCAAGGCGTTATGAACGCTTGGCAGTCTCGTCTTGATGATTACTCCCTCGTTCAAGGCGGCATGCTTTACAGCTTAGAACCGGGCTCCAAAAGCGTTTTGAGCAACACGGAGCATATGAGATGTTTGAAGAGCTGAAAATGGTTTTCCAAGCTCATGCCGTGGTCGAGAGATATGAAGTCTCCGACAAGTTCTTTGATTGTAAGATGGAGGAAAATAGTTACATTAGTGAGCACATACTCAAAATGTCAGGTTGCACAACCGCTTAACTCAAGCGGGAGTTAATCTCCCGGATGACGCTTGTTATTGTGAGAATCCTCGATCGCTTCCACGGGCTACAAGAGCTTTGTGATGAACTTCAATATGAAGGGGATAGAAAAGACCATTCCTGAGGTATATTCAATGCTGAAATCAGCGGAGGTAGAAATCAAGAAGGAACATCAAGTGTTGATGGTGAATAAAACCACTAAGTTCAAGAAAGGCAAGGGTAAGAAGAACTTCAAGAAGGATGGCAAGGAGTTGCAGCGCCCGTAAGCCAGCTTGCGGGAAGAAGTCAAAGAATGGACCCAAGCCTGAAACTGAGTGCTTTTATTGTAAGGGAAGCGGACACTTGAAGCGGAACTGCCCCAAATACTTAGCGGACAAGAAGGCCGGCAACACTAAAGGTATATGTGATATACATGTAATTGATGTGTACCTTACCAAGACTGTAGTAGCTCACCGGTATTTGATACCGGTGCCGTAGCTCATATTTGTAACTCAAAGCAGGAGCTGTGGAATAAGCGGAGACTGGCGAAGGACGAGGTGACGATGCGCGTCGGGAATGGTTCCAAGGTCGATGTGATCTCCGTCGGCACGCTACCTCTACATTTACCTACGGGATTAGTTTTAAACCCTAGGGGTGGGGGCCTCCACGGCTTGGGAAGCCACCCCAGCCGCCCCCTTGGAGATCCCATCTCCAGGGCCGCCCCCCTAGGGGCCTATATAAAGAGGGGGGAGGAGGCAGCCGCACCCATCCTCTTGGCGCCTCCCTCTCCCCTTGCTACACCTCTCCCTCTCGCAGACGCTTGGCGAAGCCCTGCCGAGATCGCTGCTGCATCCACCACCACGCCGTCGTGCTGCTGGATCTTCATCAACCTCTCCTTCCCCCTTGATGGATCAAGAAGGAGGAGACGTCTTCCTCAACCGTACGTGTGTTGAACGTGGAGGTGCTATCCGTTCAGCACTAGGATCACCGGTGGTTTGGATCACGACGAGTACGACTCCCTCAACCCCGTTCTCTTGAACGCTTCCACTCGCGATCTACAAGGGTATGTAGATGCACTCCTCTCTATCATTGCTAGATGAACTCATAGATTGATCTTGGTGAAACCGTAGATTTTTTTTTATTTTCTGCAACGTTCCCCAACAATCACAACATACATATCATCAAAATATTGAACACATATCAAGTTTACATGATTACTTGCAACAAGATTTCTCCCGTGACCTCAAGAACAAAAGTAACTACTCACAAATGATAATCATGCTCAAGATCAGAGGGGTATTAAATGGCATAATGGATCTGAACATATAATCTTCCACCAAATAAACCATATAGTAATCAACTACAAGATGTAATCAACACTACTAGTCACCCACAAGTACCAACCTGAGGTTCCGGTACAAAGACTGAACACAAGAGATGAACTAGGGTTTGAGAGGAGATGGTGCTGTTGAAGATGTTGATGAAGATTTCCCTCCCCAAGATGGGAGAGTTGTTGGTGATGATGATGATTTCCCCCTCCGGGAGGGAAGTTCCCCCGGCGGAATCACTCCGATGGAGGGCAAAAGTGCTCTTGCCCAAGTTCAGCCTTGAGATGATGGTGCTCCATCCCCAATGTCCTCCTCTTATTTTTTTCTAGGTCAAAATGACTTATACACCAGAAGATGGGCACCGGAGGTGGGCCGAGGAGGGCACAACCCACCAGGGCGCGCCTGGGTTGCCTAGCACGCCCATGTGGGTTGTGCCCACCTGGTGGGGCCCCTCTGGTAGTTATTTGCTACATTATTTTTCATATATTCCAAAACAATTCTTCGTAAAGTTTCAACTCATTTGGAGATGTGCGGAATAGGTAACTTTGACGTAGCTTTTTCAGGTCCAGAATTCCAGCTGCCGGCATTCTCCCTCTTTGTGTAAACCTTGCATATTATGAGAGAAAAGGCACTAGAATTACTCCATAAAGAATTATTATGCATAAAAACATTATAAATAACAGTAGGAAAACACGATGCAAAATGGACGTATCAGCGTGCGGACCCTACGGGTTCGAGAATGATGTAGACATGACCAAGATGCTTCTCCAGCCAATATAGCGGGACGTGGATGCCCATATTGGTTCCTACATATTCTATGAATATATTTATTGGTTGAACCTTTATGACAACATACGTAGTTCCCTTTGTCCGTTGGCATGTTACTTGCCCGAGATTCGATCGTCGGTATCTCCATACGTAGTTCAATCTCGTTACCGGCAAGTCTCTTTACTCGTTCCGTAATACATCATCTTGTAACTAACTCCTTAGTCACTTTGCTTTGTGTCATGGAATTGTCACGGCAGATGTCCTAGTGTGAGGACTTAGTCATGGAGCCATCGCAACGAAGTTAGCTTAAAGGGGTTAAACAGAGCAAAGGACACGAGGAGTTTATACTGGTTCGGCCCCTTGTGGTGAAGTTAAAGGCCTAATCTAGTTTGAGGTGGTATTGCTAGGGTTTCGATGACTAGGGAGCGAATACGCTTAACCTGGCTCTCGATCTGTTGTTTCTTGTTCCTAAACCGCCGCCGGGTCGTCCCTTTATATACACAGGTTGATGATATGTCCATTTTGCATCATGCTTTTATATTGATATTTATTGCATTATGGGCTGTTATTACACATTATGTCATAATACTTATGACTATTCTGTCTTATTTTATAAGGTTTACACAAGGAGGGAGAATGCCGGCAGCTGGAATTCTGGGCTGGAAAAGGAGCAAATATTAGAGACCTATTTTGCACAACTCCAAAAGTCCTGAAACTCCACGGAAGTTATTTTTGGAAATAATAAAAAATATTGAGCGGAAGAAATACCAGAGGGGGCCCACACCCAGGCCACGAGGGTGGGGGCGCGCCTGGGCGGGCCCCGCCTCGTGGGCCCCTGCTGGCCCTCGGTGCCCATCTTCGCTATATGAAGTCTTTAAATCGAAGAAAAATCATAAGCAAGCTTTCGGGACGAGACTCCGCCGCCATGAGGCGGAACCAATCTAGGGCTCCGGCAGAGCTGTTCTGCCGGGGACACTTCCCTCCGGGAGGGGAAAATCATCGCCATCGTCATCACTAATGCTCCTCTCATCGAGAGGGGGCCAATCTCCATCAACATCTTCACCAGCACCATCTCCTCTCAAACCCTAGTTCATCTCTTGTATCCAATTCTTGTTTCTAAGTCTGGGATTGGTACATGTAGGTTGCTAGTAGTGTTGATTACTCCTTGTAGTTAATGCTAGTTGGTTTATTTGGTGGAAGATCATATGTTCAGATCCTATATGCATATTAATACTCCTCTGATTATGAACATGAATATGCTTTGTGAGTAGTTACGTTTGTTCCTCAGGACATGGGAGAAGTCTTGCTATTAGTAGTCATGTGAATTTGGTATTTGTTCGATATTTGGATGAGATGTATGTTGTCTATCCTCTAGTGGTGTTATGTGAACATCGACTACATGACACTTCACCATTATTTGGGCCTAGAGGAAGGCATTGGGAAGTAATAAGTAGATGATGGGTTGCTAGAGTGACAGAAGCTTAAACCCTAGTTTATGCGTTGCTTCATAAGGGGCTGATTTGGATCCATATGTTTCATGCTATGGTTAGGTTTACCTTAATACTTATTTTGTAGTTGCGTATGCTTGCGATAGGAGTTAATCATAAGTGGGATGCTTGTCCAAGTAAGGACAACACCCAAGCACCGGTCCACCCACATATCAAATTATCAAAGTACCGAACACGAATCATATGAACGTGATGAAAACTAGCTTGACGATAATTCCCATGTGTCCTCGCGAGCGCTTTTCTTTATATAAGAGTTTGTCCAGGCTTGTCCTTTGCTACAAAAAGGATTGGGCCACCTTGCTGAACTTTATTTACTTTTGTTACTTGTTGCTCGTTACGAATTATCTTATCACAAAACTATCTGTTACATATAATTTCGGTGCTTGCAGAAAACCGCTTATCATTTCCTTCTGCTCCTCGTTGGGTCCGACACTCTTACCGCGGTTCATCAGTTGACGCCCCGCGGTTCACAGAATCCCGGTTGGCTCATAAACGTGTCTGGCTCGGTATCTACTCTTTCCTATCTTACAATACAAGTCATACGCCTATGGCGGTTTACATCTATGGGCCCTAACTCGCCTCTGGGCTTTGGGCCTTCTTATTAAGTCTCCTTCGTAAGTCGCCATCTTCTATGTCTTCATGGGCTTCAATACTGGTAGATCATCATGAGTATAATCCGGCCCCCCTGGGTGGTTTATACTCAATAGTTATATCCCCAACATTAGGCCCCAGGTTGATTTGAAGTTGTTCATGTCAATCTTCAACAATTAGGAAAATCTTTCTCCATTACCTTCGCAAAGACTTGTAACTCGCCATGACGTCATCTTCTGAGATTATGGTAACTCGCCATGACATCACCTGTCATTAATTTACAGAGAGCCAAAATCCTTTAATGTATCTCCTTTTTTTTAATGAATCTCCGAAAATCGAGGCGTCTGCACGTCTACAGATCCGTTTTTTGACCTCCTCGACTCCTGCGCTTGCCACTTATCCATTCGCCTTATAAATAGGACCGTGCGTCCCTTCACTCCCCCCGTGCCTCTTTGTCTCATCGTCTTCCTTGCGACACCCTAGCGCTCGAGCTCAGCAGCCGCCGTCAAGCTTGAACCCAAGGAAGGGGAAGTGATCGTTTTTGCTGACCATCTGAGTCGAGGATTTAGCCCTCCCGGATCAAAAAATTTCCGTGACGTGCTTCATTTCCTCCAACTCCACCCTCAAGATATTGGACCTAACTCCGTATCCAACATTTGCAACTTTCAAGTGTTCTACGAAGCTTATCTACAAGAGGAGCCACAGTTGAATTGTTCACAGACTTCTACTACTTAAACCGCCGCATAGAATTTGTGGACGGGCCCAACACTGAACTTGGCGGGGTATCCATCCAAAAGATAAATGATGTTAGCTTCCCTCATGCCAACCATCATAGCCATCCCAAAGACTGGAATCAAACTTGGTTTTATTGCCGAGATACATCTCCAGCTGGTGAGAATCCTCTGCTGGGTTATCGTGCTCACCGGCTTAGCAGTACACATCCACTCCCCCAAAGACTCAGCGCAAAGGGACGAGCCAAATATGCGCCACAACTCTCAAAGCTTAGAGCCTTTGTGGCAACTGGTTTAACTGGCGTTGATTTCGTCCGTTGCTGGGTGTCCTTGAGTATTTTACCCTTAAGCCGTCGCCCCGGTTTAATGTGTGATTACACAGGGGATTTGAAAGATCCTTAACACCATATTGATATTCAGCTGACTGACGCTGAAGTTACTGAAGCTTTCAAGAAAATGCTGGATATACCGGTGGCCAAGTGCAGCAAAACAAGACTTAGTCCTTTCTGTGCTACAAATAAACCGCCAGCTGTAAGAACTTCTCAACTCCTGCTTACTCCATATTCTTAATACTCCCTTATGATCTTTTCAACTTTTAACAGGGTGATGATCCATTCTGGAAAAGGAAACCGCAGGATAAACCGGCCAAGACAGCTCGCCCCAAGACCAAGGTCCACAAGAAGCCTGCCAAGAAGAAAACCGTCGAATCCACCAATTTAAACATTGACGATGACGATGATAATCATGAGTGAGAGGTAGAACTTGATTCACTTGGCTCCTTTTTCATACATCTCATTGACAATGATTATTATCAGGATGGCGCTGAGGCTAGCCATGCTGGTGATGTAGAGGTAATTATTCTTTCCTCCGGCTCAGATCCTCTGCCAACACAGAAAACCCATCAAGCACGTGGGAAAGTAAGATTTTCTCACCCTCTAGCTCACTTGGATCCAAACTTTCTTTTGAAGAAACAACAACATGAAGCTCGCCACACAACCCGGCATAGTGGCAACGTGATTACCTCTACCGGTTTACCAAACACTCCACTTCGCAAACGTCGTCCAGAGGTCTTACATATTTCTGACATACTTTACCCCAAGGCGGGTTATTTTTGACAACCTCTTAACCCGTCTGATTCAAATTATCAGGGGACTTCTCATTTTTCCTCTGGCGAGTCAACATGAACACAAATTCCAACCCTCAAAACGGTTCCTGGGTGAGCATATTAATTGATCCTTCATATCTTACACTTGATTTTATACTGACCTGATGTACACTTGTTATTTTCAGGACCAAAGCCAGAGCCAGTAAAAAGGCTAAAGTGAATAATCTGGCTGATGACCCCATTCCATCTGAACCGGAAAGGACCCCTGAACCGTCTAATCCAAATGCTGAAAACATTCCTGATGACCCGCCGCCGCAAGATCATGAAACTGAAGTTGAACATATGGAAGTTGATCCGATGATTCAGACTGATAAACCGCCAAGCCCAACTAAAGCTGAAGACGTTGTGGTTACTGGCTTTGGTTATACAACCCCTGGCAACCCCATTGCTCTGTCAGAACACAGTGCCAAAGAAGAAATTTCTGCTGTTGACAAGGGCAAGTGGAAGGCGGACTTGGAAAGCTATGCCCACCTCAGCGCCCAAGATATCCATTCTGGGTTTTTAAACCGTTTGTACACAAGCCATGACTATGAAGTTGGTTTAGTGAACATGATGAAGGAGCAGTATGAGGTAACTACTGTGAACTTTGCATAAATATTCTTCCCTTAGCCGCCAAATTTATTGGACATAATATAATGTTCTGTATATTTCCAAAGACCATATAGATCAACTCCAATAGCCCCCAAGGGCCGGTTTATAATGTCAATATGAACTGGGACTTGTATAATAAACACTCTGTAATTTTGCCTGTGTAGCCCCTGAGGGCCGGTTTATACTTTCAAGATGAACCGGGACTTGTATAATAACAACTCTTCAACTTTGCCTGTTTAGCCCCCAAGGGTCGACTTAACAAATATGTTAAGTTGGGACTAATTATGTTGTAAGGCTCAAAATTCTTATTGAAGACCTTTGTAAACCGGTTGACCACCAATCTGATTAGTGAAAGAAAAATCCATAGTTTTAATGGGAGCAAATATGCATTAGCCCCCAAGTGCCAAGAATAATACTTGTATTGAGCTTGGGACTTGTAATTTTTTTTGAGAAGAAGCAATAGACATTAGCCCCCAAGTGCCATGTATATTACTTGTTATGTGCTTGGGACTTTGAATATGCATTGTCCACTCATAAATTGCATGTCTCTTGCAGGCTGAGCTTATCAAAAAGGAATCCCAAATCGCCGACCTTCAAGAAAATATCAAATCTCAACAAGCAGAGACTTCCAAGGCCAAGGAGGAACTGACCAGTACCTTAGCAACGATGGAAAAACTGAAGGAGAGCTTCAAGAACGAGCGGGCATGTTGGGATACAGAAAAGTCAACTCTGCTGAAGAGGGCTGAGGACGCTGAAGCGGCCCTTAATCCGGTAGTAGAGGAGCTAACTGGCTTGAAACGGCAAATAAATGCCATGACTACTGCTGTTTTTGGTAAGTAGCTTCTTCATAAGCTTTAAACATGTATTATCTAGGAAACTGCCGGTTTATAGATGTTTTGTATGATGCAGGAACACGCATTGCTCATCTTGGCTCAGATATGCGGCAAAAACTGAAGGCCGCCTATACACTTATAGAGCAGTTGTATACCGGCGTTCAACGGGTTATCTGCACAACTTCCCAAAACAAACCGCCCCAACCTTGATCAAGGAGACATTGGAAAAGGCTGGCGATGATGCCTGCCCGGTTTGAAGAACTAAAGAAATCAGCCGGCAGGGCGGGTGCTCTTACTACACTAACTCGGGCCAAAGCATGGATATCGGATTTTGATTTGGCTGATGTGGGAAATGGCTATCCGAGCATAAAGGAAGACGAGCCAGACTTTGATAATGATGACCTTAGAGCTTTGACGAGGGAAATGCGCCCATTGGCTAGCAAATTGGCTGATGAAACCGATCTGTCACATTATCAGTCGATTTATGATGCCAACAACAAGAGAGTTAATGCGCCAACTTACGATGCTCCAAATCTTATTCCTCCAATCTGTAAGCATACTTATGCCCCTGATGTTGATCCCTCCACACTTATAAGTGATGAAGCAATATTCAAAGCCTTAACTAGGATCGATTGGACAACCATTGACTTCCAGCCATTGGTTAGAGAAGAGGAAGATGAGCCGGCGCTGGATGATTCGGAACCTTCAAGTCAGCCCGACCAAGATTCATAAATCGGGGGCCGGTTTAGCATCTGCTTGCTGCAAGACTTGTTGAAAACAATTATTCTTTTGGGCACCGAACACCTTATAATAGGCTAGCTTAAACTCTTGATCTGCTATGCCATCACGCCTATTTGCTTTGCATGACACTGCTGTTCTGCCATGTTAAAATATGCTTCGTATGCTTATGATATTAACAATTTGAATCTGTTCCTGCATACAACAGAAGAAAGTGTCCTGTGATATTTGATCACACTGTTAGCTTACCAAGCCAGTGTAATAAGGATGATAACCCAAATTTGAGTACTGGTAATTTATCATATATTGTCGGCTTATAAAGAGAGCCAGGCCGGGTTAATAAACACCGGATACTATGTTATCTCATATTGGTGACTTATAGTCAAAAGCCAGGCCGGGTTAATAAACACCAGATCTTAACTTATCATGTACTGATGACTTATAGTCGAAATCTAAGCCGGGTTAATAAACACCGATGAATTGTGATAATAAAAACTTATAAGCTTTATCAAATAAATCTCAAAAGACCTGTCGAAATAAAAACACACGAAAACGAGTCTTTTCATGGGCTGCCAGGCCGAAAATTGAGTGCTTTCACGGGCTGCACAGGCCACTGAGTTAAACCGTTTTACAAACCTTATAAGATGGACCTCACATAACCAATCGTTGTTTTAACTTTGACAAGTTCAGGGTCTGCATGAGATTGAAGTGTCAAACGTTCGGCCAGGTCATTCCAGGAATACCTGGGTGTAGTGGCTTACTTAAAAAGGCAAGATAACCCGGGGTTTTAAGTGAATACACCTGGCTTCCAAGCCTGGCTTTTAAGCCTATCACGAGGGTTATAGCAACTCTTGTTCCCTAGAACAAAAGAGCCCCCAAGCAATATTTCTAAGCTATGATCAATGGGCACCTATGTTTGAGTTGTGCTTTTGCAACAGACTCTCTTTGGCCCCTTTAACCTGGGTAGGAAGGCCCCAAGTTTTCTTTTTCTTTTTATATGTGGCCTACAAGCCGGATCAAAGGGTAATCATAACTTTTCTCTATAAAGCAAAAGCCCCCAAGTGACCAAAAACTCATTATTTAAGAGAAAGCGACAGAGGCCCTGCTTTAACATGGATGCAGGTTTTATTATATTGATCATAATATATACATTGTCATAATATGTACATCAGAAGAACCAGTGGCTTAGGTATAGCAGGGCCGAAGATGAGCAATATCGCACGGCTGGTGGGTCTCCTCCTCCAACTTACGTGAGTCTTTGTGCTCTCAAACATCGATGAGGTAGTATGACCCCGTTGTTCAGATTATTACTGACCACAAAGGGTCCTTCCCAAGGTGGGGATAACTTGTGCATATCAGTCTGATCCTGGATGAGCCGGAGCACTAGATCGCCTTCTTGGAAAGTTCTGGTTTTAACTCGGCGGCTATGGTAACGACGCAGATCTTGCTGGTAAATCGCCGAACGAGCCGCTGCGATGTCACGCTCCTCATCTAACAGGTCAAGTGCTTCCTGACGTGCTTTTTCATTGTCAGCTTCAACATAAGCCGCCACACGAGGTGAGTCATGACGGATGTCACTAGGGAGAACTGCCTCTGTTCCGTAGACCATGAAGAAAGGCGTGTAACCCGTAGACCTGTTGGGGGTGGTGTTAATGCTCCATAACACAGAAGGTAACTCCTCCACCCAACAACCCGGCGTCCTTTGCAAGGGAACCATAAGCCGGGGCTTGATGCCTCTCAAGATCTCTTGATTGGCTCTCTCAGCTTGACCATTAGATTGGGGGTGAGCCACTGATGATACATCAAGCCGGATATGCTCACATTGATACAATTCTTTCATAGCACTCTTGGAGATATTAGTGCCATTGTCTATTATAATGCTGTGTGGAAAGCCAAAACGGAAGATCACCTTCTTCATGAATTGAACCGCCGTTGCTGCATCACACTTACTGACCAGCTCTGCCTCTACGCACTTAGTGAACTTATCAACGGCCACCAAAAGGTGGGTCTTCTTATCCTTGGACCTCTTATAAGGCCCAACCATATCAAGCCCCCAAACTGCAAACGTCCAAGTAATTGGAATCATCCTCAATTCTTGAGCCGGTACATGGGCTCGTCATGAAAATTTCTGACATCCGTCACATTTACTGACCAGATCCTCAGCATCAGCATGAGCCATCAGCCAATAAAATCCATGACGAAAAGCCTTGGCCACAAGAGACTTAGAACCAGCATGGTGGCCACAATCTCCTTCATGAATCTCGCGCAGAATCTCACAGCCTTCTTCAGGTGAAACACAACGTTGAAACGCCCCTGTGACACTGCGATGATGTAACTCCCCATTAACAATAGTCATTGACTTGGATCACCGGGTTATTTACCTGGCCAAAGTTTCATCCTCAGGTAACTCGTCCCGGGTCATATAAGCCAAATATGGAACCGTCCAATCAGGGATTACATGAAGAGCTGCCACCAACTGAGCTTCCGGGACAGGAATAGCCAAATCCTCCTCTATAGGTAACTTGACCGACGGGTTATGCAAAACATCAAGAAAGACATTAGGCGACACCTGTTTACGTTGAGAACCCAACTAGCTTAAGGAATCAGCCGCTTCATTCTTTCGCCTATCGATATGCTCAACCTGATAACCCTTGAAGTGACCAACAATAATATCCACTTCTCGTCGATAAGCTGCCATGAGTGGATCCTTGGAATCCCAAGTACCGGAAACTTGTTGAGCCACCAAATCTGAGTCGCCAAAGCACCTTACCCGGCTTAAGTTCATCTCCTTAGCCATCCAAAGACCGTGGAGCAAGGCCTCATATTCAGCTGCATTGTTAGTGCAAGGGAACATCAAACGAAGAACATAACAGAATAAGGGGAAGCGAGCACGACTCCAGCCCCCGAGCCCTCCAATTGTCTGGACCCATCAAAGTGAATAGTCCAATATGTGTTATCTGGCTTTTCCTCGCGCATCTGCAGCTCTGTCCAGACATTGACGAAATCCACCAGTGCCTGAGACTTGATGGCCGTGCGAGGCACATATTTCAAACCATGAGGCCCAAGCTCAATGGCCCACTTGGCTATCTGACCTGTGGCTTCTCTGTTCTGAATAATATCCCCTAAAGGAGCAGAACTAACCACAATGATAGGATGACCCAGAAAATACTGCTTAAGCTTCCGACTGGCCATGAACACCCCATATACAAGTTTCTGCCAATGCAGATATCTCTGTTTGGACTCAATAAGCACCTCACTGATGTACTAAACCGGCCGTTGAACCATATATTCCTTGCCTGCTTCCTTCCGTTCCACCACAACAACCGCGCTGATAGCCCGGGCATTAGCAGCCACATATAACAATAACGGCTCTTTCTCAACAGGAGCAACAAGAACGGGCGGCTCAGCCAACTGTTTCTTCAGATCCTCAAATGCTTGATTAGCTGCATCACTCTAAACAAAGTGATCCGTCTTCTACATCATCTGATAAAGAGGAATAGCCTTCTCACCTAGCCGGCTTATGAACCGGCTCAGAGCTGCAATACGACCCGCCAGACGCTAAACATCGTTAACACACGCCGGTTTAGCTAACGAAGTAATGGCTTTGATCTTCTCCGGATTAGCTTCAATGCCCCTGTTAGACACCAGAAAACCCAAGAGTTTGCCTGCCGGTACACCAAAAACACACTTGGCCGGGATAAGCCTCATCTTATAGACCCGGAGATTATCAAAGGTCTCCTTCAAATCGTCTATCAATGTCTCCTTCTTTCTGGATTTCACTACAATATCATCCACATAGGCATGAACATTGCGCCCAATCTGATTATGAAGACAATTCTACACACATCGCTAGTAAGTCGCCTAGGCACTCTTGATCCCAAAAGGCATAGACACATAGTAGAAGGCTCCAAAGGGAGTTATGAAAGTTGTCTTCTCCTGGTCCTTAACTGCCATCTTGATCTGATGATAACCAGAATAAGCATCCAAAAAACTCAAACGCTCACAACCCGTCGTAGCATCAATAATCTGATCAATACGAGGGAGAGCGAAAGGATCAGCCGGACAAGCCTTGTTTAAATCCTTGTAGTCCACACACATGCGCCAAGTGCCGTTCTTCTTAAGTACCAGCACCGGGTTAGCTAACCACTCGGGATGAAAAACTTCAACGATAAACCCAGCCGCCAAGAGCCGGGATACCTCCTCACCAATGGCCTTGTGCCTTTCTTCATTGAAGCGACGAAGAAACTGCTTGACCGGTTTAAACTTGGGATCAATACTGAGAGTGTGCTCAGCGAGTTCCCTCGGTACACCTAGCATGTCAGAAGGTTTCCATGCAAAGATGTCCCGGTTCTCACGGATGAAATCTATGAGCGAGCTTTCCTATTTTGGATCCAGATTAGCACTGATGCTGAACTGCTTTGATGAATCGCCAGGAACAAAATCAACCATCTTGGTATCATCGGCCGATTTAAACTTCAAGGCTGGATCATGCTCAGTAGTTGGCTTTTTCAAAGAAGTCATATCTGCCGGATCAACATTGTCCTTATAAAATTTTAACTCCTCCATTGCACAAACCGACTCAGCATAAGCGACATCACCTTCTTCGCACTCCAAAGCTACCTTTCGGCTCCCATGCACCATGATGGTCCCTTTGTAACCCGGCATCTTGAGCTGCAGATAAACATAACAAGGCCTGGCCATGAATTTAGCATAAGCCGGCCAGCCAAACAGAGCGTGATACCAGCTGTGAATCTTGACTACTTCAAAGGTCAATATCTCTGACCTAGAGTCATGCTCATCTCCAAAAGAAACTTCCAGAGCTATCTTACCAACTGGGTATGCCGACTTACCAGGCCCTACGCCATGGTAAACAATGTTCAACGGTTTAAGACTTTTATCTGTCAACCTCATGCGACAGAAAGTTTCATAATAAAGGATATTGATGCTGCTCCCTCCGTCCATGAGTACCTTGGTGAACTTGTACCCTCCAACCTGAGGTGCGACCACCGATTAACTGACCCGGATTATCAACCCGGGGCGGATGATCTTCCCGACTCCACACAATGGGCTGCTTAGACCAGCGCAAGTAATGGGGAACTGCCGGCTCAACGGCGTTCATCGCCCTTTTATGAAGCTTCTGATCACGCTTACATAAGCTAGTGGTGAAAACATGATACTGTCCACTATTCAACTGCTTCAGGTTGCTCTGATAACCAGACTGTTGCTGCTGTTGATTCCCCTAATTATTCTGCTGATTGTAACCACCCTGGTTGCCATAACTGCCTTGATTTCCTTGGAACTCGGAGTTAGAGCTGCCACCGCCGTAACCTGGTCCATGAGAGCCGGATCCTGAGCCAC
Source organism: Aegilops longissima (assembly GCA_021605205.1). NCBI lineage: Eukaryota > Viridiplantae > Streptophyta > Magnoliopsida > Poales > Poaceae > Aegilops > Aegilops longissima. Next base: position 461,903,500 of record CM038680.1, read on the forward strand.
CACCTGGCCCATGACTGTCTTGAAAAATATTTGAATATTTGAATTCCTTCATAATGAAGCGATCCTTCCAAACGTGCCCAGACGGTCTTTCTCGCGTCCCGCGTCTTGGACAGGGATGATTTAGCAACTGCTCAAGATTGATGCCTGACCCTCTAGTCCGTGGGGGCGGTTTACCCTTACGATGCTGACCATTACTCTGGGTATTGGTGTTAGCCACAAAGTCAAAACTATTATCAGCTTTGCGCTTACCGTTGCCTCCCTGGTTCGTCGGGTTATGCTGCTGCCCCTTGGTGTTGCTGCTCTTCTTTCCCTTTCCTGGCTTTTCATCATCAGACTCAGGGTCCTTGGTACCATCAGAGTCAGCATACTTAACCAGAGCCACCATAAGTGTCCCCATGTCATTGCAGTGACGCTTGAGCCACCCTAATTTCTGCTTCAGGGGCGTAAAACGACAATTGTTCTCCAACATCAAGACTGTTGAATCAGCATTGATACGATCCAATGAGTGCAGGATTGTTGAGACCCGGTGCATCCAATGAATCGTCGATTCGCCTTCTTGTTGAACACATGTGGCTAAATCCACAATTGACATGGGCTGCTTGCATGTGTCTTTGAAATTCTAGATAAACCGGGCCTTTAACTCGGCCCATGACCCAATGGAGTTGGCAGGGAGCCCCTTCAACCAAGTGTGGGCCGTCCCCTCCAACATCAAGGGGAAATATTTAGCACACAAAACATCGCTAACATCCAGCAATTCCATGGCCATCTCATAACTCTCGATCCATGCCTCAGGAGGTAAGTTGGCTGTGTAGTTAGGCACCTTGCGAGGACCTTTGAAATCCTTGGGCAGACGCTCATTACGTAGAGCTGGCACCAAATATGGCACGCCCAAATTCCTAAAGGTTACACCGGGCTCCACCGAAGTTGCCGGACAAACCGGAGTAGGTTGACGGGCCGCATACTGTGCCGCTAGTTCGGCCTGTCGACGTGCTCTACCCTGATCCACTACATTCTGAGCATCAGCACCGTCGCTCGCCGGGTTATGCCCACGGGGCTGGTTATGGTTCCGTCCACTGCTTGACACAGTCGGTTCATCGATATGTCTGCTGTAACTCCAGCTCGGGCGAGGGGTGGAATGAATCCTGTCACGATTGTAAGAATAAGCCTGCTGCTGAACCAAAGCTGTCTGAAGGAGCTCTCTAGCCCTCCGTGTTTCAACCGCCGTCGGAGACTCGCCTTCAACCGGGAGGGCTGCCAACCGTGACGTCGCAACGATCATGTTATCCAAAGGATTACTCGGTGGCGTCGGCACATGCTGTGGTGGGTTATTGTTCTGACGAGGCGGGTCTGTTGTGCGTGGCTGAACCGGCGTACCCGTCCCAGGTGTTTCGACCCGGTTTACCACTACTGAGTTACTGGTTCCTGCTCCTTGCGTGTTAAAGAGATTTCTTGCCTCGTAAACCAGGGGCAGATGACTCCGATGCCTCCTTCTCATGACATCGTTCGAAGCGTTTTGATCTAGCAATAGTCGGTAAGACTCCGACTAAATCCGATGTGCCTGAGCATCCAAAGCGGCCCGCTCCTCGGCCATCCTAGTGTTTTCTGCGTTAAGCTCCGCCTTGGCCTGTGCTATCTCATCACGCAATTTTGCAACCGCCGCATTATGCTGATCTTGATCTGCCGGATTAACCAGTGTTGTTAACAATGCTGTCAGCCTATCCAACAAGTCAGTTAAGACCTGAGCCGGCGGGCGCACAGGGCCTCCTGCCCCGGCAGCTGTCACCGCTGCTGACCCGGAAATCAACTTTGCCGCAGTCGACGAGTGTTGCACGGGTTGCATACCGGCCATGAAGATTGCAACCCGGTTCGGCGGCTCGCAGGGGTCCAGAATACTATCGCCATCAGAACAGCCCCCAAGCCTGCCGTCTTGCAGTTGATACAATGACTCGGTCTCGCCGGTGGATGACTCATCATCAGAGTAAACGATCGTCTCACCACCAGATGCCGATTTACCCTCAGATTCTGCTCCATGGATGAACCCCACGAAGGCACGGTTCTTGGCGGGCTGAACTCGGGCGGGTCTCGCACGCTGAGCCGTCTCGATGATGTCGGTGCAGATGTCCGGCTCAGGGCCCGGTTCGCCGATTTTGCCGATGAAGACGTGAATTCAGCCGAAGGGGACCCGGTACCCGTACTCTATTGAGCCGGCCTAGGGGCCCCAGCCTGCGTCATCGATGTAGAGCTTGCTGCGACGACTCTTAGTCATCCGGCCCACAGCGTATCCCTTGATCCTTTTGAAGTTTCCCTCTAAGAACTTGAAACCATCGTGCGATAGCCCCACGGTGGGCGCCAACTGTCGTGGAATTGTCACGGCAGATGTCCTAGTGTGAGGACTTATTCGTGGAGCCATCGCAACGAAGTTAGCTTAAAGGAGTTAAACAGGACAAAGGACGCGAGGAGTTTATACTAGTTCGGCCCCTTGCAGTGAAGGTAAAGGCCTAATCCAGTTTGAGGTGGTATTGCTAGGGTTTGATGACCAGGGAGCAAATACACTTAACCTGGCTCTCGATCTGTTGTTTCTTGTTCCTAAACCGCCACTGGTCGTCCTTTATATACAAAGTTGGCGCCGCAGTTCACGTAATCCGCGGCTCATAAACGTGTCCGGCTCGGTATCTACTCTTTCCTATCTTACAATACAAGTCATACGCCTATGGCGGTTTACATCTATGGGCCCTAACCTGCCTCTGGGCTTTGGGCCTTCTTATTAAGTCTCCTTCGTAAGTCGCCATCTTTTGTGTCTTCATGGGCTTCAATACTGGTAGATCATCATGAGTATAATCCGGCCCCTCCTGGGCGGTTTATACTCAATAGTTATATCCCCAACACTTTGCAAGCTTCTTGTGATGCTGTATTAGCTAGAGGGCCCAGAGATGCCTTTCCATCATACGGAATGGCAAATCCCAATCTCGATCGATGCCAACTCAACAGACACCTTAGGAGATACATGTAGAGAACCTTTATGATCACCAAGTTACGAAGTGACGTTTGATACACACAAGGCATTCCTCCGGAGTCCGGGAGTTGCATGATCACATGGTCGAAGGAATATGTATTTGACATTAAGAAAGTAGTAGCAATAACCTGAACAATCATATGTTATGCTAACAAATGGGTCTTGTCCATCACATCATTCTCCTAATGATGTGTTCCTGTTATCAAACGACAACTCATGTCTATGGTCAGGAAACCTTAACCATCTTTTGATCAATGAGCTAGTCTAGTATAGGCTAACTAGGGACTTGGTATATGTTTATGTATCCACACATGTATTTAAGTTTCTGATAAATACAATTATAGCATGAATAATAAACCTTTATCATGATTCAGGAAATATAATAATAACCACTTTATTATTGTCTCTAGGGCATATTTCCAACAGTCTCTCACTTGCACTAGAGTCAGTAATCTAGATTACATAGTAATGAATCTAACAACCATGGAGTCTTGGTGCTGATCATTATTTGTCCGTGGAAGAGCTTTAGTCAACGGGTCTGCCACATTCAGATCCGTATGTACTTTGCAAATTTCTCTGTATCCATCCTTGACTTTTTCATGAATGGATTTGAAGCGTCGCTTGATGTGTTTGGTTCTCTTGTGAAACCTGGGCTCCTTGGCTATGGCAATTGCTCTAGTGTTGTCACAAAAGATTGTCATTAGACCTGATGCACTAGGTATTACACCCAGATCGAATATGAAATCCTTCATCCAGACTCCTTCATGTGCTGCTTCCGGAGCAGCTATGTACTCCGCTTCACATGTAGATCCCGCCACGACGCTCTGCTTAGAACTGCACCAACTGATAGCTCCACCATTCAATATAAATATGTATCCGGTTTGCGACTTAGAGTCATCCGGATCTGTGTCGAAGCTAGCATCGACATAACCCTTTACGACAGCTCTTTGTCACCTCCATAAACGAGAAAATATCCTTGGTCCTTTTCTGCTAGTTCAGGATATTCTTGACCGTTGTCCAGTGATCCACTCCTGGATTACTTTGCTACGTCCCTGCCAAACTTATGGCAAGGCACACATCAGGTCTGGTACATAGCATGGCATACATTATAGAACCTATGGTTGAGGCATAGTGAATGAATTTCATTCTCTCCCTATCTTCTATTGTGGTTGGACTTTGAATATGGCTCAATTTCACACCTTGCAACACAGGCAAGAACCCTTTCTTTGACTGGTCCATTTTGAAATTCTTCAAAACTTTGTCAGGGTATGTGCTTTGTGAAAGTCTATTAAGCGTCTTGATCTATCCCTATAGATCTTGATGCCCAATATGTAAGCAGCTTCACCGAGGTCTTTCATTGAAAAAATCTTATTCAAATATCCTTTTGTGCTATGCAGAAATTCTATATCATTTCCAATCAGCAATTTGTCATCCACATATCACAGAAGAAATGCTACAGAGCTCCCACTCACTTTCTTGTAAATACAAGCTTCACCGTAAGTCTGTATAAAACCAAATGCTTTGATCACCTCATCAAAGCGTATATTCCAACTCCGAGATACTTGCACCAGTCCATAAATGGATCGCTGGAGCTTGCACACTTTGTTAGCACCCTTAGGATCGACAAAACCTTATGGTTGCATCATATACAACTCTTCTTTAAGAAACCCTTTAAGGACTGCAGTTTTGACATCCATTTGCGAGATTTCATAATCGTAAAATGCGGCAATTGCTAACATGATTCTGATAGACTTAAGCATCGCTATAGGTGAGAAAGTCTCATCGTAGTCAACCCTTGAACTTGTCGAAAACCTTTTGCGACAAGTCGAGCTTTGTTGACAGTGATATTACCATCAGCGTCCGTCTTCCTCTTTAAAATCCATTTATTCTCAATGACTTTCCTATCATCGGGCAAGTCCACCAAAGTCCACACTTTGTTCTCATACATGGATCCTATCTTAGATTTCATGGCCTCAAGCCATTTGTCAGAATCTGGGCTCATCATAGCTTCTTCATAGTTCGTAGGTTCGCCGTTGTCTAACAACATGACTTCCAGGACAGGATTACCATACCACTTTGGTGCGGTATGTGTTCTGGTCGACATACCAGGTTTAGTAGTAACTTGATCTGAAGTTTCATGATCATCATTTGCTTTCTCTCTGGTTGGTGTAGGCATCACGGGAATGATTTTCTCTAATGTGCTACTTTCCAATTTTGAGAGAAGGTACAACTACCTCATCAAGTTCTACTTTCCTCCCACTCACTTCTTTCGAGAGAAACTCCTTCTTTAGAAATGACCATTCTTAGCAACAAAGATCTTGCCTTCAGATCTATGGTAGAAGGTATACCCAATAGTTTCTTTAGGGTATCCTATGAAGACGCACTTCTCTGCTTTGGGTTCGAGTTTATCAGGCTGAAGACTTTTGACATATGCGTTGCATCCCCAAACTTAAGAAACGACATCTTAGGTTTCTTGCAAAACCATAGTTCACACGGTGTTTCCTCAACGGATTTAGACGGTGCCCTATTTAATGTGAATGTGGTTGTCTCTAATGCATAACCCCGAAGCGATAGCGGCAAATTTGTAGGAGACATCATAGAACGCAACATATCTAATAAAGTACGGCTACGACGTTTGGACACACCATTACGCCATGGTGTTCCAGGTGGCGTGAGTTGTGAAACAATTCCACATTGTATTAAATGAAGGCCAAACTCATAACTCAAATATTAACCTCCGCGATCAGATCGTAGAAACTTTATTTTCTTGTTACGATGATTCTCCACTTCACTATGAAATTCTTTGAACTTTTCAAATGTTTCAGACTTGTGTTTCATCAAGTAGATATATCCATACCTACTCAAATAATCTGTGAAGGTTAGAAAATAATGATACATTCCTCGTGCTTCAACACTCATCGGACCGCATACATCATTATGTATTATTTCCAATAAGTCATTAGCTCACTCCACTGTTCCAGAGAACGGAGTTTTAGTCATCTTACCCATGAGGCATGGTTCGCAAGTATCAAATGATTCATAATCAAGTGATTCCAAAAGCCCATCCGCATGGAGTTTCTTCGTGCGCTTTACACCAGTATGACCTAAACGGCAGTGCCACAAGTATGTTGCACTATCACTATCAACTTTGCATCTTTTGGCAATAATATTATGAATATGTGTATCACTACGATCGAGATTCAACAAGACTAGACCATTCACTAAGGGTGCATGACCATAAAAGATGTTACTCATATAAATAGAACAACCATTATTCTCCGACTTAAATGAATAACCTTCTCGCAATAAACAAGATCTAGATATAATGTTCATGCTCAACGCTGGCACCAAATAACAATTATTGAGGTCTAAAACTAATCCCGAAGGTAGATGTAGAGGTAGCCTGCCGAAGGTAACTTGCCATTCCCGACGCGCATCATCACCTCGTCCTTAGCCAATCTTTGTTTATTCCACAAATCCTATTTTGAGTTACAAATATGAGAAACCGAATAAGTATCAAATACCTAGGCACTACTACGAGCACTAGTAAGGAACACAACAATAACATGTATATCAAATATACCTTTGTTCACTTTGTCATCCTTCTTATCTGCCAAGTACTTGGGGCAGTTCCGCTTCCAGTGACCATTTCCCTTGCAGTAGAAGCACTTAGTTTCCGGCTTAGGTCCAGCTTTGGTGGTCTTCTTGAAGTTCCATTTCTTTCCCTTCCCCTTTTTCCTGAAACTGGTGGTCTTATTAACCATCAACACTTGATGCTCTTTCTTGATTTCTAACTCCGCCAATTTCAGCATCGCGAAGAGCTCAGGTCTCGTTTTCGTCATCCCTTGCATATTATAGTTCATCATGAAGCCTTTGTAGCTTGGTGGCAGTGACTGAAGAACTCTATCAATAACACTCTCAACTGGAAGATCAATTCCCAGTTGAGTCAATTGGTTGTGGTACCCAGATATTCTGAGTATGTGTTCACTCACATAACTGTTCTCCTCCATCTTACAACTAAAGAACTTGTTGGAGACTTCATATCTGTCAACCCGGGAATTAGCTTGAAATATAAACTTCAGCTCGTGGAACATCTCATATGCTCCGTGGCATTCAAAACGCTTTTGAAGTCCCGGTTCCAAGCCGTAAAGCATGGCACACTGAACTATCAAGTAGTCATCAGATCGAGCCTACCAGACGTTCATAACGTCTGCATCAGCTCATGCAGCAGGTGAGGGAGTCCCGGATTAGGGGGTGTCCGGATAGCCGAACTATCACCGTTGGCCGGACTCCTAGACTATGAGGATACAAGATTGAAGACTTCGTCCCGTGTCCGGATGGGACTTTCCTTGGCGTGGAAGGCAAGCTTGGCGATACGGATATGTAGATCTCCTACCATTGTAACCGGCTCTGTGTAACCCGAACCTATCCGGTGTCTATATAAACCGGAGGGTTTTAGTCCGTAGGACGAACGACAATCATGCCATAGGCTAGCTTCTAGGGTTTAGCCTCTCTGATCTCGTGGTAGATCTACTCTTGTACTACCCATATCATCAATATTAATTAAGCAGGAGTAGGGTATTACCTCCATCGAGAGGGCCCGAACCTGGGTAAAAACATCGTGTCCCTTGTCTCCTGTTACCATCCGCCTAGACGCACAGTTCGGGACCCCCTACCCGAGATCCATCGGTTTTGACACCGACATTGGTGCTTTCATTGAGAGTTCCGCTGTGCTGTCGCCATCAGGAGGGATGCCTCATCCCGTCTTTAAAGATGGCTCTGTTGCTAAAGGAGCTTTGGCTATCGGCCAAACTCTCCGGCTAGGTGGTTTCCTCATGACCGCCAGTTCGGCCACCGCGCCGACGATGACTTCTCGGGTCATCGAAACCAATCTTCACGTCAACTCGGAACTTGCCGAGCAGTTAGATCCGATCGAGCTCTCCTCCGTAAACGAGCTCTTGGATCGCACCGCCGCACTGGGAGTCGCCACAGACTATGACCAGATCGGGCTTAAAACCGATCTGAGAGAGATCAACTCTCCCCAGGCTACCCATCATGTTGCTGTGATAGAGGAGCAATACGGCGATTCTTCTTCTATATTAAGGACTAGCTACGTCCGAATTCCCGATCCCTCCATGCCGGACTGCCGCAGAGGGACGGACGTCGATCAAGCCCTGAACTTAAAGTCGAGCGGCGGGTTGGATTCATTGGATAGCATTCAAAAATCCAAACTTCCAAGTTCGGAAACTTCTCGGCCCCTGAGTCTTAAATTGGACGGGGTTCCGGATCTAGTTCCACCCGCCTACCCAAACATTAGTAATCTATCCCGAATTCGCAGAGCACACTTTGAAACAAGACATCATTATTGGGCGATTCCTCCTGGTTATGGACAGGATAAAGGACTGCCGAGAGGGGACGCAATCTCACTTTTCTGCAATAATTGCACGGACAAGGAATCGAAGCGCCATAAGTCGTCATTGAAATTACACGCTTTGATGACTTGGTGACCATAGTACAAAAGTCTTGTGCGATGGAGAGTGCTCGGAAAACCGAAAGTAAATTTTGGGATAATCCGGCCCCGAATAAATCCCTAGTCCGAAATAAAAGGGTGCATCATTACCAAGCACCTGGGTTAAACACCAAAAAACAAAAACCCCCTAAAGGGTGCGTAATCGCATCTTGGAGGGTTGGCTAAACGGACCTGCAAAATTCATAGCACAGAGGGCGCCACTCCAACTCATAGCCTTCGAGCATGTTGGATACTACGGCAGGTGGCCAAAAGTGGCGAAGAGCTTCTAGCCTCAGAATCCCAGCCCAGCAACACCAGTAAGGTATTAACAGTCTTCGAGACTTTCGCATCAAATAACATGCGGAAACGAACACTCCGCAACCTCGCCGAAGCAACAATAAATCCATGGAGTGACACGGCTATTACCTTTAATGCCAGTGACGAACCTAAATACCGAACAGCCAGAGCACCAGACGCATTGGTCCTCAGTCCAACAATGGACGGTTTTCGCCTTACGAAGGTACTCATGGATGGCGGCAGCGGACTAAACCCCATCTACGAGGAAACACTCCGAAAAATGGAAATGGATTGGAACCGCATTGAGCGAAGCAGCACAACCTTTAGAGGAATAATCCCTAGTCGGGAAGCATGCTGCACAGGAAAAATCACACTGGACGTAGTGTTCGGCTCGCCGGACAATTACAGGTCCGAGGAGGTCACATTCCAAGTGGCCCCATTCAGCAGCGGATATCACGCTTTATTAGGGCGAGAGGCATTCACAATTTTTCAAGCTATACCCCATTATGGGTACATGAAGCTTAAAATGCCCGGACCTAACGGAATCATCACTCTCGCTAGCGATCCGAACATAGCGCTCCGCACCGAAAACAAGACAGCCGCACTAGCCCTCGAGGCACTATCCGAAGGCTTAGCGGCCGAGGAACTAACTGCGATGCGCTCCACGGTGAACAGGGACGATGTGATACTTGATAAAAGATCCAAGTCCACCTCTTTTAAACCAGCGGACGAAATAGTCAAATTCCAAGTCCACCCAACGGACCCTGCAAAGACGGCCTCCATTGGGGCACAATTAAACCCTGATGTAGACGCCACACTACGAGAATTTCTACGAGAAAACTGGGACATTTTTGCCTGGCACCCTTCAGACATGCCAGGAATCCCACGTCGGCTGGCCGAGCACAGCCTAAATATCCTAAAAGGATTCAAGCCAGTCAAACAGGCTCTTCGGCGCTTTTCCGAACCCAAGAGACAGGCCATGGGAGAGGAGCTAGCCAAACTTCTGGAAGCCGGATTCATCAGAGATATAAAACATCCGGACTGGTTAGCAAATCTGGTGATGGTACCAAAGAAGGACAAATCCTGGCGCCTATGTGTTGATTTCAAAGACCTTAATAAGGCTTGCCCAAAGGATCCCTTCCCCCTCCCTCGAATTGATCAAATTATCGACGCTACAGCAGGACATGACTCATTGTGCTTCCTCGACGCGTACTCCGGCTACCACCAAATCAAGATGGCGGAGCCAGACCAAGCTGCAACAACATTCATCACTCCATACGGCCCATTCTGCTTCAACACAATGCCCTTCGGGCTCAAAAACGCTGGCGCAACATATTAGCGCATGATTCAGACATGTCTAGCAAACCAGATCGGCAAAACAGTGGAAGCATATGTAGATGACGTGGTCGTCAAATCCAAGCATGTTGAAACTATAGTAGATGATTTGAGGCTCACATTCGACAATCTTCGAAAATATGACATCAAGCTCAATCCGGAAAAATGCGTCTTCGGCGTTCCAGCCGGAAAGCTCCTGGGCTTCATTGTGTCTGGTAGAGGAATTGAAGCAAACCCAGCCAAGATCCTGTAGCGACCCGACCTCAGACGGTCAAGCCTCGTATTCTTGTGCCATCCTGGATCAAGTATCTTTGGCACACACAAGACATCAATGTATATATCAAAGTGCAATCACATGCATAAATAACGTAAAACTGATATATACCTCATAATACTCAATGAAACAATCAAACGGGTGTGGAGTCCCATCAACGCCATTGGCAGGTTGAGTGTAGACCGTAACCCTGTATCGTAACTCTTACTCGTCGAGGAAATATCTGCAACATGATACGTTGCAGCCGTGTAGGTCAATTACATTGAATGTACGGCAAGATCACAACATGAGAAAACAGATGATAAAACTATACTATATGCAATATGGCTTTATGGCTCTGTATCTGAATTTTGTTTGCGTAAAAGCTGGTTTTATTTTACCTACATCAAAGGCATAAATGAAGTCTGTACTATGGAGTGTTCTATCATGACATGGTTCCGCCAACCGATGTCTCATAGCCCAAAATCATCATAAGTTGCCCACAATTAAGTTATCAGTCCGGTGTTGAGAGTTCCGAGATAGATCCAAGTCCAGATGCTCAAATTGTCCGTAACCGGGGACACGGCTAATCAATTAGGTTTAAACCCTCTGCAGAGGTTTGTACACTTTACCCGCAAGATTCGATCCCTCTTTTTTACGTTCTCGCACTTCAGAGTGTTTGAGAACAAGATGACCGAAACATGGTCTTCCAAAGAGTTCCTCGACCACCGTCCGTACCCATCCAATCCTACCGTAGTTCTACATCTGCTAGCACCGCCCCAGCCAGAGTCACAACTAAGGTCAACCAAGCCGAGCCCATAATGACTTGCGGTTGCACATGTAAGCTTCCGGGCATGAAGTATTCTTCCGTCTCTTTGAGTGGGTGAAGCTTTCGCAAGATGTCATGGCGCTTCTCCATGCATCCCGGCCAACCACTGGTTTCTCCAGGTGCCCGTCAACAAATCCTTCACCCAAGAGTGTGTATTGAATTCTTGTCTCGAGTCTTGAAGTCTTGAGGTCTTTGAAGATGCAGTCCTTGCAGATTCCATCATGGAGTTGTCGTCATTGACGTAGAGTCCTCCTTCTTCACACCACTCTCGAACACTCATACCAAACCCCGTCTACTACAGCGTAGCATTAGAATAAAATAACGTCCCGGGCTTGGTAACAGGGTGATGGGTTCCTACCTCATGCATACTACTCAACTACAAGAATTTCAATAACACTACTGAGGGGTGGTTGCAAGGATGCCACTAAATGCAATAAAACATAGGTAAGAAATCATGGTCAAAGTGAACTTGCCTGGTTGATGATCTTCGAAAAACTAGGGTTTCGTAGTAGCAATCTTCGCACTCCGGAAATTCTACCGAGGCAAACAATAACTATAATAAGCACATAGCAATAGGATCACATAACACAACAAAACAACCAAAACCAAATCCAAAAGAAAAAAAACTCAAAGAAAGGCCACTCAAAGTTTTCCCTACTTCAAACAATAACAAAAATAGTTTTATATAATAAAAATTTCTTAATATGACCTAATCATGGTTTTAAGTTAACTTAACAGAATAGGATTCACTAAGCAACTAGGAGCAAAAAGAATTAATTAAAAAGCTATTATAAAACTCATTTTAGGCCTAATCCAATTTCTATTAAGAAAATAAATTAAAACTTTTATTAATTATAAATAAAAGCTCATCTATTTGAGTGACAGAAACTAACCTAGAATAACTAATCACAAGTTAAAAATAAATTCATTTACTAATTAAAATATTAGGAAAACAGGAGCTAGTTAATTAATTAGGATTAATAGGATTCTGCTTAAAACTAATTATTTATTAATCCTAAAATACCCAAGTTAATTTCTAGGGTTTGGCAATGTTAAAATAAAGTTGGGACAAAAGAATCATGCAAAAATAATTTTTCTAACTCAAGTTATAGCAGATTTACTATTCTGGCTAAAACTAAATTAAAGCGATTTTAATTATTTTTAACATAGCTAAATATATATTCTACAGAAACTACATAAAATTTGCAAACTAACAAAAAAAGAATCATCTAAAAATAATAAACAGAATAAAAGATATGAATTTTTGAAAACAGAAACTATTCTGTTAAAACAGAAAATCAAAATAAAAGAAAAAGGCCTAATGGGCCTATACTGTGCACTAGGCGTTAAATAGTCTAAACGGGCCCTAGGGTTAACTAAAACGAACCGGGCCTAAAAGAAATAAACCTAACCTAAAAATAAACCGATTGGACCGGCCGGTTTTCTAAATAAAACTTACCCCTTCGGGGGTTCTAATCCTAGCCGCTCATCTAGGATCGGACGGGGGAGGGGGTTGTCGGTGGCTTACCGGAGTCCGGCGACGGCGGCGGCGGCGGCGAGAGTGCGTCGGGGCTTCCGACCGTCGGTGAGCTCGAGGGAGTCGTCGGGAGGATGCGGGGGAGCACGGGGAAGGGTTTGGTGGGGTCGTTGGGGTCGGGTGGACTAGGGTGGCGACGGCGGCGACTTTGGCGGGTCTGAGCTTCGGGCTCCATGAGGTCGGGAGGAAGAGGGGTCAGCGAGGTCTCGGGGAGGAATGGGGGGTGCGGGGCTCCGGCTTTTATAGCCGGGGTCGGCCTCGCCTGGGGAAATCGGGCGATCGGGGATCCGGATCCTTTGGGATCCGCGATCTCCGGTGGCGTGGCGGCGGTATGGGGCGGGGAAGAAGATGGGCGGGGCCCACGGGTCGAGAGAGAGAGGAGGGTGAGGCGAGCGGGTGGCCGAGGCCAAGGAGATTCGGGCGAGGGGGGCAGGGCTGGCTCGGCTGGGCTGGCTGGCTGGGATTAGATGGCTGGTGGGCGGGGCAAGGGGTGGGTCTTGGCACTGGCTGGGCACTGGGTGGCCTAGTTTGGCGCCGAGGGGGTTTTTTTCTTTTAAAACTTTATTTTTTAAATAAAACTAAAACAGAAATAAAACAATATCTATAAATATTTTATATAGGGTATATATATACCAAAATGTTTAGGGAATATTCCTTTCATTTGAACATTTTTCCAAAGGCAAAATCCAAACTTTATAAAATCCATTTTTTCCAAATTCAAATAAAATTCAGATTTGAATCCAAATCTTTTGGCATTGTTTCCTCTGATATTTTTGGAGTGTCATGTTTGCTCCTCTCATACTTTTGATCAAGTATTTATCAGGCTTAGTTTTTTGAAATGATTCCAACTTGCCAAAGTTTGAATTCAAATTCAAAACTCAAAATTTGAAAGAGGGTTTCAAGCACTTTCAAATGACTTTCAACTTGATACTTTTTAACTTCCAACTCCTATTTCATATAATTGAAGAAGTCATTTTATCTTCCCTCATGAAAATCATTGAGTTGCATAAAGCTTTGAATTTGAAATCTTCCCAAATGAAATTCAAATCTTTTCCAAACCCTATTCATTTCAAAATGGAAGAAGTCATGTCATCTTCACTCTAGGCTTTGGTGTTGGAATGAATTTGAATTCATTGAGATCCAAAAGGCAAAGGAGAAAGTTTTGGGAAAGTCATTTCATTCCCTCTCATTCAACTTTCAAAAGTTTTCAAATTTCACTCAGTTTCACTCATTCAATCAAACCAACAATCAGACAACAAGCATAGTTATTTATTAATATAACATTCCAAAATTTAGAATTTTGGGATGTTACAAACCTACCACGCTTAAAATGAATCTCGTCCTCGAGATTCGAAGAGGCTAGCAAGAAAAAGGTTAGGGGTTGAGGGTCTCCTAGCAAATGTTTTGGTCAGAAAGGTCGGGTCGCTACAGATATGGTATCAGAGCACATGTTGACTGTAGGACGTGACCCTAGAAATCGGAAAGCCCCTTGGACAGGATATCTCAAAAACTTTATTTACAAAAGACTCTTACTTCTCATCTTTTCTGATTTTATCAAATAGACCCTCTCACCTCAAATAGTTAGAATATACCCTTATCCTTTGATCACCCGGAGGATCAATCAAGACGCTCAAGAAGGATTTGATATCGGAGAACTGATGGCCCTTTCAGAGTAAACAGGATTTCACCATGTATTAGAAGCTAGAACAGTTGAAGACTCCGAAGACTTGAAAGGATCTGAAGAATTATTAGACCTTTAGAAGACCAAACCCCTGTTATACACCTACGTTAGAAGCGATGATTTGTGAGCTGTCATTTGTTTGATGTTTTACCGACAGCCCCAAAATAAAAACTTGTTTCTTCAAAAACTATTGGTTGTATTGTGTGTATATCCCTCCCCACCTCTCTCTCATCTCACCCTAAAACCCTTGAACACCATAGATGATGAATGAAGTTGGACTGATATTCTCTGGACCGAAGACTCAGCCCGAGGCTGAACTATGGATGCAGAACATGGAAAATCACTTCGGGAGCAATTTGGTGTAGCGACCCGACCTCAGACGGTCAAGCCTCTGTGTTACTGTGCCATCCCTGGATCAGTATGCTGGCACACACAGTACATCAATGTATATATCAAAGTGCAATCACATGCATAAATAACGTAAAACTGATATATACCTCATAATACTCAGCGGAAACAATCAAACGGGTGTGGAGTCCCATCAACGCCATCGGCAGGTTGAGTGTAGACCGTAACCCTGTATCGTAACTCTTACTCGTCGAGGAAATATCTGCAACATGATACGTTGCAGCCGTGTAGGTCAGTACATTGAATGTACCGCAAGATCACAACATGAGAAAACAGATGATAAAACTATACTATATGCAATATGGCTTTATGGCTCAGATCTGAATTTTGTTTGCGTAAAGCTGGTTTTATTTTACCTACATCAAAGGCATAAATGAAGTCTGTACTATGGAGTGTTCTATCATGACATGGTTCCGCCAACCGATGTCTCATAGCCCAAAATCATCATAAGTTGCCCACAATTAAGTTATCATCCGGTGTTGAGAGTTCCGAGATAGATCCAAGTCCGGATGCTCAAATTGTCCGTAATCGGGACACGGCTAATCGATTAGGTTTAAACCCTCTGCAGAGGTTTGTACACTTTACCCGCAAGATTCGATCCCTCTTTTTACGTTCTCGCACTTCGAGTGTTTGAGAACAAGATGACCAAACATGGTCTTCCAAAGAGTTCCTCGACCACCGTGTCCGGTACCCATCCAATCCTACCGTAGTTCTACATCTGCTAGCACCGCCCCAGCCAGAGTCACAACTAAGGTCAACCAAGCGAGCCCATAATGACTTGCGGTTGCACATGTAAGCTTAGGGCATGAAGTATTCTTCCGTCTCTTTGAGTCTGGGTGAAGCTTTCCGCAAGATGTCATGGCGCTTATCCATGCATCCCGCCAACCACTGGTTTCTCCAGGTGCCCGTCAACAAATCCTTCACCCAAGAGTGTGTATTGAATTCTTGTCTCGAGTCTTGAAGTCTTGAGGTCTTTGAAGATGCAGTCCTTGCAGATTCCATCATGGAGTTGTCGTCATTGGCGTAGAGTCCTCCTTCTTCACACCACTCTCGAACACTCATACCAAACCCGTCTACTACAAGCAGTAGCATTAGAATAAAATAACGTCCGGGCTTGGTAACAGGGTGATGGGTTCCTACCTCATGCATACTACTCAACTACAAGAATTTCAATAACACTCTTGAGGGGTGGTTGCAAGGATGCCACTAAATGCAATAAAACATAGGTAAGAAATCATGGTCAAAGTGAACTTGCTCGGTTGACGATCTTGAAAAACTAGGGTTTCAGTAGTAGCAATCTTCGCACTCGGAAATTCTACCGAGGCAAACAATAACTATAATAAGCACATAGCAATAGGATCACATAACACAACAAAACAACCAAAACCAAATCCAAAAGAAAAAACTCAAAGAAAGGCCACTCAAAGTTTTCCCTACTTCAAACAATAACAAAAATAGTTTTATATAATAAAATTTCTTAATATGACCTAATCATGGTTTTAAGTTAACTTAACAGAATAGGATTCACTAAGCAACTAGGAGCAAAAAGAATTAATTAAAAGCTATTATAAAACTCATTTTAGGCCTAATCCAATTTATATTAAGAAAATAAATTAAAACTTTTATTAATTATAAATAAAAGTTCATCTATTTGAGTGACAGAAACTAACCTAGAATAACTAATCACAAGTTAAAATAAATTCATTTACTAATTAAAATATTAGGAAAACAGAGCTAGTTAATTAATTAGGATTAATAGGATTCTGCTTAAAACTAATTATTTATTAATCCTAAAATACCTAAGTTAATTTCTAGGGTTTGGCAATGTTAAAATAAAGTTGGGACAAAAAGAATCATGCAAAATAATTTTTCTAACTCAAGTTATAGCAGATTTACTATTCTGGCTAAAACTAAATTAAAGCAATTTTAATTATTTTAACATAGCTAAATATATATTCTACAGAAACTACATAAAATTTGCAAACTAACAAAAAAGAATCATCTAAAATAATAAACAGAATAAAAGATATGAATTTTGAAAACAGAAACTATTCTGTTAAAACAGAAAATCAAAATAAAAGAAAAAGGCCTAATGGGCCTATATCTGTGCACTAAGCGTTAAATAGTCTAAACGGGCCCTAGGGTTAACTAAAACGAACCGGGCCTAAAAGAAATAAACCTAACCTAAAATAAACCGATTGGACCGGCGGTTTTCTAAATAAAACTTACCCCTTGAGGTTCTAATCCTAGCCGCTCATCTAGGATCGGACGGGAGGGGTTGTCGGTGGCTTACGGAGTCCGTGACGGCGGGGCGGCGGCGGAGAGTTGTCAGGGCTTCGACCGTCGGTGAGCTCGAGGGAGTCGTCGGGAGGATCTTGGGGAGCACGGGAGGGGTTTGGTGGGGTCGTTGGGGTCGGGGTGGACTAGGGTGGCGAATGGCGACTTTGGCGGCGGTCACGAGCTTGGGCTCTCAGCGAGGTCGAGCGGGAGGAAGAGGGGTCAGCGAGGTCTCGGGAGGAATGGGGTGTGGGGCTCCGGCTTTTATAGCCAGGGGTCGGCCTCGCCGGGAAATCGGGCGATCGGGATCCGGATCCTTGGGATCCGCGATCTCGGCGGCGGCGGCGTGGGGCGGGGAAGAAGATGGGCGGGGCCCACGGGTCGAGAGAGAGGGAGGTGAGGCGGCGGGTGGCCGAGGCCAAGGAGATTCAGGCGAGGGGGTGAGCTGGCTGGCTGGCTCAGGCTGGCTGGATTGGGCTGGGCTGGCGGCCGGGCCAAAGGGTGGGTGCGGCGCTGGCTGGGCCTGGGGTGGCCTAGCTGGCGCCCGAGGGTTTTTTTTTCTTTTTTAAAACTTTATTTTTTTAAATAAAACTAAAATAGAAATAAAACAATATCTATAAATATTTTATATAGGGTATATATACCAAAATGTTTAGGGGAATATTCCCTTTCATTTGAACATTTTTCCAAAGGCAAAATCCAAACTTTATAAAAATCCATTTTTTTCCAAATTCAAATAAAATTCAGATTTGAATCCAAATCTTTTGGCATTGTTTCCTCTGATATTTTTGGAGTGTCATGTTTGCTCCTCTCATACTTTTGATCAAGTATTTATCAGGCTTAGTTTTTTTAAACGATTCCAACTTGCCAAAGTTTGAATTCAAATTCAAAACTCAAAATTTGAAAGAGGGTTTCAAGCACTTTCAAATGACTTTCAACTTGATACTTTTTAATTTCCAACTCCTATTTCATATAATTGAAGAAGTCATTTTATCTTCCCTCATGAAAATCATTGAGTTGCATAAAGCTTTGAATTTGAAATCTTCCCAAATGAAATTCAAATCTTTTCCAAACCCTATTCATTTCAAAATGGAAGAAGTCATGTCATCTTCACTCTAGGCTTTGGTGTTGGAATGAATTTGAATTCATTGAGATCCAAAAGGCAAAGGAGAAAGTTTTGGGAAAGTCATTTCGTTCCCTCTCATTCAACTTTCAAAAGTTTTCAAATTTCACTCAGTTTCACTCATTCAATCAAACCAACAATCAGACAACAAGCATAGTTATTTATTAATATAACATTCCAAAATTTAGAATTTTGGGATGTTACAGATCCGAGCTCTATCACAATTGGATATTCCAAAAGACCTCAAACAAATACAAAAATTGACTGGATGCTTAGCGGCTCTAAGCCGCTTTATTTCCCGTTTGGGAGAAAAGGCGTTACCCCTTTACCGCCTCCTCCGCCGCACCGAACACTTCGAGTGGACGGATGCCGCCACGGCCGGACTAGAAGAGATAAAGGCCATATTGGCAACAAATCCGGTCCTGGCCGCGCCCAACGTGGGCGAACCAATGCTATTATATATCGCCGCAACACATCAAGTTGTCAGCGCGGTGCTCGTTGTCGAACGAGAAACGGATGGACACCTGTTCCCTCTTCAAAGACCGGTTTATTATGTGTCCACTGTCCTCACTCCATGCAAGTCCCGGTACCCACATTATCAAAAGATAGCATACGCGGTGTTCATGGCATCCCGAAGGCTGCGACACTACTTTCAAGAGTGTTCGATAACGGTAGCCTCCGAAGTACCTCTTAACGACATTATAAACAACCGCGACGCGACAGGCCGGATTGCCAAATGGGACATAGAGCTCCTTCCATTCGACATAACCTATAAGCCACGATGATCTATTAAGTCGCAGGTTTTGGCCGATTTCGTGGCCGAATGGACCGAAGCCGAACTCCCTAAAGAGTACGGCGCATACTCCAATTGGATCATGCACTTTGACGGCTCCAAAATGTTGGCCGGACTGGGGGCTGGCGTCATCCTGACGTCCCCAACCGGGGACACAGTCCAATACGTCCTTCAGATAATGTATACGGACTCCAACAACGCAGCCGAATATGAGGCTCTTCTGCACGGCCTCCGGACGGCAGTCTCCATGGGCATTAAATGCCTAGAGGTGCCCGGGGATTCGAACCTCGCGATATCTCAAATAAACGGAGACTTTGATGCCAAAGATCCGAAAATGGCAGCATACCGCAATGCGGTCCTACAAATGTCAGCACGGTTCGAAGGGCTCGAATTTCATCATATAGCCCGGCATAACAACCAGGCGGCGGACATATTGGCACGCATCGGTGCAAAACGCGATGCCGTCCCGCCAAACATCTTCCTGGAACGGCTGTTCAAGCCATCCGTACTATGGGAAGGGGAGTCCAGAATTAACAATCCGGACCCAACCGCACTTTGCTGACGCGAACACTCGACACAATCGGAGGCTCGCCATCGAGATAACACCCTCCGCCCATGAAATAATGGTGGTTATCGCCCGTGGGCGGAACCATTCCTAGCCTACCTAACTAGGCAGGAACTCCCCGAAGACCAAAATGAGGCTCGCTGCATAGTACGGCGATCTAAAGCATATAAAGTCCATGAGGAGAGCTTTATAAGAAAAGCACTACAGAGTCCTTCAAAGGTGTATCTCCAAGAGGAAGGCGAAACCTCTGGCTGAAATTCATGTCGGACTGGGTGGGCACCACGCCGCAGCCCGGCCCTTGTAGGCAAGGCCTTCCGTACAGGATTTTATTGGCCGACGGCCCGGCAGATCGCAGGATTTAGTCCAACGATCGTCGGTTGCCAGCTTTTTGCTAACCAAAGCCACATGCCACCCACCGCCCTCAAAACTATACCCATCACCTGGCCGTTCATGATGCAGGGGCTTGATATGGTTGGACCCCTTAAGGAGGAACCCACAAGCAAAAATACCTATTGGTCATGGTGGATAAATTCACCAAATGGATAGAGGCCAAGCTGTTAAAACGGCGAATCCGGACCGGTGATAGACTTCATATCGGGGTAGTACACCGTTACGGTGTCCCCACAAGATCATCACCGATAACGGCACCAACTTCACGGCCGATGAGGTCAAATTATGGTTCAAAACATGGGCATCAAGCTCGACACGCCTCGATCTATCACCCTCAAACCAGCGGTCAAGTCGAGCGAGCAAGCGGTCTAATCATGGCGGCATTAAACCCAGACTAGTGCGGTCCCTCAAGGAATCTAACACGACTTTGGGTTGAGGAGCTCGACTCCGTACTGGGGCTGCGGACCACGTCGAATCGTACTACCGGATTCACACCATTTTTTATGGTGTACAGCGCAGAGGCAGTCCTGCCCTGCGACATAATTCATGACTCACCTCGTGTGCGCATGTATGAAGAAAGAGAAGCCGAGCTCGATCGGCAGGACAGTTTGGACGCATTGGAGGAGGAGCGCGACATGGCAAAGGCTCGTTCCGCATTTTATCAACAGCAGGCTCGAAGATATCAAAGCAGGGAAGTACGGGCCAAAGCTTATAACATTGGCGAACTAGTTCTACACCTGCCGGACAAGAAAAAGGACAAACTCAAGCCCAAATGGGAAGGTCCCTTTATCATCGACCAAGTCCTGACCGGCGGAGCATACCATCTGCGAAACGCATCGGATAACCGACTCGAGCCGAACCCATGGAACGCAGCCCGTCTACGAAGATTCTACGCCTAAGCGCCGGACTCCAAGTTCGTCTCCTTCCTCCGTCCACATTTTCTATTTTTGCTGTCTTTTATTTCTCTCCTTCATCCCCTTTCTTTTTAAAGCCTTTCGAGGCTCGTTCGCGCTCTGTTCGCACATACTTGACGCGTTGTTCGCGCTCATTATACCTGGGGGCTTCTTTAACAGAAGCTTATTTATACGGGCTTCATGCCCAACACATGTGTCAAACTTCCGTATGTACCTTTTATTCACCATTATATGCATCGACATGACTTAAGTTTTGGCCAAGCTGGGTTGCTGGCTCCTGTGCTTACCCTACGTTCCCGATTGTTCGCTACGTGGTAAAGGAGCACCTCTGCGATTATTCTTGCCGGGTCACCGGATGTGTACCTCGGACCGGGTGAAGCCGAAAGCTAAGCGTTCTTAAGGGAATATTCGGTCGGTGAACTGAAGATGATTTTTAACTATTTATCCATCTGCCCCAGATGATTTTACGCTTTCTTAGCAGTTTTGACATGCACTTTAGGGCATGCATCCCAGCGAAAGG
This sequence comes from Aegilops longissima, assembly GCA_021605205.1. Lineage (NCBI taxonomy): Eukaryota > Viridiplantae > Streptophyta > Magnoliopsida > Poales > Poaceae > Aegilops > Aegilops longissima. The sequence goes on from CM038680.1 coordinate 461,924,944, forward strand.
AACCCTTAACGGAACTATTCTCCCTGGAAGATGTTTCTTACTATCCATGTAATATAACATAACTAGTTGGGCACTTGTCTGATACAGCAATAATGACCCTACGCCTTGTCTCCATGCATACCTCGGTTCTTATATAACCACAAAGGTATTCAGACACACTCCAGACTATTGGGTCCTGAGGTCGAAGTGAAAAGGTCCGCTATGAAAAACGATTTACAATCCGGCTAGAAGACATTTTTCATGTCATATTTAATTACATAGTCAACTCGACTCATTGTATTCCTCCTCAATGCCATCTAATAGGCTATCTAATTTACAATCTTCTTTGGGAATACTTGGCGGCCAATTCTACTTGGCCGTACACTAACTTCAGGATCTCCTTCCCATCGGGCCCCACAGGTCCGACCTCGGCCATGTGGTTTGGGTCAGCCTTCGTGTACCGCGTCTTCACATGGTCCAGGCCTCCCTGGTGCCCTAACGACAGGCCGATATCTTCCATAGTCGGAAGCGCCGCCGTGCTCCTTGAAGCCGCTCCGCCAGCTCTCCAATGCCTTGGGCGGGGAGATAGATAGCCACAAGGCCTGGTCGGCGCCTTTCATCACTGCCGAACTTCGTTCGTGCGGACGCAGATTCGGGAGAAGATCACCGAAGAACTAGGCATCTCCTCTTCAGACGACCTGTGAGCAAACCTACATACACGTTCATGTTAGTCGCCTTCCTCGCCGAACTCTTTCAAAGTTCGTTCAAGCACTCTTGAAAATGCGCGCGGAAGCCGTCGATTCTCCTTCTGGTCGGACAAGCTGAGCACGAACATCCTTTAGTTCCTCACCCAGTTGGGTGTTGGCATCTTGGAGGTTATTTTTCTCCTGCCGCACCCTCGTAAGCACGCTCTCGCTGGCCTTTAGCTGGCGCAGGAGCTGTTGCTTGTCCGGATCTAGTCCGGCGCCATCTGCAATATTATTGTCAGATTTACACACACGCCGTACTTCCTAACCTACTTATCCTTTGAAGCATATATTACCAGAGGGGGTCTCTGTGGCTCCCCCTGTAGCGGCTAGTGCGGCCTCAAGTTGGTCCTTGCATTCTTTAAGCTCCTTGGACAGTCGGGTATTCTTTTTTGTAAGATCCTGCATAACAAATGATCCTTAAATCAGTTATTCTAACTATTTTAAGTCTCGGGGGCTACTGGCATATATAATTGTCAAATTTCCTTACCCATATGTCCTTTACATACTGCTCCGTGGCTCTGGCTAGACCATCTTGAGCGGCACGGAGGTGCGCATCTCCTGAATTGAAGGCATTCAAGGCCTCTTGGGAGAAACATGCGTCACGAAGAACTGTCCGGCAGCGCCTATGATTCATGGCGCTCTCCACCTCGGAGTTGGTGGCGGACAATCTGTCGGCATCCTCTGTCGGAGGAGCATCCGACGCACCCCTCGTGCTCGCCTCCGCTACCGGACCCGGCTTTGGAGCCTGGCCGGCGAAGATTCGATTGGCAACCTCTCCTGACTCAGTCCGGCGAACGCTCTTTTTCCTGAAAGGAGCACCAGCGTTAGTACACCTCCCCGGAATCAATCCTGGGAATATGGTGACACGCCATACCGTTGCGGCGGAGTTTCGATCCGGTCCGCACTTGTTTTTAGCCTGCGGGGCCGTACTGCCCCTTGTTGGCTAGCCGCCGCGGGCTCGGCTTCCTGCCTCGAAGGTACCCCCTGCGAAACACCATTGGTATACGTGGTGATTAGAAATAAGCACGGATGGGTCATTATCAGAGTATTGGGACCTCGGTCTCAGTTACCTGTGTGGCTAGAAGTATTCCGGGGTAATCAGCCGTAATGGCAACCAAAGCATTGTCGATGCTAAGTTGGTGGAACACCCCGTCGATCAACTCCACCTTTATATCCGGATCCTCTTGGAGGCGAATCGAGGACCGTTCGGATCCTCGGGTTGTGGGGCGGGCTGTGTATCTTCTCCACGGCCCGGCGCAATTCCTGCGTAGAAACCATGAAATGAGATGTTTAACCACGGGAACATGGATCGGACAGGCCACGAAGATATTTGCTTACCCAACTTCGAGGATTATTCGAAGAAAACTCGCTCAGTGGGTTGACGCGGAGAAAATCCTCCTCCTCCCCTTTATACATGGCAGACAAGGTCTTCACCAGTTCGGTGACCGATCCCGGCCCTTTGCGGCCATGGCGGGTGGCATCGTCCTCCCCGTTGAAGTCCCACATGGGGTGGCCCCTATATTGGAGCGGCTGCACTCCCCTCATAATGCATATTGCCATGACTCCAATCATGGTCAATCCGGCATGAGCCAGTAATCTTATTCGGCTCATCAAGTAAGGGACATCCCGGTCATTTTCCCTCTGGGGGCTCATGGCGCCAACTTAGGCGCTTCTTCAGAGGAGCATTGCTAAACTCGGAAGGCCGATCCGAACAGGGTCCGCAGCGGGGCGTCCTCCATGTAAAACCATTCCGAAGGCCGGTCTTGGACGCCTTCTTCGGGTTCGGATAGATATCCGGTCCGACGATGCGCCATAGTTCGGCTCCGCCCACTTGATATATTGACCCCTCATGAGAACGGGGTACAAGGCAGAATAATCTCTTCCACAGCGCAAAATGAGCCTCGATGCCCAAGAACAGTTCGCAAAGGGCCACGAAGCCCGCGATGTGTAAACTGGAGGCAGGCGTTAGGTGGTGCAACTGGAGGCCATGGAACTCCAAGAGCCCCCGGAGAAACGGATGAATTGGAAATCTGAGTCCTCTTACTAGATAAGAGACAAAGCACACCCGCTCTCCTTTAGAGGGATCGGGGACACTCTCCGCTTGCTTTCTTCCCTTGTAGGTGGCAAGTCCGGCTCGAACCGGAACCATGAAGGCCGGGGGAAGAAATCCCTTGGTTTGGAGTATAACTAGCTCGCTATGCGGGACTGAGCATCTCTCCCAATTTCCAGGCTGAGGGCTGGGAGTGCGAGAGGAGGAGCCGCGTCGACTGTCCATGATGGAATGGGTTTTTTGTCGGGGGCGCTCCGATGAAAGCTTGCGGAGGGAGGATGGTGTGACTCAGATCTAGATCCTCGCCCCTTTTATGGGCGGCTCATTTGCGCAGCTAGGGGGTAAGTGTAAAAATACCCTGGCTTTTCGCATTCATTCAAACACGTGGAAGACGGCCATTATTGGGCGTAGAAGCCAAGGAGCGCAGCATTTATCAGAAGCAGGACACTATTCGACAAGTATATGGAATTTGGAGAAGAACCCGCCTCGCAATGCGAAGACAATCAACGCGCCGGACTCATCGTCATTGAAGCCTGGTTAGGGGCTCTTGAGGAGTCCGGATTAGGGGTGTCCGGATAGCGAACTATCACCGTTGGCGGACTCTGGACTATGAAGATACAAGATTGAAGACTTCGTCCCGTGTCCGGATGGGACTTTCCTTGGCGTGGAAGGCAAGCTTGGCGTCTGGATATGTAGATCTCCTACCATTGTAACCGACTCGTGTAACCCTAACCTATCCGGTGTCTATATAAACCGGAGGGTTTTAGTCCGTAGGACGAACAACAATCATACCATAGGCTAGCTTCTAGGGTTTAGCCTCTCTGATCTCGTGGTAGATCTACTCTTGTACTACCCATATCATCAATATTAATCAAGCAGGAGGAGGGTATTACCTCCATCGAGAGGGCCCGAACCTGGGTAAAAACATCGTGTCCCTTGTCTCCTGTTACCATCCGCCTAGACGCACAGTTCGGGACCCCCTACCCGAGATCCGCCGGTTTTGACACCGACAGCAGGTCTATCACCTAGCGGTGCATCAAGGACATAATTCTTCTGTGCAGCAATGAGGATAATCCTCAAGTTACAGATCCAGTCCATGTAGTTTCTACCATCATCTTTCAACTTAGTTTTCTCTAGGAACGCATTAAAATTCAAGGGAATGGTAACACGAGCCATTGATCTACAACATAGATTTCAAAGGACTATTAGGACTAAGTTCATGACAAATTTTAGTTCAAATAATCAAATTACTATTGAACTCCCACTTAAATTAACATCCCTCTAGTTGTCTAAGTGATACAAGATCCAAATCAACTAACCCATGTTCGAGCATCACCTGAGATGAGGTAGTCTTCAATGGTGAACATCTCCATGTTGATCATATCTACTATATGACTCATGTTTGACCTTTTGATCTCTAATGTTCCGAGACCATGTTTGTACATGCTAGGCTCGTCAAGTTTAACCCAAGTATTCTGCATGTGCAAAACTGGCTTACAACCGTTGTATGTGAACGCAGAGTCTATCACACCCGATCATCATGAGGTGCTTCGAAAGAATGAACTTTAGCAACGATGCATACTCGGGGAGACCACTTCTATCTTGAAATTAAGTGAAGGGGTCATCTTATAATGCTATCGTCGTTCTAAGCAAAATAAGATGGATAAAGGATAAACATCACATGCTATCAAAATATGTGACATGGTATGGCCATCATTTTCTTGTGCTTTTGATCTCGATCCCCGCGGCAATGGCGTGATCTCCATCATCACTGGTGCGACACCTTGATCTCCATCATTGCGTCGGGGTCGTCTTGCCAACTGTTGCTTCTACAACTATTGCTTCTACAACTATTGCTAACGCATAACAATAAAGTAAAGCAATTACATGGCGCTTAGTGATTGAGCAGGTCATACAATAACTAAAGACAACCCTAAGAATCCTACCGGTTGCCGTACTCATCGACATGCAAGTTGTGAACTTATTACAAAGCATGATCATATCATACATCAACCTATATCATATCACTTCTTTGCCATATCGCATCACAACATGCCCTGCAAAAACAAGTTAGACGTCCTCTACTTTGTTGTTGCAAGTTTTACGTGGCTGCTACGGGCAACTAGTAAGAACCGTTCTTACCTGCACAAAACCACAACGGTGATTATCAAGTTGCTATTAACCTTCTACAAGGACCGTGATGACCCAGAAGTATAGGGGATCAATTTTAGCTCTTTTCGATAAGTAAGAATGTCGAACCCAACGAGGAGCAGAAGGAAATGACAAGTGGTTTTTAGCAAGGTAATGTCTGCAAGTCCTGAAATTGTAAGTAATAAAGTAGTTTGATAGCAAGATAATTTGTAACGAGCAAGTAAAAATAGTAGTAACAGAAGTGCACCAAGGTAGCCCAATCCTTTTGAGGCAAAGGACAGGCCAAGACGGTCTCTTATGATAAGCAAAGCGTTCTTGAGGGTACACGGGAATTTCATCTAGTCACTTTCATCATGTTGGTTTGATTTGCGTTCGCTACTTTGATAATTTGATATGTGGGTGGACCGGTGCTTAGGTGTTGTTCTTACTTGAACAAACCTCCTACTTATGATTAACCCTCCCGCAAGCATCCGCAACTAATCTCGTGAGCGCAAAGTTTCTGTTTTTTACAGCAAGATCGCATTAATTTTCACCCAAGTCTTCCCAAAGGTTATACTTGGCACAAACACTAATTAAAACATAAAACCACATCTAACCAGTGGCTAGATAGATTATTTATTACTAAAAAGGAGCAAAAGGCAAAGAACAAAAATAAAAGTGGGTTGCCTCCCAACAAGCGCCAACGTTCAACGCCCCTAGCTAGGCATGATGATTTCGATGATGCTCACATAAAAGATAAGGATTGAAACATAAAGAGAGCATCATGAAGAATATGACTAGCACATTTAAGTCTAACCCACTTCCTATGCATAGGGATTTTGTGAGCAAAGAATTTATGGGAATAATAATCAACTAGCATATGAAAGCAAAACAAGCATAACTTCAAGATTTTAAGCACATAGAGAGGAAACTTGATATTATTGCAATTCCTACAAGCATATATTCCTCCCTCATAATAATTTTCAGTAGCATCATGAATGAATTCAACAATATAACCATCACATAAAGCATTCTTTTCATGATCTACAAGCATAGAAATTTTATTACTCTCCACATAAGCAAAATTCTTCTCATTCGGAATAGTGGGAGTATCATAAGAAACTCGAATACTATAAATTGTTTCCACATTAAAAGAGTAATGTTCAGAAAAAGGGTAATCATAATCATGACAAGTTTCATAAATATAATCATCACTACTTTTTATAGCATAAGTATCATCACAATAATCATCATAAGTAGCAACTTTGTTCTCATCGTAATCAATTGAAACCTCTTCCAACATAGTGGAATCATTACTAAATAAAGTCATGACCTCTCCAAATCCACTTTCATAATTGTCACAATAAGATTCAACACCCTCCAAAATAGTGGGATCATTACTTCCTAAAGTTGACACTCTTCCAAACCCACTTTCATCAATATAATCATCATAAGTAGGAGGCATGCTATCATCATAATAAATTTGCATATCAAAACTTGGGGGACTAAAAATATCATCTTCATTAAACATAGCATCCCCAAGCTTGGTACAAACATTAATTGCAGCAAATAAATTCTCAAACATGTAATGCTCATCAAACATAGCATCCCCAAGCTTGGGCCTTTTCATATCATAAGCATAATCTCTCTCATCATTAATAGTATGGATAGCACCAATAGTATAGCAACTATTATCATCACAATGAGTAGTAGGAGAAACATAATTTGAGAGGGATGCCTTTTACCTTTTCTTCTCCGTCTTTTCTTTTTCTTCTTCGCATCATGTGTGGGTTTAATCCTATTTTTGGAGCTCCTTATTAATGAGATTGGTTGAATAGAAGGCTCCTCCTCGTTACCTGATTCATCATAAGAAATAATAGGAGGATATTGGGAAGTCTCTTCCCTTTCATTAGTATCCTCTTCATGTTCTATTTGTTTTCTTGTCTTTATGTAATTGGCAATATAAGGATTTTCAATGCAATTCACCGCACAATACATATAAATTTCCTCTAGATCAAAATCAAGAACTGTCTCAAGGGAAAATTCTGGAATATCCTTAGTTATACGTTTCATTTCTTCATAACCCAGAAGCAAACTGAGTTCATTATGACGTGCAAGGGAAATCAAGTCATCACAGTTTTTGGACACGATTCGATCATGAAACAATTTACATTGGATATTTAAATGACCATGTTCATTGCAAAGTTCACAAGGATGGCTAAGAAAATTTAAATTTTCAGCACAAACATCTAGCCTTTGTTGCAACCGTTTAGTTTCTAAATACTTATGCCTCTTGCAAAATCTAACTTCCCTATTTGGTGTGTACTTGCAAACTCTATGTACTCCACAAAAGTTGACATGCTTATAAGAGACATTTTCGTCATGACTAGTGCAATCATCATCAGTACTATGGATATTCAAAGAGTTTGTACTAACAACATTGCAATCATGCTCATCATTCAAAGATTTAGTGCCAAACATTTTAATGCATTCTTCTTCTAGCACTTGGGCACAATTTTCCTTTCCATCATTTTCACGAAAGATATTAAAAAGATGAAGCATATGAGGCAACCTCAATTCCATTTTTTTAGTTTTCTTTTATAGACTAAACTAGTGATAAAACAAGAAACAAAAAGATTTGATTGCAAGATCTAAAGATATACCTTCAAGCACTAACCTCCCTGGCAACGACGCTAGAAAAGAGCTTGATGTCTACTACACAACCTTCTTCTTGTAGACGTTGTTGGGCCTCCAAGTGCAGAGGTTTGTAGGACAGTAGCAAATTTCCCTCAAGTGGATGACCTAACATTTATCAATCCATGGGAGGCATAGGATGAAGATGGTCTCTCTCAAACAACCCTGCAACCAAATAACAAAGAGTCTCTTGTGTCCCCAACACACCCAATACAATGGTAAATTGTATAGGTGCACTAGTTCGGCGAAGAGATGGTGATACAAGTGCAATATGCATGGATGGTAGATATAGGTTTTTGTAATCTGAAAATATAAAATAGCAAGGTAACTAATGATAAAAGTGAGCACAAACGATATTGCAATGCTTCGAAACAAGGCCTAGGGTTCATACTTTCACTAGTGCAAGTTCTCTCAACAAGGATATCATAATTAGATCATATAGCAATCCCTCAACATGCAACAAAGAGTCACTCCAAAGTCACTAATAGCGGAGAACAAACGAAGAGATTATTGTAGGGTACGAAACCACCTCAAAGTTATTCTTTCCGATAAATCCATTGGGCTACTATTCCTATAAGTGTCACAAATAGCCCAAGAGTTCGTAGTAAAATAACACTTAAGACACATATCAACCAAAACCCTAATGTCACCTAGATAGCCCAATGTCACCACAAGTATCCACAGGTATGATTATACGATATGCATCACACAATCTCAGATTCATCTATTCAACCAACACAAAGAACTTCAAGGAGTGCCCCAAAGTTTCTACCTGAGAGTCAAGACGAAAACGTGTGCCAACCCCTATGCATAGATTCCAAAGGTCACGGAACCCGCAAGTTGATCACCAAAACATACATCAAGTGAATCAATAGAATACCCCATTGTCACCACGGGTATCCCACGCAAGACATACATCAAGTGTTCTCAAATCCTTAAAGACTCAATCCGATAAGATAACTTCGAAGGGAAAACTCAATCCATTACAAGAGAGTAGAGGGGGAGAAACATCATAAGATCCAACTATAATAGCAAAGCTCGCGGTACATCAAGATCGTGCAAAATCAAGAACACGAGAGAGAGAGAGAGAGAGAGAGAGAGAGAGAGAGAGAGAGAGAGAGAGAGATCAAACACATAGCTACTGGTACATACCCTCAGCCCCGAGGGTGAACTACTCCCTCCTCATCATGGAGAGCGCCGGGATGATGAAGATGGCCACCGATGATGGATCCCCCCTCCGGCAGGGAGCCGGAATAGGGTCCCGATTTGTTTTTGGCGGCTACAGAGGCTTGCGGCGGCGGAACTCTCAATCTAGGTTTCTTTTCAGGGGTTTCTGTATTTATAGGAATTTTTGGCGTCGGTCTCATGTCAAGGGGGGGTCTTCGAGTCATCCACGAGATAGGGGGCGTGCCCTCCACCCTCGTGGGTAGCTCGGGACTCTTCTGGCCCAACTCTTTTACTCTGGGGGCTTCTTTTGGTCCATAAAAAATCATCAAAAATTGGCACGTCAATTGGACTCTGCTTGGTATTCCTTTTCTGTAAAACTCAAAAACGAGGAAAAAAATAGAAACTTGCACTGCGCTCTAGGCTAATAGGTTAGTCCCAGAAATCATACAAAACATCATATAAATGCATATAAAACATTCAAGATGGATAATATAATAGCATGGAACAATAAAAAATTATAGATACGTTGGAGACGTATCAGTAATCAACACTACTAGTCACCCACAAGCACCAATCTATAGTTCTAGTAACAAGATTGAATACAAGAGATGAACTAGGGTTTGAGATGAGATGGTGTTGTTGAAGATGTTGATGGAGATAGCCCTCCCCAAGATGGGAGAGTTGTTGGTGATGAAGATGACGATGTTTCCCCCCTCTGGGAGGGAAGTTCCCCCGGTGGAATCGCTCTACCGGAGGGCAAAAGTGCTCCTACCCAAGTTCCGCCTCGAGACGGCGGCGCTCCGTCCCGAAAGTCCTCTCCTTATTTTTTCTAGGTCAATATGACCTATATACCATAAGATGGGCACCAGAGGTGGGCCTGGGTGAGCACAACCCACCAGGGCGCGCCTGGGCTCCCTGGCGCGCCCAGGTGGGTTGTGCCCACATGGTGGGCCCCCTCTGGTAGTTATTTGTTCCAACATTCATCATATATTCCATAAAAATTCTCCGTGAAGTTTCAACTTGTTTGGAGTTGTGCAGAATAGGTAGCCTGACGTAGCTTTTTCAGGTCCAGATTTCCAGCTGCCGGAATTCTCCCTCTTGGTGTGTACCTTGGAAATTATGAGAGAAAAGGCATTATAATTACTCCAAAATGCATTATTATGCATAAAAACATCATAAATAACAGTAAGAAAACATGATGCAAAATGGACGTATCAACTCCCCCAAGCTTAGACCTCGCTTGTCCTCAAGCGAAAACCAAAATCGAAAAACATGTCCACGTGCTTTGAGAGAGAGGTGTCGATAAAAAAAAATACAGTCAGAGAAGCATCATGTAGATTATTATAACAGCAACCAATTTAAACATAATACTTTTATCATAAACTTCTCATGAATAAGTAACAGTTCATCACACAGTCGAAGTATAAGGCATAAACTCTATTAGAAACTAACAAACTATGTTCTCAGTCAACTTTGCAACTACAATTCATCATATTTTTAGGAAGGGTAACGTATCGGAGCCTTTAGGTAAGTCTACATACTCAACCATCATATAGTCTTCTATGATTGCTAACACTCACCGCATACACATGTAACGCCCTCGATGCGGCTATATCTCCCACGTGTCGAAGCACGACTTAGAGGCATAACCGCATTGAAAGCAATGTCGTAAGTGAGGTAATCTTCACACAACCCATGTAATACATAAGGGAAAGAGATACATAGTTGGCTTACAATCGCCACTTCACACAATACATGAGTAAAGCATTACATCATACAGATACAATCAAGGTCCGACTATGGAACCAAAATAAAAGAAGACTACCCCAAATGCTACATAGATCCCCGATCGTCCCAACTGGGCTCCACTACTGATCATCAGGAAAAGACACATAGTAACGACCACGTTCCTCGTCGAACTCCCACTTGAGCTCGGTTCGTCACCTGACTTTGGCATCGTCGGCACTGCAACTGTTTTGGTAGAATCTGTGAGTCACGGGGACTCAGCAATCTCACACCCGCGAGATCAAGACTATTTAAGCTTATAGGAAGGACAGAGTTTTGAGGTGGAGCTGCAGCAAGCGACTTGCATATATGGTGGCTACATTCGCAAAAGAGAGCGAGAAGAGGAGCAAAGCATGGTCGTGAAGCTAGTAGCGATCAAGAAGTGATCTGAACTACTTCGTCAAACATTACTCCAACACGTGTTCACTTCCGGACTCCGCCGAGAAGAGACCATCACAGTTACACACGCGTTGATGTGTATTTTAATTAAGGTCAACTTCGGGTTTTCTACAACGGACATTAACAAATTCCCATCTGCCTCATAACCGCGGGCACGGCTTTGAAAGATAATACCCTGCAGGGTGTCCCAACTTAGCCCATTATAAGCTCTCACGGTCAACGAAGGATATTCCTTCTACGGGAAGACCCGATCAGTCTCGGAATCCCGGACTACAAGACATTTCGACAACAATAAAACAAGACCAGCAAAGCCGCCCGATTGTGCCGACAAATCCCGATAGGAGCTGCACATATCTCGTTCTCAGGGCACATCCGGATGAGCGATGCGTCGGCAACCGAAGATACCCCAAGTTTCCTCGGCGGCACCGCAAGTGGCTCTAGTTTGGACCAACGCCGAGGAGCATTGGCCCCGGGGTTAAATAAAGATGACCCTCGGGCTCGCGAAAACCGGGAAAAAAAGGCTTAGGTGGCAAATGGTAAAACCAAAGTTGGGCCTTGCTGGAGGAGTCTTATCCAAAGCGAACTGTCAAGGGGGTCCCATAAATGACCCAACCGTGTAAGGAACGCGAAATCAAGGAACATAACACCGGTATGACGGAAACTAGGGCGGCAAGAGTGGAACAAAACACCAGGCATAAGGCCGAGTCTTCCACCCTTTACAAAGTATATAGATGCATTAAATTATAGCAGATATATTGTGATATCCCCAACAAGTAAACATGTTCCAACAAGGAACAACATCTCCATGTTCCAACAAGGAACAAACTTCATATTCACCTGCAACTAGCAACGCTATAAGAGGGGCTGAGCAAAGCGGTAACATAGCCAATCAACGGTTTGCTAGGAAAGGATGGTTAGGGGCTGGACATGGCAATATGGGAGGCATGATATAGCAAGTGATAGGCATCGTAGCATAGGCATAGCAAAAGAGCGAGCATCTAGCAAGCAAAGATAGAAGTGATTTCGAGGGTATGGTCATCTTGCCTGCAAAGTTCTCAGAGTTGTCGAAAGCTTGATCCTCGTAAGCGTTCTCAACAGGTTCCTCGTTCACGTACTCGTCTCCCGGCTCTACCCACAGCAAGAACACAAACAAAGGAACCACAATAAATCACGGTGCAATGCACAAGCGACATGATGCAATACATGGCATGATATGCGAGATGTGATATGCAATGCGTATGCGTGCTCCGAAAGGAAAATGATGAACCAGGTATCAACTTGGCAAACCAAGTATGCCGCTGGAAAGTTGAGGTGATTTCGGTTGAAATCGATATAAAGATCACCGGAATCGGATGCACGGTTTGCAAATGACAAGCAAAACAAGAATGACACAAATCTGCCATTAACAGCATGATGCCACTAAGCAAGCAACAAGAAATTAAGCTACTGCACCCAAACGTACCAACAAAACATATAGCAGTGATTTACTCCAGATGCTTGACAAAAGATGAACACTGAGCTACGGCTAAATCACATCATAACAGGTCCAAACAAGCATGGCAAAAGTGCAAAATATATCAGCTTCACAGACTTAGGGAAAATACTGAACATGGCAGAAACAGCATCAGGAAGCAATGTTCAGAGCAAGCAAACAACATGCTACAGGAACTTATAATAGCAAAACAAGGCATGGCATGAATCTAATAAAAGCATAGAAAAAAAGTCCCTTACTGACCATAAGCCAAAAAGGATCAGAAGATATGATGGCACCCACGTAAACATAGCAAGTTTCGTTAACAGATTCAGCAACAGGGCATGACAAAAACAGATAACAAGTAGGCATGTTTAAGAGCTCGATGCACTCACTACAGAGCATTTCATGATAAACTAAGCATACATCCATCAAGAAGACATGGCATAGAAACCATACATGGCAAGAACAACATCATAGCATACACGGATCAACTACAACAACCTTGGCAAAATTGAATAACATGTAAACAATCTGCCAGGAAACATTTTATAGCAAAAGTAGAGCTCGATTGACTCAAGCTATGGCACTACATAATTGCAAACAAGGACATGGATGGATAGAGAATAACCATATGTTCAAAACATCCTTACTGAAGTATCTCAAAATAAGCATGGATCTCTCTGTAGCATCAAGTTAACATGGCACAAAAATATCAGCAAAAACAGGGGCTGAAATCAGCAACATCATGAAGCCTAGTTTGCATGCTTGTGCTAGTCAACACATAGATCACAAAAATACATGGCATACACCCCTGTAAATATGGCATGGCATATTACAAAACACATGTAGGACTCAACATCATAGGGTGCACACATCAATCATGGCAAAAATAACAAAAGTGCATGTTCTGCTAAGAAACAGAAACTAACATCACATAGCCCTCTTCCAACAGCATTTCGGGCATCAAGATGAGCTCAAATGAAAATGGTGCAATGAGATGAAATGATCTACTCATCGAGAAGAACCTTTTGACATATTACACGCACGAAACGGAGCTACGGGTGCAAAGTTATGACATGAAGAAAATGCAACAAAATAATCACAGGGTAAAGACTTAGAGGAAATCGGGGGAGAAGAAAGTCAACCGCCCGTTGGATCTCAGATCCGATCCGGCTCGAGGTCGAGGCGGCCGGAGCAGCTCGCCGGAGCCGCGCCGGAGGAGAGGAGAGGCCGGGGCCGGCCGGAGGGGACGAGGCAGGCGGGCCGGGCGGAGGAGGAGGGGCCGGAGGCGGCGGCGGCGGTGGTGGCGGGGAAGCCGCTGGCGGCCGGGCGGCCAGCGACCGAGGCGGCGGAGGGGCACGGTCTTGTGCCGAGGCGGCGGAGGGGCGGGTGCGGCCGAGGCTGTGAGCCGGGAGGGCTCCTTTGGCCAGCGGGCGGCGGCGCTGGTGAAGTGGGCACGGGCCACGTGGCGACTCCCGTTGGCGGGCGGCGGCGGGCGTGTCCGCCCGGTCCGGATCGTCCGTGGCGCGGAGAGGGATTTTCGCTAGGGTTTGCCCGGATTTGGAGGGGGAGATGCATATTTGTAGGTAGAGGGAGCTAGGAGTGTCCAAATGGGGTGCGGTTTTCGCCCACACGATCGTGATCGAACGACGGAGAGCATGGAAGTGACTTAGATGGGTTATTGGGCTGTTTTGAAGGGGTGTTGGGCTGCAACTTAAAAGAGGCCTTTGCGAGAGTGCGGTTAACCGTTGGAGTACCAAACGAGCTCCAAATGATCCGAAACTTGACAGGTGGTCTACCGGTGGTGTACCAAGGCCACTTGGCAAGCCTCGGTCCATTCCGAGAAAGTTTTAGTACCCGTTCACGGAAAAATGTAAAAGGGGACGCCGGGGGACATAGGTGTGCCGGATTGCAAAACGGACAACGGGGAAAATGCTCGGAATCATGAGACGAACACGTATGCAAATGCGATGCACATGATGACATGATATGAAATGCATGACATGGGCAAAATGCAAAAAAATGAAGAAAAACCCAACCACAGAGGGAATGTCATATCACAATGCCGAAAATGGCAAGAGTTGGAGTTACAAATATGGAAAGTTACATCCGGGGTGTTACAACACATGAGCAAAACTTTTCACCCGGACACATAGAAAGATAGGGGCTTATAGTTTCGCCTCCTAACGTATTCACCTCAAGGGTGATGTCAACAATAATAACTCATGCCACCCATATTCAACTAGACATATGTGCCTAGATCTTTCCTCACCACATGATGCTTGCCAAAGGAGAAAATAAAAAGGAATAGAGAGAAAACTTTGACTCTTTGCATAAAAGTAAAAGATAGGCCCTTCGCAGAGGGAAGCAGAGGTTGCCATGCGCTTATTGGTTTGTATTCTCAACCCCTTAGTGCAAAAGAACGTCACGTTGCATTGCCCTTGTGATAGCGACCTTTATTATGCGATCTGTCGCTTTTATTCTTCACCATCACAAGTTAGGTACAGCTCAATTTTCTCTTACACTAAATGATCTCACACATTTAGAAGCAATTTTTATTGCCTTTTTGCACCGATGACAACTTACTTGAGGGTTCTTGCTCAATCCCTAGGCAGGTATGGTGGACTCTTGAAAATGAGATTTGGGTTTAAGGGTTTTGGATGCACAAGTAGTATCTCTACTTAGTGCGGAATTTTTGGCTACCAAAGATAGGGGGAAAGCATCACATGTTGAAGGATCTATGACAATATGACTTCTATGTGAATATGAAAAAAACATAAATTCTTAAGTTGTCTTCCTTGTCCAACGTCGACAATTTTGGCATATAATATTTTGATGGGGGCTCACAATCACAAACGATTTGTAGGATAGTATATTTATATGTGAATCTTCTCTTCCCTTATTAATTCTTTCATGAGTTGCATCATTGACCAATGCTATGTTTGTCAATCTCTAATAAAATTTTCTACTTATACTTTTCCTTATGTGGTGCCATCAGCTACCATAAGATTAGCATATGATATTTTTCTTTTATTTCCTTTCTTTTTATTTATATCCTTTCTTTTTATTGCAACATGAAAGTAAAGAAAGCAAAAATCAAAATAAATTTTATTATATATCTTGCACACGATTAGAAGGATATATCACTAAGCAAGCTCTCAAAAAGAATGGATCGAACTATATTTTTATTCATCTAAAGCAAAAGATCTAATTAAAATAGGTAAAGGCAAAAAGATAGTGGGGATGATACGATACCGGGGCACCTCCCCCAAGCTTGGCGGAAGCCAAGGGGAGTGCCCATACCCGAAACTCAATTTTCTTTTGGTGATGAAGAAGATGGTGGTGGTGATGATGTAGAGGGTTTGTCCTTCTTTTTCTCCAGCTTCTGTCGAAGAATAAAATTATCTATCCTCAACTCGTCGTTATCTATCTCAAGTTTTATTATCCTCTTGCACAACGCCTCCATGCTTTTGTTTTTGAACCGGGGTGGAACCGATTCATCTTCATCCTCTTCGGAGGTCCAGCTATAGTGCTCCACATCCCCATAGGACTTGGGGTTTGCGATGGAATCAACAACATAGCTCTCACCCTGAGAGTCTTGGGACGAAATATTTTCAGATCTAACAGGGAAACAACAAGAAAAGAGAACAGAGGATTTCTCCGCGATACGGTGGTCAACAGGTTCAGGGAGTATATAAAGATTGTTTATCTTAGGGGACAAGCAAATGGAAGAAAAATGTAGTCCTGAAGGTGACTCAGGTTGGCACAACCCACCTGGGCGTGCCTGGCAAGCGAGGCACACCCTGGTGTCCTGTGCCCACCAGGGTACGCTTACTGGAAGTTCTTATTTTCCTAATTTTATAAATATTACAAAATGACAAAAAATATTTTTGCGGATTTTTTGGAGTTCGTTTACTTACCGTATCACGTACCTCCTTATTTTCACGATTCTGGAGTGTTACGGAAGGACTCTTTTATGTGTTCTTCCGATGTCAAAGTTTGGATAATATTACTTTCAACGTTAATGTGCGTACCCGAGACATAATGTTTTATTCGCTGCCCATTAACAACCTTCGGGTTAGTACCTTCGGCATTATTTATTTTGATAGCTCTAGATCGATAAATCTCCGCGATAACATAGGGTCCTTCCCATTTTGAGAGGAGTTTTCCTGCAAAGAACCTAAAACGAGAGTTGTACAAAAGAACATATTCTCCAACTTTAAACCCACCCTTTTGGATTCTTTTATCATGCCATCTTTAACTATTTCTTTAAACAACTTGGCATTTTCATAAGCTTGGGTTCTCCATTCATCTAATGAGCTAATATACAAAACCTCTTTTTACCGGCAAGTTTGAAATCATAGTTGAGTTCCTTGATTGCCCAATATGATTTATGTTCTAACTCAAGAGGCAAATGGCAAGCTTTTTCCATAAACCATTTTATAAGGAGACATACCCATAGGATTTTTATAAGTTGTTCTGTAAGCCCAAAGTGCATCGTCTAATTTCTTAGACCAATTCTTCCTGGACCTATTGACAGTCTTTTGCAAAATTAATTTTATTTCTCTATTGCTAAGCTCAACTTGACCACTAGACCGAGGATGATAAGGTGATGCAATTCTATGGTTAACATCATACTTAACAAGCATTTTACGGAAAGCACCATGAATAAAGTGTGAACCACCATCGGTCATTAAATATCTAGGGACTCCAAACCTTGGGAAAATAACTTCCTTCAGCATTTTAATGGAGGTGTTGTGATCATCACTATTGGTTGGAATAGCTTCTACCCATTTAGAAACATAATGTGACGTCCGGATAGTTACGCTACAGTAACCCTCTGCTAATGATGCCATGTCACCTCCGTTACTGTTGCTAATCTCTCGTTAGTTCAAAAAGTGATTCAAATTCAAATTCGAAATCAAACAAACAATAAAAGTTTTCAAATATTAAAACTAAAATGTTCGAAGTCAACAAAATAATGCACAGGTAATTATGGTGGAGAAACCACACCTTTATAGAATAACTAAATACTATCAGATAAATAAAACAGTAACAAAAACTATTTTTTAAATACTTTTAGTTATTAAATAATTATGAAACTATTTTAGCTTGGGTAGCAAGTTAATGTGGCAGTGGCATATTTGGTAATATCAAATACGGTGCCATTTTGGTATTCTACTAACACAAAAATAAAAGGAAACTAAAAGAAAACAGTACAGGAAATATAAATAAAAAGTAAAGGCAAAACAGAAAACAAAACAAAAGAAAAGGGACCCCCCAATGGGCCAACCGGCCCAGCTGACAGCCAGGTCAGCCCACTGGCCCAACCGGCTCCCCACTCATCTCCATAACCCCACCCGACTGAAACCCTAACCCCCACATCGCACCCACTCCCCCACTCCCTCTCGTTAGCCCCCCATCTCTCGATCCCATCTGGATCGGGAGGGGTTCGAACCCGGCGACCTATCGCCGCTGCTCGGAGCTCCTCCGCCCCGTCCTCATCTCCTCTCCGTCTCCCCTCGCTCCGGCGAGCCGTGGAGCCAACGCCTCCGCCCAGTGACTCCTTCTTCCGTCCTTCGGCGGCCGGCCCCGCCCCGAGTGGATCTGGATCGGGGCAACCGACGCCCCGACCCGTCGCGCGCCATCGCCCCATCACTCCCGACGCCGACGTCCCGGAGCGCTCCATCGCCGGCCTGCCTCCTCCCATGCCGGACCTCCTCGTCCTCCTCCACGAAGTCGCTCCCGCACCGTTGCCAAGTCCCTCCGAACCCGATGTGAGCGCGCGCCCTTCCCCCCTCTCTCTCACGCGACCTCCCCTCGTCGCGCTGACCGCACCCGCGCACCGCGCGCGCCCACGCCTCCTCTGCGCCTACTGCCGCTCCGAGGCTGCCGCCTCCACCCCACACGCGCCATCCCGCGCCTCACGCGCCCCGGCCGCGCGTTTCGCTAGCCTCTCCGCCGCGTGCGCTCACCGCCAGACCGCACACGCGTACACCCCCTGGAGCCCCTTGACGCTGCTTGGCTGCGCCAGCCGGCGCTGAAGCGCGGGCGCCTTCATGCGCCCCGCGCTCGTTTTCGCCTCGGGGCCGCGATCTCCTCCCTCATGCCGCTACTGGTCGTGTGCCGCTTCGCCTGCCGGACTCTAGTCATGCCGAGTCCACCGCCGCCCGGGGCCCTGCCGTGCTACGGCGGCCGCCGCAGAATCACCAGCGCACAAGCAGGCTCGCCCATTCAGACTAAGGCCAGACGCGCTCAAAGCCGTTAACCGATCGCCCGCAAGGCCCCTCTGGGCCACTGCCAAAAGGGGCCCACACCCCCCTCAGAACGTTTTGTAAAAAAAAGGAATTAAAAATAATATATATAATAAATAATTAATTATTAATAAAATTAATTAATTAATTAACTAATTAGTTAACTTAATTAATTCTGATAAAAATTAACTAATTAGGATTAATTAATCTAATGACTAACTAGCCTAATTAACTATTGTTAATTAACTAACAGAGTATGAAAGTGGGGCCCACCCCCTAATTAATACTAATTAGGTTAATTAAATTGTTTAAATTAAAATGTGTCACTGACCAGTGGGACCCACTGGTCAGGTTGACCAGTCAACCCCCATTGACTGCTGAGGTCAGCATGACATCATGCTGATGTCATAAATCCATTTTCGAATTAAATTAAATAAGTAAGTAAATTCTAGAAATTAATAAAATCTTTAGAAAATCATATCTTTTAATCCGTAACTCGGATTAAATTATTTTCAACACGAAAGTTGCTCAGAACAACGAGACGAATCCTTATACGCAATCCGTTTGTCAGCCACACGTCCCTAGCATATCAAACCTGCAACTTTTCCCCTCCGGCCTATTTATTAGAAAACGCGAAACACCGGGAATACTTTCCCGGATGTTTTCCCCCTTCGCCGGTATCACCTCCTATCGCGTTAGGGCACATCAAGCATCGCGCATTGCCATGTTATACTTTGATTGCTCTCTTATTTATTGTGTTCCCCCACTTCTTTCCGGTAGACTCCGAGACTGCCGGCGATCCCCAGTTCGACTACGGTGTTGACGACCCCTCCTTCTTGCCGAGCAACCAGGCAAGCCCCCCGATCACGGATATCGCCTACTCTCCTCTATCTGCTTGCATTAGAGTAGTGTAGCATGATCCGCTTTCGTTATTCCTATCCTGATGCATAGCCTGTCTTTGCTACTTCTGTTGATACCTTTACCTGCAATCCTACTTGCCTAGTATAGGATGCTAGTATTTCCATCTGTGGCCCTACATTCTTGTCCGTCTGCTGTGCTATACTATCGGGCCGTGATCACTCGGGAGGTGATCACGGGTATATACTTTATACTTATACATGATACATGTGGTGACTAAAGACGGGTCGGCTCGTAGGAGCACCCGCGAGTGGATCTTTGTGGCGGAGCGACAGGGCAGGTTGAGACCACCTAGGAGAGAGGTGGGCCTGGCCCTGTTCTTCGTTCGCGGATACTTAACACGCTTAACGAGATCTTGGTATTTGATCTGAGTTGGGTCGTTGACCTTATACGCACTAACCGCCACGTGGGACAAGATATGGGCAACCGACGTCGTGGTATCAGCCGAAGCATTTCGTGATGTCAGCGACTGAGCGACGCACGCCGGATTGGACTGGAATGCCTGCTAGGCTAGGTGCGCTTCGGCAGCGTCAGACATAAAAGTGCAGGTGTGCTAAGGCGATGGGCCCGGACCCTGCGGCGCTTAGGTTTAGACCGGCGTTGACCTCTCTGTTGTGCCTAGGTGGGGCTGCAACGTGTTGATCTTCCGC
This sequence comes from Aegilops longissima, assembly GCA_021605205.1. Classification (NCBI taxonomy): domain Eukaryota; kingdom Viridiplantae; phylum Streptophyta; class Magnoliopsida; order Poales; family Poaceae; genus Aegilops; species Aegilops longissima. Next base: position 461,945,193 of record CM038680.1, read on the forward strand.
GGCCGGGCATGACCCAGAAAAATGTGTCCGGCCAAATGGGATCGAGCGTGTCGGGTAATGTGGTGCACCCCTGCAGGGAAGTTAATCTATTCGAATAGTCATGATCTTCGGTAACAGGACGACTTGGAGTTGTACCTTGACCTTATGACAACTAGAACCGGATACTTAATAAAACACACCCTTCCAAGTGCCAGATACAACCCGGTGGTCGCTCTCTAACAGGGCTACGAGGAGAGGATCGCCGGGTAGGATTATGCTATGCGATGCTACTTGGAGGACTTGATCTACTCTCTTCTACATCTTTGCAAGACCGAGGCTGCTCAAGCGTAGTCTTGACGGGATTAGCTATCCCCTCTTATTCGGCATTCTGCAGTTCAGTCCACCGATATTGCCTCTTTACACATATACCCTTGCATATGTAGTGTAGCTCCTTGCTTGCGAGTACTTTGGATGAGTACTCACGGTTGCTTTTCTCCCCTTTCCCCCTTCCCTTCTACCGGTTGTCGCAACCAGATGCCGAGCCAGAGCCGACGCCATCGTTGTGACGACTCCTACTACTAATGGAGGTGCCTACTACTACGTGCAGCCGGCGGCGGCGACCAGGAGTAGTTAGGAGGATCCGAGGCAGGAGGCCTGCGCCTCTTCGATCTGTATCCCAGTTTGTGCTAGCCTTCTTAAGGCAAACTTGTTTAACTTATGTCTGTACTCAGATATTGTTGCTTCCGTTGACTCGTCTATGATTGAGCACTTGTATTCGAGGCCTCGAGGCCCCTGGCTTGTATTATGATGCTTGTATGACTTATTTATGTTTTAGAGTTGTGTTGTGATATCTTCCCGTGAGTCCCTGATCTTGATCGTACACGTTTGCGTACATGATTAGTGTATAATTGAATCGGGGGCGTCACACATAATCAACAACAACAAAGATATGTGTATACCCATTAGAGGAAGGAAAAGGTCCCATGTAATCAAATCCCCAAACATCAAATGGTTCAACAACAAGTGAATAATTCATAGGCATTTCTTGACGCTTACCGATACTACCTATTATTTGGCATTCGTCACAAGATAAGACGAATTTATGGGCATCGTTGAAGAGAGTAGGCCAATATAATCCAGATTGCAATACCTTATGAGTAGTTCTATCTCCAGCATGATGCCCTCCATATGCTTCGGAGTGACATTTCCGAAGGATTTGTCCCTGTTCATACTCAGGTACACAAAGTCTAATAATACCAACTACTCCTTTATAAAGATGCGGGTCATCCCAAAAGTAGTGTCTTATATCATAGAAGAATTTTTTTCTTTTGTTAGTATGTAAAGCTAGGTGGTAAATTGCTACCTCTTGAGCACTTCGTTGGATTTCACCAAAGAGGAGAGGATGATGCAGCAAAGTAGCGTAAGTATTTCCCTCAGTTTTTGAGAACCAAGGTATCAATCCAGTAGGAGGCTACGCACAAGTCCCTCGTACCTGCACAAAACAATAGCTCCTCGCAACCAATGCGATTAGGGGTTGTCAATCCCTTCACGGTCACTTACAAGAGTGAGATCTGATAGAGATGATAAATAATATTTTTGGTATTTTTGATATAGAGATGCAAAGTAAAAAGTAAAAGGCAAAGTAAAAACAAAGCAAGTACTAAAGTGATGGAGATTGATATGATGAGAATAGACCCGGGGGCCATAGGTTTCACTAGTGGCTTCTCTCAAGAGCATAAGTATTCTCGATTGGGTGAACAAATTACTGTTGAGCAATTGATGAATTGAGCATAGTTATGAGAATATCTAGGTATGATCATGTATATAGGCATCACGTCCGAGGCAAGTAGACCGACTCTGCCTGCCTGCATCTACTACTATTACTCCACTCATCGACCGCTATCCAAAGCATGCATCTAGAGTATTAAGTTAAAAACAGAGTAACGCCTTAAGAAAGATGACATGATGTAGAGGATAAATTCATGCAATATGATAAAAACCCATCTTGTTATCCTCGATGGCAACAATACAATACATGCCTTGCTGCCCTTTCATCATTGGGAAAGGACACGCAAGATTGAACCCAAAGCTAAGCACTTCTCCCATTGCAAGAACTACCAATCTAGTTGGCCAAACCAAACGGATAATTCGAAGAGACTTGCAAAGATAACCAATCATACATAAAAGAGTTCAGAGAAGTTTCAGATATTGTTCATAGATAATCTGGATCATAAACCCACAATTCATCGGTCTCAACAAACACACCGCAAAAAGAAGATTACATCGAATATATCTCCACGAGAGAGGGGGAGAACATTGTATTGAGATCCAAAAAGAGAGAAAAAGCCATCTAGCTACTAGCTATGGACCCGAAGGTCTAAAGTAAACTACTCACACTTCATCGGAGGGGCTATGGTGATGAAGTAGAAGCCCTCCATGGTGGATGCCCCCTCTGGTGGAGCTCCGGAACAGTCCCCAAGATGGGATCTCGTGGATACAGGAAGTTGCGGCGGTGGAATTAGGTTTTTGGCTCCTGTTCTGATCGTTTGGGGGTATGTAGGTATATATAGGAGGAAGGAGTACGTCGGTGGAGCAACAGGGGGCCCACGAGGCAGGGGGGCGCGCCCCCACCCTCGTGACCTCCTCTTTTGTTCCTTGGAGTAGGGTCCAAGTCTCCTGGATCACGTTCGGTGAGAAAATCACGTTCCGAAGGTTTCATTCCATTTGGACTCCGTTTGATATTCCGTTTCTTCGAAACACTGAAATAGGCAAAAAACAACAATTCTGGGCTGGGCCTCCGGTTAATAGGTTAGTCCCAAAAATAATATAAAAGTGGAAAATAAAGCCCAATATAGTCCAAAACAGTAGATAAAGTAGCATGGAGCAATAAAAAATTATAGATACGTTGGAGACGTATGAGGCATCCCCAAGCTTAATTCCTGCTCGTCCTCGAGTAGGTAAATGATAAAAAGAGAATTTTTGATGCGGAGTGATACTTTGGCATAATTTCAATGTAAATCTTCTTAATTGTGGTATGAATATTCTGATCCGAAAGATTCAAGACAAAAGTTCATATTGACATAAAAATAATAATACTTCAAGCATACTAACTAAGCAATTATGTCTTCTCAAAATAACATGGCCAAAGAAAGTTATCCCTACAAAATCATATAGTCTGGCTATGCTCCATCTTCCCCACACAAAATATTTAAATCATGCACAACCTCGATGACAAGCCAAGCAATTGTTTCATACTTTAACATTTCCAAAACTTTTTCAATCTTCACACAATACATGAGCGTGAGCCATGGATATAGCACTATATGTGGAATAGATTGGTGGTTGTGGAGAAGACAAAAAGGGAGGAGATAGTCTCACATCAACTAGGCGTATCAATGGGCTATGGAGATGCCCATCAATAGATATCAATGTGAGTGAGTAGGGACTGCCATTCAACGGATGCACTAGAGCTATAAGTATATGAAAGCTCAACAAAAGAAACTAAGTGGGTGTGCATCCAACTCGCTTGCTCACGAAGACCTAGGGCATTTGAGGAAGCCCATCATTGGAATATACAAGCCAAGTTCTATAATGAAAAATTCCCACTAGTATATGAAAGTGACGAAATGAGAGACTCTCTATCATGAAGATCTTGGTGCTACTTTGAAGCACAAGTTTGGTAAAAGGATAGTAGCATTGTCCCTTCTCTCTTTTTCTCTCATCATTTTTTTATTTGGGCCTTTTCTCTTTTTTTTTGGCCTCTTTTTTTCATTTTTTTCTCTTTTTTTTCGTCCGGAGTCTCATCCCGACTTGTGGGGGAATCATGGTCTCCATCATCCTTTCCGCACTTGGGACAATGCTCTAAAGAATGATGATCATCACACTTTTATTTTTCTTACAACTCAACAATTACAACTCGATTCTTAGAACAAAGTATGACTCTATATGAATGCCTTCGGCGGTGTATCGGGATATGCAATGAAACAAGAGTGACATGTATGAAAGAATTATGAACGGTGGCTTTGCCACAAATACGATGTCAACTACATGATCATGCTAGCAATATGACAATGATGGAGCGTGTCATAATAAACGGAACGGTGGAAAGTTGCATGGAAATATAACTCGGAATGGCTATGGAAATGCCATGATAGGTAGGTATGGTGGCTGTTTTGAGGAAGATATATGGTGGGTGTATGATACCGGCGAAAAGTGTGCGGTATTAGAGAGGCTAGCAATGGTGGAAGGATGGGAAAAAATGCGTATAATCCATGGACTCAACATTAGTCATAAGAACTCATATACTTATTGCAAAAATCTAGAAGTTATCAAAGCAAAGTATTACGTGCATGCTCCTAGGGGGATAGATTGGTAGGAAAATAACATCGCTCGTCCCCGACCGCCACTCATAAGGAAGACAATCAATAAATAAATCATGCTCCGAGTTCATCACATAACGGTTCACCATACGTGCATGCTACGGGAATCACAAACTTCAACACAAGTATTCTTTAAATTCACAACTACTCAACTAGCATGACTTTAATATCACCATCTTCATATCTCAAAACAATTATCAAGCATCAATCTTTTCTTAGTATTCAACGCACTCAAAAGAAAGTTTCACATATCTTGAATACCAAGTATATTAATATTAAGCAAATTACCATGCTATTAACGACTCTCAAAATAATCTAAGTGAAGCATGAGAGATCAATAGTTTCTTTAAAACAAATCCACCACCGTGCTCTAAAAGATCTAAGTGAAGCACTAGAGCAAAAATTATCACGCTCAAAAGATATAAGTGAAGCACTATGAGCAAAACTATCAAGCTCAAAAGATATAAGTGAAGCACATAGAGTATTCTATCAAATTCCAATTCATGTATGGCTCTCTCAAAAGGTGTGTACAGCAAGGATGATTGTGGTAAACTAACAAGCAAAGACGCAAATAATACAAGACGCTCCAAGCATAACACATATCATGTGGTGAATAAAAATATAGCTCCAAGTAAATTACGGATGGAAGTAGACGAAAGAGGGGATGCCTTCCGGGGCATTCCCAAGCTTTGACTTTTTTGTGTCCTTGGATTATCTTGGGGGTGCCATGGGAATCCCCAAGCTTAGGCTCCTGCCACTCCTAGTTCCATAATCCATCAAAAGAATTTACCCAAAACTTGGAAACTTCACAACACAAAACTCAATAGAAATCTCGTGGACTCCGTTAGAGAAAGAAAACAAAAGACTAATTTAAGGTACTGTAATGAACTCATTCTTTATTTATATTGGTGTTAAACCTACTGTATTCCAACTTCTCTATAGATTATAAACTATTTTACTAGCCATAGATTCATCAAAATAAGCAAACAACACACGAAAAACAGAATCTGTCAAAAACAGAACAGTCTGTAGTAATCTGTAACTAACGCAAACTTCTGGAACTCAAAAAATTCTACCAAAATTAGACGACCTAGAAAATTTGTTTATTGATCAGAAGCAATTGGAATCAGTATTTTATCACGTTCTGGTGATCTTTAATAATTCGGGTACTTAGCGCAAAGTTTCTGGAAATTACAGCAAGATCAAATAACTATCATCCAAGAAGATCCAATAGGTCTAGCTTGGCACAAACACTAATTAAAACATAAAACCACATCTAAACAGAGGCTATATGGATTATTTATTCCTAAACAGAAGCAAAAGAAAAAACAAAAAAAAATATAATTGGGTTGCCTCCCAACAAGCGCTATCGTTCAACACCCCTAGCTAGGCATAAAAGCAAGGATAGATCTAGGTATTGCCATCTTTGGTAGGCAATCCATAGGTGGCTCTCATGATAGATTCATATGGTAATTCTATTTTCTTTCTAGGGAAGTGTTCCATGCCCTTCTTTAAGGGAAATTGGAATCTAATATTCCCTTCCTTCATATCAACAATTGCACCAATCGTTCTAAGGAAAGGTCTACCAAGAATAATAGGACATGAAGGATTGCAATCTATATCAAGAACGATAAAATCTACGGGCACATAATTCCTATTTAAAACAATAATAACATCATTAATTCTTCCCATAGGCTTTTTAATAGTGGAATCCACAAGATGCAAGTTTAGAGAGCAATCATCAAAATCACGGAATTCTAGCAAATCACACAAGGTTTTGGGGATAGTAGAGACACTAGCACCCAAATCACACAAGGCATGAAACTCATAATTTTTAATTTTAATTTTAATAATAGGTTCCCACTCATCATAGAGCTTTCTAGGGATAGAGACTTTCAACTCAAGTTTTTCTTCATAAGATTGCATCAAGGCATCAACAATGTGTTCGGTAAAGGCCTTATTTTGACTATGAGCATGAGGAGAATTTAGCACGGACTGAAACAAGGAAATACAATCAATTAAAGAGCAATTTTCATAATTAAATTCCTTGATATCCAATATAGTGGGTTTAGCAACATCTAGGTTTTTATATTTCTTTCAATCCCACATTTATCGATTTCATCATCAAGATCTAAAAACTCCGAATTCTTAGAATGCCTACTAGGTAAAGGAAGATCATATTCAGTTTCATCAAGATTCATATTGCAAAACAAAGATTTAATGGGGGACGCATCAATAACTTTTAGATCTTCATCTTGATTTTCATAGGAATTGGAAGAACACGCTTTAATAAAGGCATCTTTGCAAGCACACATCCTAGCGGTTCTTTCTTTGCACTCATCAATGGAAATTTTCATAGCTTTGAGAGACTCATTGATATCATGCTTAGGAGGAATAGATCTAAGCTTTAAAGAATCAACCTCAAGAGAAATTCTATCAACGTTCCTAGCCAAATCATCAACTTTAAGCAATTTCTCCTCAAGCATAGCATTAAAATTCTTTTGTGAATTCATAAACTCTTTAACACTACTCTCAAAATCAGAGGGAATATTATTAAAATTTCCATAAGAGTAGTTGTAGGAATTTCCATAATTATTAGAGGAATTACTAGTATAAGGCCTAGGATTAAAATTCCCTCTATACGCGTTGTTACCAAAATTATTCCTACCAACAAAATTCACATCCATAGATTCATTATTATTCTCAATCAAAGTAGATAAAGGCATATCATTATGATCAGAAGAAACACTCTTAGTAGCAAATAATTTCATAAGTTCATCCATCTTTCCACTCAAAACATTAATTTCTTCTATCGCATGCACTTTTTTATTAGTAGATCTTTCGGTATGCCATTGAGAAAAATTAACCATAATATTATCTAGAAGTTTAGTAGCATCTCCTAGAGTGATTTCCATAAAAGTGCCTCTCGCGGCCGAATCTAAAAGATTTCTAGAAGCAAAATTCAATCCGGCATAAAAGTTTTGTATAATCATCCACAAGTTCAAAACATGAGTAGGACAATTACATATCATTAATTTCATTCTCTTGCAAGCTTGTGCAACATGTTCATGATCAAGTTGCTTAAAATTCATAATATCGTTCCTAAGAGAGATAATCTTAGTGGGAGGAAAATACTTAGAGATAAAAGCATCTTTGCACTTGTTCCAAGAATCAATACTATTTTTAGGCAGAGTTGAAAACCACGCTTTAGCACGACCTCTAAGCGAAATAGGAAATAGCTTCAACTTAACGACATCACTATCGACATCTTTTTTCTTTTGCATATCACATAAATCAACGAAGCTATTCAGATGAGTAGCGGCATCTTCACTAGGAAGGCCGGCGAATTGATCGTTCATAACAAGATTCAACAAAGCAGTATTGATTTCACAAGATTCAATATTGGCAAGAGGAGCAATCGGAGTGCTAAGGAAATCATTATTATTGGTATTGGTGAAGTCACACAATTTGGTAGTATCTTGAACCATCGCGACAAACAAGCAATCCAACACACGAGCAAACAAAAGGCAAGCGAGAAAAGGGCAAACGGGAAAAAGAGGAGGAGATTGGGAAAGAGAGGGCGAATAAAACGGCAAGGGTGATGTGGGGGAGAGGAAAACGAGAGGCAAATGGCAAATAATGTAATGCGGGAGATAGGGATTGTGATGGGTACTTGGTATGTCTTGACTTGCTCTTGCGTGAGCCTCCCCGGCAACGGCGCCAGAAATTCTTCTTGCTACCTCTTGAGCACTGCGTTGGATTTCCCCGAAGAGGAGAGGATGATGCAACAAAGTAGCGTAAGTATTTCCCTCAGTTTTGAGAACCAAGGTATCAATCCAGTAGGAGGCTACGCACAAGCCCCTCGTACCTGCACAAAACAATAGCTCCTCGCAACCAACGCGATTAGGGGTTGTCAATCCTTTCACGGTCACTTACGAGAGTGAGATCTGATAGAGATGATAAATAATATTTTTGGTCTTTTTGATATAGAGATGCAAAGTAAAAATTAAAAGGCAAATTAAAAACAAAGCAAGTATTAAAGTGATGGAGATTGATATGATGAGAATAGACCCGGGGGCCATAGGTTTCACTAGTGGCTTCTCTCAAGAGCATAAGTATTCTATGGTGGGTGAACAAATTACTGTTGAGCAATTGACAGAATTGAGCATAATTATGAGAATATCTAGGTATGATCATGTATATAGGCATCACGTCTGAGGCAAGTAGACCGACTCCTGCCTGCATCTACTACTATTACTCCACTCATCGACCGCTATCCAGCATGCATCTAGAGTATTAAGTTAAAAACAGAGTAACGCCTTAAGCAAGATGACATGATGTAGAGGGATAAATTCATGCAATATGATAAAAACCCCATCTTGTTATCCTCGATGGTAACAATACAATACGTGCCTTGCTGCCCCTTCTGTCACTGGGAAAGGACACCGCAAGATTGAACCCAAAGCTAAACACTTCTCCCATTGCAAGAACTACCAATCTAGTTGGCCAAACCAAACGGATAATTCGAATAGACTTGCAAAGATAACCAATCATACATAAAAGAGTTCAGAGAAGTTTCAGATATTGTTCATAGATAATCTGGATCATAAACCCACAATTCATCGGTCTCAACAAACACACCGCAAAAAGAAGATTACATCAAATATATCTCCACGAGAGAGGGGGAGAACATTGTATTGAGATCCAAAAAGGAAGAAAAAGCCATCTAGCTACTAGCTATGGACCCGAAGGTCTAAAGTAAACTACTCACACTTCATCGGAGGGGCTATGGTGATGAAGTAGAAGCCCTCCGTGGTGGATGCCCCCTCTGGCGGAGCTCCGGAACAGGCCCCAAGATGGGATCTCGTGGATACAGGAAGTTGCGGCGGTGGAATTAGGTTTTGGCTCCTGTTACGATCGTTTGAAGTGCGTGAGGTATATATAGGAGGAAGGAGTACGTCGGTGGAGCAACAGGGGGCCCATGATGCAGGGGGCGCGCCCTAGGGGGCGGGCGCCCCCATCCTCATGACCGCCTCTTTTGTTCCTTGGAGTAGGGTCCAAGTCTCCTGGATCACGTCCGGTGAGAAAATCACGTTCCCGAAGGTTTCATTCCGTTTGGACTCCGTTTGATATTCCGTTTCTTCGAAACACTGAAATAGGAAAAAAAAACCCAGCAATTTTGGGCTGGGCCTCCGGTTAATAGGTTAGTCCCAAAAGTAATATAAAAGTGGAAAATAAAGCCCAATATACTCCAAAACAGTAGATAAAGTAGCATGGAGCAATCAAAAATTATAGATACGTTGGAGACGTATCATAAATATTTAGCAACAATTTAATTAGCATAATCAGCATACCAAGGAGTATTGTTAGCAACATTTATTGCAGCTACCTGTTCATCAGGAAAACTATCATCAATAGGTAGTGGGTCATCAAGCATATTTTCAAGCCTAGACAAGTTATCAGCTACGGGGTCTCAGCTCCTTTTCTATCAGTGATATGCAAATCAAATTCTTGTAGCAAGAGAACCCATCGAATAAGTCTAGGTTTAGCATCTTTCTTTTCCATAAGATATTTAATAGCAGCATGGTCAGTGTGAACGATAACTTTTGAATAAAAAATGTAAGATCTAAATTTATCACAAGCAAATACCACTACTAGGAATTATTTTTCAGTAGTAGCATAATTTCTTTGAGCACTGTCTAGAGTTTTACTAGCACAATAAATAACATTCAATTTCTTATCAACTCTTTGTCCTAGAACAACACCAACAGCATAATCACTAGCATCACACATAATTTCGAAAGGCAAATTCCAATTAGGTGGTTGAACAATAGGTGCAGAAATTAAGGCTTTCTTGAGTATTTCAAAGGCTTCAAAACAATCATCATAAAAAACAAAAGGAACATTGTTGGTGTCGAACGACACCTATGGGACCACAAGAATCCCTACTACGGTTGCCGGGGCGCAGGGTTGCGAGAAGAGCAGGATTAGTAATCAGCACAAGGATCGTTTTCCCAGGTTCGGGCCGCGAGGATGCGTAATACCCTAGTCCTGCTTTGGTGGATGTATTTCAGAGAGTTCTTGAGCTCTCGAACTAGCTATGGTGGGTGCGTGGTTCCAAAGAGCCGAATCCTTTTCCAGTATGCCAAGGGCCTCCTTTTATAGTCGCAAGGGGCTGCCACAGTGGCACACATGAGGTGGAAAGGCGTACAGTGCTGCGAGCTTATCGCTCGTATTACAGGACAAGACGCATTTAATGCGTCGCTGAGGTGTCCCCTAGCTTTATCGGGGACGGGAGCGAGGCCTGTCCCGTCCGTCGCCGCTCCTCCTCGCTTCGACACGTGCCCTGGACAGCGATGCATGCGGCACCATGTAGGCAGGCAGGCAGCTGAGGTGGCGCGGTGGTGGAGCCTTCACGAAGATCTGCATGCCGCCACGCAGGCGTGTGCTGAGTTGGCCTGGAAGCTGCATGTTGCCACGCAGGTGCCTGCCCAGCTGGTGGGCTGGCAGCTGCATGCGAACGGCGGTGGAGACTTGGTTGGTGCAGGCCCGGCTGTGGCCCCGTTGGCACCCTTGGTGAGGGCCTTGCCGGGTGGCCCGACAAGGGCCTTGCCGTGGCATGCTGTCCTCCCCAGCAAGGATCTTGCCGGGGGTCTTGGGGCTCTCCTCGGCAAGGATCTTGCCGAGGATCATTGTCTTTTAATCCTCATTTGGTCTTGAATATTCTTTGTCTTCACAAAGATCTATATGCCACCATGGAGGCGCCTCCCGAGCCCTAGTTACAATGTGGTTGATGGTGTTGGAGATCGTGGGCTCAAGGGTGGCGTGCTCCACTGGTGTTGGACGAGCCGCCCCGACAAGGGCCTTGCCGGGGCCGCGGAGGCTGCCCCAGCAAGGGTCTTGCCGGGGGAACCTGCTTCGTCTCTCTGCTCTTTGTGTTCTTGGCCTTGGCACCTTGGCTGTCTTGAGCTTTGGTTTTACCTCGGTTCACCTCCCCTGTTCTGCTTAGTGCGGCCGTGGGCGCGGCTCCGACTGTCCGTGCACAGGTAAAGGGGTACAAAGGTGCGCCCGTCCTTTTGTACACCGACAAACATCCTTTTGCAAAATATTTGTAAGGGGCTTAGAAATTTTAGAGAAGTCTTTGATAAATCTCCTACAGAAACCAACATGACCTAGGAAACTATGGATACCTTTGATATCCTTAGGACATGGCATTTTCTCAATTGCATCAACCTTAGCTTTGTCTACTTCAATACCCTTTTCAGAAATCTTATGACCCAAGACAATACCTTCATTAACCATAAAATGGCACTTCTCCCAATTCAAGACAAGATTTGTTTGTTCACATCTCTGCAAAACTCGATCAAGATTGCCTAAACAATCATCAAAATACTTCCCATAAACAGAGAAGTCATCCATGAAAATCTCTACAATCTTTTCACAGAAATCAGAGAATATAGCAGCCATACATCTTTGGAAGGTAGCAGGTGCATTGCATAAACCAAAAGGCATACGTCTATAAGCATAAGTTCCAAAGGGACAAGTAAAAGTGGTCTTTTCTTGACCAGGTTGAGAAACAGGTATTTGCGAAAAACCAGAGTATCCATCAAGGAAGCAAAAGTGTGTTAGCTTAGATAATCTTTCTAGCATTTGATCAATAAAAGGCAAAGGGTAATGATCTTTTCTAGTTGCTTTGTTTAATTTTCTAAAATAAATTACCATTCTATAGCCTGTAACAATTCTTTGTGGAATAAGTTCATTCTTATCATTAGGAACAACAATAATACCTCCCTTCTTAGGAACACAACGAATAAGACATACCCATCTACTACCAGCTATAGGATAGATTATACCTGCTTGCAGAAGTTTTAATATTTCCGTTCTTACGACCTCTTTCATCTTCGGATTTAACCGACCCCTGGTGATCAACAACGAGTTTAGCATCAGGTTCCATATTAATCTTGTGCTGACATAGAGAGGGACTAATGCCCTTTAAATCATCAAGAGTATATCCAATAGCAGCTCGGTGCTTCCTTAGAACTTTCAATAATCTTTCTTCTTCATGTTCTGAAAGGTTAGCACTAATAATAACAGGATATATCTTCTTTTCATCAAGATAAGCATATTTCAAAGTGTCTGGCAATTGTTTTTATTCAAACACAGGATCACCTTTAGGTGGAGGAGGACCTCCTAGAGTTTCAATAGGCAAATTGTGTTTAAGCAGAGGACGTTGTTCAAAGAAAATATCATCTATTTCATTTCTTTCATGCATATGTAAATCATTTTCATGGTCTAGCAAATATTGTTCTAGAGGATCAGTAGGAGACACAACAATAGAAGCAAGACCAATTATTTCATCCTTACTAGGCAATTATTTTTCATGAAGCTTTCTACTAAAATTTGAAAAATTAAACTCATGAGACTCATCACCAAAACTAACACCGACAGTTTGTTTCTCACAATCTATTCTAGCATTAACGGTGTTCAACAAAGGTCTACCAAATATAATGGGACAAAAGTCATCTTGTGGGGAACCAAGAACAAGAAAATCAGTAGGGTATTTTATTTTCCCACACAAGACTTCAACATCTCTAACAATCCCAATTGGTGATATAGTATCTCTATTAGTAAGTTTAATAGTAACATCTATGTGTTCTATCTCTGCAGGTCATATGTCATTCATAATTTCTTGGTATAAGGAGTAGGGAATAGCACTCACGCTAGCACCTATGTCACACAAACCATGATAAGAGTGATCCCCTATTTTAACTGAGACAACATGCATGCCAACAATAGGTCTGTGTTTATCATTTTTATCAGGTTTGGCAATTGTAGCAGCTTCTTCACAGAAATAAATAACATGTCCGTCTACATCTTCTTCTAGGAGATCCTTAATCATATAATACTAGGTTCTATTTTAATTTTTTCATCTAGTTTAGGTGTTCTAATATAACTTTTGTTAACCATAGTTGAAACTTTAGCATGTTCCTTTATCCTAACAGGAAAAGGTGGGTTTTCAATATAAGCAGTAGGAACAACTAGATCAACATTATAAAGTATAGTTTCTTCTTTAGCTAGTACCGGTTCTTTAATTACTTCTTTAATAGGTGGGTGATATTTAAACCACTTCTCTTTAGGGAGATCAACATGAGTAGCAAATGATTCACAAAAGGAGGTTACTATCTCAGAGTCAAGTCCATATTTAGTGCTAAACTTTTGAAAAGCATCGGTATCCATAAAAGATTTAACACAATCATACCTAAGCTTAATACCTGACTCTTTACCTTCAGCGAGTTCCCAATCTTCAGAGTTGCGTTTAATTCTTTCCAAAAGATCCCACCAGAATTCAGTAGTCTTCTTCATGAAGGAACCCGTACAAGAAGTACCAAGCATGGATTGATCATCACGAGAAAGCCGAGCATAAAAATTCTGAATAATAATTTCTCTTGAGAGCTCATGATTGGGGCATGAATATTACATTGACTTAAGCCTCCCCCAAGATAGAGCGATACTTTCTCCTTCATGAGGCCAAAAATTATATATATATAATTCCGATCACGACGAACTAGATGCATAGGATAATTTTTTTGGTGAAACTCCAATTTCAATCGATTCCAATTCCATGATCCAATATCATCGCATAGCCTATACCATGCCAATGCCTTTTCCCTTCAAAGATAAAGGGAAAACCTTTTTTATAACTTCATCTCTGGGTAAACCTGCAAGCTTAAACAGTCCACAAATTTGTTCCACATATATCAAGTGCATATCAGGATGTTCGGTTCCGTCTCCTGCATAAGGATTAGCTAGCAGTTGTTCTATCATACCCGAAGGGATTTCATATTCAATATTTTCAGTAGGTGCAGTCGGTTGAGGGGTAGCTAATTTTGGTTCCAGACGAGGTGAAGATACCCCGAACAAACCCCTCAAAGGATTGTTTTCCATAGTAACAAGTGACAATAAATTGCAGCACACTATATAAATGTTTCCCTACCAAAATTCACTTACCAAAGGCGCTTCACTCCCTGGGAATGGCGCCAGAAAATAGCCTTGATGACCCACAAGTATAGGGGATCAATTGTATCTCTTTTCGATAAGTAAGAGTGTCGAACCCAACGAGGAGCGGAAGGAAATGACAAGTGGTTTTCAACAAGGTAATGTCTGCAAGTGCTGAAATTGTAAGTAACGGAGTAGTTTGATAGCAAGATAATTTGTAATGAGCAAGTAACAATAGTAGTAACAAAAGTGCAGCAAGGTATCCCAATCCTTTTGAGGCAAATGATAGGCCAAGACGGTCTCTTATGATAAGCAAAGTGTTCTTGAGGGTACATGGGAATTTCATCTAGTCACTTTCACCATGTTGGTTCGATTTGTGTTCGCTACTTTGATAATTTGATACGTGGGTGGACCGGTGCTTAGGTGTTGTTCTTACTTGAACAAACCTCCTACTTATGATTAACCCTCCCGCAAGCATCCACAACTATGAGAAAAGTGTTAATAATAAATTCTAACCATATAGCATTAAACTTTTGGATCCAATCGGTCCCTTACGGAATAGCGCATAAACTGGGGTTTAAGCTTCTGTCACTCTCGCAAACCATCATCTAATTGCTAATCCACAATGCATGCCCTTAGTCCCAAATATGGTGAAGTGTCATGTAGTCGACGTTCACATGACAACATTGAGGGAATCACAACATACATACTATCAAAATATTGAACACATATCAAGTTCACATGATTACTTGCAACAGGATTTCTCCTGTGACCTCAAGAACAGAAGTAACTACAAACAAATGATAATCATGCTCAAGATCAGAGGGGTATTAAATAGCATATTGGATCTGAACATATAATCTTCCACCAAATAAACCATATAGTAATCAACTACAAGATGTAATCAACACTACTAGTCACCCACAAGCACCAATCTATAGTTCTGGTAACAAGATTGAATACAAGAGATGAACTAGGGATTGAGATGCAGGGGCAGAGCTACAGGGTGGACAGGGTGGGCCGCGGCCCATGCTAGAATTTTGGCCCGACTCTATATCTATGCAGTTGGAGATGGGCCAGAGAGGAAAATGAAAGCCCAACAATGCACGCACGTCTGCACCCAAGCCTTCCCGTCCATGACGCTCAGCCGTCTTCGTCCCCGTCTGCGTCGCCGCTTCCCCGCGACCCTGCCTGCATCGCCGCTCGCCCGGACGCCCAGGAGCCTCCTCCTCTCTCCTGCTTCTCCGTCCATCCCGCCCGACCTCGGAGCCAGCCGCGCCAACCGTGCGTCCGCCCCCTCCTCCCTGCGGACTGTGCCCCTGGTCGCCCGGCGCACAGAGCAACCCGCTGGCCAGAGTTCGCATCCCAGGTCTCAAGCACTCATGGTGGTCGCCCGATTTGAGGTAACAGTTCAGGGGTCGCCCACTGCTAAATCCCCAATTGATTTAGAGTTTGTTCTTTGTTGTGCTATCTACTGTCCAGAACAGGAACCGACAAACACATACAAGTAATTTTGCACATCACTTGTGTCCAGTTAAGTCATTATAATTGATAAAAGGATGTTATTATTGATAATTTTAGTATTTTTGTAAGGTCATATTGATCAATTTCTTTGTGCCATTGGTTATTAGTTAGAAGTAGAACATTGCTTCTCTTTTCCGTAGATATGCTATACAGCTTCTTTTATGCAATACTGAGAATTTTAGTATGTTTGTCAGACCATATTGATCTATTTCTATATCAGACTGGTAATTAGTTAGAATAGTCACATGTCATAGTTGTCAATTTTTGTTCGGCGGACCACCCTGTCTTCAAATCCTAGATCCGCCACTGTTGAGATGAGATGGTGTTGTTGAAGATCTTGATGGAGATAGCCCTCCCCAAGATGGGAGAGTTGTTGGTGATGATGATGACGATGATTTCCTCCTCTGGGAGGGAACACTACTGCAGGATGCTGCTAATGCGACACTATGATCAGAGACCCTTTCACGAAACTGTGTGCGATGCATTAATCACAAACAGGGATGTAAAAAACCCGTCAAAAAAGGTGCAAAACATTTGCGATGGAGGATGCATCAAACACGGTTCAGATTTTAGTTGCGTGTGCGATGCAGGGCACACGGTTAACCCATTCGAATTGTTTGCGATGAGGCAGAACAACAGAAACGGGCATCCATATCAATGTGTGTGCGATATACGGCATACAGTTCGCTCCGATGAATCGTTTGCTATTAGGGAGTGCAACATAAACGATTAGCCAGATCAAGGTGTGTGTGATATAGGGCATACGATTCACTCGGACGAACTGTTTTCCATTAGCGAACGCAACAGAAACGGTTCAATTTAACAAGATGTGTGTGATACATGGCAAACAGCCGACTCGGATGAACTATTTGCAATGAGAATTTACAACACAAACGGTTAATACAGTTAGTTCGTGTGTGATTCTGTGTGTACAAAAAACTTTAAAAAATGCAAACTAGTTGCTTGCAGTGGCTAGGAGTATCGCACACAATGCGTCTGCGAGTACTCGTGTGTGATGATTAGTAAGTTACACATGCATTTCCTTATGTTAACACTTGTGTGATAAATAACACGTGGCACCGGATACGGTATTCGGGTTGTGTGTGTGCTCCACTTAGTCTTCTCGCGCTCGAGCGAATGCTTCCCACGGTCCACATGGGTGAATTGTAAAATCCACGCCTATTCCGTCACCGGTTTACCACCACCAGCTAACGACTTGCTGCATATAACCTAGGCGGCAACGCACTACCGCGACACTCTGCGAAGATCTAGTCCTCACCCATCTACCATTAGTTATTCCAAGCATGTCAGGCAACAAGTAAAGCTTCGACGTCGACGCGTACCTGCGTTACATCTTCGGTGAGGAGAACGAGCTGGAGCAGGTCAGGGAGCAAGAGCTTCATCGGCCGGTGTAGGCACCATGGCCCATCGGCAGCGATATCGGCATCACAGTCCTTGGGAGCACAATCGACATATTGCAGAGGAGGTGTGATGAGCAGTTTGCCATCCACCGTGCAAAAGATCCAAAGCTGCTCGACGGCATGATCGACGACCCACCCGAAGAACCGCCGTTACCAGTGCTCATCGAGAGCCTGATGCCCCGCAAGGAATGGGCAGAGGAACTCTGCGATTCAGTCAAGACAAAGGCAGCCCGCGGCTTCATCATTGCCCACGGCCGCCGTGTCAACCTCGATCCCGATGATGTGGGGCTCGAGCGCATCCTTGGCAGAGTTGACATCCCCGACGAAGTAGAACATCGCCAACGTCATATCTTGAGGATGCAGGTGATCGACAGAATTTGTTACCAGGCCAGAGACATGGAAATGGAGCGGTTCCGCGGAGTTGTCATGCGCGCGATTGCACGCTGTCAAGCTCTTCCGGAAGAGGCCCAGCAACCCCAAGAACCTCCCAGCGCCAGCAGCTCCGTAGGCGGAGGCGGGTCGGAACACTCGGAGTGAACGTCCGCAAGGGTCCTATGCTAATCATGGAGTCCGAGAAGACCATCGTTGGAAGGCCGCCAGGTCAGCCTTTTAGCTTATATTTTATTATAATTGTATGCATAGTCGTGAGTGTTCTAGGTCTTGCCGCATTTGGCATTTTAAATTATCCTGAATATGTAAGACAATCATTAAGAATTATTAACCGTTGCCATTGCAACTTTGCCTCAACGGCGAGCAAAGCGCGCGCAGGGACGCCAAAGCGGAGTGCACCGCGGCCGCCTCAACGACGAGCAACCACGTGGTCAACCTTCTGCCATCAATAAATTTTGACATTGTTTCTCGTCACATTGCTGATTATAACGCAATAAGTAATTGAAAATCTATTGACACCTATCAAACTAATATGTGTTCACACTTAGCACTGGGATATAAAAAACTACCCACTCGAAAATTACTTCACAGTTCCTCTCCTCATCACCCACAAAACTGGTTTGTTCTGTCAAGTCATTCCGCCATGACCGATAGGAGGAGTTTAGGGTGGACATATAACCAGGCAGCAAAGACCAAGGCCGCAGAAGCACTAGAGAGGTCCCGCCGCGAAGCCGCAGCCGCAGCAAAGACGTCCCGGCGCGCCGCGGAGCCTCGAACAAGCTCTCACGGGAACGCAAGGGCTCTCACAAGCGCATTCGCGGCATCGGCCATCGCAACGAGCCGGCGTTCCTGAAGTCCTTCGCCGACGATGACGACATTCTCGCTGGCGTTACTACGCAGCAGGAGCTGGTTAACGGCTTGATGAAGCTGCTCAAGATCAGGGATGCCTCGGTTGACAAGGCGACCGGCCTCGTCAAGCAACTCATGGGTGACAATGCGAAGCTCCTCAAGTTGGTCGCCGAGAAAGAGGAGGAGGCCGCCGGCTGGAAGATGCTGCATGAGCAGAGCAGTGCCTCGGAGATGACGCTGAAAGCGGTCGTCGAGGAACTGACGGGTGGCTTGAGGAAGCTCTGGATCGAGCGCGAGCAGGAGGTGGAGGAATCCGTGGCTGCTTTCAAGAAAAGTCGCGAGGAATTGAAGGAGCTGGAGGATTTAGCTGCCCGGCGATCCATCGACGAGCACAGACAGTAGCGACCCAGATCGTTGTCTGCAATTTCCTTCTTCTCTTGCCCCTGTGTCTTCCGGGCTTTGCCGCATGTGGCATTTTAAATCCAGAATATGTAAGACAATTATTATCTGCGCCATTGTAAATTTTTCGTCGTATTATTCGTTGCCATTTTATTTGTGGTCATATTATCCGTTGCCCTATGTGGCAATTTAACTTAGGGAGGAATACGAGTTGAAAACACGAACAAATAAAATGCTGCCATGGGATCACAAGCAAACACCCTCCGTTCAGGTGCTTTAATTAACCCATTAATGGAGAAGTTGTGAGCGAGGCGGGCGGCGGCTGGTGCATGGAGGTCAAAGAGCTCGCTTCCCGGTGAGCATGGGCGGCCTTGCTTCTCGCACGTGTCCCGTCGAGCCTGCGAGGTGGACAGGATGCACGCATCCCGTCGAGCCTGCGCGGCGGACTACTCGCACGCGTCCCGTCGAGCCTACACGGCGGACCTCTCGCGCTCGTCCCGTCTAATCAAACAGCATCACGCACGCCATCGAGTATGGTTAAATTTCGACACGGTAAATATAATACAACCGTTTGCGATATTAAAATGTCAGCTTTTTGTTTCAAAAAGGACTTCGTTGGCTACTAATGTGTGCGCCTATTCTCAAACTGGACAATTTTTTTTACCACGGCATATATGTGCCATGTCATGAAACCATGCCAAGTTTCAAGTTTTTTGGGTGAATTTTTTATTTACTGGGATTCAAAAACCGAGATTCTCATTGTTTTAAGACGACGACAAGTTTGTAATTCATTCTCATTCCTTAAACGAGACCTAAACATGCACCCAATGACACATGTACGATTTCCCACCCATTTTGCTTCACTGGAGCATGTGGTTGTACAATTTCAAATTTCAGCCCGACACTCCTGTTATTCTATGTTGCCTGTAGAAAACAAAGTTCAAGGTGAGAAGAGGTAGTGATTATTGTTTCGCCCACAAGAGGGGCATGTTTCCCTACAAGAACCACGAGGGTTGCGACAGGCTCTGCTACCTCTTGAGCATGCGTTGGTTTTCCCCTGAAGAGGAAAGGGTGATGCAGCAAAGTAGCATAAATATTTCCCTCAGTTTTTGAGAACCAAGGTTTCAATCCAGTAGGAGACAACGCACAAGTCACCTAGTACCTGCACAAACAATCAAGAACCTTGCAACCAACGCGATAAAGGGGTTGTCAATCCCTTCACGGCCACTCGCAAAAGTGAGATCTAATAAAGATAGTAAGTAAATAGTTTTGTTATTTTTGTTGTATAGATTGGAAAGTAAAGATTGCAAAATAGTAAACGAGATGCGATGTAAATAAAAGAGATGCAATATAACAATAAAGAGAGCCGGGGGCCATAGGTTTCACTAGTGGCTTCTCTCAAGATAGCATGTATTACGGTGGGTGAACAAATCATTGCCGAGCAATTGATAGAAAAGCGCATAATTATGAAGATACATAAGGCAATGATTATGAATATAGGCATCACGTCCGTGTCAAGTAGACCGAAACAATTCTGCATCTACTACTATTACTCCACACATCGACCGCTATCCAGCATGCATCTAGAGTATTAAGTTCATAAGAACAGAGTAATGCATTAGGCAAGATGACGTGATGTAGAGGGATAAACTCAAGCAATATGATATAAACCCCATCTTTTTATCCTCGATGGCAACAATACAATACGTGCCTTGCTGCCCCTACTGTCACTGGGAAATGACACCGCAAGATTGAACCCAAAGCTAAGCACTTCTCCCATTGCAAGAAAGATCAATCTAGTAGGCCAAACTAAACCGATAATTCGAAGAGACTTGCAAAGATATCAAATCATGCATGTAAGAATTAAGAGAAGAACCAAATAATATTCATAGATAATCTTGTTCATAAATCCACAATTCATTGGATCTCGGTAAACACACCGCAAAAGAGTATTACATCGAATAGATATCCAAGAACATCGAGGATAACTTTGTATTGAGAATCAAAGAGAGAGAAGAAGCCATCTAGCTAATAACTATGGACCCGAAGGTCTGTGGTAAACTACTCACGCTTCATCGGAGAGGCAATGGTGTTGATGTAGAAGCCCTCCGTGATCGATTCCCCCTCCGAGAGATCGCCGGAAAAGGCCCCAAGATGGGATCTCACGAGTATAGAAGGTTGCGGCGGTGGAGAAGTGGTTTTATGGCTCCCCCTGATGTTTTTAGGGTATATATATATATATATATATATATATATATATATATATATATATATAGGGTAACGCTATTCTAAGCGTGAGTGCAGAATAGCTTATTCTACACCCCAGTAACGGTATGTACAAAATCTAGTAAAACGCTATGTAAAATGTAGTAATTATGAGATATATTTTTTACTATCCAAGTTTTTGATTTCTTACATGGTCAAAGAATTTACTATATTTTACATGTTACGTTACTATATTTTGTATAGAGCGTTACTAGGGGTGTAGAATAAGCTATTCTACACTCAAGCTTAGTTTAGCGTTATATATATATATATATATATATATATATATATATATATATATATATATATATATATATATATATAAAGAAATACGTCGATGGAGCTACGAGGGGCCCACGAGGATGGGGGGCGCGCCTACCACCCCTGGGCGCGCCCTCCTGCCTCGTGGCCGCCTCGTGGCGTTCCAGACTTCAACTCCAAGTCTTTTGGATTGCTTTAGGTCCAAGAAAGATCATCGTGAAGGTTTCATTCCGTTTAGACTCCTTTTGTTATTCCTTTTCTGCGAAACTCTAAAATAGGCAAAAAAACAGAAACTGGCACTGGGCCTTCGGTTAATAGGTTAGACCCAAAAATAATATAAAATAGCATATTAAAGCCCATTAAATATAATAGCATGGAACAATAAAAAAATTATAGATACGTTGGAGACGTATCAAACATCCCCAAGCTTAATTCCTTCTCGTCCTCGAGTAGGTAAATGATAAAAACAAAATTTTTGATGTGGAATGCTACCTATCATATTTATCAATGTAACTTTCTTTATTGTGGCATGAATGTTCAGATATGAAAGATTCAAGACAAAAACATAAAAATAACAATACTTCAAGCATACTAACAAAGTAATCATGTCTTCTCAAAGTAACATGGCCAAAAGAAAGCTATCCCTACAAAATCATATAGTCTGGCTATGCTCTATCTTCATCACACAAAATATTTAAATCATGCACAACCCCGATGACAAAGCCAAGCAATTGTTCATACTTTTGATGTTCTCAAACCTTTTCAATCTTCACGCAATACATGAGCGTGAGCCATGGACATAGCACTATAGGTGGAATGGAATGGTGGTTGTGGAGAAGACAAAAAGGAGAAGATAGTCTCACATCAACTAGGCGTATCAACGGGCTATGGAGATGCCCATCAATAGATATCAATGTGAGTGAGTAGGGATTGCCATGCAACGGATGCACTAGAGCTATAAATGTATGAAAGCTCAAAAAGAAACTAAGTGGGTGTGCATCCAACTCGCTTGCTCACGAAGACCTAGGGCATTTTGAGGAAGCCCATCATTGGAATATACAAGCCAAGTTCTATAATGAAAGATTCCCACTAGTATATGAAAGTGACAACATAGGAGACTCTCTATCATGAAGATCATGGTGCTACTTTGAAGCACAAGTGTGGTAAAAGGATAGTAGCATTGCCCCTTCTCTCTTTTTCTCTCATTTTTTATTTGGGCCTTTCTCTCTTTTTTTGGCCTCTTTTTTTGTCTGGAGTCTCATCCCGACTTGTGGGGGAATCATAGCCTCCATCATCCTTTCCTCAATGGAACAATGCTCTAATAATGAAGATCATCACACTTTTATTTACTTACACCTCAAGAATTACAACTCAATACTTAGAACAAAATATGACTCTATGTGAATGCCTCCGGCGGTGTACCGGGATGTGCAATGAATCAAGAGTGACATGTATGAAAAAAATATGAACGGTGGCTTTGCCACAAATACGATGTCAACTACATGATCATGCAAAGCAATATGACAATGATGGAGCGTGTCATAATAAATGGAACGGTGGAAAGTTGCATGGCAATATATCTCGGAATGGCTATGGAAATGCCATAATAGGTAGGTATGGTGTCTATTTTGAGGAAGGTAAATGGTGGGTTTATGGTACCGGCGGAAGTTGCGCGATACTAGAGAGGCTAGCAACGGTGGAAGGGTGAGAGTGCGTATAATCCATGGACTCAACATTAGTCATAAAGAACTCACATACTTATTGCAAAAATCTATTAGTAATCGAAACGAAGTACTACGCGCATGCTCCTAGGGGGATAGATTGGTAGGAAAGACCATCGCTCGTCCCCGACCGCCACTCATAAGGAAGACAATAAAAAAAATAAATGCTCTGACTTCATCACATAACGGTTCACCATACGTGCATGCTACGGGAATCACAAACTTTTAACACAAGTATCTCTCAAATTCACAACTACTAAACTAGCATGACTCTAATACCACCATCTTCATATCTCAAAACAATCATAAGGAATCAAACTTATCATAGTATTCAATGCACTTTATATGAAAGTTTTTATTATACCCGTCTTGGATGCCCATCATATGAGGACTAGTTTTATAGACAAAGAAAATTACCATGCTGTTTTAAAAGACTCTCAAAATAATATAAGTGAAGTATGAGAGATCAATACTTTCTATAAAATAAAACCACCACCGTGCTCTAAAAAGATATAAGCGAAGCACTAGAGCAAAATTATCTAGCTCAAAAGATATAAGTGAAGCACATAGAGTATTCTAATAAATTCTGATTCATGCGTGTCTCTCCCAAAAGGTGTGTACAACAAGGATGATTGTGGTAAACTAAAAGGCAAAGAATAAAATCACACAAGACGCTCCAAGCAAAACACATATCATGTGGTGAATAAAAATATAGCATCAAGTAAAGTTACCGATAGACGAAGACGAAAGAGGGGATGCCTTCCCGGGCATCCCCAAGCTTCGGTTGTTGGTTGTCCTTGAATTTTACCCTAGGGTGCCTTGGGCATCCCCAATCTTAGGCTCTTGCCACTCCTCATTCCAAAATCCATCAAATCTTTACCCAAAAACTTAAAAACTTCACAACACAAAACTCAACAGAAAATTTCATGAGCTCCGTTAGTATAAGAAAATAAACCACCACTTTAAGGTACTGAAATGAACTCATTCTTTATTTATATTGGTTTTAAACCTACTGTATTCCAACTTCTCTATGGTTCATACCCCCCGATACTACTCATAGATTCATCAAAATAAGCAAACAACACACGAAAAACAGAATCTGTCAAAACAGAACAGTCTGTAGCAATCTGATTTGTTTGAATACTTGTGGAACTCCAAAAATTCTGAGAAACTAGGAAAACCTGGATAATTTTTATATTGATCTACTGCAAAACGAATTGGTATTTTATCATGTTCTGGTGAATTTAACAATTATTTTCGTGAGCGCAAAGTTTCTATCTTTTTCAGCATGATCAAACAACTATCACCCAAGAAGATCCTATTGGTTCTACTTGGCACAAACACTAACTAAAACATAAAACCACATCTAAATAGAGGCTAGATGAATTATTTATTACTAAACAGGAACAAAAAGCAAAGAACACAAAATAAAATTGGGTTGCCTCCCAACAAGCGCTATCGTTTAACGCCCCTAGCTAGGCATTAATAATTTTGGTGATGCTCACCTGAAAGACAAGAATTGATGCGCAAAGAGAACATCATGAAACACGTGACAAACATATCTAAGTCTAACATACTTCCTATGCATAGGCATCTTATAGGCAAACAAATTATCATAGCAAGCAAAAACTAGCATATGCAAGGAAGAGGAAAGAAACAATAGCAATCTCAACATAACGGGAGGTAATTTAGTAACATGAAAATTTCTACAACCATATTTTCCTCTCTCATAATAATTACATGTGGGATCACAAGCAAATTCAGAAAATATCTATCACATAAAATATTTTCAACACGATCCACATGCATGCGAAGTTGACACTCTTCCAAAATAGTGGGATTAACATTAACTAAAGTCATGACCTCTCCAAACCCACTTTTATCAAAAATTTCATAAGATTGAACATTTTAAAAATATGTGGGATCTAAAGTTGACACTCTTCCAAACCCACTTTCAATATTATTGCAAACATTATTATCAATCTCATATTCATCATGGGGCTTAAATAAATTTTCAAGATCATAAAAAGAATCACCCCAATCATGATCATTGCAACAAGTAGTAGACATAGCAAAACTAGCATCCCCAAGCTTAGGATTTTGCATAATATTAGCACAGTTGACATTAATAGAATTTGTAATAACATCATTGCAATCATGCTTTTTATTCAATAAGCTATCATGAGTCTCTTCATAAATTTCTTCATCACAATTTTTAGATTCATGAATTTCAAGCCAAACCTCATAAAGATAATCTAGTGCACTCAAATCACTAGAAATTGGTTCATCATAATTGGATCTCTTAAAAAGATTAGCAAGGGGATGAGGATACATAAACTTTTAGCAAGCGAAGATGCAAGCAAAAATAAGGCACAAGGAAACACAAACAAAGATACATACGGGAAGAAGGCGAGGAAAAGGCAAAGGTTTTTGAAAATCGTTTTAGAGGTGGGGGAGAGGAAAACGAGAGGCGAATGGAAAATAATGTAATGTGAGGGATAAGAGTTTATGATGGGTACTTGGTATGTCTTGACTTGGCGTAGATCTCCCCGGCAACGGCGCCAGAAATCCTTCTTGCTACCTCTTGAGCATGCGTTGGTTTTCCCTTGAAGAGGAAAGGGTGATGCAACAAAGTAGCGTAAGTATTTCCCTGAGTTTTTGAGAACCAAGGTATCAATCCAGTAGGAGAAAACGCACAAGTCACCTAGTACCTGCACAAACAATCAAGAACCTTGCAACCAACGCGATAAAGGGGTTGTCCATCCCTTCACGGGCACTTGCAAAAGTGAGATCTAATAAAGAAAGTAAAGTAAATATTTTTGTTTTACAGATTGGAAAGTAAAAATTGCAAAATAGTAAACGAGATGCGATGTAAATAAAAGAGATGCAATATAATAAGAAAGAGACACGGGGGCCATAGATTTCACTAGTGGCTTCTCTCAAGATAGCATGTATTACGGTGGGTGAACAAATTACTGCCAAGCAATTGATAGAAAAGCGCATAATTATGAAGATATCTAAGGCAATGATCATGAATATAGGCATCACGTCCATGTCAAGTAGACCGAAACAATTCTGCATCTACTACTATTACTCCACACATCGACTGCTATCCAGCATGCATCTAGAGTATTAAGTTCATAAGAACAGAGTAACACATTAGGCAAGATGACATGATGTAGAGGGATAAACTCAAGCAATATGATATAAACCCCATATTTTTATCCTTGATGGCAACAATACAATACGTGCCTTGCTGCCCCTACTGTCACTGGGAAAGGACACCGCAAGATTGAACCCAAAGCTAAGCACTTCTCCCATTGCAAGAAAGATCAATCTAGTAGGCCAAACTAAACCGATAATTCGAAGAGACTTGCAAAGATATCTAATCATGCATATAATAATTCAGAGAAGAACCAAATAATATTCAAGGATAATCTTGTTCACAAATCCACAATTCATCGGATCTCGGAAAACACACCGCAAAAGAGTATTACATCGAATAGATCTCCAAGAAGATCGAGGAGAACTTTATATTGAGAATCAAAGAGAGAGAAGAAGCCATCTAGCTAATAACTATGGACCCGAAGGTCTGTGGTAAACTACTCACACTTCATTGAAGAAGCAATGGTGGTGATGTAGAAGCCCTCCGTGATCGATTCCCCCTCCTGCAGATCGCCGGAAAAGGCCCCAAGATGGGATCTCACGGGTACAAAAGGTTGCGGCGGTGGAAACGTGGTTTCGTGGCTCCCCCTGATGTTTTTTTGGTATAAGAGTATATATAGGCGAAAGAAGTACGTTGGTGGAGCTACGAGGGGCCCACGAGGGTGGGGGGGCGCCAACCCCTTGGGCGCAACCTCCTTCCTCGTGGCCGCCTCATGGCATTCCACACTTCAACTCCAAGTCTTCTGGATCTCTACGAAACTCTAAAATAGGCAAAAAAAACAGAAACTGGCACTGGGCCTCCGGTTAATAGGTTAATCCCAAAAATAATATAAAATAGCGTATTAAAGCCCATTAAACATCCAAAACAAATAATATAATTGCATGGAACAATAAAAAATTATAGATACGTTGGAGACGTATCAGGCTCCGGTTTGTAAAAGGCTTGTAATATAGCTTCACCCAAATTGGACAATTATATGTACCATGTAGTGACACCATGCCAAGTTTGATGATTTCCTGGTAAGTTTTGGATTTACAGACATTTAAAAACAGAGATTGGCAATGTTTGTGGCGAAGCCAGGACGGCGAGACGGTTGAATTCGTTCCCATTCGTTCCATGGGACCCAAACATGCACCCCAAGGAAACATGTACGTTTTTTCTAGCCATTTTGGTGCACTGGAGCATGTATTTGTAGTTCGGATTTGAATGATGGACATTAAATGCCTAGAAAACTCAATTAGTGTATAAAAAGGCCAAACAAACCCTTAATAAGTTTAAATTCCAGCACAGATATCCTGTCATTCCATGTTGCCCGTGGAAGAAAATACAAGGCGAAAAGAGGCAGTGATTACGTTTCACCCACAAGGGGAACACGTTTTCCTATCAGCACCACGAGGCTTCTTTGAGAGAAGCTCCAGTTTTTGTCAGAGGTTTGTAATAAAGCTTGGCCCAAATTTGGAAATGTTTTTACCACGACATATATGTGCCATGACGTGACACCATGCCACCTTTGATGACTTTCTGGTGAGTTTAGGATTTATGGGGACTTAAAAACCGAGATTCAAAATGTTTGAGGATGAGCCATGACACTGGTACGGTTGTAATTCATTCCCATTCCTCGCATGGGACCTAAACATGCACCCATGGACACATGTATAATTTTTCTAGCCATTTTGGTGAACTGGAGCATGTATTTGTAGTTCGGATTTGAATTATGGACATTAAATGCCTAGGAAACTCAATTAGTGTATAAAAAGGCCAAACGAACCCTGAATAAGTTTAAATTTCAGAATGGATATCCTGTTGTTCCATGTTGCCCGTAGAAGAAAATACAGGCGAAAAGAGGCAGTGATCACGTTTCACCCACAAGGGGGACATGTTTCCCTATTGGAACCACGAGGCTTCTTTGAGAGAAGCTCCGGTTTGTAAGAGGCTTGTAATAAAACTTGCGCCACAATGGAGGAGAAAATTCCTCGACATATAAGTGCGATCTCGTGACACCGTGGCAGGTTTCATGATTTTCAGCTTAGTTTTGGATTTACGGGGATTTAAAAACCGATATTCTTCTCAAGAAATGTTTTCAAATAGCACATAGTTCACTCACGAAAGCTGATGTTCATTGAAAACTTCGTGGAAACCATATTTTAAAGTTTCATAAAAATCTGTAAAAAAATGTGGGATGTTAAGAAGGTGATGTTTTATTGCGACACAAAATTTCAAGTGAAAAACATTACGAGATGTGAGCTATGAAAAAGACAAATTCCGCCCTAAATAGTGACATTACTATTCAGCACTATTCAACACTATTTTGTGTTTTTCATAGCTCACATCTCGTAATGTGTTTCAACTTGAAATTTTGTGTGGCAATAAAACATCATCCTCTTACATCCCGCATGTTTTGAATTTTTTTAAACTTCAAAACATCTTTTTTCTCGTGGTTTTCACCTGTTTCCACCGAATGTTGGTTCCGTATGATATTCCTTCCCCCCGCTGCGCGCGCGATCTGAGTCGTGAGTTCTGACTGGCCAGAATCGAAACCCCACGGATCATACGTGTGCACGGTTGGATGCTCCCAGATCGAACGACAACCCTGAGCCCTTTCGACAGCACATGCAGTACATGGGTAAGCACTGTGCGCATGCATCATGTAGCTCACGCTTCCTTCTCTACTAGGTTTTCATTCAAAATAGGCTACCGTTTCTAGCAACTCCTCGGTTTCCCGCCTCTTCTCCCAGATACGCATGATGTAGATGTTCGTTTAATTCTTATAGTTCATCTCATCCAAAGTCAATTAGTTTTATAAAAAAACTATTTTAAGATTCATGGAATTGTGCATTGTAAAGGTAAAAGAAAAAAGTGACAATTCATTTAGAAAAAAAGGTTTGGGCTATTAAGATATGGAAGATTCTAGAGAGCAAAGGAGAAGTGCTTGTGTTTTGAGATTTGTGCATTATGCTTAAGTTTAACCATGGAGTCTTCTAGATTGTACATGTGGCAGCATCTGGTGGAATGTAGATGATATCCAACGGCCACTAGTGCTCGGATTTGCCATCTCTGTACCGTCGGATTGGCTTCATCCAATGAGCAACTTTCAAAGTTATTCGCACACTATATAGGTGTATAGATGTGTCCCATGCTAGACAAAATAAAGTTTGAGCGCATGTGGAAGACCCCGCCGCCAAGAAGTTGGGAAACTGACATCATAGGTATTGAACCAGGCTTGGAGTCGGGTACGGTGTTCGGTTTGTAATGTAGTTGGCGTGGCCCATCGAAGTTGTGCATTTGGGATTTAAACACATCATACACCATCGTACCCATACATATTTTTGGGCGGCATGCAGTGTATACGGGGTCTTCTGATCGACCACGTCTCCCTTGTGCGGTTTTTTGTGACGACACGGATATGTGTGGGCTCCCGAGTGTATATATATCATCCCTTTGACCGGTAATGAGGGGTATGTGTTGGCCATGAATGGATTCTTCCTAGTTTGTGTGAGGGCCGGTCACCGTCAAATGTCGGTCAACCAAAGCTCGAGCTCATGCGTTGTCAGGATTCCCTCCCAGATGCTCGGATTGCTGGGTTCGACCTACATCAAACCCTGTGTATGTATCTCGTCCTTAACTACCTTGGCTTCATGGTTGTTGTCTGTATCGAGAGGTAGGCACCACATCTAAATTGTACATTATTCTATATTGAAAACACACATCACCCCTTCCCAACGTACATCATTTTGGGCCGCATGCAAGATGTGCTGGTTTTGTGGTCCCTCTCGTGCGATTTTTATGATGGTTCAATCTATTGGCCCAAGCGGTTTATCGACAACAACAACTGTCATTTGACCAAACGAAAGATTCATTGGTCCATCTTATGGTAGGTCATGGCGACATGCATGTATGACCAAAGTATCAATCATTACATGCATCCCCCCCGCTGACGAAGTGGGAGGTGGTGGGCCAAGCATCCTAGCTAGGTACGACATTATGTCATTATATATATCCTAGCTAGGTGGTTGTTAGGGTTCTTTTGGGTTTGCGAGGCAGGTGCCACCAAAGTTATGCATTGTGTATTTAAAGTTTTAAACATCCCCAATATTCGTACATATATTTGGCCACTTCCAGGTGGTTCTTGACTTCTGGCCCCTATCATCGATTTACAACGACGCACCCAACACTACAAAAAAAAGACACATCCGTGACATTTTGGGCCGAACGAATTTGTTTTCTGTAATACTTATGACACTTCTATGATAATAATTGTGACAAAACACGGTATCATCATAGATGTGGTGGGGTCCTACTTCTATGACAAAAAATCATGACAGAAAATGGGATTTTCGTCCTGGGCGGGCCGGGATGCAGCTGCATGACATTATTTGGGCCGTCCATGGCGGAAAAAACCGTGGTAGAAGCGAGGGCGAGGAAAATATCAGGGTGTTCCCGGTTACGATCGGTGGTCGGGGCCGAGCGACGCGCGTTTCTCACGTACACGCATGCACGTGGGTGCGAGGCGTTGGGCTCTAACTGAACCCGAGTGACTGCACTGCAGGCTACGCGTTACTGAACCCGAGCGATCGATCGATGGCTGTTAACTGAACCCGATCGAGCGATTCTTCGCCATCGCTGCGAATGAAGCCGATCGATGCTGCCTCTGGATGAACAGTGGCGTTCTTTGGGGGTGTTTGATGGACAGTTCGGTGGGGTGGATGAACAGACCCGTGGTGTTGCCTCTAGATGAACAAAGTGAGCATTCTTTGGGGGTTTGATGAACAATTGCGGTGGGGGTGGATGAACAGACCCGTGGTGTTGCCTCTGGATGAACAGGACCCTGATCGATCGAGCCGGTTGGGGCTAGATGAACAGGACCCCGTGGAGGGCAAGATGAACAGGGCCACCCCGTGGAGGGCTGGATGAACAGTAGACGGTGGAGGGCTGGATGAACAGTAGCCCGTGGAGGGGTGGTTGAACAAGAGCCCGTGGAGAGGGCTGGTTGAACAGTAGCCGATGGAGTAGCACGTGGTGGAGGCTGGATGAACAGGAGCCCGTGGATGAACAGTCACGGATCGAGGCTGGAGGAGGTCGACGGTGGATGAACAGTAGTCCGTGGAGGCTGGAGGGGGTCGACGGTGGAGATGGACAATATCCCGTGGAGTCCCATTTTGCGGTACGCCACATCCTCCCGGCGAACAGGACCCCGTTTTCACCGTGAAGCGCCCAACACAAGTCCGCTTCTCCGCTGCACGCCAAACCCTCCCGATCAATAGGACCCTGTTTTGACCGTAGGAGGTCCGCTTCTCCGCTTTGCGGTATGCCGCACCCTCCCGATGAACAGGATCCTGCTTGAACGTGGCGGTCGAATACAAGGCCGTTTCCTCCGTTCTGCGATACGCCAGGCCTCGTTTCCATTGGTTGTTCCGTCCAAGTCGGATGGCTCCCACGTGTTCCATTGCCTCCCGATGAACACGACGCATTCCGTTGCCTCCCCATGAACATGATGACGACGCAGTTTCTCCGTTCTGATCCAGCCATGTAAACAAGCCCTTGTCGTACGTACGCGCGAGTAGGCGTTCGAGACCCCGCCCGTATGTACATACGTGGCCATATTTACTTTCTTGCACCCTGGCCGCTGTAAGTATGTGTACATGCTACGTGCGCGCCTCTACATCGACCAGTATGTACGTACATGTTTGCGACCAGAATGACAATGCTACATACACTTCGACCAGGTGGGTCCCGACTGCCAGGCACTTCCTTGCTTGCGAAGATGTAGCTGGTGGGTCCCAGCACTCAGGGGGGCGAATCATTGTTTTTTCCCGGATGCACTTCCTTGCGTGCGAAGATGTCGCTGGTAGGTCCCAACAGTCAGGGGAAACGTTTTTTTTCGCGAAATACGGTTGCTCATCCGGTGGTTCCCTGCTGTCAGGTGGAGGAATCATTATTTTCCGCGTAATAAGGAGGCACTTCCTTGCTGCTGCCGTGGACCCAGCTGTCAGCCTCTCCACATACAGTCCACGTCCGATGGAAGCCGTTCCTTGACCACTTTGACCACGCCGCGCCAAGAGCACCAGGGCGGTGGACGACAGCGAGGCCTAGGAAGGGGACGACTTGGAGCCGGGGAAGACGCGGCGGTGGATGCCCACGCATAGAGGAGTATGCGGGTTCACTGGTTCACTGCGGTGTGAGGTTGCCGTCGCTGCAGAATAACAGGGGGTGTGGGTGAGTAGAGGGATGGCCTCGCCAGCGGTGGGAGTAGTAGGGGGCGGTGAGGCCTCCGCGGCATCGCAGCCGGCCACGGGAGGCTGGAGCACGAGGCACGACCGACGCTGCTTTGGGCAGCTGGAGCAAGAAGACCAGAGGTTGAAGAAGCACTACGCCCGTTGGATGGACATCGTACGGTCACTGGAGCTAGAATCGTTCATATTAACTAAGTTGACAAAGCCCTCCATCCCCGTCAACTTAGTTGGCCCACAAGTCAGCCTCCCACTATTGTGGGTCCCAGCTAGCAGGGGTATTCATTTTTTTTGTGCGTAATAAGGAGGCACTTCCTTGCGTGCGAAGATATAGCTGGTGGGTCCGACCTGTTAGCGGTGGGAACATTTTTCGCAAAATACAGAGGCCCTTCCATTGGGTCCCAGCTGTCAGGTGGAGGAATCATTATTTTGCGCGTAATAAGGAGGCATTTCCTTGCGTGCGGCCGTGGACCCAGCTGTCAGCCTCTCCACGCACAGTCTACTTCCGATGGTGTCATTCGTTGACCACGTTGACCACTCTGCACCGAGCGCATCCAAGGTGGTGGACGACGGTGAGGCCCTGGACAGCAACGTGCCGGAGATGGGAAGACACGGGAGTAGAGTCGCAGACGGAGATGTGTACGAGGGTTAACTGGTTCTGGTGCAGTGTGGTTTGGTAGTGGGTGGAGAAGAACAGGAGGTGTGGAGGGGTGGAGGGATGGCCTGGCCAACGGTGGAGTAGCGCTTCACAGTGAAGCGTGCTAAGCAGAGCTGCTAGCAGGAGGAGGCG
The DNA here is from genome assembly GCA_021605205.1 of Aegilops longissima. Taxonomy (NCBI): domain Eukaryota; kingdom Viridiplantae; phylum Streptophyta; class Magnoliopsida; order Poales; family Poaceae; genus Aegilops; species Aegilops longissima. The sequence goes on from CM038680.1 coordinate 461,978,560, forward strand.
GGAGCAGGTGGTCCCGACGGCGCTGGAGGAAGAAGACGAGAGATTGAAGATGGATGCCTGTCGTTGGATGTAAATCCAACGGCTAACGATGTCAGAATCATTTGTTGACTAAGTTGACAACGACTTGCATTGGCTTTGACCTATCGGCCCACATTTCAGCCTCCGAAAATGTGGCACGTATTCAACCCATTTTTTCAGAATTTACAGTCTTTTTCTTTTGCGGGGTAGAATTTACAGTCCATTTCATCTCTTTTTTTGAATTACAGTCCATTAGCTGGGCTGGGTGAACAAATAATGTAGCATCCATGCGGCCCATTTATGTTTTTCCTAAAAAATTATAGGCCATTTGCACTTTCTCGAAATACACGATTTTGCTGGGCTTATTCTAATTATAATGTTGGGGTGGGCGCAACAATGTTATCAAAAAATAAACAAGGGCTGAGTATATATATATATATATATATATATATATATATATATATATATATATATATATATATATATATATATATATATATATATATATATATATAATAAGTGATTTATTATTACATTGGTCCTTAAATCTTACCAAGCTTTTGTACACAATCACCAGGATTTTCGTTGCCAAAAAATCCAGGATTTTATTGTTAAGAAATTATTTTATAAGTTAATAAGATGTGGGATATTGTTTTCTTACATATGTAAGTATCTGTTAAATATATGATGACAATAACAATAATATGTAATAACATATAAAATAATTTAATATATATATATATATATATATATATATATATATATATATATATATATATATATAATATAGTTAGAAGGGAAACATAAGCTGGACCAGGCGTTCCTATTCTTATATAGAAAAATAGAATAGACCTATGTGTTTTCTTGAAAAAAATACATAAATTGGGCTGCCGATGTTTCAGGAAAAAATAAAACCTCAGATGGGAGGTGCATAGGCCGGTCGATACATGACGACCCTCAAGAAAATACAAACATGCCTATGGACCTCCCATCCGAAGTCGTGGGTTGCGCATGTTAAAAAACAAAGCCTAGACGGGGCAGCCCAAAACCCAGCTGATACTTGCTGCCCCAGTGATAATAAATGATACCTGCCAGCTCCCCGGCTTCGTTGTGAATTTATCTCCTATAGTAACTACGTTGAAGCACCTAAAAAATGTAACTATGTTGACAAACCCATGGGCCCCAACGTCAGTATAGCATTAGGAGGAAGTATTTTTTCGATGAGGCACTTGCTTGCGTACGGCCATAGACCTAGTGGGTCCCGACTATCCGCCTCTCCACGCACAGTCCTCTCCAGATTCCTCTCGTTTGTTCAACATGTTCACAACGGCAGACAGCGGCGTCACGGCGAGCGCATAAAGGCACAGGAGGAGATCCGACCACCTGAGGAAGTGCCTTATTAGTAACGAAACAACTGAACTAGCCTAGTGGCCGAGTGACACTACCCGACAGCTGTTCCGCCCGGGTTCGATTCCACCTGTGCAGAGAAAAGATCTCCAATTTTTTTGCCTCTGCCTTTATTGACATGTGGGTCCCAATTGTCATCTACGCACACCACGTCAACACTTGCCAAAACTTCGCCCCTCGCTTTCTCTTTTCGTGACACGACATTGTGTGGGCATCTTGAAAATAGCATATCTTTTTGATTGTGCATCATATGAAGATGTGCTATGATGAATGTTGATCGACATGATGTTAAGCGGCTGGTAGTTCCGATTTCGACCATGAATAAAACTTCCGGCATGATGTTAACACTGTTTGAATAGGCCGTGTTAATATAAATGCTCTGCCTCTGAAAGTTGCAGTTTCTTATCTAAAACTGAACATGGAGTTTCTTATCGGAAACTGAAACTTGCAGTTTCTTCTCTGAGAATCACATTATCTGCACTTTTATACTCCTATGAGAGGTGATGGATCATACCCAGGCCGACCAGACACAACTCTACCAAGCTGGCAAGTTTCTAGTCAGAAACTTGGTCGCCAAGTTTGGCCACCTTCTAGAAGGCCATTAGGACTAATCTCCTGGGGTTTAGGGTTTCTTAGGAAGTTCTTTAAGCTCAAGAAATCTTAAGGCCAAAAGCTTAAGGAAAAATGCACTTGTTGTACAAAGTGCATTTCTGGTCCAAAAGTGAAAAGATTTTCTACAGCAAAAATATTACAAAAAATGATGCAATATTTTTGCATGGGAAGATGTGCCATGGTCCTAAGAATATTTAGGAATTATCTCAGATTTTTCTGAGCAAGAAAAATTGAGGTTGCTTTGGAGCACAAAGTTCTGAAATGAGCTTAAGATAGAAAAATGAATATTTTCCTTTTAGAAAAAATATTCATTTTATTATTTTGGGAATTTTTGGGAGGAATAAGGTAGATAGGTCACTTGGGTGAAAGCCAAGGATATGCCCAAATGACAAGTCCATTTGAATTGATCCAAAAATCTAAATCAAATCAGGGCAAATACCACGATGAAAACCAAGTCAGGAAAGAGAGAGAAGGCAAGTCCGGTAAAAAGAGAGAAGGCAAAAACCCAGGCTGTTACACCTACCTTTCCAGCAGTAAGTAAGTTGAATCCGTTACTCCCTCACCCTCCTCGCCTCTCTGTCAAACCGCCTACATGAAAACTGTCGCGCGTACTGCCCGGGAAAAGCCCCACCCTCAACTTTTAACTACGTGAAAATAGTTCGAGCTTGTTCGTTCTATATAAATACTAGTATTGTATGTTTATTCACCCGTGGGTTTGTTCACTGAATGGAGGGCCGGGGAGCACAAGTGAACAATACTATTACTAGTAAGTAGGAGTACGTACAGTTAGTCACGTTAAATAGAGAGCTTCTTTTCTTTAATGCCATGTACACAAATTGAAACACTTGTTGTGGAGAGAAAAACATAATCATCCACTATATATGTAGGCAGGGGCCTGAGCTCTTTCTTTACTAGGGTTGCTCTCTTCATTCTCTCATCCTCTCCAGACCTAAACAAGACAGCGGTAGCGACATTTTCTCTCTGCTCACCGCTGGTCACAGATCCGGCCGAATCCGTTCGGCCGGTGTGTGTAGAGGACTAGGTGCATCGTTCACGCGGTCATCACCGGCGAGGGAGGAAACCCACAACTGCCGGCGGGCCCGATCCTCTGCCTGTGTCGTTCTCTTCGACACAGCGTCGGCTCGGGAGGTCCTCCGACCCTTCTTCCTCCCTGCTGTATGGTGCGCAGATCCGACCTGCTGCCGCCGACATCCCAACGACCCTCAGGTATAAGTTCTTCAAAAGCGGCCTTGCTCTACTGCCCCAGCTCCCTACGTGTCCGCATGTGCATCTTTTTCTACTTCCATCAGCTCTTCCAATGCCACCTAAATTTTTAGTATTATTAGAGGTAAAGCTACTTCATGCATTCAAATCTAGGACTTGGTCCAAACAACGAAGAAAGGGAGAAAGTCGTAGCATGAATCTAGGACTTGACTTAAAGAAGAAATAACAGGGGGAAAGTAGTAGAGACCAGATACCCAACCGGTCTCTTGGTTGAAAAGGGAAATAAACGGAAAACACAGTACAAACTGGATAAGGAATAGATCTATTATTGGTTGAAAAAATGATAGAAAGTGGCGGCTAGTGGATGATAACCCACAAGTATAGGAGATCGCAACAGTTTTTGAGGGTAGAGTATTCAACTCAAATTTATTGATTCGACACAAGGGGAGCCAAATAATATTCTCAAGTATTAGCAGTTGAGTTGTCAATTCAACAACACCTGAAAGACTTAATATCTGCAGCAAAGTATTTAGTAGCAAAGTAGTATGGAAGTAACGGTAACGGTGGCAAAAGTAACATTAGCAGTTTTTTTAGAAATCGTAACAGTGGCAATGGAAAAGTAACTAACACTACAAAAAAATACACTTCCGTGATGATACGTGTTTGTCACAATAGGTCGCGTTTTTTGTCATGCATGTACATCCATGACAAATTTATGACAGAATCAAGATAGTCATACATGTGCTGTCGTAGAAGTGTTCCATGACATTACCAAAATTATCATCACGGAAGTGTCCACTTCCATGACGATAAATCACACGTCACAGAAGTGCTTTCGTCAAGGGTGGCCGACACGTGGCATCCACCGTAACGGAACGCTGTTAAGCTATCGGGTCGGGTTTTGAATCCGATAACCCATTAACAGCCCCGACCAATGGGGATTTTCCACGTGTAAAATCATCATTGGCTGGAGGAAACACGTGTCGGCTCATCGTTGGGACAGATGTCATCCACTCATTGGACGGAAGGCGCCTATGATACGTAGACACGTGGCACGGCCCAACAGAGGCCCATTCTTGTGAAAAGGCCGACCCAGTAAAAATTAGCAGGCCAGCACATATAAGGCCTACTTGTGTCAGGTCCATTTAAGTCCATGGCCCATACGAGATGTGCCAATTAGGCCCGTCAACGGCCCGTTAAAGATTTGACACCATTGCAGCCCATCGTCAGTTCAAGCCCGTTAACAGCCCGCTATATATTTGGGCTCAATATCAGCCCGATGAGATTTCGGCGTGTTAACGGCCCATTTAATGGATGGGCCAATTTTCAGGATGTACATCTTTCGGCCTTCTAGCGACCCATTTAAATGTTGGGCTAATTTCTGGCCCGGTGTGTCTTTCAGCCTGTTGATGACCCATAAATCTGATGGGCCATTTGTTGTCGGACCTGAGTTTCGGCCTTTTAGCGGCCCATTTAAGTGTTGGGCCAATTTCTGGCCCGGTGTCAGTTTCAGCCTATTGACGGCCCATAAATCAGTTGGACCATTTGTAGTCGGACCTGAGTTTTGGCCTTTTAGCGACCCATTTAAGTGTTGGGTCAATTCCCGGCCCTGTGTGCCTTTCCTCCTGCTGACGGACCATAAATGAGTTTGGCCATTTGCAGTCGGACCTTAGTTTTGGCCTTTTAACGGCCCATCCCTTCATGGTCCAATACTAGCCCGGTTTCTCTTTCGGCCTGCTAAAGGCCCACAACACAGTTGGGCCATTTACAATACGACCTGACTTTCGGCCTCTTAGCGCCCATGGTCTTCATGGTCGAAGACAAGCCCATTGTCTCTTTCGCCTGCTAAAGGCCTACAAAGATAATTGAGCCATATGTAGCCCAAACTTAGTAATGGCCTGTTAACGGCCCGTGAAATAAATTGGGGCCACCTGTTGCCCGCTTTGATGTCGGCCTGTTAACGACCCGGGAGGTAAGAGGGCCGACCATTAAATTTCGGCCTAGTAACGTCCCATTAACTTAATGGGCCCACTAAAGTTTGTACATGTCTTTAGGCCAAATTAGATAATTTGAGCCCATTACGACGAGCAATTATGCATAGGACCAAAACCGATCAAGCAAAGGTACGACATACAGGGAATAACGTTGCACATCCAAAGATATATTACAGAAATTACATCCACTAGGCAATCAAAGATTGATGCCGGTGCAAATAAATGAGCGAAACTAACCATCTACAACGTCACAATCGCAACCTCAAAGATGATGGCGCCCATAAGCATGTGGGCAAGTTCTTTCGCTTTGCTACACCGTCTCTGAAAACATTGATCGGTTGTTGTGTCGCACAACTCGCACCTCTGATTCATCCACCATTTCCATCATTGCTTCAACCATTAAATGGTTCACAAACATACATTTATTCCGTTGCATTAGAGATGAGGATACCTAAGCAGATGCAGATGGCGATTTTGGCAGGCTTGTATTATTGATAGTGGAGAGTGTCTCGACCATCGCATCATAACATAAATTAGGACAGGAACCAAACAGATTAATCATGAGTTATTGTCATATTACCTGGCCTAGATTTCTTCGGAAAGAAACAATGGGGTTGCCTTGCTGTTTTCGAGTTTGTCTTCTTATCTTCAAAGAGCCTGCACAAAATTAACACACTAGCATTGCTATCATTGGCCAAGTCGATAATAGGAAAGCAACATTGACACAACGAACGTTTGGGCAACTAGCCTACACCAAATTAACACAATATGGCACAGCTATCATCAGCCGTAAGGTGGTACGAAAGCAACATTGACACAATGAATGAATGGGCAACCGGAGAAGCACTACAATTCAGTAATGTGCGTGATATAAGATAGTACATTCATGCAGCTCAAGATGCAAAACTACTGTGCAGTTTTCCTTACAAAAATCAACATTGGCGCCTTTAACATTTTGCTACAACTAATTTTAGATCAGATAAAGGTTAGATTCACGCCGATTAACAAAATACATGTTGATGTAATATAGTGATATACAACAGGTACTTACATCAGCATTGGAGCACAGAGAATTCCCGCAAGATATTTTCCTCGAATACGATCCCAATGGAGGAAGTCTTCTATTGTTTAACCTTATTTTCTAAAAGAGAGATGGGTAAGAAACATGTAGAAAATATGATCATAATGCTATAAAATTTCATGATGCGAGGATACGCACACGCTTCTTAGAATGGAGTTGACATTCTTTTGCTGGACTGGAGCGGACTAGTTCTTTGTCCACTGGAATCTGCTTATTATCAGTGGGAGTTGGGTTTCTCTGTGCTGGAGCAGTATCTATGAAAAATGGAGTTGGTTTATTATCTCCTGGCGTTTGGATCTTTTGCAAAGACCTGGTTTGTAACCCTTCAGATTCTAACATAGCCGTCTTCCCCTTGCATGCCTTGTATAGAAGAATGGTGCTTTAATTATAAAACATGCATACAGAGAGATGGAATAGGTCTTGAAGAATAGAAAGGCATGACATATTGACATGTATTCCTCCATCCAGAAAAAATGGATGGGTCTAGGCTTATTTCAGTTCTAGATACATCCTTTTTATCCATTTCGCAACATGTAATCCGGACGGAGGGAGTATGGTGTAAGAGCTAGGGATCTGACAGACAACACAGCAAAAAAAAACTAGTTGAATGTAAAACTATATGCTAGCGGAATACATACAGAAATAACTAAGGCAACATACACGTGTATGATTGGGAAAATAAGATGGCATTGCATCGAGCACTAGAACAACACTTCAATGTAAAAAAACATGGTATGGCGATGATGAAGTACATACCGATGAATAACAATGCATAAGATATTCGAAGCATGATGTCCAAATTAAGCAGATGGCATTGCGATAGAGTAGAATGACAAGACTTGAATTTGAAAACATGTTATCATGAATGGAATAGAGTCTTGAAAAACAGGAAGGCATGACATATTTACATGCATGATCAGCATGCTAAGCACATGGCATTGCAACAGAGTAGATACACTCCAGGACATTATATGCATGTTGTACCCATATCACAGGCCAAGCTAGAGCAAGGACCTTGTGGGGTGAAGAGGATTCATCATCTTTCTGCAAGTCTTCTGAAGAACTGCCATTACATGTTCCATCATATTGGGTATCATTGACATCAAGTTTATTGGCCTTTACATTGCTCCGTGAGGTTCTTGTGGATATATCAGTGTGATCAATTATATCTGACATGCATGGAAGACAACTAGTAGTTAGATTTATGTAAATGAGTGCCTGTAGGAGACGACATAAATAGTAGGACTGGGGTTAACTAGCAGCAACAGGTCTCATAAACTAAAGGAGAACACGGATGAAAGCTACGAGAATATGTATCGTTTGTACTCGAGATTAACTAGATGGCACACAAAAGTATTAAAGAACAACATAGGTAATACTAGAAGTGGTATAATACTATAATCACCAGCCTATGGGATAGCATTGGCTGATGGATGATAACTATGGAACAACGTTACCTAAAGAACAAGTATCTTAGCTGAACTATGGAACAACATGAACTCCTGAACAAGACCTATAAGAGATCAGCATGAATATACAGTGAAATGTGATGATCTATTTTCCGTGCTTAGATGAATAACAAAGCCATAAATGTTGCACACAAGTAAGATGAGGGTACAACCTATCTGGCTGCCATCCATAGGAGTGAGCATCATGTGCTGACTTGTTGATGGCCCTACAGTTGTTGTGGCTGTCCATGTCGGCCACGCGCATTCGATGTAGGGAACTGTTGAGTGGGGACTGTAGCTCCCTTCTGGTGTATGCTTCCCTTGTTGGAGCAGCTGCGGTGAGTCGGAAGACGGTGTGTCTGAAGATGCAGATAATGCATAATGTTAAGAACGACATATCCCTTTGATGTGAAGAAATACACTAAGAGATCAACAGCAAGGTACGAGAGTGGTCACACGTCTGTGGACTGAAGACTAAATTGGGGTCACACGATTTTATTTTATTTTGGTACTGTCCGATCTATGCCGGATGGCTTGATGGACGTCTTGTGTCTCCCGGCTGACACTGTTCGGAATCTTCCCCAAAGAGCCAGCGACCAACGGTAGAGCAGCCTGCCTCCGCCGTCCGTGGCCCCGGCCAAAACCCCGCTCCCCGCCCCACCGCACTGTCGTGGTTGCGCCGCCCCCGGGCCAATCCACAAAGACTCCCCGTCATCCAGATCCGGCGGCGGCACTACCTTCAACCCACACAACTCTAAAAGATAGCCATCTAAGCGCTGCTTCCGCGGTGAACTTGCCGCCCCGCACCCTTACGTTACACACCAGCCAACCAGCAGCCTAGGAGCTCCGCCGCCTCGAGGGGTGCTGCTTCCCATTGGGAACCGATTGGCCCAGAATAAAAATTCAGACAACTGATGCCTAAATAAAGTGATTTGAGATGAGGGTGCGACCTATCTTGCGGCATGGTGAAGTAGGCAGGTCCAGCTGCCGAGTCGGTGAGGCCGGCGCGGTTGCGGTGGCGACCGGCAGTAGGGAAAGAGCGATGTTGCGACGGTCGACGGCTACGCGGAAGCAGCGCCAGGACTCTGGACAGATCCGAAGTTGGAGCCGCTCCGGCGCCGTGAACAACGGCGGGGGTGAGTCGGCTCGATGCAGTTCACGCGTGCCGTCGTCGAGCAGCACCAAGACGGAGTAAGAGGCACACGCCCCAAAGGCACGACGGCAATTGGACAACGTCTCCGGCATTAGGGAGGAGGGCGGCTGTGAAATTGGTGTGGTGGGGCGCCATGGAGGTGGGGCTGAGGTTTCATGCTCGGGAGAAGGGAGCTTCCGGGAGAAGGTGATTTGGCGCCCACGAGGTATGAATGGGGCGGGCGGGGGCATTGGGAGGGAGTGGAACCATGTCTTACGGACGCATTTGCCTGAAATGTGAGGGGGAGTTATAGTTCTACCCTTGCCTATAGGCTTCTCGACTTGGGTCTGTGTACTGAGGGTCGGGGATAGTAGAGTAACTTTGCTTCTCCCCAAATAGTGGGCGGGAGCGATTTCGGGCGAGGAGGGCGTGTTTTGAACTATAGTGGGGAATTGTCACGGCAGATGTCCTCGTGAAAGGACTTAGTCGCAGGGCCATCGTACGGGTTAACTTAGAGGGGTTAAAGCGGACACAAAGACACGAGAGTTATACTAGTTCGGCCCCTTCGATGAAGGTAAAGCCTACGTCTAGTTTGTGATGGGATTGATGTGATTTCGGCGACTAGGGAGCAATAGCTTCGCCTAAGCCTCGAATTGTCTGTCCCTAAACCGCCGCCGGGTCGTCCCCTTATATACACGGGTTGACGCCCGGCCGGTCTACAGAGTCCCGAGGCCGGCTCATACAAGTGTCCGGCTCGGTCTCTTCTTTCTCTTATCTTACAGCGCAAGTTACATGACTAAGGCGGTTTTACATTTATGGACTCTAATCCGCCTCTGGGCTCCGGGCCTCATGCCTTCGTGGGCCCTGATTATGGACGAGGATAACCCGGCCCCTTCAGGGCGGTTTACATTCAGTAGTTATATCCCCAACATTAGGCCCCAGATTGACTTGAACCGGTTCATGTTAATCTTCAACATCTTTAGGAAACTCTGAATCTCCCTTCATATTTCGTAAACCGCCATCTGCTTGAACCGCCGCGGACGCTATCCTCCGATCACAAAGAACGGGGCGCCTTTGACGTCATCCTTAAAAAAGAAACCCAAACAAGAAGATTCCCTTCATTTAATGCTATCCTCGAAATCGGCGATCGCTGCGCCGTCCGCCGCTTTAACTCCTCGATTCTCGCTTGTTAATTACTCCGTTTCTTTATAAATAGACCGGCGGGCCCTTTCTCTTCCTTCTTCTTCCGCGCTTCTTCTTCCCCGCGACGTTCCAGCTCTGAAGCTCCGCCGTCGCCTCCGACCTTCGAACGCCGCGTCAGCGCCAGGCCGCTGCATCAACCTGATTGTACCAGAGGCTCTCGGCGCTCCTCCGTTGTTCTGCGCATCGGGTAAGGCCCCTCTTCAAGCCCTAGATCCGCATCTGCAGGTTCCTGTTCATCTCGTAGTTCATAGGCGTTCATCCTAGTTTCCTCATACCTGTGCTGCCATGGCCGTATTATTCAACAGTAGTGTACATCCTGCGCGGCGACTGCTCCGCCGTCAGTTTAATTCTTTGTACACCTTTCTTTTTGTTCAGACCCTCTTGCTTAGAACGCACGAACCTTCCTGCCCTTTATGAGGCTTGCATAGGTCGCAGATTTTTTTTTACTGAATCTTCAGTAGATCCAAATTACCTCCATTCACATGTGAAACCTGTTTCTGTCCACACTTAGCAGATTTTCCAGTTCTGCCTCTTTGGGCGGTTTGACTTTTGATAGCTAATCCGTCATACTCCATTGGTCCTCGCTAAACTGAATTGGAAACCGGCTGCCGAATTGCCGGTTTAACATTGTATAATGTGTCTGAACCGTTAACGGTGAATCGTTTTTCACCTTTCCTTTCGCAGTTTAGTCTTCCGGAATGGCCAAACAATTCTCAGCTTGCAATTGGGTCCGGTCCAAGATCACTGAGACGCAACTCAACGAATGCGTCACCACTGGCGCTTTGGCTTCAAAAAATGTCCTCCACTGGCGTGTTCCGGATGCCGAATGCCCTCCCGATCCGCAAGAAGGAGAAGTAATTGTGTTTATGCAGCACTTAGACCGGGGATTCTGCCCGCCCGGATCAAAATTCTTCCGGGATGTCCTTGCAAGTTTTCAACTCCATCCACAGGATATTGGTCCGAACTCTGTGTCGAATATATGCAATTTCCAAGTTTTCGTGAAGTCTATCTTCAAGAAGAACCATCGTGGAGCTGTTCCGGGATTTCTTTCACTTGAACCGCCGACAGAATTTTCGGATGGTCCTAACACGGAGCTGGGCGGCGTTTCAATCCAGAAAAGGAAGGAAGTAGGCTTTCCTCACGCCAAACACCATAGCCATCCGAAAGATTGGAACCAAACCTGGTTCTACTGCCGAAATACTGCTCCTAACAACGAGAATCCTTTGTCGGGTTACCGCCCTCACCGGCTTAGCAACCATCACCCGTTGCCTTCACGTTTGACCGCCGCAGAACGGAAGAATTTTGCGCCTCAAATTATCAAACACCGGGCTCTAATGGCCAATGGCTTAACTAGTGTGGACCTTGTGCGATGTTGGGTTTCTTGGGGCATCTTGCCATTAAGCCGCCGCCCCGGATTGATGCACGAATACACTGGCAGCCTCCAAGACCCTCAAAGACGTCACGAGCTACCAATAACTGAGCTTGAAGTCACAGAGACAGTGAAGAGGATGCTTGATGAACCGATCTCGCTGCGCAGCCAAACCGGTTGGCCCCATTCGTGTTGCCAACAAACCGCCATGTAAGGCTCCGCCACCGCTTTTCGACATTAATACCTTATTGATATATATTAATCCTTGTTACCTCTCGTGCCAACAGCTCCTTCCGAAGCGGACCAAACCGGCCCGGGCTCCGCGTGTAAAGTCCAAGACCACCAAGAAGGCTGGCAAGAGGAAAACCGCCGAGTCTTCTGATCCGCCGGAAGACGAAGATTCAGAAGCTGAGGTAAAGCTTGATTTATCTTGTCCCTTTTTATTCTTCCTTTTACTGACAATTTTAACTCCCAGGATGATGTTGAAGCCTGTCATGTCGACCCTGTTGAGGTAATCTTTCTTTCTTCGAATCCGATCTCGTGCGGTTAAAAGAATTCGCCGCCTGATCCGGAAAGTGAAAAAATCTCATTCCTATGCTCATTTGAATCAAACCTTTCCTTGAAGACACAAGAGGCTGAAGAGCGCCCGTCACGACCGCAAGATGGTCAACAAATTACATCGCTCGGTTTACAGATACACCAACCCGAAGGCGTCGTGAGGTGATTTGTTCTCTGAAAAGCGTTATCCTTTGAAAGGTTTCTTCCGATGTCCTCTCAATCCGTCGACCAATTATCGGGCCTCTTCCAACTCATCTGGCGGTTCATCCACCACTCAAGCGCCTCCGCTTAAAGTTGCTGTGGGGTAAGCACCATACTTCGCCAAGCCAATTCGGTTTATATTTGCGTTGGTCGGTTTATCTTACTCTAATTCTGAACATTGCAGCACCAAGGCTCGCTTGAGTAAAAAGCGAAAACCCTTGACCTCTGCGGATGTTGATCCGGAGAAGACCCCGAGCAGCATGGCAAAAATCACGAAGTCGCTAAAAATAGCTCTGCCGGGTTGAACCAAGACGACAACGCTGATCCGCCAGAAATTGAGCCGGATGCCCAAGTGGAAACCTCGCATCCTGCTCCACCGAGTCCGGCCACAGAGCGGGTCGTAATTGTTGAACCGCCGAGCCGGAGTATGAAGACACCCAGCCCAAAGAAGACCGCCAATCTGGCCAGCCCGGCCAAAAATGATGGCGTTATTGTGGACGGCATCGCTACACCACCCCTAGCCAACCGGTCGCTTTAGCAAAACACAGCGCCAAGTAAGAGTCTACTACCATGAGCAAAGATAAGGGGAAAACTGATCTGTCAGCTTATGACAACCTCTCTGCCCAAGAACTTCACTCCGGCTTTCTGAACCGGCTCTACGCAAGTCGTGACTTTGAAGCCGGTCTGGTAAATCGTATGAAGGAATGCTATGAGGTAAGGAGTTATGCCTCTCTTGTACTTTTGCTGTGTAGTAGCCCCCAAGGGTCGGTTCAACTTAGCATAATTAAGCCGGCACTTAACTTGGTATAGAACCCATATGCCTTAAACTTCAGTGATGTAGCCCGCAAGGGCCGGTTCAACTTAGCATAGTTAAACCGGCACTTAATTTTTTATATCCCCATAGCAAACTGAGATCAACTAGCCATTAGCCCCCAAGTGCCAAGTTGAATATTTGTATTGAGCTTGGGACTTTATAATGAAACAACTAACGTGCTCCATTTGTTATCAGAGTGAGATATACCAAAGCAAACCGTACAACTCAAGGACCTTCGTGCCAACTGGAGACTCAACAAGCGTAAACCACCAAGGCCAAGGATGAACTGAAAACCGCCTTGGCCACTATGGAACAACTCAAGGAGTGGTATAAATTGAGCAGGCCAATGGGACATCGAGAAGGCGGTTTGAAAAAGCAGGCGAAGATCTCAAACGGCTCTTAAACCGGTGATGTAAGAGCTTACGGACTAAAGCGCCAGATTAACGCCATGACCTCTGCCATCTTTGGTAAGAGATTTTGCACTAATTACCACTGTTTTGATATTTCCGCCGGTTTAAACTGAGCTGTCTGAAAACGGTACAGGGAAGCGTATTGCTCATCTGGGCTCTGATGTGCGGAAGAAACTCAAGGCCGCTTACACGCTGATTGAGCAGCTGTATACCGGCACCCAACGAGTCATATGTGCCACATCGTACGACAACATAGCTCCGTCCTTGATCAAAGATACACTGGACCGGCTATCCATGGTTCCGGCGCAGCTTGAAGAGTTGAAACGATCCGCGGCCCGGGCTGGCACTTTACTGGCTCTAACTCGCGCCAAGGCGTGGATAGCGGACCTTGATCCGGCTGACATAGCCAAGGGTTTCCCCAGCGCTCAAGAGAACGGCGAAGCCTTTGATAATGACGCCCTGAAACGAATAACAAAGGAGATGCGTCACTGGCGAAGTCAAGCGGCAGCGAAGCCAACTGGCGGTTCACCGCTCTTTCTACGATGCGAACAACAATCGGGTGGAGGTTGTCATTCCAGAAGTGCAGAGCCTTGTTCCTCCAATCCGTAAGCACACTTATGCCCCTGACGTTGATCCGGCTGAGCTTATAAGTGAAGAGGCTATCTTTCAGGCCTTAAACCGGATTGACTGGTCTACCAATGACTTCCGGCCTTTGGGTGATGAAGAGGAAGAAGTTGAACCGACGCTAGACGCCCCCTCTTCCTCACGTCAACCCGGCGAGGAAGCTTAATCCGTCAAGCCGGGTGATGCATCAGAAGCTGCTAGTCATAACGTCATGCGAAATACCGGGCCTTGGAAGGCTTTGTAATAGAATAGTCAGCACTTTGTTTTTGAACATGCCTTTATGCCCTCAGTCTGTAACCTTCGCGCGGAGGTGCTGATACTTTGGATTGAAGAATTGAAACCTTCAATTTCTTTTGCCTGCAATCACAAATTCTTAAACCGCCACGGCGGCTTGTGTCGCCAGCCGGCTTGTGACGCTTATATACTTATATAAGAAAATATTGATGTATATGATCAAAACTTTGATACAAAAATACCTGCCAGCGTCGGGCATGAAGCGGAGGTTGCATAAACCATTACCGTCCAAGGAAACAACAGCTCCTAGCTTTAGAATGCCGGTTTACCAGGTAAACCATGCCGGGTCACGGTAAGCCCCCTGTTACTCCATAATGGGATGTTTAACAGGAAAAACAAAAAACAAACCAGAAAAGTTATCACCTGATTAAACAATAAACCAAATTCCGTCAATGGACTGGTTGAACCGATTTAAATGACAGTTATAAGAGCAATAGAGGAGCATAGGCAATGATAAAAATGTTTGCCAAAGGAGGCTTTACTGAGCCGATCAGATGGCGTTACCATGGTCGGACACGACCAAGCTCCCAATAAGGTGTAGCTATGGTTCAAGTCAGCCAGGTCCCCAACCGAAACCGTGGCATTATGCCGATCAAGTGGCGTGGCAATGGTTCGGGTTCGACCAAGCCCCCAAGTGACTCTATGATCTTAGGCCGACCAAGAGGCGTGACTGGTTCAGACGTGACCATGTCCCCAAGTGATCTGGTGGCTTTCGCCTATCAAAAGGTGTTGCATTGGTTCGGACACGACCAAGCCCCAAGATGACATAAAAAACTTCTGAAAAGCAAGATCAAGGGTTAAACCGGAGGCTGTTTTGAGACAACAACTCCATGTACCCAAACCGGATTTTTACAGATCGGATACCCGCTTTAGCCGAGGCTCCGGTTTATTGCTTTTATTTATAATATATACATTGTCATAATATGTACATAAGTAGAGCCGATGGCTCAGGTATAATAAGGCCGAAGATGAGCTATGTTCCATGGCCTGTTGGTCTCCTCTTCTGACGTGCGTGAGTCTTTACGCTCTCGAACATCAATTAGATAGTATGACCCGTTGTGCAGATTCTTGCTGACCACAAAGGCCCTTCCCAAGGTGGGGATAGTTTGTGCATATCATGCGGTCTTGAATGAGCCAAGTACCAAGTCTCCTTCACGAAAGGTTACGGTTCGACCGCCGATTGTGATACCGACGAAGATCCTGGCTGGTAAATCGCCGAACGAGCAGCCGCCATATCTCGCTCTTCATCCAGTCGATCCAAAGCGTCCTGGCGTGCAGCCTCGCTATCTGCCTCAACATAGGCTGCCACGCGAGGTGAGTCATGACGGATATCGCTGGGAAGGACCGCCTCCGCTCCATAGACCATAAAGAATGGTGTGTATCCAGTGGATCTGTTAGGGGTAGTATTGATACTCCATATCACAGATGGTAGCTCTTCTACCCAACAACCCGGCGTCCTCTGTAAAGGGACCATAAGCCGGGGTTTGATACCTCTCAAGATCTCCTGATTAGCTCGTTCTGCTTGACCATTGGACTGCGGGTGGGCCACTAAAGAAACGTCAAGCCGGATGTGCTCACATTCACAAAACTCCTTCATGGCACCCTTGGACAAATTGGTGCCATTATCCGTGATGATACTGTGTGGAAATCCAAACCGGAAGACCTTTTTATGAACTGAACCGCCGTGGCCGCATCACACTTGCTAACAGGCTCTGCCTCGACCCACTTTGTAAATTTGTCAACTGCTACCAGCAAGTGTGTTTTCTTGTCCTTGGACCTTTTAAAAGGCCCCACCATGTCCAGCCCCCAAGTTGCAAACGACCAAGTAATTGGAATCATCCTCAATTCCTGGGCCGGTATGTGAGCACGTCTAGAAAACTTCTGGCAACCATCACATCGCCTGACCAGATCCTCCGCATCAGCATGGGCAGTCAACCAATAAAAGCCATGGCGGAACGCTTTGGCAACCAAGGATTTTGAACCGGCGTGGTGACCACGGTCCCTTCATGGATCTCACGCAATATCTCACAGCCTTCCTCGGGGACACACAACGCTGAAACGCATACGACACACCGCAATGATGCAACTCGCCATTAACAATGGTCATAGACTTAGACCGCCCGAACTACAGCCGGGCCAGCGTCTCATCTTACGGTAACTTCGCCCGGTCATGTATGCCAAATAAGGGAGCGTCCAATCCGGAATGACATGCAAGGCTGCCACCAACTGAGCCTCCGGATCAGGAATAGCCAAATCTGCTTCATCAGGGAGCTTAACTGACGGGTTGTGCAGTACATCAAGGAAAACATTGGGCGGGACCGGTTTGCGTTGAGAGCCTAACCGGCTCAAAGCGTCCGCCGCTTCGTTCTTCCGACGATCCACATGGTCCACCTGATAACCTTTAAAGTGTCCTGCAACAATATCCACCTCCCGACAGTATGCAGCCATGAGTGGATCTTTGGAATCCCAAGTACCTGATACTTGCTGGGCCACCAAGTCCGAGTCACCAAAGCACTTAACCCGGCTTAGATTCATCTCCTTAGCCATCCGGAGACCATGGAGCAAAGCTTCATACTCAGCTGCATTGTTAGTACAAGGGAACATTAAGCGGAGGACGTAACAAAACTTTTCACCTCGTGGGGAAGTCAACACAACTCCAGCCCCCGAGCCCTCCAGTTGCCTGGACCCGTCAAAGTGGATGGTCCAATAGGTATGATCCGGCTTTTCTTCAGGCGCTTGCAACTCCGTCCAATCATTAATGAAATCTACAAGTGCCTGGGATTTTACTGCCGTCTGAGGTACATACCGTAAACCGTGCGACCCAAGTTCTATGGCCCACTTAGCAATCCGCCCAGCTGCTTCTCGGTTCTGTATGATATCGCCCAAGGAGCTGAGGCGACCACCGTGATGGGATGCCCTTGAAAATATTGCTTCAGCTTCGACGCCATAAAACTCCATATACCAGCTTACGCCAATGCGGATATCTCGCTTAGACTCAATGAGCACCTCGCTGATGTAATAAACCGCCGTTGAACCGGATATTCCTTCCTCGCCTCCTTCCGTTTCCACCACAATGGCTACGCTTAACTGCCACGGCATTAGCAGCAACATATAGCGAATGCGGCTCCTTGTCAATGGGAGCGGCGAACAAGCGGGTTGGCTAACTGCCGCTTTAAATCCTCCAATGCTTCATCGGCGGCTGCACTGCAGACAAACTGATCCGTATTCTTCAGCATCTGATACAAAGGAATGGCCTTCTCTCCGAGGCGGCTGATAAACCGGCTTAGTGCGGCAATCCGACCCGCCAAACGCTAGACATCATTGATGCACTTTGGCTTAGCCAAGGAGGTGATAGCCGTAATTTTATCCGGATTAGCTTCAATCCCCCTGTTGGACACAAGAAAACCCAATAACTTGCCTGCCGGAACACCGAAGACACATTTGGCCGGGTTAAGCATCATCTTGTACACCCGCAAGTTGTCAAAGGTTTCTTTTAGATCCTCAATCAACGTCTCCTTCTTCCTTGACTTAACCACAATATCATCCACATAAGCATGCACGTTATGGCTGATCTGTTCGTGCAAGCAATTGCATGCATAACGCCGATAAGTTGCTTGGGCGCTCTTGAGCCCAAAAGGCATAGATACATAGCAGAAGGCTCCAAAAGGAGTGATAAACGCCGTCTTCTCCTGGTCCTTTATCGCCATCTTAATCTGATGATATCCAGAATACGCATCCAAAAAGCTCAAACGCTCACAACCCGCCGTAGCATCAATAATCTGATCAATGCGGGGGAGGGCGAAAGGATCTGCTGGACAAGCCTTGTTAAGATCTGTGTAATCCACACACATGCGCCAAGTGCCATTCTTCTTAAGGACCAACACCGGATTAGCAAGCCACTCTGGATGGAAAACTTCAACGATAAACCCTGCTGCTAAGAGCCTGGCAACCTCCTCTCCAATGGCCTTGCGCCTTTCCTCGTTAAACCGGCGAAGAAACTGCTTTACCGGTCTGTACTTGGGATCAACATTAAGAGTGTGCTCAGCGAGTTCCCTCGGTACACCTGGCATGTCAGAAGGCTTCCATGCAAAAATGTCCCGATTCTCACGGATGAACTCGATGAGCGCGCTTTCCTATTTAGGATCCAAGTTAGCACTGATGGTGAACTGCTTGGACGAATCGCCGGGCACAAAATCAACAAGTTTAGTCTCAGCCGCCGATTTAAACTTCAAATCCGGATCGTGCTCTGTAGTTGGCTTCTTCAACGGGGTCATATCCGCCGGATCAACATTGTCTTTATAATACTTTAGCTCTTCAGTGGCACAAACCGACTCTGCGTAATCCGCATCACCTTCCTCACACTCCAAAGCGATCCTGCGGCTCCCATGAACCGTTATCGTCCCTTTGTGACCCGGCATTTTTAGCTGCAAATAGACATAACAAGGCCGTGCCATAAACTTAGCATAAGCCGGCCGCCCAAATAGGGCGTGGTAAGGGCTTTGAATTTTCACCACCTCAAACGTCAATGTTTCCGATCTGGAGTCATGTTCATCCCCAAAGGCCACCTCGAGCTATCTTACCGACCGGTATCTGACTTGCTGTGCACCACACCGTGAAACACCTTGTCTTTGGACGGCTGAGATGCTTATCCGTTAACCCCATACGTCGGAAGGTCTCGTAGTACAGGATGTTGATACTGCTCCCTCCATCCATAAGCACCTTGGTAAACTTGTATCCTCCCACCTGAGGTGCCACCACTAGGGCTAGCTGACCCGTATTGTAAACCCAGGGAGGATGATCCTTTCTGCTCCATACAATAGGCTGCTCTGACCAGCGTAGATAATGCGGTGCGGCCGGTTCAACAACATTAACTGCCCGCTTCTGAAGTTTTCGGTCTCGCTTGTCCAAGCTGGTGGTAAAGACATGGTATTGTCCACCGTTCAACTGCTTCGGATTACTTTGATAACCCGACTACTGCTGTTGTTGATTGTAACCACCTTGGTTCTGATTGTTCTGATTGTTCTGATTGTTCTGCTCGCTCGGATTACCACCGAACCCTGGGACGGAATTTCCTCCACCGTAACCCGGGGCGGACCCTGAACCGCCGCCGGGCCCTTGATCATACCGGAAAGCATTAGAACTTTTGAACTCCTGCATAATGTAACAATCCTTCCAGAGGTGGTTTGTTGGTGCCTCCTTCGTCCCATGCTTGGACGAGGTTGATTCAATAGATAATTCAAACGATCCGGATTGTGATTCGGCGCACCGCCCCGGTTTGACTGCTTACCCTTGCGCCGTTGACCCTTGTCCTGTGCATTGGTGTTGGCTAGGAAGCCCATGTTACCGTTTGCCTTACGCTTGTTCCCTCCATTACCTGCCGACTGATGCTGCTGGCCTCTGGAGTTGTTGTTCTGTTTTCCCTTCCCTATTTCGTCATCCTCCTCGGACTCGGGATCCTTGGTACTATCAGAATCAGCATACTTTACCAAAACGCCCATGAGAGTGCCCATGTCATTGCAAAAATGCTTCATGCGACCCAGCTTCAACTTTAACGGCTTGAACCGGCAATTGCCTTCTAGGGTTAAGATCGCAGAATCAGGGTTGATCCGGTCTGAAGAATGTAAAACTTCCGAAACGCGGCGCACCCAATGGGTTGTGGATTCTCCCTCTACCTGGACACAAGCCGCCAAATCCACCACAGACATGGGTTGTTTACAGGTGTCTTTGAAATTTTGAATGAACCGGGTCCGCAACTGGGTCCATGAACTGATGGAGTTGGGCGGCAAGTTCTTCAACCAAGTACGGGCCGTACCTTCTAACATCATGGTGAAATACTTCGCACACGCAGCTTCGTCCACATCCAGCATCTCCATGGCCATCTCATAGCTTTCTATCCACACTTCTGGAGCCAAATCGGCGGTATAATTGGGCACCTTGCGTGGCCCTTTGAAGTCCTTGGGCAAACGTACATTGCGTAAAGCGGGGACGAGGCAAGGCACCCCCAAAGAGCCAGATACGACCGCCGGTTCGAAGATGGTCGGTCGAACCGGCGCGAGCTGATGATCCTCATGTCGTGCTGCTAACTCGGCCTCCCTACGTGCCCTGGCCCGGTCCACCACCACTTGAGCGTTTTGCCGCCCGCCGGGTTGTTGCCGCAAGCGGACCCGCTGCGCATTGCTTGATACGGCCGGTTAAATCTGCGTGCGGCTATAACTCCGGCTTGGGCGGGGTGGAGTGGATCCGATCCCGATCAGTATGAATACGCTTCTGTTGAGCGTGGCCGCCCCGAGAGCTCTTTTGCACGGCGTGTTTCTACCTGCGGTGAATCGCCGACCGAATCGCCTCCAACCGTGCCGCAGCCGCAACAAGGTTATCCATCGGGTTGAGTAGTGACCGGAGGTGTCAGACAGCACAGGGCGCGCCGGCATGATGGCGAGCAGATCTATCACACGGGCTGAATCGGCGCGCTGCTTCAGTGCTTCGGCGGTTCACCACCGCGGCGGATTATGGTCCTCGCCTCGGGTATTGAAGAGGTCTCTTCCCTCGAAAACCAAGGCAAACGGGATCTGTACTTTCTTTTCATGACCTCATGTGACGCGTTCTGATCCAGCATGAGCCTATAAGCCTGCGCATCCAAAGCGGCCCGTTCCGCCGCCATCCTCACGTCCGCGGCTGCCAGATCCGCTTTAGCCTTAGTGATCTGTTCCTTCACCTTTGCAATCTCTGCGTTGTGAAGGTCTTGATCCGCCGGATTAGCCTCTGCCATGAGCGCAGCCAATACATCGAATAGCTCTGATAAAACTTGAGCCGGTGGGCGCACATGGCCTCCTTCCCCGGTTGCCATCACCGCTGCTGAACCGGTGACCATGGGCGCCGCGGTCGAAGAGTGAAGTGTCGCTTGTGTACCGGCCATGAAGATTCCAACCCGGTTGGGCAGATCAAAGGGGTCCGGAATACTCTCATTGTCGGAACAGCCCCGATCCGCCATCTTGCGGCTGAACAGAGACTCGGTCTCTCCGATCGACGACTTCGTCATCGAGTAGACAACAGTTTAGCCGCCAGATGCTGATCCGCCCTCACAGTCTCCTCCGTGGATGACTCCCTAAAGCACGCTTGACAGCCGGTTTAGCCAGGCAGGATTCTTCTTCGCCGCCCGAGCCGTCTCGGCGAGGTCGGTGTAGATGTCCGGCTCAGGCCCTGCTCACCGATCTTGCCGATGAACACGTGTATGCCACCAAAGGGGACCCGGTACCCGACTCAATCGAGCCGCCTCGGGGCCCGGATCTGCATCGTCGATGTAGAGCTTGCCGCGACGACTCTTAGTCATCCGCCCACAAGATAGCCTTTGAGTCCTTCGAACTTGCCCTCTAAGATCATCAAACCATCGTGCGATAGCCCCATGGTGGGCGCCAATTGTCGTGGAATTGTCACGGCAGATGTCCTCGTGAAAGGACTTAGTCGCAGGGCCATCGTACGGGTTAACTTAGAGGGGTTAAAGCGGACACAAAGACACGAGAGTTATACTAGTTCGGCCCCTTCGATGAAGGTAAAGCCTACGTCTAGTTTGTGATGGGATTGATGTGATTTGGCGACTAGGGAGCAATAGCCGCCTAAGCCTCGAATTGTTCCGTCCCTAAACGCCGCCGGTCGTCCCCTTATATACACGGGTTGGCGCTTGCGCCGGTCTCTGAGTCCCGAGGCGGCTCATACAAGTGTCCGGCTCGGTCTCTTCTTTCTCTTATCTTACAACGCAAGTTACATGACTAAGGCGGTTTTACATTTATGGACTCTAATCCGCCTCTGGGCTTCGGGCCTCATGCCTTCGTGGGCCCTGATTATGGACGAGGATAACCCGGCCCCTTCAGGGCGGTTTACATTCAGTAGTTATATCCCCAACAGTGGGCGCGAGCGATTTCGGGCGAGGAGAGCGTGTTTTGAAATAGTGGGCGCGAGCTATTTCGGGCGAGGAGAGCGTGTTTTGCCGACCATGGTTTATGAATTATTCGGCACATGTCATTTCGGCCGAGGAGAAGGCGCGCTTGGATGAAGTTACGAACCAACCCTCGATGTACAACGGGCCAATTGATGCGTGTCCCACATAGGACGGTAATTTCGCGTCTCCCATTTATTTGCTCGGGCGAATTCCACCAAGCAGAGAGAATGTTTAACGGTTCGTTCAAATTTTGGGAGAACGAGCATCCACGTCTACCTTACCAAGTCGATTCGAATCAAATTTTGAAATATTAGCTTGCCACTTCTTTTTTAGATGGAGAGATGATGCTCGGGAGTAATGTGTTTTTACATGCTTGTTGCTAGTGATTTACTATATGACAAATAGTTGACCCACTCAAAAACGTGAATCAAACCCAAAATGAAATATCTCGATTCAATGAACTAGCTCGTTCAAGAGGTCAAAATAGTGAACTAAATCCAAAATTGAACACCTCAATCGAGTAGCATGTTGTACAGATTATAGTACTCCATGAACATGTTGAAAGTCAAATTAATGAACTTGTTTGATATCGCATATATCCGTTCATGTGTGGATTGCAGACAACATGTTCTCCAATTTAAATATTTGAATGCAAGTTTATATCGAAACATGGTTTATATCAGTCTTTGATGCATAAAAGCGACCTCCCCTCTCCCGGACTCTGTTCTCTCTCTCTCTCTCTCTCTCTCCGACAATCTTTAATTCATCATCGACGATCCCACACAAAAACCTTGTTGGTCCCTCTCCTCTCTCTCCATCTCTCTCTCTCTCTCTCTCTCTCTCTCTCTCTCTCTCTCTCTCTCTCTCTGTGTTTGTGTGTGTGTGTGTGGGGGGGGTCTTTCTAGTTCGCATTCATATATACACCATCTATAGGTCTCTCTCGCACACTATGTATGATACTCTAGCTAGTCCAAGCTAGATATCTTGGGTGCACTCATCGTACGCACACAAATTCCTTGGCTCTTTGCCCGTAACTCTCTCACGCACCACTATGTCGTCTCAGAGCTCTTCCCCCCCTCTCTCAAACTCTCCATCCACCTGGGTCACACATACACATGCATATCTCACTCACACTCGACAGGCCCATCTAAAACTCTATCTCTCTCCCTCGTTCTCTCTCCATCTCACACGCACACACACACACAATCTCATGCCCAGCTAGCCAAGTATGATGGTCTCTCACTCAATTGTAGGCACACGCAGTCCCCCCTATATGTATATGACTAGCTAATCTTAGTCTCCATCACAAACATGTGCATGGTCTATCTCGATTTCTCTCGGGGCATCTTTCTATCGCGCATGCACTCCCTCGATCTCCCACCCATATAGTCCCCTCACGATCTCGAGGGGATCTCTCTATCACAAACACACCCTCTCTCCCTCCCCATGCGTCCATGCCATCCATGTGTATGTCTCGACCTTTTTTCCTTGTTGGCCAGACCTCTATTGGACATGTGCTACAGGGGTGTCTCTCTTCGTTGTAAACAATCACACACTAGCTATCTTCATGTATCTCCTCGCCTCGCTTTTCCATCTCGGAGATGCATGCGTGATATGTTCGCATAAGAAACGAAAAAACACACACCTCTCTAATTTATCATTTGTTGTCACTTTCTCTTTCACACACATATTCTTTTTGCACACTTACTCATTCTCCTTCACACGCACTTGATCTGTCTCGACTGAGGCACTCTCCTCTGTCCATAGCATATAGATTTATTGAAAAGTCAAACATCACAAAGTTTGACCATGTACGTGGAGAAAAACAATTACATCTAGTACGACAAACATATACCATTAGATTCACCATGAGATGTAGTTTTGTATGATGTATCTTTGGTATTGTAGATATAAATAACATTTGCGTAAACCTGATCAAAGTTTCCAAAGTTTGACTTCTAAAAATTTACATGCCTTTGCATTATCGGCGGATGGAATATCTCTTTCCCCTCTCAGCTATCGACTCACCACTTAGCCTTATCGGGCTCCTCAATCTCTCTCAAACTTTATTGGTCAGTTTGGTTCGTGACTGACCCTCATGCCTTGATGGCGGTACTTGCTGGTGAGGACGTGAGATGTAAAATATTTCTGCTGGCCGGGCTTGTGTGGTCTTGAAGCGTTTGGTTCATGCCTGGGCGAGCAAAGCATCAATGTCCCATCAATCAATCCATGCATCAATTATTTAATGCTAATATCCATCCATGTTGCTGTTAGCCTCGTGGTCGCACGACCAGGCATTCGAAAATCGGTCGCTTGGGCCAGGCTACTTGCAGTGTCTGGAGTTCAGCCAGGCTAATTAAATTGCAAGGGAACCCAGCCCAGGCGGGCTTTCTTTTTCATAGGGTAGCAACCAAACAAGCATGCATGAAATCCAGCCACAACCCCAGACCACGCAAAAGATGCTCACGACGCAAGCCAAACTGGCCTTATATCTCCCTGGTTCACACATACACATGTCTCACTCGCGCTATACATATAGACCCATCCAACACTCTCCGCCCTTGTTCTCTCTCCATGTGACACGCACCCCCCTAAGTACCATAATCCCTCACTCCATCATAGGCTATGTTTGGATCCATGGGTTAGAGTTAGTTTGGGTTAGTTTGGAGTCAACTAACCTAGAAAGATCCAGACAGGAGGGTTAGTTTAGGTTAGATGCATCTAACCCATCCAAGAAAACTAACCCATCCAAGAGGTGCTTATTTGGGTTAGTTCTTCTCGGGACCACTAATAAACACTTTTTTCTCTCGCTCTCCCCGCAGCAGATCCCTCCCCACTCCCTCAAAGCTTCTCGTCCTCTCCCTCCCTCCCTCTCGCACCGCCCGTGAAGGTGCCTCGCCGTATCCGCGCTCCATCTAACCCTGCCATCCAAACACCTCTTTACTTAGAGTTAGTTCAGGGTTAGTTCAGGGTATGAATCTAACTCTAACCTCTAACTGAGTTAGAGTATCCAAACAGGCCATAGGCGCAAGCCTCCCCCTCCTAAGTATGATTATCTCTTACTAGCCATCAGGAACACACGTATTGTCTCCTTCCATCCATACGTCTATCTCGATATCTCTCGGGGCATCTTCTATTGCGCACACACCTTGTCACTCGATCTCCCACCCATGTAGTCCCATCTCGATCTCCAGGGGATCTCTCTATGACAAACATACACTCTCTCCTCCCCATGTCTGCATTTTCTCTGTACGTCTCTCTCGACCTCTCTCCCTTGTTTGTCAGACCCATCTTGGCCACGTGCTAGGGGTCTTCCTCTCTCGGTTCCAAACAACCACGCACTATCTCCTCACCTTGCCTCCGTTGTCGAAGATGCATCTGTGATATGTTTGCATACGACCCGCATGCTTTTTCTCTACTTTTATCGTGTGTTGTCCATGTCTCTTTCACACACGCACACACACTTTTTTCACTCTCTCTCTCTCTCTCGTTAGAGACTCTATCACGTCCATAAGCATATGGATGTTTTGAAAAGTCAAACCTCAGAAAAGTTTGACCAAGTATATGTGGAGAAAAACATTTACATCTGGAACGATCATTAGATTCATCACAACATGTACTTACTTCATACTATCATTTATCTTTGGTATTGTAGATATAAGTAATTTCTTTATAAACTTGGTCAAAGTTTCAAAAGTTTGACTTAAAAAAAGTTGTAACTACATTATCAAACAGAGGGAGTAGCTCTTTCTCTCTCTCTCTCTCTCTCTCTCTCTCTCTCTCTCTCTCTGCTATCTCTCACGGGCCTCCCCTCTCACTCGAACTCTCTATACCGACGGATTATATGCTCACTGTGTAGCGTATAACTCTGTATATTGTTTAGTTGACCGGTCAACAAATCCACATGCTGCGTTGTCAGCTCGTGTTCTGTATCTTGGTGTGCTGGCCCATGTGGCAATGGGTGAAAATAAGTAAACTAGAGGCCCATCTGACACGCGGTGAAGTAAACAAAGTTGAAACCACTCGAGGTAGCCACCCCGCACGCTAGTAAATTGAGGGCGCACTGAGGACAAACTTCTTGCGCACGAAGGACGCACTCGCGCACAATTCACCACTGCGTGGCGGCATGCACAGAAGGACGCACTCGCGCACACCCAGCACACAACACACACCAGCACACATGTACACCGGCGTCGCCGCCGGTTAAGATGGACGGCGAGGCAGCCAACAAGCGGAGGCGGCTCGAGCCAAAACCGCATCCGGCGAGCCTAGACTTCATCAACAGCCTCCCCGACGACGTGCTGCTCGTCATCATCGGCCTCCTCCCCACCAAATCTGCCGTGCAGACTGCCCTGCTCTCCCGGCGGTGGCGCCCCCTCTGGAGCTCCGTCCCCCTCAAACTCACCGTCGACAGCTGCCTCTGCGACGGGGATTGCAAACGCATGGCCGCAGTCTCCAAGATCCTTTCATCACACCCTGGGCCAGCCAGACGCCTTGACATCCGCATGTTCAGTACCAACGGCAAGGTCCAACCCAAGTTCGACGAGTGGTTCTTATCCCCCGCCCTAGATCAGCTCGAGGAGCTCAGCTTTGAAGCTGGACGATGTCGCTCTCTGCCGCCGTCCGTGCTCCGCCTCACGCCAACGCTGCGCCGCGCCAGCTTCAGCTCCTGCTATCTTCCCTAGATTAATGCCGCACCCGCCCTTCTTCTCCCTCAACTCAAGCAGCTCGACCTCTTCGACGTTGTCATCTCCAAGAAGGCTATGGAGCACCTGCTCCACAGCTGTACTGCACTCGAGTACCTTCGTCTTGAGCAGATCCACTGGTTCATTAGCCTGCACATCGCCTCGACGAATCTCCGATGGATTTATGTGTCTTGCTGGCCCCGCAACAAGACATCAATTGGGAAGAGATCATTCCAGTTGTTCCATGTTATGGTCATTGAGAATGCGCCTTTTCTTGAGAGATTGCTTGTATCGGATCTAGAAGGTCCAACAAAAATCAGGGTCATTGACGTGCCGAAATTTACAGCGTTGGTGTACTCGTCTGCCAAATTCTCCAAACTCTTTACTGGATCCGTAATCGTTCAGGTACAACACCCATCTTCTTCTCCGTCTTCTTGAAATTCACATTTTTAAATTTCTTCTTGATGTATTTACGACCGTCTTCCGAAAATGATTCCCACAAGCTTGACCCAGTCCATGCATACGGTGAAGATCTTAGCACTAAAATCTATCGCCCCAATCTGGATCAAGTTGTTGGATTCCTTACATGCTTTCCGTGCGGAGAAGCTACTCATCGAGGTGAAACTTCTTTCCTATAAGTAAACAGTAATCACAACGTAGCTCAATTTTTTCGTAATTTTCCCAAATTATGATGACAACTGTAGTGTTCAAAACTGCATCTACGCACTGCACCGAAAGAAATGTTTTTAGTATTTTTTCTCACGTGATCACCTGCATCATTTTTATGCTGTAGTACTATAGTAGCCTAGGCTAGTCATAGTGGAAAGTAACTTAGACTACTCTTGGTTACCCTAAGAGCAAGTACTACCTCCGTCCTGGTTTACTCTTCCAATTTTGTAGTATCAAAATTTTACCATAGATTTAACTGACAAAATGTTAATGCATGTCACTAAGAACTATATCGTTGGATTCGTATATGAACATAATTTCAAATGGTGTAATTCTTAGTGACATGCATTGGCATTTTCTTAGGTAAATCTATGGTCAAAATTTTATACTAAATCTGAGTAGTATTCCTCCGTCCCAAAATTCTTGTCTTACATTTGTTTAGATACGGATGTATCTAACACTAAAATGTAACTAGATACATCCGTATTTAGACAAATTTAAGACAAGAATTTTGGGACGGAGGAGTACAAAAGTGGGCTATGTAGGCCAAAACATGTGGCAAATTCACTTGTGATGCATTTGGCATCGATGCCCCTCCATTACTCACTGGTGCCCCAATCTGGATCACCTACTTTGCTCGGTGCCAAATTAACTCACATAATGAAAAACACTGCGTGAGAGAGAGAGAGAGGCGAGGCAATAAAAACACTTGTTTGGGAGAGTGAGAGGCTGGTGTAGTTGGTTTGATTGATTTGTTTATACATGTGGGTCTTTGTGCACAGCGGTGCCAAACTCTCTCACATCGCGAGGCGGTGCCAAAATCTTTGATTTGACATCGATCGTATTATGTGGCATACTTTTGCGAAATATGGCATCGGCCACATAGTGGAAGGCAACAAATGCCCAAGCTCTTCACGTGCTCCTAGTTAAATGAGAGAGAGAGAGAGAGAGAGAGAGAGAGAGAGAGAGAGAGAGAGAGAAAATATCACTAGCCAGCCAAGCCAACCCTATCGTATGAGCGGATGATATTGGTACCTCTTGATGATACGGCAATCTTATGCAGCCAGCTGCTCTAATATGTTCTCTTCTTTTGCAGATAAAAAAAGACCCGAAAGTGAAAAATGTGCTGCACTATAACAATCTCATCGAATGCCTTGATCTCCATCTTATAGAAATTGATTTGATTGACTACCGAGGCAGCACATCTGAGATTAAATTGGCTAGGTTCTTTGTTCTAGAGGAAAGTGTGCTCAAGGTAATGAGGTTTGGCGTTCTCTGGCGCAACAATGAATGGCGTGCTGATCACCGCAAGCGTCTAAGCCTAAATGACAAAGTCTCTGCAGAAGCTGAATTTGTTTTTGAAACATCAAGTGGCCAGAGACTCGAAAACTTATTTGCCCATTACTAACTTGTTAGGGCGGTGGATTTTAGTTTGTATGATAATGCTGCATCCACCTAAAGTAACGAAAGTTCTTACGTAAACTTCCTAGTAATTCCCTCTTCCTAGGTGCTGCATTACTCCTAACATTTGTAATATCAGTTTAAAACTTGTAATATTATCGTCTCCTATTCCCGCGTTTTCAAAATCCTGCGAATCAAACAGGTCCTGAGTTGGTGATGATGTTGTGCCTCCCATCTTTCACCAATAGCCGTCGGATCTAGATCTGATGCATACAAACCAAGCTTCTCTATTTTTGCAAAAAGATGCCCGTACTTGTTCCCTATTTACAAACAACTCTTTGTCTCTCACAATCAGCCTTTTCTCCTCCCCACCACATCTAGAAGGCCGTGGAAAAATCTGGTGCGATGGCCGCTGCCGGAGCCGTCCACCCCCAATCTTGGTGTTCCGTGCAATGCACGGGCATCTACGCACGGGAAATTTGACATGGCTAGTTGTAAGCAGGCTAGCTCTACAGCCATGATGATTGTGACTGCAGACAGTGAGGCTAACTATGGTATGCCGAACACGGCGCCTATACTCAGGTGTCAACTCCGCGCAGGTCTTGTCACTTCCTTTGTGAGGAGCAACACGTAATAATTTGACCAACGGGTAGTACGATTGCTAGTACTCCTACTACTACATTGGTAGTACTACCTCATCTGGTTTCTGTGTCCCTTTGTAGTTTGTGTCAAATTTTGACTAAGGATTTAACTAATAAAATGTTAATGCATGTCAAAAAAAATATCTCATTGGATTCGTATTTGAATATAGTTTTCAAAAATATAATGTTTGGTAACATGCGTAAACATTTTGTTAGTTTAATCTATGGTCAAAATTTGACACGAAATACAATGAGGACCAATAAACTCGGACGGAGGTAGTACTACTACTAGTACTAGTAGCACCACCGTCTGGATTTAGGAGTACTACCACGTCCATTTGGATTTTAGTATTTGACTAGCAATATCTAGTAATGCATGTCACAAAAAATGTACTACTCCCTCTGTAAATAAATACATGGTGTTTTATTCCAATCGGCGAGAGAACTTAATGTTTTTTGCTAACTACTAATAGGATTACATGCAATGAACTAAGCACTGCATGTCATGTTTGGTAGTCTCAAGTCATTGAAAGCATGCACGGCCCACATCTCTCATTGGTTGATATGTCACGAAATAAGAAATAAGGAGGGAGTTAATGCACCGTGCCTAAAGTGTTTTGGGATTATTTGGTTTTCGTAATGTGACTTACACAACATTTTTGTTTACATGCATTATCTTTTTATTAGTTAAATCAAAGGTCAAAACTTGGCGCAAAATGCAAAGGGACCAATAAACCGATAAACATCAAACTTCTCTCGTTTGGCCCCAACTAGAGGTCCGGTGAGATGACTATCTGCACCAAACACGAAGGGGGACGCAGCTTCATTGACTTAGGGCAACTGCCTTTGGGTGAATGACATGTGGGCCCAGGGGGTGGCTGGCCCACCTATCATACAACCAAAGGCAGGTGCAGTAGAGGGCCGAGGAGTAGTACGAAATCTTACGCACCTACGCACACTAACCAAGGGCAAGAGTGATCACTCGAATCGCAAGATCAGTTGACCCATGGAGGCGATGAGCGCGAGCATCAGCCGGCTGTGCCAGATGGTCCATGACGCCGGCCTGCGGCCCGGCAACGAGGAATGTCTCCAGGTAGTATTGCTTGAGGCCGCCAGGGCGAGGGGCTGCTTGGACGATAACTTCGTCTCCTTGTTCGACGAGGTCCTCGTCGGTTTTCTTGACAAGTTCACCATCGTCAAGAAGCTCACGGACGACTTTCACGTAAGCCTCCAGCCGACGCGCCCAGGCTCTGCAATGCCCGCCACCCTCAACGGCCACTATGGTGACAACCTCTTCGACGCACTGGTGGCCCTGCGACTGCCCGCCGTCGCACCGGAGAATGTCCACCTCGATGTCGCGCTCACCGCGCAGCGCCTGGCGTAGCATGACACCATCGACATAATCACCCACGTCTACGCGCAAATCGTCCACAAGGACTACTACATGCAAGAGGAGGACGATAGGACGCTGCCATTCTTGGACCGCAGGGCAACCTTGGACGGCACTGTTCAGAAGCACGTTGAGCTCGCCGCCAACGCCGCTGCTCCTCACACGTCGGTTGGTGACCCGAAGCACTAGGGCGTGAGGATGTCGTTGATGGATCTGTATGTATTTTTATCTTTCCGTCAAATCCATGTAGTAGTATATGATACTACAGTAATTATCTTACCTTTCGCGTCAACTTCATGATTTTCGTACGTACTCCATGCATGAACGGCGCCAGAACCAAGCTTCTCATTACTCTAGGCAAAATCGTTATTTTCTATCTATCGATCGCGCCATGGAGCAGAACCAAATTTTACAAGTTACGAGTTCAAAAGGAAAAGCCTGCCGTGTTCGCGTCGCACCCCCACACGGTTGGTCCGGCACGCCGCTCAAGCGGGAATGCATGCGGTGTTGCATTTTCACTTACATGTGGGACCGCAGTTGAGCAAACCGACTATCGCAAACCCCCACCCCGCCCACCGCGCGATGGCTGAGAAAACAGGAGGGAGAAGAGATGGCTGTAGCACGGACTCCAAGAAAATTGGTGTCGGATGGGACTCGTGTTGGTGGCGTGTGCCGTACTGCTAGACGTGAATGCTAGTTATGGCCCATGCCACCCCACTATATCGAGCCTATATCGAGGTTCGTAGAACAAAATTCCTGCAGTCCGTGCTCAGCCCTC
This sequence comes from Aegilops longissima, assembly GCA_021605205.1. Lineage (NCBI taxonomy): Eukaryota > Viridiplantae > Streptophyta > Magnoliopsida > Poales > Poaceae > Aegilops > Aegilops longissima. The sequence goes on from CM038680.1 coordinate 462,010,446, forward strand.
CTCTATCTCTCTTCTCAGCCAGCCAGCGGACGCGCGGAGCCCATCGTCTGTTTGCTCACATGCGGTCCCACATGTCAGTTAAAACGCAAGCGGACCCACTGAACCTGCACATCTTTCACCCCGACGTGCTGGTGATGAAAGACAAATCCAAGAAAGATCTTTGGTGGCCACTTTTGGAGTTACTCAAGAGTAGTGGCTTCAACTACCACTCTATTTTCTTTCATGACACGACCTGGATGCTGGATGTCCCACGTGTCGGCAAAAGGCGGAAGAACCCGACCAAATCTTCGGTTGTGCTCTCGGATTAGACTAGTTGTGCTAACTTAAAATTTTATTGTGTACTCCTCCATTCCAAAATACTTGACTTCCATTTGTCCAAAATGGATGTACCTATATACTAAAACATGTCTAGATACATATATATTTTGACAAATAGAAGGCATGTATTGTGCAGCAGAGGGAGTAGAATGGATGCAAGTTTTTGTATTGGGAAGAAGAGTACATCCATATATTGATAGGCGCAATTTAGTAGATGTTCTATCACTTTTAGCTATACAGAGGCTATAGATGAGATTAGTGCACTTGTTGATACTCCTACTTGGTATGCGTGTTGCTGCTTAGACGCAGAGAAAAACGGACCAGAGGGAGTACTAGAATAGAGGCTAGTCATGAGACTAGATGTGAGGAAGCAACGTCTACTTCTTTACACTCGAAGAAGAAAGAAGCATGCAAGATCGAGCCTCCGCAGATCAACAATGAATGCATCGAGAAGGCACTAATCCAACTTACAGGAGTAGTAAAATGTATTCTTGTGGTTCTTGTTTTCTTTGGTCTTGCTTTTCAAAATTATTGTTGGAGTTCATGCAAAACGAAGGTCCGTTTCGGGTCGTGCGTTGCAGTTGGCCTTACAAGTGGGACCGCAGTTAAGGAAACCGACTATCGGCAAACCCCCGCCTCGCCCTCCGCGCGATGGCTGAGTTAGAGAAACGATGAGGTTGAAGAGATTGCTCTAGCACGAACTCCAAGAAATATGGTGTCAGATGGAAGTCGTCTTTGGTGGTGTGTGCCATACTCACGGGCGTGAATGCTTGTTCGGCCCATGCCACCCTACTACTCCTACTACTTACTACTAGTACTACTAGTATCGAGGATTCGAGGTGCTGGTTACGTAGTACAATATGGCTCTGATAAAAACACCCGCATGGCCTTGAAGCATGTGAAGCTAGTATAGTGTACTACTATTGTTGATTGGCCTCATCCGATAACCTGTTGCAATGCACGTACAATTATGTATTCGGAAAATATATTTTTGCCTCGTCGCACCACTCACTCACAGAAGCAACTCGAAAGCCATTCATAAATTTAGTAAGTTTATCACAGGCATATCATTTTATTACATACAACAGGTCATCAACCCACATCGACAACGAGGATACATTATAAATACTAAAGTTTTCACCACACAACAAATAACAAGCAATAAATGAACTTCAACTCAACCATTCCTCAGCGTTGGAAACGCTTGCTTTGAACCACAAGTGATTCTCTGGGACGGGCCATCCATTGTCGATCTGGAGACTAACGCAGGACTGATCATCCGGGCTGAAGTGGCCTACTATATCAGTACCAGGGTAGGGAACCACCCAAATGTCCGAGGTATAGACACAGTTGCTTCTCATAAATGGTAGTAACGTTGTGTCAACAACAGTTGGATCACCTTTCACCATCATTGGATAGTTTTGTCCAAGGAAGAGCGAGTTTTCTCCAAGACTATCAATTCTGTACCAGGGAGAAGGAGTTGGCGCTAGCACACTAGTATCCATCCCGAATACCATGCAACGGGTGTTGGAATAGGTCCGCAGAGTGCGACCATGGGAGACTACACCTGCTTCCTTAGCAGTAACATCATCAGTGGCATGTATACACACGAGAAGAGGTGATCCATCGGAATTAGTTGCCAGGCGCCAAATATTATATGGGCGCTGCTCGTCCTCATGCTCGCGGTCATCACCATCGTCATCTCCCTCTTGGTTATAAAAATCTTCAAGTATAGGTGGTGGAATGTTCGCAGGACCTTGGAAACACAAGAAGAAGGTTAATTAGTAAAGGGAAACTTGCTAACCCGCATGCATGTGGATGAAACAATTATAATTACGGTGGAAGAAAAACGTACCGAAATAACGATTCCATGCAAAAACAGTTCCACGAGTGGTGGCAGCAAACACAAGGCCTCGTATTCAATTGCATCACAGTACTCATCCGTGTACAGAAACTGATTTTTGAGCAATATCCATCGAGTCAAACCAGCAAGGACATCAACAAGCTTGTCGAAGATAGCAACAACTTCATAGTTGTTGTAATTCCAAGAGCGGTTGGGAACTCGAGAAATTGCTATCTTCCATAGAAGACAGTCACCATGATTGTATTTGAACGTGCGTACAATACTGGTGTGCTCAACCTTTGGGCAGTCTGCTGAGATTTTTGGAAGTGGAACCCGGTCACGAGTGTACACATTCACAAGTTCCTACTCACAGTTGGACCCAATGTAAACAACCCAATCTACATTTGCGCCTGCCCAAGCCTTGCCCTCAAGCGATGGCATCTTAACATCATATGTATCATTATCAAGCGGCATCAACTTGCACAGGGCGAGGCCTCCGTCGTGACGGCGCCAGTCATCAGGGTCACGGCGAAGAAGATAGGGGAGATCAAACCGTTCCTTGACTCTTGGGTTCCTTGTAATGATGTTATTAGTTGAGTCAAGAATGGGCTTGAACGAACCTGCCATGCTAGCCGAGGTGATGACGTCGCACCGATCAATGAGTTTCTCCACCACGTCATCTTTCAGATCGGGGCAAGAATAACGGGGTCGTTTCCGTCCTGTTCCCTCCATGGAGAAGACGATCAAACAATGGCAGAAGAAAGGGTGAAGGGCTGAAGGAAAATGGAGGAGGGAGAGGAAGAGCGTGCGACAGCAGTTCCAAATCGAGAGGGAAAGGCGAAGAGTTGGTGGACGGTTGCCAGTTTGCAACGGTTCACGAAGGGGCGCCCCGGCTTACAAGTCGGTTCGGAAATACTCCTACTACTCACCGTCGTCTCACTGATATGTTGGAACGGGACCACATGTCAACGAAACATGGTGTGTAATTTCTCGTGCAAAATGCGATCTGGCCGCGTTGGCCCGAGGTGCCGAATTAGTTATCGACCTTTATTTTTTTAATGGCATGCCATTCAGTTTTGAAACACGACTAACTGATACTGTACGCAGAGAAAATATAAACTACTCTACCACTACTCCATCTCCAGTACTAGTAGTATAAAAAAGATATATAGGCTAGAGCTTCAGCGCTTTCTTGCCAAGGGCTGCCCAGTTGCTTCTCACACTACCACCCTCTCTCCAGATCTAAAAATACGGCCCCTCTCTCCCTCCTCACCGGTGGTCACAGATCCGCCGTGGAAGAAAAGGACGTGCAGCGTTGACGCACTCATCGTCGGCGAGCGAGGTCACGCACTGACGACAAGGCCGTCCTATCAGACCTAGCACCCGCGTTGGATGGTGATACGTCCATTTTGCATCATGCTTTTGTATCGGTATTTATCGCATTATGGCCTACTATTTCCCTTTATGTCACAATACTTATGGCTATTCTCTTTTATTTTACTAGGTTTACATGAAGAGGGAGAATGCCGGCAGCTGGAATTCTGGGCTGGAAAAGGAGCAAATATTGGAGAGCTATTCTGCGCAACTTCAAAAGTCCTAAAACTCCACGGAATATCTTAAAATAAATAAAGAAAAAACTTCGCCAAATATGAAGGCCAGGGGGCCCACACCCTGCTCACGAGGGTGGGGGGCGCCCCCCTAGGGCGTGCCCCCTACCTCATGGGCCCCCTGGTGGCTCTCCGACGCCCATCTTCTCTTATATGAAGTCTTTCGAGGAGAAAAAAATAAGAAGCAACCTTTCGGGACGAAACTCCGCCGCCACGAGGCGGAACCTTAGCGGAACCAATCTAGGGCTCCGGCAGAGCTGTTCTGCCGGGGACACTTCCCTCCGGGGGGAAATCATCGTCATCATCATCACCAACGCTCCTCTCATCGGGAGAGGGCAATCTCCATCAACATCTTCACCAGCACCAACTCATCTCCAAACCCTAGTTCATCTCTTGTATCCAATTCTTGTCTCCAAGTCCGGGATTGGTGCTAGTAGGTTGCTAGTAGTGTTGATTACTCCTTGTAGTTGATGCTAGTTGGTTTATTTGGTGGAAGATCATATGTTCAGATCCTTTATGCATATTATTACCCTCGATTATGAACATGAATATGCTTTGTGAGTAGTTACGTTTGTTCACGAGGACAAGGGAGAAGTCTTGCTATTAGTAGTCATGTGAATTTGGTATTAGATTCGATATTTTGATGAGATGTATGTTGTCTAGCCTCTAGTGGTGTTATGTGAACGTAGACTACATAACACTTCACCATTATTTGGGCCTAGAGGAAGGCATTGGGAAGTAATAAGTAGATGATGGGTTGCTAGAGTGACAGAAGCTTAAACCCTAGTTTATGCGTTGCTTCGTAAGGGGCTGATTTGGATCCATATGATTCATGCTATGGTTAGGTTTACCTTAATACTTTTGTTGTAGTTGAGGATGCTTGCAATAGAGGTTAATCATAAGTGGGATGCTTGTTCAAGTAAGAACAGCACCCAAGCACCGGTCCACCCACATATCAAATTATCAAAGTATCGAACACGAATCATATGAACGTGATGAAAACTAGCTTGACGATATTCCCATGTGTCCTCGGGAGCGCTTTTCCTATTATAAGAGTTTGTTCCGGCTTGTCCTTTGCTACAAAAAGGATTGGGCCACCTTGCTGCACCTTATTTACTTTAGTTATTTCTTGCTCGTTACAATTTATCTTATCACAAAACTATCTGTTACCACTTATTTCAGTACTTGCAGAGAATACCTTGCTGAAAACCGCTTATCATTTCCTTCTGCTCCTCATTGGGTGCTACGTCTTGAGCTTGCGTTGGTTTTCCCCGAAGAGGAGAGGATGGTGCAGCACAGTAGCGTAAGTATTTCCCTCAGTTTTTGAGAACCAAGGTATCAATCCAGCAGGAGACCACGCGCAAGTCCCTCGTACCTGCACAAAACGATAGCTACTCGCAACCAACGCGATTAGGGGCTGTCAATCCCTTCACGGTCACTTACGAGAATGAGATCTGATAGAGATAATATTTCTGGTATTTTTTATTGATAGATGCAAAGTAAAAAGTAAAAGCAAAGTAAAAACAAAGCAAGTAAATAAAGTGAAGGTGATTGATATAATGAGAATAGAGCCGGGGGCCATAGGTTTCACTAGTGGCTTCTCTCAAGAGCATAGATATTCTACGGTGGGTGAACATATTACTGTTGAGCAATTGATAGAATTGAGCATAGTTATGAGGTTATCTAGGTATGATCATGTATATAGGCATCACGTCCGAGACAAGTAGATCAAACGATTACGCATCTACTACTATTACTCCACTCATCGACGCTATCCAGCATGCATCTAGAGTATTAAGTTAAAAACAGAGTAACGCCTTAAGCAAGATGACATGATGTAGAGGAATAAATTCATGCAATATTATAAATACCCCATCTTGTTATCCTCGATGGCAACAATACAATACGTGCCTTGCAACCCTTTCTGTCACTGGGTAAGGACACCGCAAGATTGAACCCAAAGCTAAACACTTCTCCCATTGCAAGAACTAACAATCTAGTTGGCCAAACCAAACGGATAATTCAAAGAGACTTGCAAAGATAACTCAATCATACATAAAAGAATTCAGAGAAGATTCAAATATTATACATAGATAAGCTGGATCATAAACCCACAATTCATCGGTCTCAACAAACACACCGCAAAAAGAAGATTACATCAAATAGATCTCCACGAGAGAGGGGGAGAACATTGTATTGAGATCCAAAAAGAGAGAAGAAGCCATCTAGCTACTAGCTATGGACCCGAAGGTCTCAAGTAAACTACTCACACTTCATCGAGGGGCTATGGTGTTGATGTAGAAGCCCTCCATGGTGGATGCCCCCTCGTGAACTCCGGAACAGGCCCCAAGATGGGATCTCGTGGATACAGGAAGATACGGCGATGGAATTAGGTTTTTGGCTCCGTATATGATCGTTTGGGGGTACGTAGGTATATATAGGAGGAAGGAGTACGTCGGTGGAGCGTCAGGGGGCCCACGAGGTAGGGGCGCGCCAAGGGGGGGGGGGCGCCCCCCACCCTCGTGACCGCCTCTCGCACTTCTTGGAGTAGGGTCCAAGTCTCCTGGATCACGTTCGGTGAGAAGATCACGTTCCCGAAGATTTCATTCCGTTTGGACTCCATTTGATATTCTGTTTCATCGAAATACTGAAATAGGCAAAAAAACAGCAATTCTGGGCTGGGCCTCCGGTTAATAGGTTAGTCCCAAAAATAGTATAAAAGTGGAAAATAAAGCCCAATATAGTCCAAAACAGTAGATAAAGTAGCATGGAGCAATAAAAAATTATAGATACGTTGGAGACGTATCATTGGGTTTGACACTCTTACTTATCGAAAGGACTACGATAGATCCCCTATACTTGTGGGTCATCATGACTCTTTTCTGGCACCGTTGCCAGGGAGTGTAGCGCCTTTTGTAGGTGGAATTTGGTAAGGAAAAATTTATATAGTGTGCTGAAATTTACTGCCACTTGTTACTATGGAAAGTAATTCTCTGAGGGGCTTGTTCGGGGTATCTTCACCCCGTCCAGTAGAGCAAAGAGTTGCTCCTCAACCTACTAAACCTATTGAAAATGAAACTCCTTTTGAATTTCCTTCGGGTATGATGGAACAACTGCTAGCTAATACTTTTGTAGGAGATGGAACCAAGCATCCTGATGAACACTTAATATATGTGGATGAGGTTTGTGGATTATTTAAGCTTGCAGGTATACCCGATGATGTTGTTAAGAAGAAGGTCTTCCCTTTATCTTTGAAGGGAGATGCATTGACATGGTATAGGCTATGTGATGATATGAGATCATGGAACTACAAAAGACTGAAATTGGAATTTCATCAAAAATATTATCCTATGCATCTTGTTCATCGTGATCGCAATTATATATAGAATTTTTGGCCTCGCGAAGGAGAAAGCATCACTCAAGCTTGGGGGAGGCTTAAATAAATGTTATATTCATGCCCCAATCATGAGCTCCCAAGAGAAATAATTATTCAAAGTTTTTATGCTCGGCTTTCTCATAATAATCAAACAATGCTCGATACTTCTTGTGCTGGCTCTTTTATGATGAAGACTATTGAATTCAGATGGAATTTATTGGATAGAATTAAACACAACTCTGAAGATTGGGATCTCGACGAAGGTAAGGAGTCAGGTATGACACCTAAGTTTGATTGTGTTAAATCTTTTATGGATACCGATATTTTCCATAAGTTTAGCACTAAATATGGACTTGACTTTGAGATAGTAGCTTCTTTCTGTGAATCTTTTGCTACTTATGTTGATCTCCCCAAGGAGAAGTGGTTTAAATATCATCCTCCCATAGAAGTAAAAGTAGCTGCACCTATTAAAGTTGAAGAAAAGACTGTCACTTATAATGATCCTATTGTTCCTACCTCTTATGTTGAGAAACCACCTTTCCCTATTAGAATAAAGGATCATGCTAAAGCTTCAACTGTTGTTTGTAAAATCAATATTAAAACTTATACACCTCCTGAGCAAGTTAAAGTAGAACCTAATATTGCTATTGTTAAAGATCTCTTGTCTGATAATATTGATGGGCATGTTATTCAGTTCTACGGTGAAACTGCTAGAATTGCTAAACCGTGTGCTAAAGATAAACATAAACCTGTGATAGGCATGCCTGTTATTTCTGTTAAAATAGGATATCATTGTTATCATGGCTTATGTGATATGGGCGCTAGTGCTAGTGCAATACCCATTGACTTATACAAAGAAATTATGCATGATATTGCACCTATTGAGTTAGAAGAAATTGATGTCACAATTAAGCTTGCCAATAGAGATACTATTTCACCAATTGGGATTGTTAGAGATGTCGAAGTCTTGTGTGGGAAAACTAAATATCCCGCTGATTTTCTTGTTCTTGGTTCTCCACAAGATAGCTTTTGTTCCATTATATTTGGTAGACCCTTCTTGAACACTGTTAATGCTAAGATAGATTGCGAAAAGAATGTTGTTACTATTGGCTTGGATGATATGTTTCATGAATTTAATTTCTCTAAATTTAGTAAACAACGTCGTGAGGAAGAATTGCCTAGCAAGGATGAAATTATTGGTCTTGCTTCTATTGCCGTACCTCCTAGTGATCCTTTAGAACACTATTTGCTAGACCATGAAAATGATATGTTTATGAATGAAAGAAGGGAAATAGATGAAGTATTCTTTAAACAGGAACCTATTCTGCAACATAATTTGCCGGTTGAAATCCTAGGAGGTCCTCCTCCACCCAAGGATGATCCCGTGTTTGAGCTTAAACCGTTGCCTGATAATCTTAAATATGCTTATCTTGATGAAAAGAAAATATATCTTGTTATTATTAGTGCTAACCTTTCAGAGCATGAAGAAGAATGATTATTGAAAACTCTGAAGAAGCACCGTGCCGCTATTGGATATACTCTTGATGATCTTAAGGGCATTAGTCCCACTCTATGTCAACATAAAATAAATTTGGAAGCGGATGCCAAACCAGTTTGTGATCCTCAATGACGTTTGAATCCTAAAATGAAAGAAGTGGTAAGAAAAGAAATACTCAAGCTTCTGGAGGCAGGTATAATTTATCCCGCTGCTGATAGTCAGTGGGTAAGTCCTGTCCATTGTGTCCCTAAGAAGGGAGGTATTACTGTTGTCCCTAATGATAAAGATGAATTGATCCCGCAAAGAATTATCACAAGCTATAGGATGGTAATTGATTTCCGCAAATTAAATAAAGCTACTAAGAAAGATCATTACCCCTTGCCTTTTATTGATCAAATTCTAGAAAGATTATGCAAACATACACATTATTGCTTTCTAGATGGTTATTCTGGTTTCTCTCAAATACCTGTGTCGGCTAAAGATCAATCAAAGACTACATTTACTTGCCCTTTTGGTACTTTTGCTTATAGATGCATGCCTTTTGGTTTATGTAATGCACCTGCTACCTTTCAAAGATGCATGATGGCTATATTCTCTGATTTTTGTGAAAAAAATTATGAGGTTTTCATGGACGATTTTTCCGTCTATGGTTCCTCTTATGATGATTGCTTGAGCAATCTTGATCGAGTTTTGCAGAGATTTGAAGAAACTAATCTTGTCTTGAATTGGGGAAAGTGCCACTTTATGGTTAATGAAGGTATTGTCTTGGGGCACAAAGTTTCTGAAAGAGGTATTGAAGTTGATAAAGCCAAGGTTGATGCTATTGAAAAGATGCCATGTCCCAAGGACATCAAAGGTATAAGAAGTTTCCTTGGTCACGCCGGATTTTATAGGAGGTTCATTAAGGACTTCTCAAAAATTTCTCGGCCTCTGACTAATTTATTACAAAAAGATGTACCATTTGTCTTTGATGATGATTGTGTAGAAGCATTTGAAATACTTAAGAAAGCATTAGTCTCCGCACCTGTTGTTCAGCCATCTGGTTGGAATTTACCCTTTGAAATTATGTGTGATGCTAGTGATTATGTTGTAGGTGTTGTTCTAGGGCAAAGAGTTGATAAGAAATTAAATGTTATCCATTATGCTAGTAAGACTCTAGACAATGCTCAAAGAAATTATGCTACTACCGAAAAGGAACTTTTAGCAGTTGTATTTGCTTGTGATAAATTCAGACCCTATATTGTTGATTCTAAAGTAACTATTCACACTGATCATGCTGCTATTAAATATCTTCTGGAAAAGAAAGATGCAAAACCTAGACTTATTAGATGGGTTCTCTTGCTGCAAGAATTTGATTTCCATATTGTTGATAGAAAAGGAGGTGAGAACCCCGTTGCAGATAACTTATCTAGGTTAGAGAATGTTCTTGATGACCCACTACCTACTGATGACAGCTTTCCTGATGAACAATGAAATGTCATAAGCACTTCTCGTAGCACTCCATGGTATGCTGATTATGCTAATTATATTGTTGCTAAATTTATACCACCTAGCTTCACATACCAACAAAAGAAAAAAAATTCTATGATTTGCGACATTACTTTTGGGATGACCCACATCTTTATAAAGAAGGAGTAGATGGTGTTATTAGACGTTGTATACCTGAGCATGAACAGGAACAGATCCTACGCAAGTGCCACTCCGAGGCTTATGGAGGACACCATGCTGGAGACAGAACTGCACATAAGGTATTGCAATCCGGTTTTTATTGGCCCACTCTCTTCAAGGATGCCCGTAAGTTTGTTTTGTCTTGCGATGAATGTCAAAGAATTGGTGATATTAGTAGACGTCAAGAAATGCCTATGAATTATTCACTGGTTATTGAACCATTTGATGTTTGGGGCTTTGATTATATGGGACCTTTTCCTGCCTCTAATGGATATACACATATTTTGGTTGTTGTTGATTACGTTACTAAGTGGGTAGAAGCTATTCCAACTAGTAGTGCTGATCATAACACTTCTATAAAAATGCTTAAGGAAGTTATTTTTCCGATGTATGGAGTCCCTAGATATTTAATGACTAATGGTGTTTCCCATTTTATTCATGGTGCTTTCCGTAAAATGCTTGCTAAATATGATGTTAATCATAGAATTGCATCTCCATATCACCCACAGTCTAGTGGTCAAGTAGAATTGAGCAATAGAGAGCTCAAATTAATTTTGCAAAAGACTGTTAATAGGTCTAGAAAAAAATGGTCCAAGAAACTTGATGATGCATTATGGGCCTATAGAACTGCATATAAGAATCCTATGGGTATGTTTCCGTATAAAATGGTTTATGGAAAAGCATGTCACTTACCTCTCGAACTAGAACATAAGGCATATTGGGCTATTAAAGAGCTCAACTATGATTTTAAACTTGCCGGTGAGAAAAGGTTATTTGATATTAGCTTACTTGATGAATGGAGAACCCAAGCTTATGAAAATGCTAAGTTGTTTAAAGAAAAAGTTAAAAGATGGCACGACAAAAGGATACAAAAGCGTGAGTTTAATGTAGGTGATTATGTATTGCTATACAACTCTCGTTTAAGATTTTTTGCAGGAAAACTTCTCTCTAAATGGGAAGGTCCCTACGTTATCGAGGAGGTCTATCGTTCGGTGCCATAAAATCAACAACTTCAAGGCACAAACCGAAGGTGGTAAATGGTCAAAGGATCAAACATTATATCTCGGTAATCCCATAAATGTTGAAACCAATATTATTGAAACCGTAACCCGGAGGAATACATAAGGGACACTTTCGGACCGCTTTGGACTTCAAAAGGAATAGGTATGTGGTACGGTAAGTAAACCGACTCCAAAACAATTTTTAAGGCAATATTTCTCCGTTTTGGAATATTTAGAAAAATAGAAAAATAAGTAGCAGTCCGGGAAGGACATGAGGGCCCCACGAGGGTGGTGGGCGCGCCCTACCCCCCTTGGCGCGCCCCCTACCTCGTGAGAACCCCGTGTGCCCTCCGGACTCCGTTTTCTTGCACGATACGTATTTTGGTCGGTAAAAATTCATTATATATTCTCCCGAAGGTTTTGACTCTCGTATCACGCAAATCTCTCCTGTTCTTGTTTCGAGCTGTTTTTCTGACAGGTCTAGATCATCATGACGTCCCCAAGTGCTTCCAAGGACAAGTTCTTCGAGAAGGTAATCAACCCTTACCTCGCGGAGGTGCTGCGACACCCTCAAACCATTGAGATGCGTGATGGGTTGCTGCACATCCGCGATGCCGAGGGACCAAAGGGAACAGGAAGCATGGAGTCGAGGCTCGAAGCAATGGAGCAACAAGTTTTCAAGTGCCAGGGGATGGTGGAGCGTGGAATCAACGCTAGCCACACGATGCTCGCGGAGTTCTCCAACAACTACGAGCCGGATGCCAAGAACACCGAGGAGGCCATCTTCAAGCTACATGAGAAAATCGAGCACCTCGAAGCCCAAATCTATGATATGCAAAATCAAAACTGTGAGTATGAATATAGATTCAAAAGGATGAGTTTGGCTGCAGATTTGAGGATTCCGGAGACTCAATCATCCTTCTATGATGGCGAGCCTATGCCATGGAAGGTGGACGACAAGCCTGCATCATCCACAACACCTCCACCTTCTTCGCCAACGAAGGAGACATAATCACATGGGTATGGGCACTCCCCTTGGCAACTGCCAAGCTTGGGGGAGGTGCCCCGGTATCGTATCACCATCACAACTCCTATCTTTACCGTTTTTTCTAATTCGATCCTTTTAGTAGTATCTTGATTTAGTAGAATAAATTCATGGCATGATCTAGTTTTGAGTTTTGCTTTATGATCTCTCTATGTAATCGAGTCCGTGAGCTATACATATAATAAAGTTTAGTGTTGAGTCAAAGGCTTGATTATTTTGCCATGATCTTGGGTGAACAAAAGAAAAGAAAGAAGAAAAAGAATAAAAAGAAACAAAGAGTTCATATTGATCTTATTGAGAGTAATGACTTCACATAGAAAGAGTATGATGATTAAAAGTTGTTGGGAGTTGGCAAATATAGCTTTGGTCATCGTTGCAATTAATAGGAAGTAATAAGGAAAGAGAGGTTTCACATATAGATATATTATCATTGACATCTTTTATGATTGGGAGCACTCATTAAAATATAACATGCTAAAGAGTTGATGTTGGACAAGGAAGACAATGTGATGAGTTATGTTTTCTTATATATGAGATAAAGTATGTTGTCATGGATCCTCTAACATGTTGAGCTTGCCTTTCCCCCTCATGCTAGCCAAATTCTCAGCACCAAGTAGAGATACTACTTGTGCTTCCAAATACCCTTAAACCAGTTTAGCCATGAGAGACCACCATATCTACCTATGGATTGAGTAAGATCCTTCAAGTAAGTTGTCATCGGTGCAAAGCAATAAAAATTGCTCTAAACATGTATGATTGATTGGTGTGGGAGAAATAAGCTTCATACGATCTTGTGATGTGGAAGTAATAAAAGCGACGGACTGCATAATAAAGGTTCATATCACAAGGGGCAATATAAAGTGACGTTCTTTCGCATTGAGATTTTGTGCATTCAACCATAAAAGCGCATGGCAACCTCTGCTTCCCTCTGCGAAGGGCCTATCTTCTATTATTATCCTCTACCTTATGCAAGAGTCACGGTGATCTTGACCTTTCCTTTTTCATTTTATCCTTTGGCAAGCCCAGCATGTTGGAAAGAACATGACATATATATCTAATTGGATGTAGGGGAGCATGAATTATTATTGTTGACATTACCCTTGAGGTAAAAGGTTGTGGGGCAAAACTATAAGCCCCTATCTTTCTCTGTGTCCGATTAAAACTCCATAACCACAAGTATTGCGTGAGTGTTAGCAATTATGAAGGACTATATGATAGTTGAGTATGTGGACTTGCTTTTAAGCTCTGACATAGACTCTTTCCGATGTTATGATAAATTGCAATTGCTTCAATGACTGAGGTTATAATTTGTTGGTGCCCAATAAGGTTTCTGATTCATACCTTTGCATTGTGAAAAGATCATCACTTGGACATAAGTAATCATATGACAAAATCTATATGTGTTGCTGTTATGAGAACAATCATGATGCCTTCATGTCCGTATTTTATTTTTATCGACGCCTCTACCTCTAAAAATGAGGACATATTTATTGTTATCGGCTTTTCGCTTGAGGACAAGCGAGGTCTAAGCTTGGGGGAGTTGATACGTCCATTTTGCATCATGCTTTTGTATCGGTATTTATCGCATTATGGGATGTTATTTCACGTTATGTCACAATACTTATGGCTATTCTCTTTATTTTACAAGGTTTACATGAAGAGGAGAATGCCGGCACTGGAATTCGGGTGGAAAAGGAGCAAATATTGGAGACCTATTCACAAGAACTCCAAAAGTCCGAAACTCCACGGAATATCTTAAAATAAATAAAGAAAAATCGTCGCCAAAGATAAAGGCCAGGGGGCCCACACCTTGCTCACGAGGGTGGGGGCGCGCCCCCCTAGGGCGCGCCCCCTACCTCGTGGGCCCCCTGGTGGCTCTCCGACGCCCATCTTCTCCTATATGAATTCTTTCGATGAGAAAAAAAATAAGAAGCAACCTTTCGGGACGAAACTCCGCCGCCACGAGGCGGAACCTTTGCGGAACAAATCTAGGGCTCCGGCAGAGCTGTTCTGCCGGGGACACTTCCCTCCGGGAGGGGGAAATCATCGTCATCATCATCACCAACGCTCCTCTCATCGGGAGAGGGAAATCTCCATCAACATCTTCACCAGCACCAACTCATCTGCAAACCCTAGTTCATCTCTTGTATCCAATTCTTGTCTCCAAGTCCGGGATTGGTGCTAGTAGGTTGCTAGTACTGTTGATTACTCCTCGTAGTTGATGCTAGTTGGTTTATTTGGTGGAAGATCATATGTTCAGATCCTTTATGCATATTATTACCCCTCTGATTATGAACATGAATATGCTTTGTGAGTAGTTACGTTTGTTCCTGAGGACAAGGGAGAAGTCTTGCTATTAGTAGTCATGTGAATTTGGTATTCGTTCGATATTTTGATGAGATGTATGTTGTCTAGCCTCTAGTGGTGTTATGTGAACGTCGACTACATAACACTTCACCATTATTTGGGCCTAGAGGAAGGTATTGCGTAGTAATAAGTAGATGATGGGTTGCTAGAGTGACAGAAGCTTAAACCCTAGTTTATGCGTTGCTTCGTAAGTGGCTGATTTGGATCCATATGTTTCATGCTATGGTTAGGTTTACCTTAATACTTTTGTTGTAGTTGCGGATGCTTGCAATAGAGGTTAATCATAAGTGGGATGCTTGTTCAAGTAAGAACAACACCCAAGCACTGGTCCACCCACATATTAAATTATCAAAGTACCGAACGCGAATCATATGAACGTGATGAAAACTAGCTTGACGATATTCCCATGTGTCCTCGAGAGCACTTTTCCTATTATAAGAGTTTGTTCTGGCTTGTCCTTTGCTACAAAAAGGATTGGGCCACCTTGCTGCACCTTATTTACTTTAGTTATTTGTTGCTTGTTACAATTTATCTTATAACAAAACTATTTGTTACCACTTATTTCAGTACTTGCAGAGAATACCTTGCTGAAAACCGCTTATCATTTCCTTATGCTCCTCGTTGGGTTCTACACTCTTACTTATCGAAAGGACTATGATAGATCCCCTATACTTGTGGGTCATCAGATGGCCTCCGTCCCCAAGCTCGTTGCCTTAGTGTGTGCGGAGGACGACGACCACGAGCGAAGCCACTTCCCGCCGGCCCTCAGGTATGCTACCTCTTTTAGAACCATACCCTTGTTCTATTGCCCCATCTGGCACGTCGTTGCATGTGGATCTTTTTCCACTCCACCATCTTCCCAATTTGCTATCCTCTCGCTTCTGCTTGGAGCCACGCAGCAAAACCCATAATTTGCACTATTAAAGGAAACCCTACTTCATGCAGACTAATCCATGTGCGGGTTGAATAAGGAAAGGAAGGAGACAGATCTTGTCCAAGAGAGTAGGCATCGAACCCGCATCTAGGTTGAAAAGGGAAAATCAGTAGCTAAGGAGCGAGTCTCGTGTCTCTTGGTTGAAGAAGGGTAGAAAGGCATGACAACGCAATAGAGAATGACCAGGTCGATCGGTTTGTTGTCCTCACATAGGAAAAAGGTGGCTAAAGAGAACAAAAATGGGACGTAATCCACATATGTTGCTGGATATTTGTTGCTCTAGGCAACCATACCTCCCTCACCACTCTACGTCGTGGAGGTACATCGCATTGGTGCGCCCATTGTCGAATGGGCCTCCCATGCTCTTATTGCCACTTTTTGGCTGTTAGTATAACGCCAGCAGTCAAGTCAAGCAATGCTACTGCTAAAGTGATGCCACATTTAACTAATGCCGCTCTCAGTCTAATGCCACCGATAAATTTAAGCAATGCCATTTAATGTCACTGGATTATTTCAGGGTTAGTTGTTGATTGTGGATGTATTAAAGATTTTTCAGCTAAGGCATTTT
The DNA here is from genome assembly GCA_021605205.1 of Aegilops longissima. Lineage (NCBI taxonomy): Eukaryota > Viridiplantae > Streptophyta > Magnoliopsida > Poales > Poaceae > Aegilops > Aegilops longissima. The sequence continues at coordinate 462,026,671 of CM038680.1, forward strand.
AATGCTGTTGCACAGCCTGTAATAAACTAACTACTCTACTGTTGCACTAGCCACTGGATTAGTGTATATTTGTAGTATTCGAATGGTGTTGCATTAGCGTATGGACATAAATAAAGTGTGGCAAGCTTTCCCAGATAAGTGCTCAAGAAAACTACTACCTGTTTTGCTAAATACTAGACGTTTGGGTACTTTAAACTGAACCGTGAAAACGTCTTATATTAAGGAACAGAGGGTGTAGAGTTCACACAAATTATCCCGGTAAAGCTAGTCACACCTTTGTTAAAATTGTAACATCCCAAATTTTCAATTTGGAATGTTATACATAGAGCATCATTGCATATCATATTCTTTTCATTGCATTTTTGCCCGATCCTAGAAACTCTACACAACTCAAGGACCCACGGGGAGAGTTGGGGAATTTTCGTTATTTTCATATTTGAGTTTTCTCAAATTTTGAAAATAGGATCATTTGATTTTAATTATTTTATCTTCAATAATTTCTACTATCAAAATATGAGAGAGGGAATAAAATGACTTTCCCAAAATAAAGAAATAATGAAGATTTAATAATAAAATCAAATAATATTTTATTTTGGAGTTTTTCACCTTTTTATTTGAATTTAGGAAAAATGCGCGTGTTTCAAAATTGCATTTAGGCCCCAAATAAATGTTCACTAAATCCAGCTTGATTTTAGAAGCCGGGGAAAATTTATTTCGGGATTTTTGGAGTCCGTTTAGTATTTCTTTTTTTTCTGCGCGTAATTATTTTAAAAAAACGCGCACCGCCTTACCGGGCCGTACCCGAGCGGGACTCCGCTCGGGGCGCCTTTATAAGCGGAGCCGCCCGAGCCGCTCAGCCCACCCGAGCCGCCGACCCACACCCGCGCCCAAATCCTAACCCTAATCCGTCGCCGCGCCGGAGCAGTCGCACGCCGCCCGAGGTTCGCCGCCGCCTCGATTTCCGTGCCGGTTTTTTTATAAAAACCGAGCGGTTTTCTTAGATTTTTTCAGTTTTTTTCGTTTTTTTTATTTTTTTATTGTTTTTATTATTTTCGTTTTTTTATTTTTTTTCTCGGTTTAGGCTAATTAACGAACGTTCGTTCGTTAGTTAAACGAATCTGTTCGTCATTTTTTTTCTTTTTCTCAGATTTAATCCGCGATTTTTCTGATCGCGATTCCAGATCCGATTTTCGTTTTAGTATAACTTTTCGCTCGTTTATCGGAATCAGGCGATTCAAGCACCTGGAGTTTCGTCTCGAAACCCTCTTTCCGAATAATCTACTTAAACAAGTTTTTGTTTCTGTAAAATTTGACTTAGGTCCAGATTAGTAGAACGAAGTTGTTTTCTTCCGCCGTTTGACTTTCGTTGCTTCGTTTGATTTGATTCTTTTTGCAAACCGGAGTTCTTAAGTTGAACTATCTGGTTAGATCTATTTGAGTTTTACCTGTGCATTAGATGAGTATTTATTGTATGCTTGTTTGTTTGTCTCGATAGATTACGAGTGCGCGCTTTGTTACTTCGAGTCTCTAGGTTTCGCGGATCATCAGCAAGGCAAGTAACACTTTGATCATACCTCTTCTCATACCCAGTTTTTATGCATTAGATCTATCCTCAAACACTTGCATGATTAGGATCTAAATTAAATTGTGGGATGGGAAGTAGATGAGGTAGTACCTATTACCTGTTTTATTATCAAACCCTTGGGAATTACTTCTACGTTTGCTTATTATGCTATGCTATGCTAATAGATGTGGATTGGGTGAGTGTATCCATGACAGATGTGAGATTGTTAATTAATGGTTTATTTAAGGTGGCAACTTAAACACACATCTGGGTGGATTGAGGCACCTGGTTTCTATCAGGACTTGCCTGTATTTCTTCGGACCGCCACCCAGGCTCAAAGGGATCATGAGATTATTCAAACTAGAATCTTCCGTGTGCAGCCACAAGCCATTATGGGCTCTGGCATAGTTGATTAAGTTGTGCGAACTCTTACGGGTAGACTAGCAGATGTAGGGGAAAGTAGGTGTATCGGTCTACCCACATGTAAGGTGCTAGTGCTCCTGAAAGACTATGTCTCAGTCATCCGTTTCTCAAACATCATGTAGTGCGAGAAATCCAACGGAGGCGATCGAGTCTTGTGGGGAAAAGTGCGCAAACCTCTGCAGAGTGTATAAACTAATCATGGTTAGCCGTGTCCCCGGTTATGGACATCTTGAGTATCTAGTACCTGGATATCATGTGAATCTCATCATGTTACTTCTAATTAATATTGTTGGGTTTGTTAATGAGTACTTTTAATTGGGATTGAGAATGCTGTCAACCATTCTCAATGTATCACAACCACCATGATAGTTAAATAAATTTATTCCTTTGCAGTAGGGAAAAATTGGCTTTATGCAAAAACTGTAACCATAGAGCTTTCCACCAGCCATATATGCATGTAGTATAGGCTATTCATTCCATTATTCTCTATGTGTTACATTGCCAACATATTCCATGTCTGACCCATTTTCGGCTGCAACGTTTCATGTTGCAGACTTTTGAACGACAGTAAGGTGCATAGGTCGTGGTTCTATACTCGATGATGCCGTTGGAGTTGATGGACTCGCTTATTCTTCCAAGCCTTCCATTTGTTATCGTATTTAGATGGCCTTAAGCCATATTTATTTTATTAAGTTCTCTCTTGAGACTTTCGATTGTATTAAAGTGTGTCATTGCTACTCTGTTATAAATCCTCCGAGTACTGTGTGGTGTCAGCATTACTGATCGAGGGATGACACTGAGCACAGAGATCAGACTGTTTCAGGTCTGGTTGCTACAAAGATGGTATCAGAGCACACGCTGACTGTAGGACATGACCATTAAGCTAAAAACCCTAGATCACTACTCTCTCTTCTCATTTCTAAACTCCTCACCCTTTCTACTCTTTTAGGATGACGGAAGCGAGGATCAAGTTCACTCAGCCGGATGAGGATACACCCTTTGGACGACACCTGAAGGAAGTCACTAAGTACCTTAACATCGGATTACCAAGTTTCACCGGGACTTACGATCCCACTTTACCCGAAGAAGAGCGCTGGAAGATTCAAGCTCAAGTTCCCGGAAGGACGTTTGCGCCAATCACGGAGCCCATAGAGTGTGTTTTCAATGCAGCAACCTGGAGTCTGGGAAAGAGCATGGCAGCTCACATTACCATGGGACGCATTGGAGAAGTTTATAAAGAAGACCTCAAGGATACTATCTACCAGATTTGCGGGCGCCGAGATGAACAATGGGAGATAGTTGGCACTAAGAAGGATCAATCCATTGTAGCTTTCATCCAGGAGTTAAACCAGCACATTCGACGCCAGGAGAACCAGATGTGCGCAGACATGATGGAGTTGAAGACAGCAAAAGCCAAGATTATCGAACTAGAAGGAGAACTGAAGGCCACTCGCAAGGACTACATGGAGGAGATTGTAGCTTTAGTGGGACAAAACGACGACCTTAAGGAGAAGATTGAAGAACTCATGGGAAATTCAGCACCCGGAGGAGAAGATGAAGATAACACCTGTCCAGAGAACTACATCATCATCGACGACACCGATTTCGATCCTAGTGATGATGATTTCGAAGATGAAGCTGGAGCAGATATCATGGAGTCTTCATCGGAGCAGTTTTTCTAGTTGACCACCATAACAGTAGTAGATTACCCCCATGTTATATTAGTTTTAGTTTCAGCACTTTGTAACGATAGATAGACCGTTGTATGCCCTTGTTTGAATTGATTGGAGTGACATTGTGTGATTTGTCTCATGTGCATATGGGTAGTGTTTCTCTCTAGACCTCATTCTATTCTAAATTCTCATCTTTTCTAAATTCTCATCTTTTCTTTAAAACCCTCAGATGCCTCCGAGATGCAACCCCGGATTTGTCTTTCCGCCAGAGATCACTCAGTTGATTCAGCAGCAGAATGCCTTGATTCAAACATTGGTACAGAACCAAGGCAACAACAACAACAACAACAACAACAACAACAACAACAACAACAACAACAACAACCCACCGCCACCACCACCTGTTGACCATTTGACCCGTTTCTTAAGGCTGAATCCGCCAGTGTTTTCCAGTAGCACCGAGCCGATTGTTGCAGATGATTGGCTCCGTAAGATAGGGAGGGAGTTGACCACTGCAGGTTGTACAGATGGAGAAAGGGTGTAGTTTGCCGCACATCAGCTCGAAGGACCCGCAGCAGCATGGTGGGAGAATTTTACAGCCACTTACCCTGTAGACACTGTCACATGGGATCAGTTTCAGCAAGCTTTCCGTACTGCCCATGTTTCAGCAGGAGCTATGGCCATGAAGAAGCGTGAGTTTCGCAACTTGCGCCAAGGAGGACGGACAGTTGGCCAGTATGTAGATGATTTCAGTAAGCTAGCACGTTATGCCCCAGATGACGTTGCTATGGACGCAGCTAAGCAGGAGAAGTTTCTAGAAGGACTGAATGATGAGCTGAGCATGCAGTTGATGGTAGCCACCTTCAATAACTACCAGGAGTTAGTAGATCGTGCTCTCATGATAGAAGGGAAGCAGCAGCAGATTGACAATCGCAAGAGGAAGTATGGACAGGGGAAGAATAACTCTGGAGCTCAGCAGAAACTTCGCTTTACCCCGAAGCCAGGAGGACAATTTCAGCATACCCATGGAGGAGGTAGCTCGCACAACCATAATGGCACCAAGAATGGGAACGGGAATGGAGGAAGCAATGGACAAAGCCGCACCAACCCGTCAACACCATCCAAGGTAGACCTGAGCCACATCACTTGCTTAAGTGCCGCAAGACTGGGTATTATGCAAACGATTGTCCAGAAGGCCAGAATGGAAATGGCAATGGAAGCTCAGGAAAGAAGCCGAATCCTTTCAACAAAGGACAAGTGAACCACGTTACCGTGGAGGAGGTTGAAGCTCAGCCAGATGCAGTAATAGGTAAGTTTTTGGTTAAGTCATTTATGCAGGTTGTTCTTTTTGATCTTGGTGCATCACATTCATTCATATCAAGGGGATTTGCGGATAAGTTTAGCCTACCCACTAAAACTCTTAAGACACCCATGCTAGTAAGCTCACCGGGAGCGGAGTATATGGCCAGTCAAGGATGCTTTCAAGTGCCATTAAGTATAGGGAGGCATGTTTTCCCAACGGATTTAATTATATTGGAATCCCAAGGTTTGGATGTAATTCTTGGTATGGATTGGTTGTCGATGTATGGAGGAAACATTGATTGCGCCAGCAAGACAATTTTGCTTACCACCCCAAAAGGAAGGAGAATCAGGTATGTATCACGGCATGAGCCAAGGAGAGCACATGTAAATTCCTTATCAGGAGTTGTGCAGGAGGAAGTACCAGTGGTAAGGGATTTCCCGGACGTGTTTCCGGAAGAGTTGCCAGGCATGCCACTGGATAGGGACATTGAGTTTCTGATTGAACTACTGCCAGGCACTGGGCCGATATCTAAGAGACCGTATTGGATGCCAGCCCAAGATTTGGAGGAAATTAAGAAGCAGATTAAGGAGTTACTGGATAAAGGTTTTATTCGCCCAAGTTCTTTGCCTTGGGGATCACCAGTACTTCTAGTGGAGAAGAAGGATGGATCATTAAGAATGGTTGTTGATTATCGTGGATTGAACGAAGTAACCATTAAGAACAAATACCCGTTGCCGATGATCAATGACTTGTTTGACCAATTGTAAGGAGCTAAGGTGTTTTCAAAGATCGATTTGCGATCAGGGTACCATCAGTTGAAGATTCGAGAGCAGGATATACCTAAGACGGCTTTTACCACCAGGTACGGGCTGTATGAGTACGCCGTTATGTCATTTGGTCTGACTAACGCACCTGCCTATTTTATGAACCTGATGAACAAAGTGTTTATGGAGTTTTTGGATAAGTTCGTCGTGGTGTTCATTGATGATATTTTGGTTTACTCGAAGAATGAAGAGGAACATAAGGAGCATTTGCGTTTGGTACTCGAGAAGCTCAGAGAACACCAATTATATGCCAAGTTCAGCAAGTGTGAGTTTTGGTTGAAGGAAGTTGGATTTCTTGGACACGTTATATCTGGAGAAGGAATAGCGGTTGACCCCACAAAGGTTATCACTGTGACCAATTGGGAAGCGCCAACGACGGTTGGAGAGATCCGGAGTTTCCTTGGACTAGCAGGATACTACCGGAGATTCATTGAGAATTTCTCAAGGATTGCGAAGCCTATGACAGAATTGTTGAAGAAGGATACAAAGTTCATTTGGACCGAGGAGTGTGAAGCTAGTTTCCAAGAGTTGAAGAAACGTTTGGTTACCTCACCAGTGTTAATTCTGCCAGATCAGACCAAGGATTATGAGGTATATTGCGACGCTTCACGTCGAGGACTTGGAGCAGTGCTTATGCAGGAGGGGAGAGTTGTTTCGTATGCTTCACGACAGCTTAAGCCTCATGAGCTAAACTATGCTACGCATGATTTGGAGTTAGCAGCCGTAGTGCATGCGTTGAAAACATGGAGACATTTCCTCATTGGAAATCATTGTGAGGTGTATACGGATCACAAGAGTTTGAAATACATCTTCACGCAGAAGGAGCTAAATCTCAGGCAGAGGAGATGGTTGGACCTTATCAAAGATTACGATATGAGATTGCATTATCACCCCGGAAAGGCTAACGTTGTAGCAGACGCGTTGAGCCGCAAGAGTCACGTGAACACATTAATGACGGGAGAAATACCAAAGGAGTTAGCCGAGGATCTTCGAGAGCTATGTTTGGAAATAGTTCCGAGAGGCTATGTAGCAGCACTGGAGATTCAGTCAACTTTGATGGATAAGATCAGGGAAGCTCAGAAGACCGACAAAGAGATTGCTTCTATAAAGGAGAAAATGAGCGAAGGAAAAGCAAAGGGATTTCGTGAGGATGAGCACGATACCTTATGGTTTGAGGACCGTGTTTATGTGCCCAATGACCCGGAGATCAGGAAGTTGATTCTACAAGAGGCACATGATTCACCATACTCGATTCACCCAGGAAATACCAAGATGTATTTGGATTTGAAGAATACTTTCTGGTGGACCGGAATGAAGAAGGACATTGCAGAGTACGTAGCAGTTTGTGATGTATGTCAGAGGGTGAAGGCGTAACATCGAAGCCGATGAGGATTGTTACAGCCATTGCCTATACCCGAATGGAAGTGGGATAAACTAGGTATGGATTTCATCACGGATTGCCCAGACTTGTTCAAAGCTATGACTCAATTTGGGTTGTAGTCGACCGTTTGACGAAGGTAGCTCATTTCATTCCAGTAAAGACTACCTACAGCAGTGCCAAATTGGCTAAGATATACATGACCAGGATTGTATGCTTGCATGGAGTTCCGAGGAGTATCGTATCAGATAGAGGAACCCAATTCGTCTCAACGTTCTGGAAGCAGTTGCACGAAACTTTGGGAACCAGGCTGGAGTTTAGCACAACTTTCCATCCACAGACAGATGGACAAACCGATAGAGTCAACCAGTTTTTGGAGGATATGCTTAGAGCTTGTGCTTTGGATTATGGATCAAGTTGGGATGACAACTTGCCGTATGCGGAGTTTTCTTACAACAACAATTACCAAACCATTCTAAAGATGGCACCTTTCGAAGCCTTGTACGGGAGGAGGTGCAGGACCCCGTTGTTGTGGGATGAAGTTGGAGACCGCCAGTTGTTTGGACCAGATTTGATTAAGGAGTCTGAACAGAAAGTAAAGTTGATTCGCGATAGGCTCAAGGTAGCCCAGTCAAGACAGAAGAGTTATGCGGACTCAAAACGCAAGGAGACAGAATACGAAGTCGGAGACAGAGTTTATCTTCGCGTATCGCCACTTCGAGGAGTTAAGCGTTTTGGAGTTAAAGGAAAGTTAGCACCTCGATTTGTAGGACCTTATCGAGTTTTCGAACGCATGGGAGAAGTTGCGTACAAGTTGGGACTAACGAAGGATTGTCAGGAGTCCATGATGTGTTTCATGTTTCTCAGTTGAAGAAGTGTCACACAGAGATGGTCGATATACCACTGAGAGATACCGTGCCACTGGAAGCGATTCAGTTGAATGATGATTTGACCTACGAGGAGAAACCGGTTAAGATTTTGGAGTATGCCAGCAGAGTCACTCGGAGCAAAGTCATTAAGTTTTGCAAAGTTCAGTGGAGCCACCACACTGAGGATGAAGCCACCTGGGAGCGAGAGGAAGATTTGCTGAAGGACCACCCTCACCTATTTTCTAGCCAACCCGAATCTCGAGGGCGAGATTCATCTTAAGGGGCTAGGTTTGTAACATCCCAAATTTTCAATTTGGAATGTTATACATAGAGCATCATTGCATATCATATTTTTTTTCATTGCATTTTTGCCCGATCATAGAAACTCTACACAACTCAAGGACCCACGGGGAGAGTTGGGGAATTTTCGTTATTTTCATATTTGAGTTTTCTCAAATTTTGAAAATAGGATCATTTGATTTTAATTATTTTATCTTCAATTATTTCTACTATCAAAATATGAGAGAGGGAATAAAATGAATTTCCCAAAATAAAGAAATAATGAAGATTTAATAATAAAATCAAATAGGATTTTATTTTGGAGTTTTTCGCCTTTTTATTTGAATTTAGGAAAAATGTGCGTTTTCAAAATTGCATTTAGGCCCCAATTAAATGTTCATTAAATCCGCTTGATTTTAGAAGCCGGGAAAATTTATTCGGGGATTTTGGAGTCCGTTTAGTATTTCTTTTTATTTTTTTCATGCAGAATTATTTTAAAAACGCACCGCCTTACCGGGCCGTACGCGAGCGGGACTCTTCTCGGGGCGCCTTTATAAGCGGAGCCGCCCGAGCCGCTCAGCCCACCCGAGCTGCCGACCCACACCCGCGCCCAAACCCTAACCCTAATCGCTTGCCATTGCCATGCCTTGAGCCGCCAGACGCCGCCTTGAGGTTCGCCGCCTCGATTTCCGCGCCGTTTTTTTTTATAAAAACCGAGCATATTTTCTTCGGTTTATTTATTTATTTATTTATTTTTATTTTTTCTCGGTTTAGGCTAATTAACGAACGTTCGTTCGTTAGTTCGTTTAAACGAATCTGTTCGTCGTTTTTTTCTTTTTCTCGGATTTAATCCGCGATTCCAGATCCGATTTTCGTTTTAGTATAACTTTTCGCTTGTTTATCAGAATCAGGCGATTCAAGCGCCTAGAGTTTCGTCTCGAAACCCTCTTTCCGAATAATCTACTTAAACAAGTTTTTGTTTCTGTAAAATTGGACTTAGGTCCAGATTAGTAGAACGAAGTTGTTTCCTTCCGCCGTTTGACTTTCGTTGCTTCGTTTGATTTGATTCTTTTTGCAAACCGGAGCTCTTAAGTTGAACTATCTGGTTAGATCTATTTGAGTTTTACCTGTGCATTAGATGAGTATTTATTGTATTCTTGTTTGTTTGTCTACGATAGATTACCCGGAGTGCGCCGCCTGTTACTTCGAGTCTCTAGGTTTCGCGGATCATCAGCAAGGCAAGTAACACTTTGATCATACCTCTTCTCATACCCAGTATTTATGCATTAGATCTATCCTCAAACACTTGCATGATTAGGATCTAAATTAAATTGTGGGATGGGAAGTAGATGAGGTAGTACCTATTACCTGTTTTATTATCAAACCCTTGGGAATTACTTCTACGTTTGCTTATTATGCTATGCTATGCTAGTAGACGTGGATTGGGTGAGTGTATCGATGACAGATGTGAGATTGTTAATTAATGGTTTATTTAAGGTGGCAACTTAAACACACATCCTGGGTGGATTGAGGCACCTGGTTTTATCAGACTTGCTCTGTATTTCTTGGACCGCCACCTGTGCTCAAAGGGATCATGAGATTATTCAAACTAGAAACTTCCGTGTGCAGCCACAAGCCATTATGGGCTCTCGCATAGTTGATTAAGTTGTGCGAACTCTTACGGGTAGACTAGCGATGTAGGGGAAAGTAGGTGTATCGGTCTACCCACATGTAAGGTGCTAGTGCTTCGAAAGACTATGTCTCGGTCATCCGCTTCTCAAACATCATGTAGTGCGAGAAATCCAAAGGAGGCGATCGAGTCTTGTGGGGAAAATCATAAACCTCTACAGAGTGTATAAACTAATCATGGTTAGCCGTGTCCCCGGTTATGGACATCTTGAGTATCTAGTACCTGGATATCATGTGAATCTCATCATGTTACTTCTAATTAATATTGTTGGGTTTGTTAATGAGTACTTTTAATTGGGATTGAGAATGTTGTCAACCATTCTCAATGTTTCACAACCACCATGATAGTTAAATAAATTTATTCCTTTGCAGTAGGGAAAAATTGGCTTTATGCAAAAACTATAACCATAGAGCTTTCCACCAGCCATATATGCATGTAGTATAGGCTATTCATTCCATTATTCTCTATGTGTTATATTGCTAGCATATTCCATGTGCTGACCCGTTTTCGGGCTGCAACGTTTCATGTTGCAGACTTTTCAGATGACGAGTAAGGTGCATAGGTCGTGGTTCTATACTCAGTGATGTCGTTGGAGTTGATGGACTCGCTTATTCTTCCAAGCCTTCCGCTGTTATCGTATTTAGATGGCCTTAAGCCATATTTATTTTATTAAGTTCTCTCTTGAGACTTTCGATTGTATTAAAGTGTGTGATTGCTACTCTGTTATAAATCCTCCGAGTCTTGTGTGGTGTCAAGACACTCTTGATCCGAGGATGACATCGAGCACGTAGATCGACTGTTTGAGGTCCAGTCGCTACAAAATTAATGTTCATTATGTTATCGGAGGAGGTGCAGTATGTTTGTCTCTAATGCCCACATCGACTACATACCCGACATCATGATGTAATGTTAAGTCATTTCCTTTTCTACAGTGTCACAGAATTGTCAAGGCGGTGATGGCATTTTATTTTAGTATAACTACACAAAATTTGCTTAAAAGAAGAGGAAAGGTTAGGAATGGCTCAGTTTTTCAGAAAAAACTATGTATGCCTTCCTGACATCAGCCGTTGTTGCTTTATTTATTCCTTCAAGCAGGTGGTTAGAAACAGTCTTGCTACCTTTTCCCATTAAGAAATTGGAATGCTTATATTTGTGAGTCTATGCTTCAACTAGTGCCACTTTTATAGTAATCACACTTTCAATATCTATGCAAACAGGGATGCTCGATTTTAGTGGAATTGCACAAAAAGTCCAACTGGTTCAACATTAGGAGCATGTTTTTTCCAAACCTTTATATCCAATTGGTGGCACTATGAGCTGTTCATTAGGAAGGTACATGGTTTGCTACTATCTTGCTACTCTTTTTGTACTGTCATTAGATAGTAATACTAGTGGTTTGCATGTGAATTTATTGGCAGGGTGGACCTACATTGGAGGTGCAGGACATGATTCAATGATTGGATGCTCAATTTCGGTTGTATCGATTTCACCACTTCCATCACTGCGAACATGGTGTGGTATAGTTTACTAGCTGCTTGATATTTGTGCAGACAGAGATGTCTGCCCGTTGCTATTTGGCAAACAAACAAAGTGTCCGCAATTTTGGTTGAACTGCACAAAAGAATAGTATAGTCACTACATGCAGTGCCATTTGAAAATAGACACAAAGATTGGATAGTCGCTTCATGGACTGCAGAAAAGTAGTACTGTACTATTTACTAGCCAACACTAGGTGCTTCATTGCTTTGGTCTGATTATACAATGGGCATCATTTTCCCTAAGTTAAAGTTTGTATTCCGAAAATAGTCTCGCGGTGTGATCGAGAGAAGACCAAATCATATTGCAGTGGATGTTCCTCCATCATGTGTGGTTCATTCTCATGGTTCCAACTGTTGGTGAAACCACTTACGTTTGCAAGAGGAATTGTAGACTTCACAAACAAATTTGTCTTTCAGTCTGTACGTAATGTTGGCCAAGAGAAGCATCCATGTTAGTAGGAAGAATAGATGTTTTTTCTAGATCTTTGCTTTTGGAACTACATATTTGTATATGATCTGGGAATCATTGAGATGCATTAACATGTTGATCTTATGTATGGGAATCGTACTAGTTAGTTTTAGTTGCGAGTCTTGCGACGCAAGATCCGAAGTGGCTGATCTTTGCTTTTGGAGCTACATATTTGTATATGATCTGTGAATCATTGAGATGCATTAACAGTTACTTATTTCTGTTCGCTCAGTGTTTACAAGTTACTGATTGATCACTAGCTAGCCTACAAATGCGCTCCTGGCAGTTTTATTTGCGACGCAAGATGCGAAGTGGCAGTTTTTTGAATAAAAATGTCTACCTTTGAAGAAACTGACAAGCTACACTATCGATCCTACACGGATAAAAATGCCTACCTCTGAAGAAACCGACAAGCTACACTATCGATCCTACACGGATAAATAGCGGATCACGCACGTACTACCTCCTTTCCGGTTTGCAGGGCTCAATTCAAGAAACGACCTACTCGATCCTACACGAATAAATAGCGGATCACACACGTACTAGTACCTCCTTTCCGGTTTGCATGGCTTAATTCAAACCTCTCACCAACCAAGGTGCTCCCTCCGTCTGGGTTTATTAGTCCCGTGAGCAAAGCAGCAAGACCAAGGCATGGCAATAATTAACGGCATGCAGAAGTTTAAGCCTAATTAATTCCAGCGATTTAAGTGGCTGCATGCGTGCCCTCGGCTGCGACTCATTCCATGCTGCTTCGTGTACTGCCTGTGAGCAATTCTGAGTGCCTGCATGCAGCCGGCCGTAATTAAGGCAGCTAACTGATGCGAAAAAAGATACGCTTTAATTGTTGTGGGCTTTTTAAATCCGTGAAATCATTATTGACAAGGAGGGAGATGATTCGAGTGCACTTGTTTGACCGCCATGCCGGCATGCGACCCAGACGGGACGGGACGACACCGTCATAATTTCAGTTTCCCTAGTTTTCCACGGCAAGCTGGCACGCTAAGCCATTATGCATTGAATTCCGATGATCGTCGCGCTACCTTCCCCCTATAAGTACTGTCTCCCGGCCTTCTCCGGTGCCACCGTGACCCAACTCGCCATATCCTCATAAGCCCCCACCGGCCTGACGTCGCTCGCCACGTCCGCGGTAGGCGACGCCTGAGGCGGTCACCGCCGGAACTAGTGTTCGGTTTTTCACCGGAAGGCAGACGGAGGGAGGATGCATTCTGTCTGTCTTTAGATGGCAATGCGCAGATCGAGGAGTTGTTGGAGCGTGACCGCATGGCGGAGGAGCAGGAGTTGTTGGAGCGCGACCGCCTGGCGGAGGAGCAGCGTATCGCCGATTTGCGCCGCCAGCGGGACAGCAGCGCACCGACGCTCTGAGTCGTGAGCAGAGCACCCGCAACTGGGCCGACTACGTGGAGGCCGGCGCCCGACAAATAGCCCTGGAGGCTGTCGGGCACGCACGCGTTCGCGACGCTGATTTTTACTACCAGCTCATCAAGTGGGTTTCCCGCTTGGAAGCCGAAGCTTCGGTGGACCACGCCGGCATGAAAAGGGCCAACGCGCGCGAGCAACGCGCCCTATCGCACCTCTGGCAAGTCCGAGGCGAGGCGCAGGACGCCGGTGCCGGCTTTTAGCGTGTACCACAGATGGCGGCCGGCATCGTCTAGTTAATGGTGCACCAGTGGTGCGCCATTAGTATCTGGTATACTAATGGCGCACCACATAGAAGTGCGCCATTAGTAACATTTTTTTTCAAATTATTTTTTCAGAATTTTTTTTTAAAATTTTTCAATTTTTTTTTAAATTTTCTTTCCAATTTTTTTTCATTTTTTTCTTAATCTCAGGTCACTATGGCTTAATCTCGGGTCAATATGCTTAAACTCAGGTGAAATCGCACTCCGTGGTCAAACTTTCCGAAAGGTCACCCATCCTCACACTACTCCAGCTCAAGCACGCTTAACTTCAGAGTTCTATCCAACCCCAGCAACAGCTCACTTCACAGGCACTTGTTGATATATCTAGCATATCAATCCTATTATACCTTGTTGATGTCTAGGACTTTGTTCATGTTCATGACTATGATGAAATTTTGAAAAATATTTCAAACTTCCCGGTCATATTAAGTATCATTTTTTGAAAAACAATTAAAAAAAATCAAAACCATTTTTTTTCTGTTACTAGTGGCGCACCACATCCACGGCGCGCCACAAGTAATTTTGAATTTTTTTGAATTTTTTTGCCTCTAGATCTTGAAAGCCCCGTAACTTTTTTCTGTTGGGTTTTTGGGGATTCTGAAAATGTTTAATAGGGTTCCCCTTGTTAAATTTGGATGTAACTTTTCGAGTAGATGATTTTTCATATAAAAAACTTTTTAATCCGAGTTCGTATGCAAAAGTTATGGCCATTTTATAAATTTTCAGAGAGATTTTGCAAATAAAGTCGAAATTCATATTTGTAAATTTTCCCAACAACTACCACCACATATCACATGGAAAACTTATTTTCTTTTATTTTCTTGACATTTTTATCATTTTCTTTTATTTTTTTTAAAACTGAAAAGGCGGTCCACGGGGGTGCATTCGGGAACTTTTTTGCAAGTTAGTAATGGCGTATCGTGGGGTACTAGTTAAACTAGTAATGGCGCATCACACCCACGGTGCGCCATTACTAGTTTTGAAAAGAAAAAAAATTTGAAAAAAACTTAGTAATGGCCCACCAGCGGACAGTGCGCCATTACTAGTTAAAACTACTAATGGCGCACTGTCCACAGGTGCGGCTTTACTAACAATTTTTTTTAATTTTTTTTCAAAACTACTAATGGCGCACGGTGGATGTTGTGCGCCATTACTATGTGCAAATACTAATGGCGCACCACTCCCACGGTGCGTCATTAGTAGTATTTAAAAAAAATTACTAATGGCGCACCGTGGGATGTGGTGCGCCATTAATATTTGCACACTAATGGCGCACCAACACATGGTGCGCCATTAGTATTTAGTAATGACGCACCACATGTACAGTGCGCCATTAGTGTCCATCTCATCTATAGCCCTTTTCCTAGTAGTGACCCTATCCAAGTTGTGGATGGTCGGTGTGGTCGGCATTTTTTTCATTTTAGGTTGCCTTCCATGCAACGCATGCTACCACTGTAAGTGTATATATGATAGTAATTTGAGTATGTAATGGAATTCAATGTATATACAATATATTTTGCTGAGATGTACTCCTCCTTTTTTGAGGGAATATATAATTCATTTTTCTGAGAGGGTGTATACTACTTATTGTGAGCGAGTATATTCTTTTATTTTGTAATGTGGTATATACCATATATTTTGCTAAGTTGGTATATCTTTTTTTGTGAGCGATTGAGTATATACATTATTTTGTTGAGAGGATATATACTGCATTTTTGTGATGAGTATATACCATATATTGTGCCGCGAGAGAACATACTTTTTCGTGAACGGGTATAAACTTCATTTCATGGAGATGGTATCACTAGTAAAGAACGACCTTTAGTACCGGTTCGTAAGGACCTTTAGTCCCGATTCTATAACCGACACTGAAGGGTGGGGACTAAAGGTACCCCCTTTAGTCCCGGTACAACACGAACCGAGGCCAAAGGCCCACCACGTGGCATGAGCCCGCGCGGTGGTTTGGGGGACGTTTAGTACCGGTTGGTAACACCAACTGGGACTAAAGGTTTTTTTATTTATTTCTTTTTGATTTTTTGAAGAAAAAATGATTTTTTTTATTTTCAAATTCCTGAATTATGTGACGATTTAGTCTCTAATCATCCCTCATCATTGCTCTAATCACCCCTTATCATTCCAAATCGTCTAACTTCCCGACTGGCCACCCATCCTCTCGCTACTCCAGCCTAAGCACGCTTAACTTCCGAGTTCTATTCCCCCTAGTTTCCAAGTCCGCACTTGTTGTTTAGCTGACAATAGTAAGTTGTCAATCCTATTAACCTTCAGGAGTTTAGCTTGAGCATGAAGTCACACGTTTCACCGTTTGAGTTTGAAACTATTATTCTAAAAAATAATAATTATTTAGTAATACTAATATTTCTTGAATAAGTAGTTTGACCATAGTTTGACCACAGTTTGACCAAATTTGACCATAGTTTAACCAAAATTCAAAAAAACTAAAATAATTATTTATTAACACTAATATTTCTTGAATAACTAGTTTGACCATAGTTCGACCAAAAATTCAAAAAAAAAAACAAAAATTTGAGCATATCTTTTTTTCCTTTCAGAATTTGACGATTCTAAAAAATTTCAAACAGGCCTACGGCTGTCAAAATTGGATGCGTATTTTCGTGCTGATTTTTTGATATATTCTGCGTTTTTTTTCGACATCATATGCAAAAGATATGGCCGTGTTACTTTTTCCTAACACTTTTTTGTAAAACATAACTACATCTCAAAGGATTTTAATTGTTGAAGTTTTTATCATTTTCTTTTGTTTTTTTTAAACAGAAAAGGCGATAGGGGGTAGAGTTTGAAAATTGCCCTATAGTCCCGGTTTGTGTCTCCAACCGGGACTAAAGGTGTGATACAAACCGGGACTATAGGTGGCCCTTTAGTCCCGGTTTGTGTCATAAACCGGGACTAAAGGGGCTCCTGGGGCCCCGGCCTGACGCCAGCCTGCCACCACCCCTTTAGTCCAACTTTGCGGTACAAACCGGGACTATAGGTCAGAACTGAACCGGCACTAATGCATAGCCGT
This sequence comes from Aegilops longissima, assembly GCA_021605205.1. Taxonomy (NCBI): domain Eukaryota; kingdom Viridiplantae; phylum Streptophyta; class Magnoliopsida; order Poales; family Poaceae; genus Aegilops; species Aegilops longissima. The sequence continues at coordinate 462,043,424 of CM038680.1, forward strand.
TCGAACCGGGACTAATGGTCACATTAGTACCGGTTCATTTACAAACCGGAATAAAGGGATGAACATTAGGCTCTGTTTCTACTAGTGTATATACTGTTTCAAGAGCATATATTGCATTGCTGAGTGAGAATTTTTCGTGAGCATGTATACATACTATATTTTTTGAAGAAAGAAGTATGAACTAAAAATAGGTGTATATCATTAGAAAAATGAAAGGTATATTTTGTTTCGAAGACAGGTATACTTCCATTTCAGGAAATAAAAAATACTAAAATAACCAAATTATGTAAGTGCATCATATTACACCATCGTGTTTAATATGCATGCATCTTGCATGATGCACAAATCGATTCTTCTAGATCTGGATCGCAGTATCGGGTGATCGGAGCTGTCAGCGAAGTCCCTTGAGTTTTGTAGTCATAGCGTATGTGAGGGGAAAAGCTGATCTGCCTCTTGCTCCCGCCGGCGGCGTATACCAGCTCGTGTACAATCCTCGATTCAGATGAGCTATGTAGATCAATCATGCATAAGATATAAAATAATCAGTACTACTCTCTCCGTTCTAAAATAGATGACTCAACTTTGTACTAACAGATGCATGTAGTTTCATTATCCATTTACGCATGCACATTAACTAGTGAACATACCTTGATATACGATAGGCCAGCTGCTTCATCAACATGTATCTGGGAGTGGACGGTCGAGAGCGCTAAATGCCGGAGCCCGGAGACGTGCTGGGCAAAAACGGGAGCGTCGTGCAACGGGTCCAGAGCTGAGACCGAGCCGCCGTCGGCGGCGACGAAGCTACAAGAAATAGGTCAGCTGCCGTCCCAGCAAGGTAGGCGCGAGAATAACAGATGGATGCAGATTAGTTTCAAGGGTGACTTTTAATATCCCTATAAAAAAGGCTTCTGTTCCAACAAATTAAATAATTGTCTCACTCGGATGACTTCTAATATATTTTGCCAATAGGTTACGACATTCTCACTTGGAATTTACCATCATCTCTAAGTTAGACGATAATTTTTAGGACTGTCTATTTCACATTTGATTGTTTTTAAATTCAACAATATTCAAATTCCCCAACATTTGACTGTTTTTCAATTCAACAATATTCAAATTCCCCAACCAATGAACATATGACACCTGTTTGTCCCAAACCCCCCACGCCCCACCGGCCGCTGTTTATTTTCTTATTTCGGGTTAAATGGGTCGGGCAAACCTCTGACCCGGTACCGGCACCACCACCAAACTTTGCTGCACGGCAGCCTCGCTGGACAACAGCAAACAGCTGGCCATCAACTTGCTACCCACGGAAACGCAGGCCCCTTGGGAACTCTCCAACCCCTCCTACATAACAGCAGCAGAGATCTCACTTAACACACACCACAAAAGAAAGAAACAAACCAAGCTGATGGCCATGGGAGAAGGGGAGGGGGGAGAAGAACAAAGAGCAGATCAAAATCAGATAGATAAGGCAGGCAGCCATGGGAGACAGGGGTGAACCTAGAGAGGAAGGTGAAGGTTTACCTGGAGAAAAGCAAAAAGGAACAACAACAGCTTCAATTCTTCACCCGCCTAGGCAATTGGGGAAATCCCAGGAAAATCAACAGGCTAGGAACAAAAAACTACTGGTACCCCCTAGCACTTCAATTCTTCACCCCCTTCACCTCTCTTACAAGGAAAATCCGCAAAAACAAAATGCGTCAGAGAAACTAGATACAGGTTAAGAAACAATCAGTAGACAAAAACTAGATACTCTGGAAATAATTCATCACTATCTGTAGGCAGAACTCGGATAGTTTTATATTACACTGCAAGAACACATAGTGCTTGATTGAGTCTGGAAAGAACAATAGCACGCCAAGAATTACAGTGGAAAATCCCCCTAGTAATTACACTAAAAACTGGCTAAACAGACCAAGAATTACAGTGCAAAATCCCCTAGTAATTACATAGTAATTCCCAGTGCAAAATGCGTAGAAATTATAGTGGAAATTGCAGAAATTACAGTGGAATTTGCATGGAATTTTCAGTGGAAAATTCCATAGAAATTTCAGTCTATGAATGTTAAAATGCATCAAAACTTAGACTGGAACAAACCTACTGTATTTACACTGAAAATACTACTGCAAATTGTACTGTTAGTGACACTTCTTTTCTAAAAATGCAGAGTGGGAGCACGACAAGAACAATAACAGAAGACAATCTACTGTCAATGTCACAGAAAGATATCACCCTAAATGTGAGTACCAAAAAATAGTGGCAAACACTTACATGAGAAATGATTAGTACAAGAAAAGCAAAAACTCACACACAAACACATTGCAGGAATCATTTTCATTTACTGCGCTCCTACAGTTAGACATTATATACAAGGTAAGAAACTAACCCCTATAAATCTCAGCAGCCTGGAAGACGGTTTGATTACTTAGCTTCCCCATATGCAATTCAGTAAAGCTATTTCAGTATTACTATTAATTCAGTACTACTATTACATTAAGAACTCCAGTTTAATGAACATGTTGCATACAGGTACATTCGACAAATGGTACAACACAACTAAGAGGGGGAGGAGTCCAGTAACAACCCACCAGTACATTCTACAGTGAGAGAGGTGAAATGTAGAAAAAAAATCATGAATTCACAAAAAAAGAGAAACTTACAACTTCAGTATTCTTGTACAGACATTTGGAGAACGGGAAAACGAAGCTACACGAAATGAAGAAGGTGCAGCAGAACAGAACCCGTGTCATGCAGACCTGTTTGGCGCCATGAACTTGGAACATATGGGTACATGAAGACAAAATTTCAGTAAGAAGATACATATCATAGAAGTTGAAAACTAGTAAGAAATTTATGACTGAAGCAAAATGCTAAAAATGCAGGTGACTGAAGACGATGACCCCCCATGCTGAACAAGTTCACACACACCAGAAGAAATAAAACATAACCAAAAGCAATAAAGAAAATGAATAATACAAAAACAAATACCTGCAAATGAACTGTAGGACAAAAAGACTTCAGTGGCCTCTTCCCATAAGAGCGGCTATTATTTCTATCAAGCTCTGCAAACTGCTTGACTTTGTTACCCCTCCATCCTAGTACGCGAGGCTTGACATCAGGGACAGAGTGGAGACCGAAAATTGAGACGATCAAGGTAAGAGACCTATAACAACAAACACAAACGGGGTTAAAAAAGAAAGAAAAAGACACTACACAAAATAGAATGAGCTACATATGAAAAAAAACTTACAGCAAAGGCGTAATGGCAGCCACCAAACGTCACAGATCTTTTCGAAGCAACTTTAGTAGAATCCTTGAATTTCATAATACTAGACAACAACCACTCATAAACAAATTGCGATAGATCAAGCTTGCAAACAGGGCGACAGTCCTTGAAGATATGTAGATACTTTGGACTAGGACTAAGGTTGTAGTTTGGACATAGAAATGACGAGAAAGCAACAATCATGAAGCATATGAAAATGTCATCGTCAGGCAACTCAACTTCAGCAGATTTAGGCTTGTTGGTGAAGAATGACACTGGAGGAATACTCGACAGATTGAAATGAGAGAGGACAAAATCGCGGCCCGACTCAGGATCACAAAGAAGTGGCTCACCATCTGCTGGGAGGTCAAGGATATTGTGAATGTCATATGTGGTGATTGGGATGAACTTCTTTTTTAACTGGAACTCAGAAGCAGATACGTCAAACCTACTGGCAAGCCACTTAACTAGCCTAAGAGGAACCTCGGTCCTAACAAATTTAAGAAGATACCCCATGCCATAGGTCTGGATGACACCCTTATACCTAGAACACATGCCATCAACTACCCCAGAGAAAAACTTTCCAGAATATCTGGTGAAGGTCGGACAAGTGGGGAAATCAGTAGATCATTTCTGCCTCTACAACAAGCAAAAGGAAACAGAGATCAAGACGGGCGAAAATCAGAAAACAAAAAAATAGATCATAGAAAGTACTACTACATCACATGAATAATGCACTGAAAAACAGTAATAATAAGACGAAACAAGCTAATACTGAACGAGATCATCAAGGCAACAGGAAGAGGACTAACCACATTTCTTCTACCAGTAGAAGATAACTTCCTCTTCAATGATTTTACTTTCTGAAAAAACATAAAGCCAAAAGTCACCTCAACAACAGAAAAATAACCAACAATATAACCAGCAAGCACAAGAAAAAGAAAAAGGAAACGAACTTGATTGACATAAAACTTGGAAAGAGCTTTGTCAAAGGATCCTTCAACACCAGAAAGTTCCTGAAAAAAAAGTAAAAAGACAACGCAGCCAAAATAAATAAAACTGATAACATGATCTGAAAAAGAAATAACTAGAAAAAATAAGACAGGAATAACTATCGTAGACATCGGATATGACCCATCTTCAGCAAATTCATTAGGCACGAATGGTTTACGAACAGAAACTGCATTCTCAAAAGATGATAGTAACAGAACGTCCCGGTGAGAGACTTTCCGAAGCTTACCCATTAAACTAAACCTATATATCACAGTGCTAAAAGCATGAATATTACACTGCAAATTAGGGTAAAAATTACACTGTAAAATACATACAATAAGCAACACGGTAAAACTAGGGGTACATTGTAAAAATTCAGAAGAAAGAATAGGGGTACAATGAAAATTAGCATGAGAGATTACATAACAGAATCAATGTAAAAACATTGCAAAAATCTGGGAAATATACACTGTAGCTACAATGTAAACCATCGTAATTCTAGGGGAAATTACACTGGAATCAGGGGGCATAGTCAGGAATTATATAGCAGAATTACACAGTAAAACTACAGCATGAATTACACTGAAACTGCATTAATGAATTACACAGTAATTCTATAGTAAATTACACAGTAAAAATACGGCATGATTTACACAGTAATTCTACATTGAATTACACTGGAACTGCATGATGAATTACACAATAATTCTATAGTAAATTACACTGAAACTGCTTGATGAATTACACAGTAAAAATGGGGCAAAAATACACAGTGAATACTAGTAATTATGTGAAAAAACACTGAAACTATGGGCTGACTTACATAGAAACTACCATGCAATTTGCATAGTAAGTTTGAGGATTACACAGTAAGTCTTAAGGCAAAAAATACACAGTAAACATACTAGTAATTACAGAGTGAAAAACAGGACCTCGCTCAATACTACTGCAACAGAGACACACTTGCACATGAAAAAAAAATGCAAGAAACTACATGAAGTACAGAGCTAAAAAGAATGGAAATCACACTGTAAAAACGAGAGGTAAATCATCTGACAAAATACTGTGTAAGACCTACAAATTTACAGTACTGAAGCATACAAATTACAGTGTAAATGTCCAGTATATTACAGTGTAAGCCCTACATCAATTCAGAGGTAAAAATCCACTATACGCAGTCCAAAAAAAACTGTGTAAAGCATACAACATTTACAGTGCTGAAGCATACAAATTACAGTGTAAATCTGCGGTATATTACAGTGTAAGCCCTACAACAATTCAGAGGTAAATCCACATCTGATTACAGTTCTGAAGCATATAAATTGCAGTGTAAATCTGGGGTAGATACAGTGATGAAGCATAGAAATTACACTGTAATTCTGGGGTATACTACAGTTGGTAATTACAGTGCAATATTAGGCATATTACAGTGGAATCCTATCCTATATTATAGTGTAAATCACAGTTAAATTCCGTTGCAATTCGTGGAAAATAAGATGCATGACAATTAACATAGACAGAAACATTTCAATGGCATCAGACTACTACTGGGATGATCTACTGGAATAAACAGAAACTAGACTTGCAGTTTCCACACTGAAACTATGTGGATTACACAGTAAGAGTAAGGCAAAAATACACAGTAATTCTAATGTACTATGACACTAAAACTGTGGGGATACACATCAACACTCGTCACAAGGAAAAGATACAAAACCTTCATCACACACACAATTACCATGGCATTAAGAAGAAGGAAACCTAAGTACATCTAAACCAAAACTAAGAGCGATTTATCCACTCACATGACAAAAGGGACCTGCAATGGAGGGCATAAGAGGAACCCTAGAAACCAACATGGCCAGAGGAGGCAACACCCATCGACCAGCGAACAAACAAACCACCTACCAACGCAAATCACAAACCTAAAACCACAAAAACTCCCCTCTCAAAAACCTATAACTGATCCATATATCTATCTGAATCGCAAAAACTGAACACGCTGAACCTACCACGAGCAGACGAAGAACAAAAATGGCGGACAACACGAAGCA